>JARYGA010060842.1:12314135-13514135 GCA_030545235.1 Helianthus tuberosus | reverse complement strand
GCTAACTTCGATTCAAAAATCTCAGGTATGAAACAATAGTTTCAACTTAGAGTTTCTCAAATCAAAGTTCTTGTGATTTTGAAGCATGGGGGGTGGGGTATTTATAGTATTCGGTCCACCGTTAAGATCGTTTCATGGAAAACGTGCCTTAATCCTACCCGTACATGTGTTGGAACCTTATGGTGCCTAAAAATGGTCCTTATCATCTGACTAAGCAATTGAGAATGTGTGGGTGAGGATCAAACAGCTGCAACCTGCTGTTAAAAACATTTAATCTGGTCTGATAGTGGGACGCGGCCCGCTTCAGGATCAGACAAACACAATGCGGGCCGCCTGGCCCTTCTGATCAGCAAACATGTTTGAAAAATAACAGTTTCAGTCCCTGCACGTGTTTAAGGCCATTTCCGACACTTCTAAGGCTCGTAAAGCCAACTTTAAGGCCCTAAAATGTTGCCTAAACATTGTGGACATGAAACATGTTCAAAAATATGTCTGATGTCAGTTCGTTTGGTCGTACGAACGCGATGTTCGCTTAATTACGACGGAATGCGCACAAGCGCGAAAAACGATCCAAATGACGCAACGAATGGATTTTTGGCAAGCCAAACACTAAAGCATAATATAGTCATGCTTACATAAATTTTTGGATGTCCGTATGTATTCAGAACGTAAGTTATGCGCGAAAATGCAAACTTGTGCACTTTTTGACACTTTTAGTCCCTGAATGACCCAAAAGTTTATTTTAGCACACCGAACCCCTCAAAGCCTATTTCTAAGCTATGTAAAGGATATTTAAGGTGTGTTTAACTTATGGTCATGTTCCGGAATGTTCGTTATAGTTCAAATTGACATACTTTCGCAGTTTGTCATATTTAGTCCCTGTAAGCGAATTAACTTGTTTTTGACATACCAAAGCCTTCAAAACTTATTTCTAAGTTGTGTAAAGGTTATTTAAGGTATGTTAAGTATATGTTGATGTTCCAGAGTATTTGTCGCATTAAACTGATTACGTTTACGCATCAGTTTGCGTATAACTCTCCAGAAAGCGATGTAGAGTTTGAAATTGAACAAAAGTCAAAACATGAAAAATGTAAAACACAACCAAACAAACATTGGGATCAAATAAAATTGTTTTATTGATAACAGAACTGTTCACAATGATTACAAGCATAGTTGTTACATTTACAACCCATTGGTGATCTTTTATTTTCCTTATTGCTACATACCAGGGACATACATACATACAAGACATACTTTAAAGGTTTATTCATACACTTACACATGAACTCGCTCAACTTTTGTTGATGTTTTTCAAATTACATGTATTTCAGGGAACTAAGTGGATCTGGCAGGTGTGCATGTTTTCAAGCTGCGTATAAATAAAAGATGTCATCCGTGGTCATAGAGTTTAGAAGATGTATCCTATTCCTGGACGGGATACATGTTTCTAAACCCAGTTTTATTTAAGGTCTTTTGTTGAGTCTTCATGAACTCATTAAAACTTGTTGTGGTTTGTAACTTAACTTCGGTGTCAACGTTTCAAACAATTATGTTATTTTCAAACTAAATTTTATGGATGAACGTCTTATGGTTTTATCATATAGCGTTGTTATGATTGAATGCTATGGTATTAAGAAGTCACACTAAATACCACGCTTCCGCAAAAGTCAGGGTGTGACAGCTTGGTATCAGAGCTTCGATCGTAGCGAACTAGGATTCTTTCTCGAGTCTAGACTACGATCATTAGGGCTCTCACGAAAATGTTTTCAAACATGTTTTCATTGCATACACAAAACGTCCAGATCCAGGAGACAAACATTTTTACAAACAAAAGCCACGAAACACATATCAAAATTTATGTTTATGATTCAGTCTGAGAGACTGGGAGTTTAATTTGAGAAGTTAAGTCTGAGCGACTGGGTAGTTTGAGAAACTGGGTAGTTTAGTCTGAGAGGCTAGTTGGAACAGTCTGAGAGACTAGGGAGTTTAGCCTGAGAGACTAAGTAGTTCAGTCTGAGAGACTGGGAGGCTTAGTCTGAGAGACTAGGTGGGTAGTCTGGGAAGATTAGGATGAATACATGCATACATTGTTATCACTTACATGCTTATTTGATGATTGTTGATATATGTGCATATGTTGTGATTGTTTTGTTACAGACACCATGTCCTCTTCTGATAGTGGAGTATCAGATACCATAGACCCTATGGCCATAGTTTCAGATGATGAGATAGCCACAGACCCTGAGGTTTTCACTTCTGACACTGAGAGTAGCAATGATGATGACTTTCAGCCGTTTGCTTTACCAGATTTTGGCGATGATATACCGCTAGCTGATGGTCTTCCTGGCGAGGATCTACTTCTTGTTCAGATCCCTGCTCCTTTTCCTCTTGCTGCATTTCCTCTTGAGGATCTGCCTTTTGATGCTATGTCTGGCGATGCATCGATCTTTTTATTGAGGGTCCCCCTGAGGGTGCCCAGGATGATGGAGCTCCAGTCGCCGATGTCATTGCTGTTCCGCTTATCGAGATTCCTGTCATTGAGATTTTATCTGACCATTCTGGTCCTGATTCATTCGAGTCTGTGTCATCTACTACTTTACACGCACTGGGATTACAGCGTTATCCCACCGATTCTGATTCTGACACAGCTGTGTAACCTAGTTTAAATAATGTTATGTACTCTTGTTTCTTTTGTTTAAAGACAATGTAACCTTTTTGTTAATAAATAAAGCAAAAACTTTAATTACCATGGTTGTGAAACAATAATTCTGTTGCAACACTCCCCGATGTTTCCGCCACGGTTTGATGTTTTACGCGGTCGGAGTGTGACCGAAGAGTTGGTATCAGAGCCAATGGTTATAGGGAATTAGGTTATTAGTAATACTTTGACCTAGACTATAACTTTTCTAGGACCCTAACACAAGTTATCTTGTGTTTAGACCTTAAAACATGCACTTCACCTATCCTTAGGTGATTACCAAAACAAGAACACAATTTTTCAAAACGATTTTTGAAAATCAATCATCTGTTTTTAAATAATTTATTATAAGGTTTTGAACCCTTCAATTTTTCAGAATGATTTTGAAAATTTAATCATCCGTTTTTGAATGATTCTTTTTGGCCTTGTGCCTTCTAAGTTTTCAAAATCTCGTCAAAGTTTTGGGTCTATATAGTGTGAACACGTGCAAATTGGAAGGGTGAATGCCTGTACCTCGAATTTTCTGTCTAAGGCTAGAGTGTTCGTACAAATCCACATAATCGGACCAGTCACTCTTACCTGGGAACTCTTGGGGTGAGTGTTCACTTATAGGCGAGCATGTCTTCGCGATACATTATTTTTGACCCATTTACTTTGATTAGTCATTGTGCGTCGTTTGTTTGATTTGTGGTACAAACGAATGAGCATCATCTTTGCTTTTGTCAATCTTTGTATCATCTCATTCTTTTCATCTAAATCATCTCGCTCATTTTCTCTCATGTTTCCTCTTTTAGAATGCCTCCTCGACGCGAAAATCCGCTACCTAATGCCAAAATGGCAGCTATCATGGCGCTGCATATGGCTGTTGTACTCCCAAACATTATTGCTCAAGTTAACCAAGCCAACAATAACCAAAATGCTCCATGCAACTTCAAGAGTTTCAATTCGGCTAAACCACTCAAGTTTAGTGGTTCTGAGGGAGAAAATGGGCTCCTCCAGTGGTTCGAGAGCATTGAGAGTACGTTTCATCATGTTCAGTGTCCTTATAATCGCAAAGTCGAGTTTGCTACTAGCGTGTTTCAAAAGAGGGCCCTTACTTGGTGGAACGGGGTTATGAGAGACCGTGGTACTGAGGTTGCTTTAGCACAGACATGGGCAGAGCTTAGGGCTCTTATGATGAGGGAATTCTGTCCTCGTCATGAACAGAGGGCGTTGGAAAGGGAGTTTGATGATTTGAAGCAAGACAGTGGTGAACACCGGGCTTACACTGATAGATATGAAGAGCTGAGTTTGTTATGCCCTACAATGGTTACCCCATTCGAGAAAGCTATCGAGAGGTATATTGATGGTTTACCTGACTCTGTGCAAGACATCCTCACTGGTAGTAACCCTACCACAGTTCGTCAGGCAATCGAGCTAGCTGCGACTTTGACTGAGTCGCAGATCAAAAAGGGGAAGCTTCACAGGAAGGGTGACAAGGATATGAAACAATCGTCTGGTAAGGGTGAAACCAAGAAAGGAAAGAAATCTGGTTCTTCGAAAGGGTCTAGGAAGCGCAAGGCTTCCCAGAATTTCGCTGTCACTGCCCAAGTGAACCAGACAGCTCCCAACCAACCTGCACAACCGCCAGCAAAGAAACGGTATGAGGGGAATGCACCGTTGTGCAACAGATGCAATAGCCACCATCAACCGTAGGTTCAGTGTTGTTTTTGTACTAACTGTGGGAAATCGAGTCATCTTGTCGATGTTTGTCGCTTTGCTCCCAATCAGGCCGCACGTAACCCAGCATAACAGGCTGCTCAACCACTTGCTCAACAACAGGCTCAAGCTGCACGACCTCATTACCCTCCTGGTTCGTGCTATAACTGTGGGGATCTGACCCACTACCGTAATCAGTGTCCAAGGTTGGTGAATGCAAACCAAGCTCAGGCTCGTGGATGAGTCTTCAACATGAATGCTAATGAAGCGCGAGCAGACAATGAAGTGGTCAATGGTACGTTCTTTGTTAATAATCAGCCTGCATCTGTTCTTTTGATTTGGGTGCCGATAAGAGTTTTGTGTCATTATCTTTCGAGCCTTTGCTCCGCATGTCTAGAATGAAACTAGGAAAGTCTTTGACAGTGGAAGTTGCTAGTGGTGAACCCATTATTCTCAATTCTATTCTTCGTAACTGCCAGTTGAACCTTAATGACCATCTTTTTCCTATCGACCTCACACCAATGCAACTTGGAAGCTTCGACATTATAGTGGGAATGGATTGGTTAGCCAAATATCACGCAGAGGTAGTTTGTTTTGAGAAGATTGTTCGTGTGCCGCTTTCGTCTGGTAAGATCTTAGAGGTTCGTGGTGAGAAACCTGCTAGTAGCCTCAAACTCATATCTTGTACTCAAGCTCGGAAGTATCTTCGAAAGAACTATGTGGCCTTTTTGGCACATGTTGTGGCGGATAAAGGCAAAGGTAAGTCGATTCAAGATATCCCTGTTGTTCGGGATTATCCTGAAGTTTTTCCTAAAGAGTTACCTGGTTTACCTCCAGCACGCCAAGTCGAGTTCCATATTGATATTGTACCTGGTGCAAATCCTATTGCTAGATCTCCATATCGTCTTGCACCGTCTGAGATGCAAGAGTTATCTAAGTAGCTTCAAGAGCTTTCTGACAAAGGTTTTATCCGTCCTAGCTTTTCACCTTGGGGTGTTCCCGTTCTTTTTGTCAAGAAGAAGGATGGATCTTTCAGGATGTGCATCGATTTCTGTGAGCTTAACAAGCTTACCATCAAGAATCGATATCCCTTACCTCGCATTGATGATCTCTTTGATCAGTTACAGGGTGCTTCTTATTTCTCAAAGATTGATCTACGTTCTGGGTATCATCAACTTCATGTGCATGAAGAAGATATTCCCAAGACAGCGTTTCGCACTCGATATGGACATTATGAGTTCACTGTTATGCCATTCGGTTTGACTAATGCTCCTGCTGTTTTCATGGACTTGATGAATAGGGATTTTTTTTTGGTAAATGGTTACCCCGGTGATTCTATATATTCACAAAACAATAAAACAAGTAGTATGGACCGCCCATACTAGTTCTAACATGGGACATACCCCCATGATAGTAACCAAGCTAAACAGCAAACAAAAACAATCCCAATTCAAGACCCACTAGACAATGATCTAGAAAACAAACTTCATAACAAAAAGAAAGATACTAGCCACCATCGTCAAGCATCGAGTCTTCATGAATATCCCACACTTCTAGAAAGCGTCTCACTCTATCCGTGTTCTTGAATTTAGCTCCCATAAGTTTGTACCGAACCGTCTGAAGAATCGTAGAGATAATCGCATCCGGTGGTCTCGTATGATTTTTAAACAATCTAGCATTACGCTCCTACCAAATGAAATAAGCTGTCGCCGCCACTAAAAGTCGGCTGGAATAATTAGAAGCTGATTTGGACGAACCCCTAGCTTGAAGCCAAGCCGTGACATCTATCCACTTAGGGTCAACCGTCCCCATATTCACCTTGTCCCTAACCGCACACCAAATTTCAGAAGATAACTTACATTCAAAGAACAGATGATCATGAGAGTCATTATTCTCATAGCAAAGTAAGCAGCACATCATATTCGTGTTTTTCCTTCTAGATAAATCCCACTGTAAGATCTTATCCTGAGTCAAAAGTTTCCTACGCATGATAAGCCACATAAGGAATGCATGCCGCGGGATGCATTGAGAGAACCAAACCACATTCACCCACTCCACTTCCGTCTCCCTAGCCCTGATCGATTGCCACACACACGAAGACGTAAGCTCATTTAAGTTGTCATCATCTTTCCAAAGAAATCTATCACTTCTATTCGGATTTAACTGCAAGTGATCAAGCTGAATCAGGACTGGAAACAGATCTCGCCAAGCCGTAGGCCAAAGCCAAGATCCATTCAACGAAATCTCACTAACCGATGCATGAAGCCGAGGAGATAATCCTAGGGGTTATAAAACTCGCCAGCGGCCCACACTCACACCAACAATCATACCACGCTGAAGTCAGCGTACCATCTCCTAGCTTGGACCAAACATGGTGTCTGATTAACGGACGTAACTGTAGGATTTTCCTCCAGCTCCAGCAACAGGACGAAGGAACTCTACACTCCCAAAAGTTAGAATTCCTTAATCTGTTATAATAAATCCATTGAACCCAAAGGGAATCTCGCCTGGTAATGATGCTCCATACATGAGATACCATGAGAGCTCTATTAACATCCTGAATCCTTCTCAAACCAAGACCTCCTTCATATTTCGGCTGACATATAGAATTCCACAAGACCTTTCTCTTTCCTCTTTGAAAGGAACCATCTTGAGACCACAAAAAATTCCTCATTCTGTTCTCTAGCTCCTTAACAACCCGAGCCGGAAGAATTAACACAGACGCCCAAAAAATGTGCATAGAGGATAAACGGATAAGATAAGCTGTAATCTACCCGCAAAAGATAGAAGCCTATTCTTCCAATTCATAATATGCTTCTCCAACCTTTCTATAAGGATACCACAATCTTTGTATAGGAGCCTAGACGAGATCAGTGGGACTCCCAAGTACCTAACCGGTAACTCGCCTTCCACAAAAGGAATAATTCCAAGTATAGCCAATTTGACATGCTGAGGAACATTACAGAAGAAGCCGGTACTCTTTTGAACACTTGGATTCAACCCCGACATACGTGTGAATTGAGAGAGAGCATTCATAATACATTTGGCCGAACTCACATCTCCTCTAGCAAAAAGGAATAAGTCATCCGCAAAGCAAAGATTGATAATACGTTGGCGCTGACACTTGTTATAGAATCTGAAAGACGAATCAATAGAAGAAGCATGTTGTAAAGTACACGTCAAAACTTCCATAACCAAAGTGAATAAGTAAGGAGAGATTGGATCTCCTTGTCGTAAACCACGTTTGCCCTTGAAATAACCATGAACACTACCATTCACGCATATAGAGTATGACGAAGTAGAAACGCAAAGCATAATCCACTCTATCATCTTCTGGTTGAAACCGAAACCCAGTAACACATTTTCAAGAAAATTCCAATCAACAGTATCATACGCTTTTTGGATATCAACTTTAAACGCACATCTTGGAGGGCCATAATCTCTGTGATAATTATGCATTAATTCCTGCGTAAGAAGAATGTTATCCGAAATTTTCCTACCCGGAACAAAAGCTGACTGATTAATGCTGACAATCTCATTAAGGGCCACCTTCATACGATCAGACACAATTTTACTAATACACTTGTAAATAACATTGCAACACGCAATAGGACGAAAATCCTTTACCGAAGCAGGAGTAGTCATTTTAGGCACAAGAACAATTAGAGTATGATTGAGCTCCTGAAGTAACCGACCTGAATTAAAGAAATCCATAATGGCGTTTGCAACATCAGTTCCCACAATCGCCCAAGATCTCTTGAAGAAAGCCGTTGTGTACCCATCAGGACCTGGGGATTTATCATTACCAATAGCAAACTTAGCTGATTTGATCTCCTCCACTGTGATAGGTCGAACCATATTGTCAGCAACATTTTGATGAAGCCGATTCGTAAAGATATCCGGCGACAACGTCAAAGAGATATCTCCCTCACAGCCTAAAAAAGTCTCATAATATTTGACAAAAGCTTTCGGAACGGACTCACCTTCACAAAAAATCCCATTGTTATCCGTAATACCATCAATACGACTTCTATGGTTTCTAGCTTTAAGCGACATATGAAAAAATTTTGAGTTTGCATCACCCGCTCTCAGCCAAGCCACTTTCGACTTCTGCTTTAAAAACCGTTCCTCATCAAGGCACGCTTCTTGAAATTCTCAAGTAGCAATAGCTTCCTCACATCTAACATCCTCATTGAACGGATCTTTCTCTACCTCCCTTTGGATAGCATCTAGCTTCCCACGTAAATCATCTACCTTTTTATGGAGATTACCCTGTTTGAATAATAGAGATCTAAGAGGAGACTTAAGAGCACGAAGCTTTTTAACCAACCGAAACTGATGAACTCCCATGATGGAAAAATCCCAATTACTCTTGACAATATCCATAAATCCCGGTTTATGCACCAAGAAGTTTGCAAACTTGAATGAGTTCGCCCTTTTCTTCTCCATCTTGTTAATTTTAAGAATGCAAGGGCAATGGTCGGAAACTCTATACGGTTGAAACAACGCAACCGCTTCAGGAAACTCGCTAACAAACTGAATATTACCCATGGCCCTATCAATTTTCTTCAATAACCCAACACCTTTTTTCGGCTTTTGGTTCCACGTGAAGTGGAAACCTATGCTTTTAATATCCACCACTTCAATCTGATTTACACACTCTTGAAACTCCCGCATACTAGTAGAAATACCTGACGCTCCCATAGATTTATCTTCCAAGTTCAAAGCAGAGTTAAAATCCCCCATAATTACCCATGGGTTATTAGCTACCAGAATCTTGTGCCTAGCCAAGTGACTCCACAGCTCTCTTCTTGTAATGTAAAAATTAGAGGCATAAACAATCGAGCAGAATAAAACCTTTTTATCACTCTTAAATATCATTTGAACATGAATCACCTGAGAGGTTTGAGCTAAAACCATAATATCAAACACGTTCGGGTTCCATCCAATAATAATACGAGTACCTTTATCACATTGGCCACCATTAGACGTCAACTCCCAATTACGAAAGACTAAACGGCAGATTTTATCCAGTTTACTAATCTCAACATGAGACTCAAGCACCGCACAAAAACTAACACCATTTTCCCTAACGACCTGACGAACCTCCGTTTGTTTCAGAGGGCGGTTCAACCCCCTAATGTTCCAAGTGGCTAGGCTAACCATTGGCAACAATTGGAGAAGGAGTGCTTGCCCCTTTAGTGTCTTTCGACTTCTTAGAATCACCTACCAGAAACTCATTCGTCTTGTTATAAACTTCCATCACCTCCTCGTCATCGGAGTCTTCAAAGTCACCACCATTCGGCCCTTTACTACTTTGTCCTTCATCCGCATCAACTGAATTTAAAACATTAAACGGGTTCGTCGACTGAAAATTCAGACCAGCCGACTTAATGTTTAAGTCCGCTTTATGCTTGTTAGTAATCGGCCTATACTCGAACTTTGGTTTTGGTCTAGTAATTTGTATACCCGGTTTCCTAGCCACCTTCTTGCTTTGAACTTCCATATAGCCATCATCATCTACTCTAGGAGCCATCTTAGGTTGTGAATTACCTTGATTGCCAAGATGCCTAACACCTTTCTGAGTAGCAGGTTTCCTTGGATTTTTTGGGCAGGCGTCATTAGAATGACCGAAAACACAACATGTCGAGCACCTGAGAGGATTCCATTCATATTCAACATACATCGTTTCCTTCATAAATCCATCACCATTCGGATTGGGAATAGCCATAGTAAGTTTCTCTTTAAGCTCTTTATCCGCTGAAACTTCAATAAGAGCTCGTGCAAAGCTACTTCTACCCCAGTTGTCCACACACATCAACGTTGTGTATGAATCAAGCAGTTTTGGTTCACCAATGGCAGTAGCAATCATACTAAGACTGTCTTCCGTATAAGCAGCAATTGGAACTTCATGGACTTTTACCCACACCTGAATTTTGTTAACCTCCTTCTTCTCCAGCTTGGTAGTTGGCGTCCATTCCTGAAGAAAGAATGGTTGTGACCGAATAATCAACGGACCAGAAGCTAGAACATCCAACATACCTTTTTGATCTGCGAACTTAAAAAAGAAGAAGCCATTTGCATTCATCATTGACTTCTGTAATCCAAACTTTTTCCATTTATTTTTAACAAAATAATCAACCACAGGATACGCAATGCGATCACCCAAGAAGTACCCATACAGAGTATTCGCTAACTTATCCTGAACTACCCGAACCGATTCCACCGGAAGAACAATATCACAATCTTCATGATGCAAAGAACTAGCAAGAGACCTGAAGTTAACTTTCTGAATATTCTAATTTTTCACCGAGTCCGCATAGGATAAAGGTTTGATCAGGTTATCTGCACCCTGGTCGCTGACTTCATCTGTAGTCGCCTCTTCCTGATTCTGATCAGGTTTCAGATTATCAACCATTACCGGCTCCGTAATCTTTAATAATTCATCAGTTACATTGATTTTCTTTGGTTCCGATTACACATTCTGAACAGTACCCCTACGAGGGATACGAGTATTACCATCAATATTCAACACTCTATTCGCAAAACCCTTGCTCGAGTTAGGAGGTTTCCCACGATCATGCACTTCTCTACCTTAAACACTTCTCTACCATCCGACTTGGTGAATAGGGTTTGTAAGCCTTATTTGGACAAGTTCATCATCGTTTTCATTGATGACATTTTGATTTATTCTAAGACGCAAGCTGATCATGAGCAACATCTTCGTCTTACCCTGGAACTCCTGAAGAAAGAACAACTTTTTGCCAAATTCTCCAAGTGGAATTTTGGCTTAAGGAAGTTCAATTTTTGGGGCATATCGTCAACGAACAAGGTATCCATGTAGATCCCTCCAAGATCAACGTGATTAAGGATTGGGATACGCCTACTACACCCACCGAAGTTCGTTCTTTTCTTGGTCTCGCGGGTTATTACCGCCGCTTCATCGAAAACTTCTCAAAGATTGCAGTTCCTCTAACTGCTCTAACATAGAAGAACAAACCCTTTGAATGGGGAACCAAACAAGAAGAAGCTTTTCAGACCTTGAAGCAGAAACTCTGTGATGCGCCTATTCTATCTTTGCCTGAGGGCAATGATGATTTCGTCGTGTATTGTGATGCATCCAATTTGGGTCTTGGCTGTGTTCTCATGCAAAGGAACAAACTCATAGCATATGCATCCAGACAGTTGAAGATACACGAGAAGAACTACACCACTCATGATCTTGAGTTAGGTGCAGTGGTATTCGCTCTCAAAATCTGGAGACACTTTTGTATGGTACAAAATGTGTGGTTTTCACTGACCACAAAAGTCTTCAGCACATTTTCAATCAGAAAGAAATCAACATGAGGCAACGACGTTGGGTTGAACTTCTAAACGACTATGACTGCGAAATTCACTACCATCCTGGTAAGGCGAATGTCATGGCTGACGCATTGAGTCATAAGGAACGTGTCAAGCTTCATTGTGTCAAAGTTCGATCTGATATTCAAACCCGCATTTCTCAGGCTCAACGTTCTTGTGTTTCGCAAGACTTGATGGGTAAGGAATTACCATTTCATATCAAGCCTGATCTCGAGCTTAAAGATGATGGATCGTATTATTTCATGGACCGTTTGTGGGTCCCAAGTCAAGACAATCTTCACACCTTGCTTATGGATGAAGCTCATAAGTCTCGTTATTCTGTTCATCCTGGCTCAGACAAGATGTATAAGGATCTTCATACTCTGTATTGGTGGCCTGGTATGAAGAAAGACATTGCCTTGTACGTATCCAAATGCCTTACTTGTCTTAAGGTTAAGGCTGAACATCAACATCCCTCTGGTTTATTGGAGCAACCAGAGATTCCAGTTTGGAAACGGGAAAACATTGCTATGAATCTTATTACCAAACTTCCGCGCACTAAGAGAGGTCATGATGCCATTTGGGTAGTTGTTGATCGTCTTACAAAGTCAGCGCATTTCTTGCCAATCCGTGAGGATCTATCTGCTGACAAGCTGGCTAAAATCTATGTGGATGAGAGTGTATCTAGACATGGTGTTCCTTTGAACATTATTTCTGACAGAGATACTCGATTCTCATCGCGTTTTTGGAGAACCATGCAATCTGCTATGGGAACCCAACTTAATTTGAGCACAGCTTATCATCCGCAATCTGATGGTCAATCTGAAAGAACAATCCAGACTTTGGAGGATATGCTTAGAGCCTGTGTGATCGATTTTGGTGGTAGTTGGTATTCGTATCTTCCGTTGATTGAATTCTTCTACAACAATAGTTATCACTCCAGCATCAACATGGCTCCTTTCGAAGCTCTCTATGGTCGAAAATGTCGTTCACCAGTCTGCTGGAATGAGATCGGTGAGGCTCAGTTTACTGAACCTGACCTCCTTCTAGAGACAACAGATAAGGTTAAGAAAGTTCGCGATAACCTACAGACAGCTAGAAGCCATCAAAAGAGTTACGCGGACCGACGACGCAAGCCTTTGGAATTTCAAGTCGGTGATCGAGTATT
Organism: Helianthus tuberosus; assembly: GCA_030545235.1. Taxonomy (NCBI): domain Eukaryota; kingdom Viridiplantae; phylum Streptophyta; class Magnoliopsida; order Asterales; family Asteraceae; genus Helianthus; species Helianthus tuberosus. Next base: position 13,501,230 of record JARYGA010060842.1, on the reverse strand, counting down.
ACTTAAGGTCTCACCTTGGAAAGGTGTGATCAGATTTGGAAAGACAGGAAAACTTGCACCTAGATATGTTGGACCATTCAAGATCGTCGAAAGAATCAGAAAGGTAGCCTACAGACTTGAGTTACCTCCTAAACTTGGAAATGTTCATCCAACTTTTCACGTGTCCAATCTCAAGAAGTGTCTAGCTGATGAGAACCTCCACATACCGCTTGATGAAATTCGTGTGGATAATCTGGGGTTTGCATGTGTGACGGCTGTTTTGGTTCTTGGTTTTCTCGTTGGTTCTTTTGCATGGTTGAGTATACGTTGCACTAATGGAGAGTAGTTCAGATCCAAGTGGGGTTGCCTACCCCAATATTCATAGTTTACAGCCTGAGTCGGCACTTGATGATTTGCAATATACTCCGGGTTCAGCTCCGATACGTGGGATTGGACTCCGAGTCACTAATATTGAAGGTAATCCTCTCATGCCTAGAGGAGGAATTTATGCTAATGACTACCCATCGGTTATTGATAGACTGGCTGCTATTTCGAAACCTGTTAATCTGGGTAAAAAGCCAGAGGATCAGGTCAATAGCAGTGGGGAAAAAGAAACTTTGGGAATCAATAATGATGACTGGTTGTTTGGGTCGGAGGGTATAGAGAATATTAATATGCCAAAGGGTAATTGTCAGGCTCAGGGATCATATGCTTCTAAGCTTAAAACTGGTAGTAGTAAACAGAAGATGAATTTCCGATTCCTAGAGACTAAGGAAACGGTTGAAGATGCTGATGTGGCTATTCCAATTGAGTCAGTAAAAAAAGTTCAGGAGAGATTCACAAATGTCTTGTTTGGTTATTTTCTGGGTAAGAGATTGGCTTTTCCAGTTGTCGAATATTTTGTTACTAAAAGGTGGGAGAAATATGGTCTTCAAAAAATGCATGATGAATGGGAAAGGTTTTTTCTTCTTCAAGTTTAATTCTAAGGAGGGGATGGATCAGGTCATGAAGGATGGCCCTTGGCTTATCAGAAATATTCCTATTTTTTTGAAATACTGGTCAACTAGTACTGAGTTGAAAAAAGAGGAATTGCAAAAAATGCCGGTTTGGATTAAATTTCATGATGTTCCACTTACGGCATACACTGAAGATGGATTGAGCCTTATTGCATCCAAAGTGGGAGTTCCAAAGTTGTTAGACAATGAGACTGCTAGAATGTGTTCTGATTCTTGGGGCCGTAGTAGTTTCGCTAGAGCTATTGTAGAAGTTGATGCTGGTAAAGATCCGAAGGATTCGGTCCTGGTGGCAATTCCGAATATGGAGGATGGAGGTTTTTTAAAAAGCTCAATTAAAGTTGAGTATGAATGGACGCCTCCTAGGTGTTCCGAATGTCATATTTTTGGTCACACTTTGGAATCTTGTCCGAAGGTTGTCAAACCGACTCAGAATCAGGTACCTAATGTTAAGAATCAGGTGGATGATCAAGGTTATCAGGTAGTGGGTAAAAAGAAGACAGGGAAGCCAGTGGTGAAGGATAAACAAAGGTTTGTTTATAGGCCAGTGAGAACTGAAAATGTGAAGAAATCGGCAAAAAATGACCCTAAGGTTTCAAGTAAATCCACTAATGTTAACACTAGTAATTCGTTTAGTGTTTTGGGATCTGCAAGTAATGTGCTGGAGAATGAAGAATCTGATCAGGATGAGGTTAAAGAGCCTGAGAATGAAACGTCAATGTTTATGGAAAACTCGAAGAAGGATGATAGTCTTCCTACAGGGGCAAGCACTCCTGCTGTTAAGGTTTCCAATGGATAGCATTGCCAGCTGGAATGTTAGGGGGTTGAACCACCCTCTGAAACAAAAAGAGGTTCAGCATGTAATCAACGAAAATAATCTCAAGGTTTGTGCTATCTTAGAATCCCATGTTCATGTTTCAAAGGTGAATGATGTGTGTAGAAGAATTTGCAAGGGTTGGGAGTGGATTTCTAATGCCAGTCTGTGTAGCAAAGGGACGAGAATTGTTATTGGATGGAATTCGAAAGATGTAGATGTCATGCTTTTATCGGCTACGATGCAAGTGATGCATATTCAGATTATTTTTAAGGGTCAAAGTAAAGCTATGTATTGTTCCATGGTGTATGCGAGTAATGATTTTAAGGAGAGGAGGGATTTGTGGAAGTCACTGAAAGTCCACAAGCTCTTTGTTAACAATAATCCTTGGGTCATTATGGGCGATTTTAACTCGGCTCTTAATTTGGGAGATAGCTACATGGGAGCTTCTGGTATCTCGCATAGCATGATTGATTTTCAAGATTGTGTTGCAAACATTGAGGTGTTCGATGTTAATTGTTCGGGCATGCAGTTTACGTGGAATCAAAAACCAAAGCAAGGAATGGGAATTATGAAAAAGATTGACAGGATTATGGGTAACAGGAATTTCAAGGATGCTTTTCCTAATTCGTTTGCTGTCTTTCAGCCTCACCGTGTTTCGGATCATTCTCCATGTGTGTTAAAGTTGCCGGGGGTTATGCGGAGTAAACCGAAGCCGTTTAAATTTTCAAACTTCTTAACGCTTAAACCTGAGTTTATTGATGTCGTCAAGGATGGCTGGGATTCGTCTATTGAAGGGGTGCCCATGTTTAGAGTAGTTAAAAAATTAAGAGCGTTAAAAAACCCGTTGAGAAACTTACTTCGGAAGCAAGGGAACCTTCATGATCGTGTTACTCAGATGAGAAAAGAGTTGGATGAAGTTCAGTTTAAGATTGACAAGGATCCGGCAAATGTCTCTCTCAGGAACTTAGCGGCGATTTCTTTAAAGAAGTTCAATGAAGCTACTCTTGATGAAGAGAGTTTCTTAAAGCAAAAGGCTAAGCAAAAATGGCTGCAAGTGGGTGATGCCAACACCAAGTTTTTTCACAATATGGTTAAGAGCCGAAACCATTTTTCTCAAATACAAACTATTAAGGATGCAAATGATAATGTGTTTGAAGGTGTAGAGGTAGCTAATGTGTTAGTGGAGCACTATAAAACATTTTTAGGGAGTAAAGGTAATGTCTTGAACTCCTTAGTTCCAGATTACTTTCCTAACCGTGTTCCTGAAAACAAAGCTGAGAGGATGATCAGAGAAGTGACAAATGAGGAAGTAAAGGCGGTTTTCTTTGATATTGGAGGTGACAAAGCGCCGGGTCCTGATGGATACTCAGCGGCGTTCTTTAAAAACTCGTGGCATGTTATTGGTGAAGAGGTATGTCTTGCTGTTAAGGACTTCTTTATTAGTGGCAGACTTCTAAAAGAAATCAATCATACGTTCCTCGCTTTGATTCCTAAGGTGAACACTCCCACGTATGTAACTGATTACCGGCCTATTTCGTGTTGCAACGTCATTTACAAGGCTATTAGTAAAATCCTTACTAATAGGATTCTCGAGGGGATTGATGATGTTGTGAGCTCTAACCAATCGGCTTTTATTCCTGGTCGTAGAATTTCGGATAATATCCTGTTAACTCAGGAATTGCTTCACAACTATCACAGGAATACAGGGCCTCCTAGGTGTGCCTTCAAAGTTGACATCCAGAAAGCGTATGACACGGTTGATTGGGACTTTCTCCGTGCGACTCTCATGGGATTTGGTTTTCATTATACGCTGGTTGAATGGGTTATGACATGTGTGACATCTGCATCGTACTCGATAAGTATAAATGGAGATATTCATGGGTATTTTAAAGGCCAGCGGGGCTTGAGACAGGGCGATCCCATCTCCCCGTATCTTTTCACCCTTGTTATGGAAGTGTTAACTTCTATTCTCCATCAAGCCGTCAACAACAGTGTGGTCTTTCGTTTTCATAATAATTGCAAGAAGCAAAAGATTGTTAATTTATGTTTTGCGGATGATCTGTTTTTATTTAATAGGGGAGATTCGAATTCAGCAAAACTGATTATGGATGCTCTGAATAAGTTTAAAGATATGTCGGGTTTAGTTCCTAGCTTGAGCAAAAGCACCATTTTTTTCGATAATGTTCCTTCGCGAGTTCGGGAGTTGATTTTATCCATTGTGCCGTTTTCTGAAGGTTCTTTGCCTATAAAGTATCTAGGCGTTCCTCTTATTGCCTCTAGACTGCTCAAAGGGGATTGTAAAATTTTGGTTGAAAGAATTACCAAGAGGCTTACGGATTGGAAAACGAAATTCCTCTCTTTTGCAGGAAGATTACAGCTGATTAATTCTGTTATAGCTTCAATGTATACGTATTGGGCTGCTGTCTTCGGTCTTCCTTCCAGTATCATCAAGGAAATCGAGATGATCATGAAAGGTTTTTTGTGGTCTCAAGGCTCCGTAGCATCGGGTAAAGCGAAGGTTGCATGGAAAGATGTTTGCATTCCGAAATCGGAGGGTGGTTTGGGTATTAGAAAAGTCTCCGAGGTGAATAAATCGCTAATGGTTTTTCATATTAACAGCATCGTCTCGGGTAGGAAATCTCTTTGGGTTGATTGGATTCATGAGCATAGGCTCAAGGGTAGAAGCTTTTGGGAGGTTAAAGTGCCACAGAATTCTACTTGGGGATGGAGGAAATTGCTGTCATATAGGAACTCAGTTCGTCAATTCTTTTGGAAACGGATTGGGAATGGCGTGAATACTTCTGTCTGGCATGATACTTGGTGTAACGAATGTCCGTTGAGTCAATATGTGTCCCCGAGGATTATGTCGCAACATGGATTCTCTATTTACTCCAAAGTGGCTGATATTTTTAGAGAAGGGGCTTGGAAATGGCCAGATGCCTGGCGAGATTTATTTCCGGTTCTATTCAATCTTAATACGCTCAATTTGATTCCGAACAAACAGGACGTTACCCTATGGAGAAACTATGAAGGAAAGTTATTACCGTGCACTTCTAAGGTAGTATGGGAGACTACTCGTTCTCGGGGAGTTGATGCTGATTGGTCGAAAGTGGTCTGGTCCGGATGTAACATTCCTAGACACTCATTTCATTGTTGGTTGATCTTTCGAAGGAAACTTCGGACACACGACAGAATCAGAAGATGGAACTGTAGTACTTCCGGTTCAATGAATATGATGTGCTGTTTGTTGTGCCAGAAGGGGATGGATTCGCATGAACACTTGTTTTTTGAATGTGCATACTCTACGCAAGTTTGGGATGCCATAAAGGAGACAACATGTATTAAAAATGTTTAAGGCAAATGGGAAGATATAATGAGCTGGTTAATTCCGAGAGCTACATCAAAATCGCTGAATTCGGTAGTTGCTAAACTTACTATAAAGGCGGCAGCATACTTTATTTGGCAAGAAAGAAACTCCAGATTCTTTAATAATCAGCTTCGACCACCGGAACAAATTACAAATGTCATTATAAGCACGGTAAGGATGAAGCTTCAAACTTTCAAATACAAGGATAAGCCGGATGTTAGAAGTATCCTGGAAGCTTGGAAGTTATACCCGTTGGAAGCATACATAGATAACTAAGATGTATTGTTTTGTCCTAGTTGCTAGGTGGTTTGCTTTGTGCTTGTATTTACTCTTATGTTGGCTTGTCTCATAAGAGAACTGGGGTAGATTTTCTACTTCACTTGTTTTTATTGGTTTATTTATAAAATCACCGGGGTAAAACCCTTTACCCAAAAAAACATGATGCATTTTTTTTTTGGGTAAAGGGTTACCCCGGTGATTCTATTAAAATGCAACCGCAATTAAGTACAAGTAGTGAGGATGAGTTCCACACTAGTTCATATATAGGACATGCCCCATATATGTATAACAACCAAAACAAAAGACCTATGACACCCCATAACCTAGCCTACTATACATCATGAAAAGATTTCTAGTAGACAAAACAATGCAAAAACTAAAAACATAATCCTCAACCGCCATCATCAAAGATAAAGTTGCCACAAACCGACAACCCCTTCAAACGAACAGAAAACAGCCTATCCATTTGAGAATTTAGTGGAAGAGGTGCTTGCCCCTGCTTTCGAAGAAAAAGGATGAGTACCCGATGTCATAAATTCACTAGTTTCATTGTAGACTTCAACGACCTCCTCCTCATCCGATTCCTGCCTGTCACTCGACTGTTTCTCCTTCTGCTCCACTCGACCCACAATAGTACCTCCTTGATTACCGTCATCGTCTTTAAGGATATCAAATGGGTTCGACGTTGAGACCTGATTAATCATCGGATTCCTCACAGACGATTTCGGTTTAGGTTTAACAACTGGTCTATAGACTAACTTAGGCTTCTGATTTTTCATATGAAGCCCTTGATTATTAGCTTTCTTCTTTTTGGCACCCACGACCTGAAATTCATCATTATTCTTCTTCTCAGCATCCCCAATCGAACTTACTTGAGGGTTCTTAGGACACGAGCTATCTTCATGACCGAAAACACAACAGGATGAACACCTTAAAGGCTCCCAATCATACTCAATTTTAACCTCCACCATTGAATGACCATTACCATCCAACGATGGGATTGCAACAGTTACACTCTTCTTTAAATCAACCCCAGCCTGAACTTCAATAAGTGCTCGAGCATAGCTGCTTCTTCCCCAAGATTCCGCACACATTGTGGCAGTATACGAGTCCAACATGTTAGGCACCCCAATCTTAGATGCAAGTAAACTAAGCCCATCCTCAGTAAATGCCGCTAAAGGCATGTGACAACTCGAAATTCCGACATCCTTTATTTGCATTTAATGCACGTTGACTTTGACTTGTTTGACTGGTTTGACTTATAACTGTACACTGATTGTAATTTGAGATGATTGTTGGATATGCTACGTGCTGATATGATAATACTTATTGTGATGGTTGCATGAATATGTGTTTAAAGATTTAATGGGAACCTGTTGTAAACACTCAGACTATTAAGCCCTATGTAAACTCGACGAAACACATGTGCCATTCGTCATATACCACCCGACGAAACAGGTGTTTCGCCATCAACATCTCGACGAATCAAATGTGATTCGCCGGCCCGTCAGTTTCGCCAAGCCCAGTAAGGGCCCAAAACACTTAGACGCGTATAAGTTATACGGAACCGCTCAATTCGTCATTTTAGCAAAACAGAAAGACCCTAGAGCTCCCACTGCCTGGCGACGGCAGATTAGAGTTCTCGAAGCCTCGTTAAGAGATTAAACCTTCGTACTATCGACCTCGGTTAGTCATATGTTTGTTTAATCGATTTCATGACTCTTGATTTCTGAATACACATTAGTATCTTGATAGGGATCGATGATATGATGTTGTATGTTAATCTATATGTTGTACACATAAACTAGGGTTCATGCTAGACAATGATTCTTGGATGATTGAGTTACGATGATTCTGTGCTGAATGATTACTGTATGTTTGAGGATTTGCTGTTTTACGGCTGTTAGGGTTTTTGGGGATGTTTCTGCAACTGATGTTCGACGTAACTGAACTGTTCGACGAAACAGAACTCTCGGCGAAACAGAATGTGTTTCGCCAAGGACAATCGACGAATTAGAATTCTGATTCGCCAACTAAGACCACGACGAAACAGAACTTGTTTCGCCAAATGTGTGTTTCGCCAACTTATGTGTTTCGTCAATATCTGTGTTTCGCCAACATGTGTGTTTCGCCGAATAGCTGATCTGTGCAGGAACTTGGGTTAATTCTGTTAAGCATTAACTGGAATATTTAACTGCTGTTAAGTGTAACCATCTTGTATATGATTGTGATTACGTGCTACATGTTTATACGTGAACAAATTGAACACAAACTGATTTCACATACGTGCCTACTTTAGGACGCAATTGATTACTTGTGAGCATACACTTAGCATACCGAGCAAACCAAGGTGAGTTCACACCCTTACTAAGGCATGGGATTCCCAGGGTTTGGGGAATGGGATGGAAGGAATAAGGTTGAATAGATTCGTACATACACTGATACTAGACTACCATACCATTGTCCTCGGTTGTGAAGGATACTCACGTAAAACCTACGTGAACTTATACTCAATACTATCCTCGGTTGTGAAGGATACTCACGTAAAACCTACGTGAACTTATACTCAATACTATCCTCGGTTGTGAAGGATACTCACGTAAAACCTACGTGAACTTATACTCAATACTATCCTCGGTTGTGAAGGATACTCACGTAAAACCTACGTGAACTTATACTCAATACTATCCTCGGTTGTGAAGGATACTCACGTAAAACCTACGTGAACGTATACTCAATACTATCCTCGGTTGTGAAGGATACTCACGTAAAACCTACGTGAACTTATACTCAATACTGACCTCGGTTGTGAAGGACACTTACGTAAAGCCTACGTAAACTATGTACGTACTACTGTTCTCGGTTGTGAAGAACACTTATGGTTACAAATAGTCTAGTGTATATGCAACATGGGAAGCCCCCACTAATAGAACATACGATCGGCCTAGTAGCGCCACATGTTACGAAACAAACTTACTATTACGAACTTATTTACTGTGAACTCGCTCAACTAGTTGTTGATTCTCTGTTACATGCCTTGCAGGACCTTAGGTACATATGGAGCTTGCACAGGAAGGAGCAGGTCGTTGTGGGATACGGATCGTAGACGATATTTGAACTTATAACTTATTTTTTTGGGTTTTCATTATTATGCTTCCGCTACTTAAACAATGTTTGGTTATGAACATCAGTCATGTCAAGATGAATTACCTTTTCCTACTTTTACACTTAAATACTATGTTTGATATGATTGGTGGCTTGATCCTGGTCATGTCACGCCTCCAAGCGGTGGTACTCCGCGGGTGGATTTTGGGGGTGTGACAAGGCACATCATGCATCTTGACCCAAACTGGAATAGATTTTATATCCTCTTTTTCCAACTTGATAGAGGCCGACCACTGTTTCAAAATTATTAGAACATTTCTTATCATCCACGGTCCATCCTCTAACATTTGCTCCATCCCTTCTTTAGTTTTGAACTTGAAGAAAAAGAACCCCTTAGCATTCATCATAATTCTTGACAGACCATATTTTACCCAATTGTTCTTTGCATAGAAATCCACCACAGGAAATGCCAGACGTTTACCCAAAAGTACCCATACAAAGTGTTCGCATACCTGTCAGTGACTTGTTTAACTAAAGACAATGGAATAACAACGTCAGCTCCGTCAACTTCCTCACTCGATTCCATCACCCTGAAGTTAACCTTCACATTCTCTATATTATCCTTCACTACATTAGCAAAAGATAATCGTTCCGCAGGGCCCGAAACTGTTGGTTTCCCCTTATCAGCCGAAAAAGATGTTCCATTGTAGTCTGATGTCGGCGCATACCCCATGGAAGTATGAACAAACCCTACACTATCTGAACCTGAGCGCAACTTCTCCACAGAGATTGGATCAGAAACCTTTGACAGTTCATCAATTAAATTAAACTTACGGGGTTCAGTTGTAGACTGAATTGTACCCCATCGAGGAACCCATGTATTACCTTCAACATCCATGACTCGGCTGGCCAAACCCTCAAACGAGAAAGAAGATCTGCCGCCATCATCATGGTGAAAGACCTCATGTGTCTTACGCTCATCCATTCGGAACAATACAACTCTCTCCAATAATCACGAACACAGCCAACCATGCAACAAGAAACCCGAGCAACAATGATCAACAAACAAACCGAAACTAAAACCCTAATCTAGCAACACCCTATCCCATGAATCTTACAAATCAGATAGTGATAAACTATCGAATCTGATCGAACCACATAATGAAACAAGGCGGCGATTAATCCTTAAACAAAACCCTAATTTCACACGAACACTGCAATGAACAGAATCCGTACTAGAGCAAGGATGCTGATGGCCAACCTGTTAATCGATAGACTACGATGACAATTAGGGTTTCATGAGGTTGAAGTCGCCTAGGCTAGAGAGAGAACAATTAGGGTTTCATGAGGTTGAAGTCTGATAACACGATGCATTTTGTTGAGAAACCAGTGGAAATCATGGAACGTGAAGTCAAGTGGCTCAAACGCAAGCGCATTCCACTTGTCAAAGTTCGCTGGGAATCTAAACGTGGACCAGAATTTACTTGGGAACGTGAAGATCAAATGAAAGCGAAGTATCCACATCTTTTCTCACAAGTTTCCTCTAAATAAATTTCGGGACGAAATTTCCTCAAGTAGGGGAGACTGTGACATCTGTGCTTGTAATCACTGTATAAGCCTTAAACAGTTCAGTTATCAATAAAATGATGTTATTTGTGTGATAACCGTCAAAAATATAGGTATCCGTACAATTAATTATTACTGATTAGTGCTTAATGACTGTGCTAAATTTCAATTAATGATTTAAACTGCTTTCTGATTACTGCATCATACTTACATGTGCATCACATATTACATAAAGTCACATCATTACCACATACAAACCTTTAGTGACATAAACGAAGCACAAAGCACAGCTAGCACAGTTAACGGCTAAAACAGGAATATGCTGACGGGGTTCAGTACATAGATAGACAGTGTTTTGAGACCCAGTATGAGCCAGAAACCAAGTTCTACACACGTATAGTGTGTAGGGAAGTAAGGACCACAAAACTGCTTCACTAGGTGATAGTTTAAGAGCCGGAAAGTGCCTAAAACACGCATAAAGTGCAGAATTCTGCATATTTCAGCAAAATTCAGCAATTTAACAAACTAGTAACATGCAAAAATATGGCAAAATGGTCCTGAATGCTTTCCTAAGTGTCGGGAATTAAAAGTGTCACAAAAGGTAACATAAAGATCATTAAACATACTAGTTTGACACTTGAACGAACCGGTATCTATCCAAACAACCGGACACTACCCGAAACACCAAAATTATACTAGAAGCATTGCTTTATTATTTCTGAGCTAGTTATGATCCCCGAACACCCTATCACACTACATAACACATCATACCCTTAAGATCTTAACTAAACATCTAACTAACCATTTAAACCTAACTAGATACCCCCCCCCCTTGGGACGGTTCAAGGTGGCCCCACCACCTTGATCTTCTCAATCTTACTAAGATCCTCCATAATCTCATTTGATTTGGTGAAAGATTATGTGATGTACTTAGGAAACATAAGAACCATTGGACAAAACCATTAAATGGTTATAAGAAGACTAGAGTGCTCTCATTCTCAACACACTTCACAACACCACACATCTCTCCCCCTCCTTCCTTCATCTCGGCCGAAACCCAACCACACACCACCACCATCTTCATCAAACTTCCATCCAATTTCAAGTGTACACAAGGTGTAAGGAGGCCATTAATGAAGCTTGGTGCTTGTGGATCTTGAAGGACCTTCATCATTTGCTATTATCCATCACTTTTGTCATCTCCAACATCTAGTGTTCTTCCCTAGCCTTCGTGCTAGCTGTAAGACTCTAATAACCCTTATTTACTTCATAGGTAGTTGGTTAATAAGTGATGAACATTGTTAAACATGATGAACATTAAAATCTTGTTGATTTATGATTGTTTGCTTCTTGTTGATTGATTATTAGTGTTAGTAATGCTAGACATCATAAATAACCTACTAGATTGTGATTAGACACATGGTCTAGTAAGTTAAAGTGGTGATCTTGTGAAAGACCAAGATCATCATGCTTTATGTTACATGAACTTGAATGATAAAAGTTGTTTTCATAAGATGATGATTTAAACAAGATAAAAGTCTTATGAGTGGATGATTTCTAAAATAGTTTTCCAAAGGAACCAAGTTAAATAACAAGATTTGTATAAACATTGTTTTAAAGAAAACCAATCATGTTTCTAGTGTTGAAACAAGTATAAGAACGCTTTGTTTACAAGAAAAATTCAAAAGAATGATTTTTGAAAAAAATCATCTAGTAAGTTATAAACACTTAAAACTTTCAAGAATGAGATTTTTAATGAAATAAACACACTTTAAAGGTTAACTAAGTCTACTAAACACACTACCAAGTTACTACAACTTTTTATGAAAACTCAAGTTCATGATCATTATGTAGATAGCTTTGTTGAAGAACATGGTAAGTGTAGATTGGTTGTTGATTGTTTGTGATGATTTTTTGAAAAGAAAATGATATGCTTTAATAGCATGGACACCTCCATTTTGAGGGGAAACTATGGCAAAATTTTCTAAAAATATGAACACTTAGAAAAATACTTTTCTAAGTGTTCATATTTTTAGAAAAATCTTGAAGATAGATCTCTTGGTTGTTCTTCTATTTCCCCATGTATGCGTGAATTTAAAGAATGTGTTGAGGATATTGAAGTGTTTGATATCAAACGAACAGGGTTTCACTACACTTGGTCCCAAAAACCCAAGAGGGGTGTCGGTTTACTGAAAAAGATTGATAGAATTTTGGGTAATGCTGATTTTGCTGGTTCGTTTCCTCAGTCGGTTGCTGTGTTTTCTCCTTATGGTATTTCGGATCATTGTTTATGTGTGTTGAAGATGTTATCGGCTGAAAAGACTAAACCGAAACCTTTTAAGTTCGCAAATTTCTTAGTGCATAAGCCTGGTTTTCTGGATCTTGTAAGCTCTAAGTGGAATGTAAATGTTGATGGGGTTCACCAGTTTCGACTTGTTAAAAAACTTTCTCTAATGAAGTCCCCTCTTCGAGCTCTCTTATTTAAAAAAGGGAATCTTCATGAAAAGGTTGTGAACCTAAGAGGTAATCTGGAGGCGGTCCAGCGTGACATTGATAGGGATCCGATGAATGAATCTTTGCGTACCAAAGAAGCTATTATTCTTCGTGATTTTCAGGAGGCGTCGCTTGATGAGGAAAGATTTCTTAAACAGAAGTCTAAAGTTGAATGGCTTCGGGCTGGTGATGCTAATACGGCTTATTTTCACACATCGCTTAAGTGTAGAAATCACATTAATCGGATTGAGGCTATTTCTGATTCTAGTGGAAACCTGTTTGAGGGTGATAAGGTGGCGGAAGCTTTTGTTAATCATTATGAGCACTTTCTAGGATGTGAAGGTCAAGTCACTTTGGATCCTTCTCCTGATCTTTTTTGTAATAAGTTGAATCTAGAGAGTGCAAATCATATGGTTAGGCCGGTTACGTTGGAGGAAATTAAGGCTGCTATGTTTTCGATTGGGAATGATAAAGCTCCGGGGCCGGATGGTTATACATCTGCTTTTTTCAGGAGTACTTGGCAAATAGTGGGGAGTGATGTTTCGAATGCTATTCTGGATTTCTTTAACACGGGGAATCTACTTCAGCAACTTAACCACACGCTAGTTGCTTTGGTTCCAAAGGTGTCGTCTCCTACCTATATTACTGATTATCGCCCTATTTCGTGCTGTAATGTTATTTTTAAATATATTAGTAAGGTGTTGGCGGATCGTTTGAAGGGTTATTTGAATGAGATTGTCAGCATTAATCAGTCAGCTTTTGTTCCGGGTCGGAAAATTTTCGATAATATTCTTCTTACACAGGAATTAATGCATAATTATCACCGTGATTTTGGGCCTCCAAGATGTGCTTTTAAGGTTGATATTCAAAAGGCTTATGATACGGTGGAGTGGAGTTTTCTTAAAACGGTTTTACTTGGCTTTGGTTTTAATAGCACTATGGTTCACTGGATAATGTTGTGTGTGTCTACAGCATCTTATTCGATGTGTGTTAATGGGAATATTCATGGTTATTTCAAAGGTAAAAGGGGTCTAAGGCAGGGTGATCCTCTATCCCCTTATCTGTTTACCTTAGTGATGGAAGTCTTGACGTGCATTCTGAATCAAGTGACAAGAATTGATACTTCCTTTCGGTTCCATAATAAATGTGAGAAGCAGAAAATTGTTAACCTTTGTTTCGCGGATGATTTGTTTCTTTTCGCGAGGGGGGATGTGGCGTCGGCTAAGTGTGTTATGCTCTCCCTTACAAAGTTCACTCAAATGTCGGGATTAGTTCCTAGCATTCAGAAGAGTACAGGGTTTTTCTGTAATGTTCCAAATCATGTCAAAGGTGAGATTTTGAATATTTTGCCCTTTGTTGAGGGTACGTTGCCGGTTAGATACTTGGGGGGTCCCTCTTATTTCTTCGAGGCTTTTATACAAAGATTGTAGCATTCTTGTGGAGCGGCTTGAATGCCGGATTGATAATTGGAATAATAAAATGTTGTCCTTCGCAGGTAGACTTCAACTTATTATTTCGGTTCTTTCTTCGATGCATGTCTACTGGTCATCGGTTTTTATATTACCAGCTAGAGTCGTTAAGGAGTTGGAAACTAAAATGCGGAATTTTCTTTGGGCTCAATCTTCTTCTAAGCGTGGTAGGGCGAAAGTTTCATGGAGATCTGTGTGTGTGCCGAAAACTGAAGGGGGCTTGGGGATTCGACGTATAGTTGATTTTAATAAAGCTCTTATGGTTTCGCATATTTGGAGTATTCTAAGTAATCGTCATTCGTTATGGGTTGCTTGGATTCACTCTTATCGGTTAAAAGGTAGAAATTTTTGGGACCATAAGATTCCGGCTACTTGTTGTTGGAGCTGGAAAAAGATGGTTCAACTTCGGCCTTTGATTCGTCAACATGTTTGGTCTATAATTGGTGATGGTAGTAGTACCTCAGCTTGGTTTGATACATGGAGTAGCATTGGTCCGTTATGCAATTTTTTGACTCCAAGAATTATTACCCGAGAAGGTTTTTCTCTAAGTGCTACAGTTGCGGATGTGTCTCCTAATGGTTCTTGGATTTGGCCGTTAGCTTGGAGGGATTTATTCCCAGTTCTTATTCAGCTTGATAACATGCAACGGAATTTAAATGCACCAGATCGTATTCTTTGGAAAGATGGAGATAGTGAGGACGTTTATTCGTCTAGTGTGGTTTGGAATTCTGTTCGAGCGAGGGAGCCGGAGGTGGGTTGGGCTGCTTTCATTTGGTTCTCTCATTGTATTCCTCGTCATGCTTTTTTGATGTGGCTTATTGTGCGACGTAAGTTACTTACTCAAGACAAAATTGTGCTTTGGAATCATACTCGATGTAACAACATGAACATGATGTGTTGCCTGTTGTGTTATGAGAATATTGATTCTCATGACCACTTATTTTTTGAGTGCAAACTTTCCACACGAGTTTGGGAAATGATTCGTGCGAAGGCAGGTATGGAGAGTGTTGATTCTAAGTGGAGTGATGTTTCCGAATGGCTAGGTAGTCGATCTCGGTCAAAATCAGCATCAAATATGGTGGCTCGGTTGTTGATTGCAGCGCTAGCTTATACCATATGGCAGGAGAGAAATAACCGTTTATTTAGAAACCATGCAAGGCCTCCGGATGTTCTTTGTCAGCTGGTTATAGAAAGTGTTAGATATAAGCTAATGGGGCTCAAGTACAAGAACACGGCGCGAGTTCGGGCATTACTGGAGAAGTGGGATATTCATGGAGCTGATTTACTCATGGAAAATGGTTGATTTCGAATAAGTTAAGGAGTCTTTTGTTCTAGATTGTGTGTCTAGTAGTCGTTTGGTCTTACAGTTTTTTGTGGTTTTCTTGGTTTTACTTTCATGGGGGTATGTCCCATGTCTGAACTAGTAAGGATGTTACCTTACTACTTGTTTTTTCTGTTGTGAATATATAGAATCACCGGGGTAACCCTTTACCCAAAAAAAAGAAAAATACTTTTCTAACAAATATTTACAAGTGAGTTTTAACTATAGTTTTCAATATAGACTTTGCCATAGATTTTGTTACAAAAATACAAGTATTGGAGGTTGGTTTTTATAAATAAAAAAATGGCTAACTATATATATATATATATATATATATATATAGAAGACACATGTGTGAATGTTTGTATATTTTGTGAACTAGTTGTATTATTTAAGGTTAAAATAATATAATTTGACAAATACCAAGAATTTACAATCCAAGATAATACCAAAAATTACAAGGAATAAATATATAAGTTACACACTTAATATTGTGGAACCGAACAAAAGAACGTAACTTACAAATATTCCGGAGAAAACCGTTATAAATATATTTTTGGTAAACATTATTTTGGAATACGAAAGAAATGAAAGTATGATTTCTGTTATTATCACCAAGTTAAATACATTTTCTAAAGTAAGACTTGAAATATATTATTTTGGGACTACAAATTTCAGAATACGAATATACATGTATGAGATACCCCCACTTGGGAAGGAAATACGAAAATAAATACTTGAGAAGTATTATTACAAAATATTGTTTAAACAATTATTCCAAAATTTAATATAATTTAAGTTAAAATAATTATTATTTTAACAAGTAATTATAACTTGGAATAATATCATAAACGTAACTCAAAAACGTAAATACTAAGACAAGGCACGACCCGTTCGTCTAATAGACCCTAGTACATTGTAGGGAGTCGTGTTTGCTAAGGAGTTTTGGGTTACGAGCATAGAAGACGCAAAACAGTGAGTTCATGCCCACCTTTTCTTTTACTGTTTTCAGTTTTATACTTCGGGGGTGAAATACATGTTACAATTGTTGTTGGAGCTGGAAAAAGATGGTTCAACTTCGGCCTTTGATTCGTCAACATGTTTGGTCTATAGTTGGTGATGGTAGTAGTACCTCAGCTTGGTTTGATACATGGAGTAGCATTGGTCCGTTATGCAATTTTTTATCTCCAAGAGTTATTACCCGAGAAGGTTTTTCTCTAAGTGCTACAGTTGCGGATGTGTCTCCTAATGGTTCTTGGATTTGGCCGTTAGCTTGGAGGGATTTATTCCCAGTTCTCATTCAGCTTGATAACATGCAACGGAATTTAAATGCACCAGATCGTATCCTTTGGAAAGATGGAGATAGTGAGGACGTTTATTCGTCTAGTGTGGTTTGGAATTCTGTTCGAGCGAGGGAGCCGGAGGTGGGTTGGGCTGCTTTCATTTGGTTCTCTCATTGTATTCCTCGTCATGCTTTTTTGATGTGGCTTATTGTGCGACGTAAGTTACTTACTCAAGACAAAATTGTGCTTTGGAATCATACTCGATGTAACAATATGAACATGATGTGTTGCCTGTTGTGTTATGAGAATATTGATTCTCATGACCACTTATTTTTTGAGTGCAA
Source organism: Helianthus tuberosus (assembly GCA_030545235.1). Taxonomy (NCBI): domain Eukaryota; kingdom Viridiplantae; phylum Streptophyta; class Magnoliopsida; order Asterales; family Asteraceae; genus Helianthus; species Helianthus tuberosus. Next base: position 13,484,194 of record JARYGA010060842.1, on the reverse strand, counting down.
ACTTTCCAAGCGAGTTTGGGAAATGATTCGTGCGAAGGCAGGTATGGAGAGTGTTGATTCAAAGTGGAGTGATGTTTCCGAATGGCTAGGTAGTCGATCTCGGTCAAAATCAGCATCAAATATGGTGGCTCGGTTGTTGATTGCAGCGCTAGCTTATACCATATGGCAGGAGAGAAATAACCGTTTATTTAGAAACCATGCAAGGCCTCCGGATGTTCTTTGTCAGCTGGTTATAGAAAGTGTTAGATATAAGCTAATGGGGCTCAAGTACAAGAACACTGCGCGAGTTCGGGCATTACTGGAGAAGTGGGATATTCATGGAGCTGATTTACTCATGGAAAATGGCTGATTTCGAATAAGTTAAGGAGTCTTTTGTTCTAGATTGTGTGTCTAGTAGTCGTTTGGTATTACAGTTTTTGTGGTTTTCTTGGTATTACTTTCATGGGGGTATGTCCCATGTCTGAACTAGTAAGGATGTTACCTTACTACTTGTTTTTTCTGTTGTGAATATATAGAATCACCGGGGTAACCCTTTACCCAAAAAAAAGAAAAATACTTTTCTAACAAATATTTACAAGTGAGTTTTAACTATAGTTTTCAATATAGACTTTGCCATAGATTTTGTTACAAAAATACAAGTATTGGAGGTTGGTTTTTATAAATAAAAAAATGGCTAACTATATATATATATATATATATATATATATAGAAGACACATGTGTGAATGTTTGTATATTTTGTGAACTAGTTGTATTATTTAAGGTTAAAATAATATAATTTGACAAATACCAAGAATTTACAATCCAAGATAATACCAAAAATTACAAGGAATAAATATATAAGTTACACACTTAATATTGTGGAACCGAACAAAAGAACGTAACTTACAAATATTCCGGAGAAAACCGTTATAAATATATTTTTGGTAAACATTATTTTGGAATACGAAAGAAATGAAAGTATGATTTCTGTTATTATCACCAAGTTAAATACATTTTCTAAAGTAAGACTTGAAATATATTATTTTGGGACTACAAATTTCAGAATACGAATATACATGTATGAGATACCCCCACTTGGGAAGGAAATACGAAAATAAATACTTGAGAAGTATTATTACAAAATATTGTTTAAACAATTATTCCAAAATTTAATATAATTTAAGTTAAAATAATTATTATTTTAACAAGTAATTATAACTTGGAATAATATCAGAAACGTAACTCAAAAACGTAAATACTAAGACAAGGCACGACCCGTTCGTCTAATAGACCCTAGTACATTGTAGGGAGTCGTGTTTGCTAAGGAGTTTTGGGTTACGAGCATAGAAGACGCAAAACAGTGAGTTCATGCCCACCTTTTCTTTTACTGTTTTCAGTTTTATACTTCGGGGGTGAAATACATGTTACAATTGTTGTTGGAGCTGGAAAAAGATGGTTCAACTTCGGCCTTTGATTCGTCAACATGTTTGGTCTATAGTTGGTGATGGTAGTAGTACCTCAGCTTGGTTTGATACATGGAGTAGCATTGGTCCGTTATGCAATTTTTTATCTCCAAGAGTTATTACCCGAGAAGGTTTTTCTCTAAGTGCTACAGTTGCGGATGTGTCTCCTAATGGTTCTTGGATTTGGCCGTTAGCTTGGAGGGATTTATTCCCAGTTCTCATTCAGCTTGATAACATGCAACGGAATTTAAATGCACCAGATCGTATCCTTTGGAAAGATGGAGATAGTGAGGACGTTTATTCGTCTAGTGTGGTTTGGAATTCTGTTCGAGCGAGGGAGCCGGAGGTGGGTTGGGCTGCTTTCATTTGGTTCTCTCATTGTATTCCTCGTCATGCTTTTTTGATGTGGCTTATTGTGCGACGTAAGTTACTTACTCAAGACAAAATTGTGCTTTGGAATCATACTCGATGTAACAATATGAACATGATGTGTTGCCTGTTGTGTTATGAGAATATTGATTCTCATGACCACTTATTTTTTGAGTGCAAACTTTCCAAGCGAGTTTGGGAAATGATTCGTGCGAAGGCAGGTATGGAGAGTGTTGATTCAAAGTGGAGTGATGTTTCCGAATGGCTAGGTAGTCGATCTCGGTCAAAATCAGCATCAAATATGGTGGCTCGGTTGTTGATTGCAGCGCTAGCTTATACCATATGGCAGGAGAGAAATAACCGTTTATTTAGAAACCATGCAAGGCCTCCGGATGTTCTTTGTCAGCTGGTTATAGAAAGTGTTAGATATAAGCTAATGGGGCTCAAGTACAAGAACACTGCGCGAGTTCGGGCATTACTGGAGAAGTGGGATATTCATGGAGCTGATTTACTCATGGAAAATGGCTGATTTCGAATAAGTTAAGGAGTCTTTTGTTCTAGATTGTGTGTCTAGTAGTCGTTTGGTATTACAGTTTTTGTGGTTTTCTTGGTATTACTTTCATGGGGGTATGTCCCATGTCTGAACTAGTAAGGATGTTACCTTACTACTTGTTTTTTCTGTTGTGAATATATAGAATCACCGGGGTAACCCTTTACCCAAAAAAAAAAAAAAACTTTTTATACATGGTATGGTTAGCTAAGGAGGGTTACTGCTTGATCATGTGAGTTGTGGGTACAACACTTAAGGCCATTAATCCTCATTGTAGGACCGAGGGACATGAGTGATAGATCTATTTGGGTATAGCGAGCCCACACCCATGCGGACCAGGGTGGCCCATGTGGTGACTATGTCTTCATCCGGAGACAAATCCGCTAGGTTTGAGTCTTCCTGCACCATTTCACACATACCATTGGCTTTGCAACCCATTGGTGATCTTTTTCCTTATTGCTACATACCAGGGACATACATACATACAAATATATTTTAAAGGTTTATTCATATACACACACATGAACTCGCTCAACTTTTGTTGATGTTTTTCAAATTACATGTATTTCAGGGAACTAAGCGGATCTGGCAAGTGTTGCATGTCAAGCTGCGTCATGAATAAAAGATGTCATCCATGGTCGTAGAGTTAGGAGATGTATCCTATTCCTGGACGGGATACATGTCTCTAAACCCGGTTTTAATTAAAACCTTTTGTTGAGTCTTCATGAACTCATTAAAACATGTTATGGTTTTTAATTTGAATTTGGCGTCGATGTTTCAAACAATTATGTTATGTCATTTCCAAACTTAATCAATGGATGAACATCTAAATGGTTTTATCATTTAGCATTGTTATGATTGAATGCTATGGTATTAAGAAGTCACACCAATAACCACGCTTCCGCAAAAGTCAGGGTGTAACAGCTTGGTATCAGAGCTTCGATCATAGCGAACTAGGATTCCTTCTCGAGTCTAGACTATGATCATTAGGGCTCTCACGAAAATGTTTTCAAAAATGTTTTCATTGCATACACAAAACGTCCAGATCCCGAAAACAAACATTTTTACAAACAAAGCCACGAAACACATTTCAAAATTTATGTTTATAGTTCAGTCTGAGAGACTGGGGAGTTAGTCTGAGAGACTAGCTGGGGCAGTCTGAGAGACTGGGGAGATTGGTCTGAGAGACTGGGTAGTTCAGTTTGAGAAACTGGGGAGTTTAGTCTGAGAGACTGGGAGATTCGGTCTAAGAGACTGGGAGTTTAATCTGAGAGGTTCAGTTTGGGAAACTGGGTAGTTTAGTCTGAGAAGCTAGTTAGGGCAGTTTGAGAAAACTGAGGAGTTCAGTCTGAGAGACTAAGTAGTTCAGTTTGAGAGACTGGGAGGCTTAGTCTGAGAGGCTAAGTGAGTAACATGCTTTCATTGTTACTACCTGCATGCTTATTTGATGATTGTTGATATATGTGCATATGTTGTGATTGTTTGTTACAGACACCATGTCCTCATCTGAGAGTGAGTTGTCAGATACCGTAGACCCTATGACCATAGTTTCGGACGACGAGATCAGCCCGGACCCAGAGATATTGTTAGATGATACCGATGATTTCCTGCCGTTTGCTTTACCAGATTTTGGCGATGATGTACCACTATCTGATGGTTTTCCTGTCGAGGATCTACTTCTTGTTCCGATCCCCGATCCTTTGTCCCTTGCTGCATTTCCTCTCGAGGATCTGCCTCTTGATGACATGGCTGATGACGACATCGATCTTTTCATTGATGGCCCCGCTGATCCTGTTCAGGGTGATGTTGTTCCAGTTGGTGATGCTATTGTTGCTCAACTTGTTGATTCCTGTTGTTGAGATTTCTTCTGACCATTCTGGTCCTGATTCATTCGAGTCGGTGTCATCTACTACTTTACACGCATTGGGATTGCAGCGTTATCCCACCGATTCTGATTCCGACACAGCTATGTCTGCCGCACCTGTTCCACCATAGGACTTTGAGTTTGATGATGAGTTTGATCCTGACTTTGATCCAGAGCATGAGATTGATTTTATTCCTGATGATCAGCATTTTGATGCGCCCGCTGATATCGAGCCGTTACCCCCTGATCTTGAGCTGGCACTAGCTGACCCCGAGCCTATACTAGCTCCTGAGCCTATACTCGCACCCGAGCCTATACCTGCTCATGACCCTGCACCTATTGATGTACCTGTTGTTGCACCACCTTTACCTGACCCGATCCCTGCACCTGTTGACCATGCTCCTATTGACGTACCTGTTGTTGCACCACCTTTACCTGACCCGATCCCTGCACCTGTTGACCATGCTCCTTTTGCTGCCCAGATAGATCCCCGTTATGCATTCACCCGCAATGGGTGGATAGAGGACGATGATGACTTGCCACCTTTTGTTAGACCTGTTACTCCCCTACCTGCACCCACTCATGCACCTGTCGATGTTGCCCTGTTTCACCCACATGTGTCAGATATGCACTGCACAGATTTTCGGATCACATTCTTGCAGGATATCCCTCCTCCCCGTCCAGGGGAAGGTCCATCGAGTCAGCAGCCCAGTCATACTCCTCCTGTGTCAGCAGCTTCTCCTTTCATACCACAGTTTACACATACTGCTCCTTTTGCTACTACACCATCGGGCAAGCCACTTATTTGGTATCCGCCCAACATGATGCCTGTTTCTGATCCATACCATCCCTCCCACTACATTGGCTACACGAGGGATGGTTTGCTTTTGTCGTTACACCTTCAGCAGGAGATGTTATGTCGGAGAGTCATGGAGTTAGAGAGGGTACCACGTCCTCCACCCTGTGCATGTCAGTCACCATTCTTTTTTTTGGGTAAAGGTTTCACCCTGGTAAATTTTATATCACAACAAATCCAACGGAAAGCAAGTGGAGAGCAAAAACGCCCACCAATTCATATGCCCGACATGCCGGGAATATGTTCAGCCAAAAACAAGTCACACTACCAGACAAACGAACCACACAAAACACAACGAAAACAGATTAGGCACTAGTCATAGCTAATCTGAACTGAATTCTAGATTAAACTCTTTATCCGATTTCTTCATAGATGACAAGCCCTTTAGGCAGCTTCCAATCTCTAAGAATTTTATCTACTTGTCTCGAATCCTTGAACTTCAATGTTACCAGCTTCAATCGAACCGAGGCATTAACCGCATCAGCAACTTGTCTAGCCGACCGTTGAGTATTCCCGAACAACCTGGAGTTTCTCTCTAGCCATACATGGTAAACAGTTGCAGCTACCAAAATCCTTCCAATCACATGCTTCGCCAATCTTGAACCCGATGTGTTAACAATGTGCTGAAAAATATCCTCCCATCTATTCGTTAGATGTTGCATTGCTCTGAGAGGTTTAACTACCATCCAAACTTGTGTCGAAAACGAACATTCAAAAAATAAATGAGGATGAGAATCCATACCATGCTGGCAAAGAGGACAGCACATCAGCCGAAGATTAACGGCTCCACCAACCTCCCATTGCTTCAACCTATCTTGAGTCTTTAGCTTGTTCCCAATCACTAACCACATGAGAAAAGCATGGCGCGGGATACACTGAAAGAACCAAACAACTTTGTGCCAATTCACGCTTGGGCCACTCAATCGAATCGTTTCCCAAACATTCTTGGATGAGTAGCTTGTTTCCTTACCATTACCATCAATCCATATAATAGTATCATTCTTATTTAGCGTTAATTGAGGGGCCTGTATATTTAATAGAACCGGGTACATGTCATTCCAAGCTTTCGGCCATACCCATCGCCCATCACTCACCACTTCCGCTAGCTTTGAGTTAATGTGAAACCCCGCTTGTTGAATCATTCTCGGTGTGATAGTTTTACCAATAGGATCCGCATGAGACCATTTATCATACCAAGCAGATGTCGCCATACCATCCCCTATCTTTGACCACATATGTTCACGAATAAGCGGTCTAAGATTTAGGATTTTCCTCCACCCCCATGTATTACCTTGTTTAATAGGAACATCCCAAAAACATCTCTGTTTCAGCTTGTATGTGTGAATCCATTTGACCCAAAGCGACTCTCTATTAGTTAAAAGGCTCCATACATGAAATGTCATTAACGCCTTGTTAACATCATCAATACGTTTGATCCCCAAACCACCCTCTTCCCTAGGCCGACATATAGATTTCCACGCTACTTTGGCTTTGCCTTTCCCTACTGAACTAGTTCTCCATAAAAAATCTCTCATTTTCCTTTCAAGCTCCTTCGAAATACGTTTAGGGAGGATAAAAATGGAAGCCCAGTAAACATGCATAGAAGAGAGCACCGACCTGATAAGTTGAAGTCTTCCCGCGAACGAAAGAAACTTATTGCCCCAGTACGTGATTCTATTTTCCATTTTTTCAACAAGAATCTGGCAGTCTTTATATAATAACCGAGACGATATAAGGGGGACACCAAGATATTTAACTGGAAGGCTACCTTCTTTAAACGACACCAGCTCCAGAATCTTTTGTTTAACCTGATCATTGACATTAGCAAAGTACACCGTACTCTTTGGAATACTCGGAACTAAGTCAGACATGTTTTTAAAGCTTTCAAGAGCTTCTAGAACCAGCTTGACCGATTTAACTTCTCCTCTTGCAAACATAAAAAGGTCGTCAGCAAAACATAAACTCACAATTCGTTGTTTATCACATTTATTATGGAACCGGAAATTCAGCGATGTGGCTACCATGTAATCCAACCGAAGAGTAAGAACTTCCATAACAAGAGTGAACAGATAGGGCGACAACGGATCACCTTGTTGAAGCCCCCTCTCACCTTTGAAGAACCCATGCAAGTTACCATTGATACTCAACGAAAACGTTGTGGTAGACACACACTTCATAATCCATTCTATCATTCGATCATGGAACCCAAATCTGGTGATAATACACTTTAGAAAAGTCCAATCAACCGTATCGTACGCTTTCTGAATATCAATTTTAAAAGCACATCTAGGAGGCCCCGAGTTTCTATGGTAATTATGCATTAGTTCTTGTGTAAGCATAATGTTATCAGAAATTCTCCTGCCCGGGATAAATGCCGACTGGTTAATGCTAACTAGCTATTGCAAACCTTGCTTGATTCTATTAGTGATGATTTTACTCAAACACTTGAAAATAGAATTGCAACAAGAAATTGGACGATAGTCCGTAACATACTCCGGAGTGGTCTTCTTAGGGATTAAAGCAATAATAGTATGGTTTACCTCCTTTAAAAGTTTACAATTCCTGAAAAATTCTCGAACCGCTTGACACACATCACTCCCTACAATATTCCAAGCTTTTTTATAGAAGACAGACGAGAAACCATCTGGACCCGGAGCCTTATTATCCCCTATATCAAACATAGCGTTCTTTATCTCTTCATTCGACACCTCCGAGACCATCAACTGTGCTTTATCAGAACTCAGCTTCCTAACAAATAAATTTGGAGAAGGGGTCTCCAGAATATTATCTTTTTTTCCAAGGAAGCTTTCATAATAATCCAGAAGAGCTTTTGCTGCATCTATACCTTCATGTTGCATCCCATTAACATCCTTCACTATTTCAATTCTGCTCCGGTGATTCTTACTCTTGATTGAGTTGTGGAAAAAAGCGGTGTTCGCATCACCTGACCCGAGCCATTCTACTTTTGCTTTTTGTTTTAGAAAGCACTCTTCATCAAACGACGCTTCCATAAAATTTTTATATATCACGGCCTCCTTAATCTTTAACGCTTCATTATTCGGTTCACTATCCAGCTGAATCTGAATTTCATCCAGATCTTTACGTAAATTATCTACCTTTTTGTGTATGTTGCCTTGGTCTCGAAGCAGCTTCCTTAGGGGCACCTTTAACGATCTCATCTTCGTCACTAATCTGAACATATAACACCCCGTCACCTCCTCATTCCACTTGTTCGACACCACTTCCGCAAACTCTTTCTTATTTGCAATGAAGTTAGCAAACTTGAAAGGTTTCGGTTTTTCTTTCAACAAGGATGGGAGTTTTAGAATACACGGAGTATGGTCCGAAATCCTGTTCGGATGAAAATACGCACAAGCCGCTGGGAACATGTCTGTAAAATGGACATTGGCCATTATCCGATCTATTTTCTTGATAACACCAGTTCCTTTTTTTTGGTTTTTGTTTCCAGGTATATTGAATGCTTGTACTATTGACATCAAACACCTCCACGTCATCGACGCACTCTCTAAAGTCACGCATACCCGTATTAACTTTAGACGAACCAAACAAGTTATCTTCTAAGTTCAAAGAAGAATTAAAGTCACCTAGAAGCACCCATGGCTTATCATGCACTAGAGCCTTATGATAACGAAGATTCTCCCATAGATCACGTCTAGTTTTATAATAGTTATCAGCATATATAAATGAGCAAAAAAGAGTTTTGTTATCCCTCTTAATTTGAATTTGGACATGAATAGCCTGACTCGATTGAGCCAACACCATAACATCCACTTCATTAGCATTCCACCCCAGGATTATTCGAGTTCCCTTTTGACAAACACTACCATTCGATGTCCATTCCCAAGATCTCCAAACTTTTTTGCAAACACTAGCAAGATTACTAATGTCAACACGAGACTCAATAATAGCACACACCTGAATTCCATTTTGATGAATCACTTGCCGAACCTCTTTTTGCTTTAGAGGGAGGTTCAACCCCCTAATATTCCAAGACGCAATGCTAGACATGGGAAACACTTTCACCGGGAGTGCTTTCCCCCTCAGTTTGCTTCGGCTCTCCCACTATGGATTGAATAGTCTCATTGTAAACCTCTTGCACCTCCTCATCATCATAGTATTCATCTACGACTTCATTTTGGTCCTTCTTATCTTCCTTCCGATCTATATCACTTCGGCTAGTCCCTTTATATTCCAAATCTTCACTCAACAGATCAAACTTGTTACTAGTTTTCACGATATTTGTATTCACCACTGAAATAGGTCTGGTCACCTTTTCTAATTCATCTATGACATTGATAACACGAGGAGTTTGCTTCAAATTTTTTGGAACCGGTCTATATTCAAACCTCATACCTTGTTTCTTTGTAGGGAATCCCTGTTTTGCCTGATGTTTCTTTTTCACCACTTCATAACCATCTTCCAGTTTATTTCCATCTTCCTTAACTTGCTTAATTACTTGTTTCGGACATTTGGCATCCGTATGTCCAAATACCTTACATTCCCTACAGCGAGGGGGCTGCCATTCATATTCAATCTTGACCATGTTCTTAGCAAAACCCTCTTCATCCTCTAATGGAATCGCAACAACAACATTTTCCTTCGGTTCTTCTTCAGCATTTACTTCAATTAAAGCTCTCGCATAACTGTTTCTACCCCAAGATTCAGCACACATAGTTGCTGTATATGAATCCAGCATCCTAGGTGTGCCCACGTTAGTAGCTATCATACTCAATCCATCTTCTGAAAAAGCTGCTATTGGGACATCATGCATTTTGATCCATATCGGGACCGATTTTATATCTTCTTTTACCAGCTTGGTTGAAGGTTTCCATATATTTAGAATAATCGGAAAATTCCGGATCAACCATGGACCATTTTCCATTACTTTTTCCATACCCTCTTTTGAGTTGAATTTAAAAAAGAAAAAACCGTGAGCATTCATCATCGTCTTAGCAATACCATACTTTGCCCATGTATTCTTTACATAATTCTCAACAACAGGAAAAGGCAATCTCTTCCCTAGAAAATATCCATATAACGTATTCGTAAACCTGTTTTGAATTTTTTTAACTGAACTAACCGGGATAACCACATCAGCTCCTTCGACTTTAGCATCAGACTTCAAAAGCCGAAAATTAACTTTCTTGTTACTCGTACCCGTTTCAGCAACACTAGCATAAGATTTTTTCAGCACATTACTACTTGTTTCATAAACCCCCATATCATCCGATATATCGACAACTTCATTACGAGTGTCATTAGCAGCCTTGTTAGTGTTAGAATCTCCTCCATGTTGTTGTTGCATGTTGTCCATCCTAATAACTCCACGTACAGGAAGGAGGACACTACCATCAGCTCTTTTCAGCGGCACATCAATATTTTTTATCTTCGAAACAAGACTTGGAATACAATTGCTTCTCTCCATGCATACAAAAATCAGGGCAACACAAAATATCCAGCCGACTCCACGTTTACATGCAAAACCCTAATCCTAAAACCCTATAATCAGTCGTCAAGCCTTAATCTATTAATCCAGCGAATCAATCTAGCTAAATTAATCTCAGTTAACTGCAATCAATATCAACTAGATTAATAAATCAGGGTTTCAAACAGATATCTAGGGCAGCGATTATTGAAAAGAAAACACGACAAAACCCTAGTTTCAGATCGATCTATGTTGCTAACGAGTTCGTTATAGAGGTTTAAAAGATTAACCCTCTAATCACAGACTGTTATACACCAAGATTTCAAAGAAAAATCAAGGGTTTCATGAAGAACATGTCAGTCACCATTCGCGACTCCACCAGCTCCTCTTCTGCCGTACCCAATTTTGACGTCTGTTTCCTTACTATGGAGCATTAGATTAGTTACCTGCTGCGTATCGTTCATGCTCTTGAGGAGGATTTAACGCATTTGCGCAGGTTGCTTTTCGTTCCTCCACCTCCTCCTCCACCACCATCAGCGTAGTTGGTTTTTGGTCTTATGAAGATAGCTTACTTTTGGTGAGAGTGTTGCTATTGAGCCCAGATTGAGAAGACTTTTTGAAGACCACTTTTGTGTATATGATTGTTGTAGTTGATATATGATTTGGACATGGGTGATGTGACCCTATAGTCCCTTTTGTTGTGATTTGATACATTTGACGAACTTGTAAAACGGTATTTGTGGTTATTAATATATGAAAGCTCAATCGCAGTATTCTCATTATATACATTGTTAAATTACTTGTTTATGCTATGATTGAGATATTATGCGCTTACCTGATTAATGAAAACCTAATCGTAATATTTTCATTATACGTGCCACTAATGATTGTAAGGTACGTACTTGTTTGTTATGCTCTCAATTAACATAATTCCATTTACTTGCTTATGCTATGAGTATGTTGTTGCTTGACGTGTTGATATGATGATTTATTTCGTGTAAATACATATGATCTCTAAACAACTATTTACACTCCCTGAACAAATGAGACCTGACCAACCCAAACTTTTCGTAGAATATGTCTCAAAAGATCATTCAGCAGCTCATGACCGAGGCAGAACTACAAGCGCACATCACACAAGCGATAGCACAGCACGAGGCCTTGCGCTCTGAACCCAACAGCGGTACCTCAGAAAACAACCCACCTCATGGTTGTACCTACTAGCAGTTCCTCAAACGCGAGCCTCCGCATTTCGATGGCACTAGAGGTGCCATAGCCTTTGTGAAATGGACCGAAAATATGGATTCTGTTTTCCGAATGAGCGGATGTACGCCAGAGCAACAAGTCCTATATGCGTCAAGATTGTTTCAAGATGGGGCCTGGTCATGGTGGAACTCTCAGATTCGAATAATGGGCAGAGCTGCTACGCATGTCCTAACATGGGGTGAGCTGAAGGAAATGATGCGTAAGGAGTATTGTTCCCAGATGGCGATCCAGAAGCTGGAATTCGAATTCTGGAAGCTAAAGATGGAAGGTCCAAATGTGGCGGAGTACGTGCAAAAACTTCACGATCTGTCGTGGGTTTCCGTACCTAGTGGAACCAGACTTGAAAAGGATGGAGCCATTCATCTGGAGACTGGTGCCTCAGATCCTGCGCTTAATGGTGGTATCAGCTTCGCCAACAACCATCGACGCGATCATGCTAAGTGCGGCACTCAGTAAAGACGCGATTAGGCTGGAAGAGTTTTCAAACCCTGACGAGAAGAAGGAAACTTAGGTAGAGTCATCCGGAAAGAACAAAAGGAAGCTCACTGACTTCCAGGAGGATACCCTGTCACACCCCGACCACGTAGAACATACAAAACGTGGCGGAAATGTCGGGGAGTGTTGTAACAGAATTAATTGTTTCAAATCCATGGCAATTGAAGTTTCGTTTTATTGATTAGAAGTGTTACAATGTCTTAACAAACAAGGAAATACAACATAATTAACTAGTCTTGCATCTTTTATTGTCACTAAAGCCCAAGTCTGCCTATGTGTATCTTGATCATCTTATGCAACAGCTCCTGAAAAACACATGTGAAAATAGGTACGTCAGCATAAAAATGCCTGTGAGATACATAGGTTTTGTGAAAATAGGTTTCATGACTTATGTTGAGAAAATGTTTAGTCATGAACCTTGTAATTTGCTTTGTCTTGTAAATCATTTGAAAAACAATGAGTTCAGATGATATGTATAAATAAGTGAATAATGTATGGTTAAATGAATAACCATGTAAGATGAGTTTGTATAAGATAAGTTGTTTGTAAATCAATGTTTTGTGAAAAGTATGTTATTTGTATAAAATGTTCTATGTCTCAAACTGAAATGATTCAAATAACGCTACGATATGTAATACCATACAAACACTTATATATAGGAAGTACCAGCGGCGTATCCACCATGCTTGTATCATATTACACACGCCTCGTTACTTAATCACTTACTCAAACCAAACTACCAAAGTAAAATGTTCATGTCTAATGAAAATCTGTAATATGTATCCAAAATGTAAGCATGTGATGAATAACAAATGTACTAAGTATGCAACAAATAGACATACGTAGCATGTGACTTGTACTAAGTATGCAACAATAGACATACGTAGCATGTGACCTGTACTAAGTATGCAACAATAGACATACGTAGCATGTGACCTGTACTAAGTATGCAACAATAGACATACGTAGCATGTAACCTGTACTAAGTATGCAACAATAGACATACGTAGCATGTAACCTGTACTAAGTAATGCACACAATGGACACACCTAGCATGAAATGTAATGAAAACGATGTACTAAGTAATGCACACAATGGGCACACCTAGCATGTAATGTAATGAAATCACGTACTATAATGTACTACTGAACATAGAAGGTATATGATGTGAAAACATGGAAAGCATGAAAGTAACAAGTAGGCACATGTGTTCCACCCCAAAACAGTTTTGAAAACAGTAAAAGAGGGGTCTATGTACTCACTTGAGAATGCTCAGTAGTCCTTGAGTGACAACCAAACAATGCTAGAGATCACGGATATCAAACGGCACCTAATATAGGTAACTATGTTATTAAACCGGACCTAAATCGGAGGATCGGATAGAATGTGGGTTCGTAAACCAAACGAGTATGGAGACTCGGGTAATATGGTTTAACAAAGCCTACATACTAAATGAAACCTAACATAAGTGCTTACGACCCATTATGACCCGTTTAGGTAGCTTATGCTACTTTAACGCGTCGTTCGCGTGAAACGCGTTCGGACCGCCTAACTAGCCCTATGACAAGTGTTATATGCCTAAACATGTTACATAATCAGTTATGTGACAAAAGTTTAGGTTACATATGCTTAATTACCAATTATACATGAAAAGGGTATTCTGGTAATTTACCTAAGGCATATAAACTACCTATCATACAACTACTTAAACGTAGCGACCATAAGGTATAACCTCGGAAGGTTATTCCCTACCTACTATGGTCACCTAATGTATTTGGTCGGATCCTAATGATCGACCAAATGGGCCGGGTTCGAAGGTATAAGCGATTTATTAGATCGCTTACCCTACGACCCTAGACAACGTGGTAATCAGTAGGCATAGTCCCAAGGGACTATAACCAACGTGATTACACTCACGTTGCGAAGTTTAAACGAACTTCGCATTGACCATAAACTGGTCAATGCAGAAAGTCAAACAAAGTTTGACTTTCAGACTCGAAAGACTCGAAAAGCAATAAAAGAACGAAAGAATACTTACGAAGGGTCCCCGAATGCTAATCTCGATTCAAGAATCTCAGGTATGAAACAATGGTTTCAACTTAGAGTTTCTCAAATCAAAATTCTAGTGATTTAAGCAATGGGGGGCATGGGGTATATATAGTTTTCGGTCCACCGTTAAGATCGTTTCATGGAAACCGTGCTTGAATCTCATGCGTACACTTGTCGGAAAGTTATGGTGGCTAAAAATGGTTCTTATCAGCTGACTAAGCATGTGTGAGTGTGTGGTGGAGGATTAAACAGCTGCAAACTGCTGTTAAATGCAGTTAATCTGGTCAGGAAGTCGGACGCGGCCCGCTTCAGGATGTGCAGAAACTCAGGCGGGCCGCCTGGACATGTCAGATCAGCAATAAGTTTCAGAAATGACAATTTCAGTCCCTGCACGTGTTTAAGCCCATTTCCGGCACTTCTAAGGCCCGTAAAGCCAACTTTAAGGCCCTAAAATGATTCCTAAACATTGTGGACATGAAACATGCTCAAAAATATGTCGGATGTCAGTTCGTTTGGCCGTACGATCGCGATGTTCGCTTAATTACGACGGAATGCGCATAAGCGCGTAAAACGATTCAAATGACGTGACGAATGGATTTTTCTTATGCCAAACACTAAAATAAAATATTTTAGTGCTTACATAAATTTTTGGATGTCCGGATGTATTCAGAACGTAAGTTATGCGCGAAAGTGCAAACTTGTGCACTTTTTGACACTTTTAGTCCCTAAATGACACAAAAGTTTATTTTAGCACACCGAACCCCTCAAAGCCTATTTCTAAGCTATGTAAAGGATATTTAAGGTGTGTTTAACTTATGGTCATGTTCCGGAATGTCTGTTACAGTTCAAATTGGCATACTTTCGCAGTTTGTCAAATTTAGTCCCTGTAAGCGAATAAACTTTGATTTCACCACACCAAATCTTCCAAAACTTATATCTAAGTTATGTAAAGGTTATTTAAGGTATGTTAAGCCTATTTCACTATTCCGGAGTGTTCGTTGCATTAAACTGGTTATATCTACGCATTAGTGCGCGTATAACCTTCCAGAAAGCGATTTAGAGCTTGAAATCGAACAAGAGTTGATATGTGCAAAAGCTACACATACTTATACAAGTTCAAAGTATGAAATACAATATTTCATTGGTTTGGCATTTGTTTGATGGTTGAAGTGACACAGGTGTTACAGTCTCCCCTACTTTAGGAAATTTCGTCCCGAAATTTAGTTTTAGAGGAAACTTGTGGAGACAGCTGTGACGGTTTTGCCTTCAGACAAATCCATTGAGCCCTTAAGTAAAACTCTGGGCCATGTTAGGATTCTTAGCAAAGATGTCAACCCTCAAAGTGAAGTCCTTGTAGTAACAAAACATGGAGTTTCGAACTATTGACAGGAGAACATTTCCCGTGAAGAATTATCATAGGAAACTTGTGTGTGCTTGAAATCAGAATTGGGGAGTGTAAGAATAAATGACATTGGTCAAAGTCCAAGACTTCTCCTGTATCATTACTCTTGTCACTGTAGATCTTAACACATGACAAAACTTCCTGTGGTTTCTGTGCACTGAATTCCATAATTATGTAGGCCTCCATAATTACGTAGTTCCTTGCACAGTCCGCACAGTTCATTTCATAATGCGTATGGGGAAAAATCAAACGAATAATCCTGTGGTGATTTAACTTGACTGCAATAGAGTCCCTTTAACTAGTTCACCAGAGGATTAGATCAACAAACAATCTCTTCAGCTAAACTACCCAAGAGAAATATTTAACTACATCAACGTAGGATGTCTTTAACTAGATTGTCGAACCAATCTATTTAACTTAGATCGACGTAGGATCTCTTTAACTAGACCACCAGAGGCCCTTTTTTAACTATATCAACGCATGATATATTCAACTAGATTGTCGAACCAATCTATTTAACTTAGATCGACGTAGGATCTCTTTAACTTAGATCAACGAATGATCTATTTAACTAAACTACCCACGGGGAATATTTAACTACATCGACGTAGGATGTCTTTAACTATATTGTCGGACCAATCTCTTCAACTATATCAACACATGTTGTCCTTAAACCTTGGAATAGTACTTTATAATCCAAGGGACTTAACTACAACGTAGGAGTCCATTAATGATTTAAGATAGTACCTTTTTGAATATCCTACTACGAATCCCTCATATGAAGATAAGAAAGATTCTATGAGGATTTGGATAACGAATATCCAGTGTATATGAAAACACATAATGCATAAACACATAGTCACATAACCACAAAATTGTTTATCTAGATCTTTAATTTGTAAGTTTTGTTTTGTTAATTACATACATGCATTTAAAGCACACTAGGAATCCATTTCATGGATTTCATTTGGTACTTTAAACATTAGCAAGAATCTAACTATGAAAATAGAAAGATCTTCCAAAAATTCGATTTCGTTTTCAAGAAAACACAATATTCGAATTAAGGAACACAAAAATTTGAAGATACGGAAATACCCTTAGGTACCCTATTAAGAATTTATAGTGGTACGTTGGGTATTCATACAGAGTTGTAACTTGCGCCTTGTACTTCGTTTCTTTGCAAGAGACGGGTACTAAGGATTTTCGTGGAAAACGCAAGAGATAATAAAATGGAAGAAATTACGGGGTTGTCTGTTCTTCAAGGAATACGATTCCTTGATTGTCGGTATTGTAGGGGATACGTTGTTTATACATGCCATCATATTTGTACATTGCAATGCAAAATAAAAAGATTTATTTATAAACAACAACAACAACAACAACAACTGTTTCATGGACCTTGACAACAAAAGAAAATAATACATAAGGCTTGATTATTTCTAAACAACATTGTTTTCTAGTTGGTCCGATGCTCATCCCTGCGCTGGATTCGCATTAGCAATCTTTGGGCAATTTCTTCGGAAATGGCCCATCTCGCCATAGTTGAAGCAAGGACCTCGTGGAAGACGAGCTTGAGCAGGATTTACTTGAGGTTGGTTTGGACCAGCTTGGTTCGGGGTAAAACGACAAGCATTTTCCAGGTGACCGAGTCGCCCACATGATGCACACAAACGACACTGTAGGTGAGCTAAGTGGTGTGCATTACATTTGTCGCATATCGGTGCAGTACCGGCATA
Organism: Helianthus tuberosus; assembly: GCA_030545235.1. NCBI lineage: Eukaryota > Viridiplantae > Streptophyta > Magnoliopsida > Asterales > Asteraceae > Helianthus > Helianthus tuberosus. Next base: position 13,466,717 of record JARYGA010060842.1, on the reverse strand, counting down.
AGGTTTCCTTGCAGGAGGCTGAGCTGGTTGGTGGCGGATGTTTTGGTTGGGTTGAGCAGCAATCGCAAAATTCTGCGAAGCCTTACGTTTCTTAGAAGGTTCGGTTTTGCTTTCCTTGGTTTCCTCCTGAACATTAGCTTCTGGTTTCTTGTCGCCTTTCCGAAAAAGTTTATTCTTCCTGATGTGGGATTCTGTTAGGGTAGCAGACAGTTCAATGGGTTGTCTGACAGTAGTAGGGTTACTGCCAGTAACAATATCCTGAACTAGGTCAGGAAGACCATCAATATATTTCTCAATCGCCTTATCCAGAGGCGTAACCATAGTAGGGCATAACAAGCTCAATTCCTCATAGCGGTCAGTATAGGCTCGATGTTCCCCACTGTCTTGCTTCAAATCATCAAATTCTTTCTCCAACGCTCTCAGTTCATGACGAGGACAGAACTCCCTCATCATAAGAGCTCTAAGCTCGGCCCAAGTCTGTGCTAGTGCAATTTCAGAACCCCGGTCTCTCATAATCCCGTTCCACCACGTAAGAGCCCTTTTCTGAAACACGCTCGAAGAAAACTCGACCTTGCGATTTTCAGGACACTGAACGTGCCGGAACGTATTCTCAATGCTCTCGAACCATTGAAGAAGCCCAGTTGCTCCCTCAAAACCACTAAACTTGAGCGGTTTAGCCGAGTTGAAACTCTTGAAGTTGCATGGAGCATTGTTGTTGTTGATGGCTTGCATCATTTGAGCATAAAGATTTGGGAAGGCAGCAGCCATTTGCTGCGCGATGATTTCTGCCAGTTCGGCAGTCGCTATCTGGCTTTCGCGTCGAGGAGGCATTCTAAAAGAGGAAACATGAAAGGAAACGAGTGAGAGAATTAGACGAAAAGAATGAGATGAAACAAATATGATGAAAGCAAGGATAGTGGTCATTTGTTTGTTACTATGAAGCAACAAACGACCTCGGTGATCAATCAAAGTAAATAGGTCAAAAATAATGTATCGCGAAGACATGCTCGCCTATAAGTGAACACTCATCCCAAGAATTCCCAGGTAAGCACAACTGGTCTCGCGTCTGATGAGATATATACGAAGTGCTTGCCTAGACAGAAAACCCAGAATACAGGCATTCACCCTTCCAGTTTGCACGTGTTCACATTATTTAAAACCCAAAACCTTGACGAGATTTTTGAAAATTCAAAGGGGTTCAAAACCTTATAACTGAGGGTTCAAAACCTAGTAATCAATCATCCTAGAACAGATGATTAGTTTTCAAAGCGGTTTTGAAATTTATGTTCTTGTTGTAGTCGTCGCCTAAGGATAGGTGACGGTATTGTTTTATGACTAAACGCAAGTAAACTCGCGTTAGGGTCCTAGAAAGGTTATAGACTAGGTCAAAGCATTACTAATAACCTAATTCCCTATAACCATTGGCTCTGATACCATCTTTTCTGTCACACCCCGACCACGTAGAACATACAAAACGTGGCGGAAATGTCGGGGAGTGTTGTAACAGAATTAATTGTTTCAAATCCATGGCAATTGAAGTTTCGTTTTATTGATTAGAAGTGTTACAATGTCTTAACAAACAAGGAAATACAACATAATTAACTAGTCTTGCATCTTTTATTGTCACTAAAGCCCAAGTCTGCCTATGTGTATCTTGATCATCTTATGCAACAGCTCCTGAAAAACACATGTGAAAATAGGTACGTCAGCATAAAAATGCCTGTGAGATACATAGGTTTTGTGAAAATAGGTTTCATGACTTATGTTGAGAAAATGTTTAGTCATGAACCTTGTAATTTGCTTTGTCTTGTAAATCATTTGAAAAACAATGAGTTCAGATGATATGTATAAATAAGTGAATAATGTATGGTTAAATGAATAACCATGTAAGATGAGTTTGTATAAGATAAGTTGTTTGTAAATCAATGTTTTGTGAAAAGTATGTTATTTGTATAAAATGTTCTATGTCTCAAACTGAAATGATTCAAATAACGCTACGATATGTAATACCATACAAACACTTATATATAGGAAGTACCAGCGGCGTATCCACCATGCTTGTATCATATTACACACGCCTCGTTACTTAATCACTTACTCAAACCAAACTACCAAAGTAAAATGTTCATGTCTAATGTAAATCATGTAATATGTATCCAAAATGTAAGCATGTGATGAATAACAAATGTACTAAGTATGCAACAAATAGACATACGTAGCATGTGACCTGTACTAAGTATGCAACAATAGACATACGTAGCATCTGACCTGTACTAAGTATGCAACAATAGACATACGTAGCATGTAACCTGTACTAAGTATGCAACAATAGACATACGTAGCATGTAACCTGTACTAAGTAATGCACACAATGGACACACCTAGCATGAAATGTAATGAAAACGATGTACTAAGTAATGCACACAATGGGCACACCTAGCATGTAATGTAATGAAATCGCGTACTATAATGTACTACTGAACATAGAAGGTATATGATGTGAAAACATGGAAAGCATGAAAGTAACAAGTAGGCACATGTGTTCCACCCCAAAACAGTTTGGAAAACAGTAAAAGAGGGGTCTATGTACTCACTTGAGAATGCTCAGTAGTCCTTGAGTGACAACCAAACAATGCTAGAGATCACGGATATCAAACGGCACCTAATATAGGTAACTATGTTATTAAACCGGACCTAAATCGGAGGATCGGATAGAATGTGGGTTCGTAAACCAAACGAGTATGGAGACTCAGGTAATATGGTTTAACAAAGCCTACATACTAAATGAAACCTAACATAAGTGCTTACGACCCATTACGACCCGTTTAGGTAGCTTATGCTACTTTAACGCGTCGTTCGCGTGAAACGCGTTCGGACCGCCTAACTAGCCCTATGACAAGTGTTATATGCCTAAACATGTTACATAATCAGTTATGTGACAAAAGTTTAGGTTACATATGCTTAATTACCAATTATACATTTTTTTTGGGTAAAGGGTTACCCCGGTGATTCTATATATTCACAAACCAAAAAACACAAGTAGTGTAGACTGCCTACACTAGTTCATTCATGAGACATGCCCCATGAACGTAAAACAAAGAAACCAGAAACAACCAAAAGAGAAACAAATAGACACAACTAGACTACTATCTAGACAAATGCGAAAGAAACCAAAAACTAATCAGCCACCATCATCTTCCACATGTATAATTACCAATTATACATGAAAAGGGTATTCTGGTAATTTACCTAAGGCATATAAACTACCTATCATACAACTACTTAAACGTAGCGACCATAAGGTATAACCTCGGAAGGTTATTCCCTACCTACTATGGTCACCTAATGTATTTGGTCGGATCCTAATGATCGACCAAATGGGCCGGGTTCGAAGGTATAAGCGATTTATTAGATCGCTTACCCTACGACCCTAGACAACGTGGTAATCAGTAGGCATAGTCCCAAGGGACTATAACCAACGTGATTACACTCACGTTGCGAAGTTCAAACGAACTTCGCATTGACCATAAACTGGTCAATGCAGAAAGTCAAACAAAGTTTGACTTTCAGACTTTCAGACTCGAAAAGCAATAAAAGAACGAAAGAATACTTACGAAGGGTCCCCGAATGCTAATCTCGATTCAAGAATCTCAGGTATGAAACAATGGTTTCAACTTAGAGTTTCTCAAATCAAAATTCTAGTGATTTAAGCAATGGGGGGCATGGGGTATATATAGTTTTTGGTCCACCGTTAAGATCGTTTCATGGAAACCGTGCTTGAATCTCATGCGTACACTTGTCGGAAAGTTATGGTGGCTAAAAATGGTTCTTATCAGCTGACTAAGCATGTGTGAGTGTGTGGTGGAGGATTAAACAGCTGCAAACTGCTGTTAAATACAGTTAATCTGGTCAGGAAGTCGGACGCGGCCCGCTTCAGGATGTGCAGAAACTCAGGCGGGCCGCCTGGACATGTCAGATCAGCAATAAGTTTCAGAAATGACAATTTCAGTCCCTGCACGTGTTTAAGCCCATTTCCGGCACTTCTAAGGCCCGTAAAGCCAACTTTAAGGCCCTAAAATGATTCCTAAACATTTTGGACATGAAACATGCTCAAAAATATGTCGGATGTCAGTTCGTTTGGCCGTACGATCGCGATGTTCGCTTAATTACGACGGAATGCGCATAAGAGCGTAAAACGATTCAAATGACGTGACGAATGGATTTTTCTTATGCCAAACACTAAAATAAAATATTTTAGTGCTTACATAAATTTTTGGATGTCCGGATGTATTCAGAACGTAAGTTATGCGCGAAAGTGCAAACTTGTGCACTTTTTGACACTTTTAGTCCCTAAATGACACAAAAGTTTATTTTAGCACACCGAACCCCTCAAAGCCTATTTCTAAGCTATGTAAAGGATATTTAAGGTGTGTTTAACTTATGGTCATGTTCCGGAATGTCTGTTACAGTTCAAATTGGCATACTTTCGCAGTTTGTCAAATTTAGTCCCTGTAAGCGAATAAACTTTGATTTCACCACACCAAACCTTCCAAAACTTATATCTAAGTTATGTAAAGGTTATTTAAGGTATGTTAAGCCTATTTCACTATTCCGGAGTGTTCGTTGCATTAAACTGGTTATATCTACGCATTAGTGCGCGTATAACCTTCCAGAAAGCGATTTAGAGCTTGAAATCGAACAAGAGTTGATATGTGCAAAAGCTACACATACTTATACAAGTTCAAAGTATGAAATACAATATTTCATTGGTTTGGCATTTATTTGATGGTTGAAGTGACACAGGTGTTACATACCCGAACGAGTGACGAGAACAAAGCCAAAAAAGGGAAAGGAGTACATGAGCAACCTACCTAAGTGCGATAACTGCCCACTTCATCACGCTGGGTCATGTAAAGATGGAAGAAGTGATGTCTGCGACAAAGTAGGGCATGTCAAGGAGACGTGTCAGATCGGTACGGGACATGGAAAATAAATGTGACAACTCTGTTATGTAATCGATGTACGATGTAAAACAATGATGATTATTAATAAAACAATGTGCTTTGGTGTTATTATATGTGTTTTGGTGTTTCTATGTGTGTATTTGTGTTTGGTGACTTTTCAATTCGATTCGATTGCGATTGCAAGCTTTAAATCGCGTTTTGGAAGGTTATACGCAAACTGGTGCGTAAACGCAGTCAGTATAACGCGACAAACACTCCGGAATAGTGACATAGGCTTAACATACCTTAAATAACCTCCACACAACTTAGAAATAAGTTTTGAATGGTTTGGTGTGTCAAAATCAACTTTGTTCGATCGCAGGGACTATTTGTGTCAAACTACAAAACTATGCCGATTTGAACTGTAACAGACATTCCGGAACATGACCATAAGTTAAACATACCATAAATATCCTTCACATAGCTTAGAAATAGGCTTTGAGGGGTTCGGTGTGCTAGAATAAACTTTTGGGTCATTCAGGGACTAAAGACGTCAAAAAGTGCATAAGTTTGCATTTTCGTGCATAACTTACGTTCTGAATACATCCGGACATCCAAAAATTTATGTAAGCATTAAAATATTTTATTTTAGTGTTTGGCATGATAAAATTTCATTCGTCGCTTAATTTGGATCGTTTTTGCGTTCGTTACGACTTCCGTCGTAATTAAGCGAATAACGCAACCGTACGACCAAACGAACCGACATCTGAGATGTTTTTGAGCATATTTTAAGTTCCCTATACTTTAACTTTATTTTAGAGCCTTGAAATGGGGTTAACGGGGCTTAAAAGTGCCAAAAATCAAGTTTTACAAGTGCAGGGACCATTTTTTGAAATTTCTGGCAGATTCAATGAACCTAGTCCGTTTTGAAGTATTGGTGGTTTTAACCCATGGTTTTGCAAAACCATGGGCTGGTATTCAATGAACATAGTCCATATTAGGGGCTCCCATGGTTTTAGAAAACCATGGGCACACATGTAAGGTCCAGATCAAAGCTCAGTTTACGATAAACGATCTTAACGGTTCAAGGAAATCTATAAATACCCCATGATCTCAACCCCAAAAACCCACACCTTTGAAATCTGAATTTGTTCTCTAAGTTGATGTGTTTAACACTTCATACCTGAGAATATTCGGATTCAAAACTTCCATTCTTGGACCCGTTGTAAGTGTTCTTTCGTTCTTTTCATTCGTTTTAGCGTTAAAGTCAAACTGCGTTTGACTTTCTGCATTGACCAGTTTATGGTCAATGTGAAGTTCGTTTGAACTTCATAACGTGAGCGTAATCACGATGGTTATAGTCCCTTGTGACTATACCTACTGATTACCACGTTATCTAGGCTCAGTGACGAGTCGTAGTTTCGGCCAAAATGCGCATTTACGCGTATTTTGTAACCAAACTACTTGTGGGTATCAAAACCGTTTGTTTTGATACCAAACCTGTTTTCAAACCTTGTTAAACATGTTCTAACATGTTTAGCTCGTCACTTTTAGTTTTGTGCTTGTCTAGGGTCGTAAAGGTAAGCGATCTAAACAATCGCTTATACTTTCGAACCCGACCCGTTTGGGCGATCATTAGGATCCGACCAAATACATTAGGTGACCATAGTGTATAGGGAATAACCTTCCAAGGTTATACCTTATGGTCGCTTCGTTTAAGTAGTTTTATGATAGGTAGTTTATATGCCTTAGGTAAATTACCAAAAATGCCCTTTTACGCCAAAATTCATTTTAAGCATATGTAACATAACCTTTGGTATCTAAACTGATTAGACAACAATATTAAACATGTAATGGCATATAATACTTGTCATAGGACTAGTTAGGCGTTCCGAACGCGTTTCACGCGAACGACGCGTTAAAGTAGCATAAGCTACCTTAATGGGTCGCGATGGGTCGAAAGCACTTAGGTTAGGTTTCATTTAGGATGTAGGCTTTGTTAAACCATATCACACGAGTTCCAACACTCATTTGGTTTACAAGACCTCATTCTGTCCGATCTTCCGATTTAGGCGTCTATTGTTTGACTAGTGATTCGATTACTAGGTGCTACTTGATTTCTCTGGTTTACTCGAGTTTGTTGAAGTACTATTGATTGAAGATACCTTGCACTACATGTGAGTACATAGTTCCCCTATTTTACTGTTTTTTTTTTGGTAAAGAGTTACCCCGATGAATTTTATAAATGAACCAAAACAGTACAAGGGAATGTCAAAACGACACTCCAACTAGACTTGACATGCCAAGCCTAGGAAAACAAGAAAAACTACCAAAAACAAACAACCAAGAAAGACAACCACACTAACAACCATGACCGAACAACAAGACTCTAACGAACTAGCCCGGATCCGCTACATTGTCTTTGATTTCTTCAATCTTCCAAGTTTTGTAGATCCTCTCCTTAGCCGAAGCCACCCGAAATCTGAATCCCATCAGGCGCAAACGAACCGAGTTTTTAATTATCTCAACAACTTGAGCCACCGTCCTCTTATTATCCTATTTTACTGTTTTCAATTGTTTTGGGGTGATTCATATGTGCAAAATGTTTTCAAGGTTTAAACGATGATTTCAAAAACGAATAGAACGATTTATACTAAACTATTAACGATTTCGATAATGTGAACGAACTTGTTGGTTGTAGTTACATAACGAACGACATTCATTAGCATTGATCAAGCCGACCAGTATTAGGTTATGGTACCATAGGATATGACAAATCCCGTTATTGCACTATACCCATGGTTATGTGTGGGTGTTGTGGGTAACGACTGAATCTGATGATTGTTAACTTACCCTTTTGAGGTTTACCCTTTTGAGGTTTGTTAATGCAAGAACGAGTTGAATGATGAACGAGTCACAAAGGTTTGAATGTTTTTAACGAAACAACCATATATAAGTTTTTCACAATTAAAATGATGATGATCTAAACAATTTAAACGAGTAAACGATTTGGAAACGATTTGGAGACAATGTTAAACGATTTGGGTAAACAATTGGTTTTTGGCTAGTGTTTAGATAACGGGACGGGGGTAATATGGTGAAAACATGGTAGATACGCCGCTGGTACTTCTTATATATAAGTGTTTTCAACATATTACATACCGTGGCGTTATTTAGTTCACTTGGGTAAACGATATTGAAACGATGTCACTCAACGATGTTTTCGAAATAACATACGAGTTTTATTAACGAGTTTATACGAGATGTTTTACAAGATGATTTTCTAAAACAAAATGCTTTTGGGTTAAGAACCGTGGCTACGAAATTTTATAAATTATAACCATATTGATTTGAGTTGGTTAATCATGTTGCAATATTATACACTTTTTAAAAACAAGGTTTTCGAGGTATTGCAACATATGTAAACAAGCCATGATTCTGATACCCTTATAAAACCTATGTACTTGCCAGCATTTCTTTGCTGACTTTATTTTTACATATGTTTCAGGTGTTGTTGCTTGATTGACGTTCTAGGATGCATGCGTCACATAGGATCTGGATGAGGCCTTAGTGACATATAACTATGATAGACAATATAAAACTTGTTTGTTCTATGTTAAGACAATGTTAATGTTTAATATTATCAATAAAACGAAACACTTTTTGTATCCATGGTTATGAAACGATAATTCTGTTACAACACTCCCCGACGTTTCCGCCACGCTTTGTTGTTTTACGTGGTCGGGGTGTGACAACGAAGGTCAAGATGGCAACGGAAATCACGAAGGAAACAACGGCAACAACGACTATCAAAGTAGGGCCAATGTTGAACAAAAACATATTCAAGGTTGTGGGGACAAAGGGCATTTCAAGAAAGATTGCCTTAACAACAATCAAACCGATGTTAAGACTTACTTGGGGACTAAGCCGAGATGTGATAAGTGCAAGTTTCACCATGAAGGTCGATGCCAGAAGCCTAAGTGCGGTAAGTGCGGAAAGTGGGGACACAACAAGGATGCCTGTTGGGCGAAGAGTCCCATAAAAGGAGGAAGTAGTGACAACAACCAAGGCAGAAATAATAATGATAAGGTTCCGGGCTGCTACAGATGTGGAAACGTGGGGCACTTTGGAAAAGATTGCCCAAGGAGGATTAACCAAGACCCTGAAAGGGCATCCAGCATCGGAGCTCGTGAAGCATGCCAGGATCCAGATGTAGTTGTTGGTACGTTCTCGGTCAACCAAAATTTTGCATCTATGTTATTTGATACCAGTGCCAACCATAGCTTCGTATCTCGTGAATTTAAGAATATACTTGGTTTAGTAAAGGGATAAGTTAGATAACCCGCACTCGATAGAACTAGTTAATAGGAAGCCTCGACGTGGTAACTGGAATAGACCAGTTGTCAAGCAATCGAACGATGGTTGTTATCAACACCTCGATGATGAGCGACGAAGCAATCGTGACTCATGAAGCAGGATACGCCTCTACAAACTACTAGTGCTTGAAGACACGGAAGTTTTCGCGCAAGGGATGCATTGCCTTCCTGGCTCATTGTCATGGACAAGGGAGCCGATGAACCAAAAACTCGAAGATGTCCCTGTGATAAGGGAATATGTCTCTCCCCCCCCAAAGACTTGCCAGAATTATCTCCTCAACGACAAGTCGAATTTCGCATCAATTTGATTCCAGGCGTTGCGCCTGTAGTCGATGCACCATAGCGACTTACACCTTCGGAGATGCAAGGATTGTCAGTGTAACCTCAGTAGTTGATAGAGAAGGAAGATAACAGACCAAGTTTCCCGTTTTGAGTAACCCCAGTTCTGCTCGTCAAGAAGAAGGACGATGATTTTCAAATGAGCATAAACTACCAGGAGCCGAACAAGCTAACCAACAAGAGTCGGTAACTCTAGCTGAAGATTAACGAATTATTTATTTAACCAACTGTAAGGGTCCAAACTCGTAGAGGTTGTCACTTAGGAACCACACATGTTAACCCAAGCAAACCCCATTATCCTGATAAATATGCTACTTGAGTCAACCAAACAGAAAGCACTCAAATTTCTTTTGTTGGAATTTCCGCTTTTGTTTCTAGCGAGTAGATGCTTGCATCTCTACTCCCTTTTTTTGGGTAAAGGGTTACTTGCATCTCTACTCCCCCTTAATGGTAGTTGCATCGCGCCAATTTTCTTCGCTGAGAGCGAACACACATTTGCTTCGATACTTGGTCATTTCTTCATTTTAGCAAATACTCATTGTTTCAGTACTCGAAAACTTATATGTCACACATGCACCATTTGCTACACATGTGGTTTCATTTCGAGCAAACGCTCATTGAAATTCAAATATTAATTTGCTAAACCTAATTACTAATTTGTGATTCGAACGACCTACATTATTGTAATTGTTGGCTCTTTTGTTATCAAGTTAACACACTTTCTCGAAACTTCTTTTCTTTCAAGTTACATTCATAGTTCATCTTAGTAACCATGCTGAGATTCCCTTGTTGATACATACGTTTATTGTCAGATTACGCTAGAACCAAGTTCAATTGCTTGAACTTATCCATTTTGCATATTCAGTTTAAGACGTCATATGATGTATTGGGAGCATCATATTCAAACATTTTTGCACAGATTCTTTCATTTTGAGTCGTAGTAGATTTGGTTGGTTTACGACTCCACTAAATCGTTTGATTGATTTCGATACCTTGCAGTGATACTTTCACAAAATTAAAGCTTGCGCTAATTTAGTTACGCACCCTATACACGGATTTAATTGTCTATTTAATTGTTCTAAATCCGTTTTGTTTATCACTATTAAAGCGGTCTTAACACAGTTGTGTGTTGAGACAATGGTACCTAGTTTCATTTCATATCACGGTGTACCTCCTAACGATTCTTTCAATACAAAATGAATACCTCGCAGTGTTTATTGTTTCCCATCTTCAATCAGAAACAGTAGCTCTTTGATGTTCCAAATTCGATTAAAAACTCCATGACGTTGTTTAAATTAAATTTTCAGAATTGTTTCAATACACTTTCCTTCGATTCCAAGCACGGTGGACTTGTTCGGTCACCGCTATTGTTGAAATATGTCAATTACGACACCTTGTAGCTTGTGCTAATCATGGTCAATCGTTTCACACAAAACTACATATACTTTTGTTTGACTTGTCATTTAAATGTTCCTGATGCAACTACGAATCAAGACAATGAGACACCAGATTCGCTTGTATTTCATTAAGTGTATTTTCGCAATTCAAGAATGTCAACACACTAATCCTTACCATTTATTTATTCGAAAGTTGATAGATCTTTTTCATATTCAAGTTGTTGATTTTGGGTTCATTTAGCGGATGCTATGGTTTGTGAAAACCCATTTGCATATTATGACCGATTGTTTGAGAATCCATGGGTCAAAACTCCTTTGTTACACCTCTGTTAACTAAGTTATGCTAGATTATACATCTATACATCTCGTACCCTTTGACATCAAATGCGAGAATACATACCTTTTAATCAATGGGTTCTTGTGTTGAGATATATCCCTGGAATCACCTGATGTGAATAAGATGTGATTCGGTTTTGTGGATTATCTACCTCAACATTATCCATATACATACACGCATAATGTGACACTAGGGAGTTAAGGTAGTATAAATTTCGAGGACGAAATTTTCTTAACAGGGGGAGAATCTGACAACCTTAAAAAATATAGGTATTCGTAAAATTAATTATTACTGATTAGTGCTTAATGACTGTGCTAAATTTCAATTAATGATTTAAACTACTTTCTGATTACTGCATCATACTTACATGTGCATCACATATTACATAAAGTCACATCATTATCACATACAAACCTTTAGTGACATAAACGATGCACAAAGCACAGTTAGCACAGTTAACGGCTAAAATAGGAATATGCTGACGGGGTTCAGTACATAGATAGACAGTGTTTTGAGACCCAGTATGAGCCAGAAACCAAGTTATACACTAGTAAAGTGTGTAGGGAAGTAAGGACCACAAAACTGCTTCACTATGTGATAGTTTAAGAGCCGGAAAGTGCCTAAAACATGCATAAAGTGCAGAATTCTGCATATTTCAGCAAAATTCAGCAATTTAACAAACTATTAACATGCAAAAATATGGCAAAATGGTCCTGAATGCTTTCCTAAGTGTCGGGAATTAAAAGTGTCACAAAAGCTAACATAAAGATCATTAAACATACTAGTTTGACACTTGAACGGACCGGTATCTAACCAAACAACCGGACACTACCCGAAACACCAAAATTATACTAGAAGCATTGCTTTATTATTTCTGAGCTAGTTATGATCCCCGAACACCCTATCACACTACATAACACATCATATACTTAAGATCTTAACTAAACATCTAACTAACCATTTAAACCCAACTAGATACCCCCCCTGGGACGGTTCAAGGTGGCCTCACCACCTTGATCTTCTCAATCTTACTAAGATCCTCCATAATCTCATTTGATTTGGTGAAAGATTATGTGATGTACTTAGGAAACATAAGAACCATTGGACAAAACCATTAAATGGTTGTAAGAAGACTAGAGTGCTCTCATTCTCAACACACTTCACAACACCACACATCTCTCTCCCTCCCTCCTTCATCTTGGCCGAAACCCAACCACACACCACCACCACCACCATCTTCATCAAACTTCCATCCAATTTCAAGTGTACACAAGGTGTAAGGAGGCCATTAATGAAGCTTGGTGCTTGTGTATCTTGAAGGACCTTCATCATTTGATATTATCCATCACTTTTGTCGTCACCAACATCTAGTGTTCTGCCCTAGCCTTCGTGCTATTTGTAAGACTCTCATAACCCTTATTTACTTCATAGGTAGTTGGTTAATAAGTGATGAACATTGTTAAACATGATGAACATTAAAAGACCTAATCATAAATCTCTAACATAAGCTTATAAACATATGAAATCTTGTTGCTTTATGATTGTTTGCTTCTTGTTGATTGATTATTAGTGTTAGTAATGCTAGACATCATACATAACCTACTAGATTGTGATTAAACACATGGTCTAGTAAGTTAAAGTGGTGATCTTGTGAAAGACCAAGATCATCATGCTTTATGTTACATGAACTTGAATGATAAAAGTTGTTTTCATAAGATGATGATTTAAACAAGATAAGGATCCGGATAATTATTCGCTTCGGAACTTGGCGGCAGAATGTCAGAAAAAGTTCATGGAGGTTAGTTTAGATGAAGAACGGTTCTTAAAACAAAAGGCAAAACAAAAATGGCTTCAAGTTGGGGATGCTAACATGAAATTTTCCATAATATGGTTAAGAGCAGGAATCACATTTCTCAAATTCAATTTATTAAAGATGCTAATGGAAACGAATTTGAAGGAATTGAGGTGGCTAACGTTCTCGTGGATCACTACAAAGCTTTTCTTGGAATAAAGGGTAATGTGACCAAATATCCAAATATTCTTTGTTTTCCTAGACGTATTAGTGTTGCAAAGGCTGATTTCATGATTCGTGATGTTACTGATGATGAAATAAAGTCTGCTTTCTTTGATGTCGGGGATGACAAAGCACCGGGCCCTGATGGATATTCGTCAGCTTTCTTTAAAAAATCATGGCAGATTATTGGCGAGGAGGTGACTTTTGCTATCAAAGACTTCTTTAGAAGTGGCCGATTATTACAAGAAATCAATCATACTTTTTTGGCGCTGATTCCTAAGGTGAACACTCCAACGTATGTGACTGATTACCGCCCTATCTCTTGTTGTAATGTTATTTACAAAGCTATTAGTAAGATTCTCACTAATAGACTTCTTGTGGGGATTAATGATGTTGTTAGCATAAATCAGTCAGCTTTTATTCCTGGGCGTAGAATATCGGACAACATCCTGTAAACACAGGAATTGCTCCATAACTATCACAGAAATTCGGGTCCTCCAAGGTGTGCATTCAAAGTAGATATTCAAAAGGCATATGATACTGTGGATTGGGATTTCCTTCGTGCAACGCTTTTGGGTTTTGGTTTTCATGATACGATGGTGAATTGGGTTATGAGTTGTGTTACTTCAACTTCTTACTCGATCAGCATTAATGGAGAGATTCATGGTTATTTTAAGGGTCAAAGGGGGTTAAGACAAGGTGACCCCATATCTCCGTATTTGTTCACGCTAGTCATGGAGGTCCTCACTTCCATTCTTCAGCATGCGGCTGCTACTCATACTAATTTTCGGTTTCATAATAATTGTAAGAGGCAAAAAATCATTAACTTGTGTTTCGCTGACGACTTGTTTTTGTTTGCCAGAGCTGACCATGAGTCGGTAAAAATCATCATGGAATCGTTAAATAGTTTTAGAGACATGTCTGGGCTCGTTCCTAGCTTGAGCAAAAGCACTTCTTTCTTTTGTAATGTTCCGGCTCGAGTGAAGAATCAGATTTTGTCCTTAGTTCCGTTTCCGGAAGGATCGTTGCCAATTAAATATCTTGGAGTCCCGCTGATTGCTTCTAGACTGCTTAAAGGTGATTGCAAAGTGTTGGTTGAGAGGATTTCTAAAAGGCTTTTAGATTGGAAGACGAAGTTTCTCTCATTTGCAGGGAGACTCCAGCTGGTTAATTCTGTCTTAGCTGCTATGTATTCTTATTGGGCTGCCGTTTTCAGTCTCCCAGTCAGTATCATCAACAGCATAGAGAGGATTATGAAGGATTTCCTATGGAATCAAGGTTCTTCGGGTTCGAAAAGAGCGAAGGTGGCGTGGAAGGATGTTTGCCTCCCAAAGTCCAAAGGGGGTCTGGGTATTAGGAAGGTTTCGGATGTCAACAAGTCTTTAATGACTTTTCATATCTATAGTATTGTCTCGGGTCGGAAGTCATTGTGGGTAGAGTGGATTCAGGCTCATCGGCTTCGAGGTAGGAGTTTTTGGGATGTTAAGGTGCCATAAAGCTCAACATGGGGTTGGCGGAAACTTCTGTCTTTCAGGGGCTCGGTCCGCAAATTTTTTTGGAAGCAAATTGGTAATGGTGAATCTATGTCCTTATGGCATGATACTTGGTGCAATCATTGTCCGCTCAGCCGTTATGTTTCTCCCAGAAATATGTCTCAACATGGGTTATCGATTTATTCAAAAGTAGTTGAGGTTGTTCATAATGGCATTTGGATTTGGCCTGATGCTTGGCGGGATCTTTTTCCGGTTTTATTCCAACTGAATCATATTAATCTCGTTCCTAATAAACAAGATGTTACTCTATGGCGAACCGATGGTGGTAAACTGAAGCCATTTTCTTCTAAGCTGGTATGGGAATCTACTCGTTCTCGAGGACACGAAGTGGTATGGTCAAAGATTGTTTGGTCGGGTTGTAATATTCCTAGACATTCTTTTCATTGCTGGTTGATCTTTAGAAGGAAATTATGGACACAAGATCGAATTCAAAAATGGAATTACATCACTAGTGGCTCTATGAACATGATGTGTTGTTTATTGTGTCAACGAGAGCTGGAGTCTCATGAGCATATGTTTTTTCAATGTTCTTATTCTTCCTCGGTTTTGGATGCTATCAAGGAGAAGTCTAGTATGAAGATGGTGCCTAACAAGTGGGTCGACATCATGGGATGGCTGCTGCCGAAAGCGACTTCCAGGTCTCTAAACTCGGTTATTGCTAAACTCATCATCAAGGCGACTGCTTATTTTGTATGGCAAGAAAGAAACTACAGGTTCTTCAACAATCAATTAAGACCGCCTGAAGTGCTAACAAACATCATTATTGACACTGTGAGGCTGAAGTTATTATCATTTAAGTATAAGGATAAGCCGCATGTGAGGAAAATCTTGGAAGATTGGAAGTTGAGTTCAGTAGAGATCTTCGAAGAGACTTGATTGTATTAGTGTCTAGAGGGTTTATGCTTAGTTTTGGCTTGTTTGCTTGTTTTACTCTTATGTGGCATGTCATGTAAGAGAACTGGTGTAGGTTTTTCTACTCCACTTGTACGTATTTGTTTTTGTTTGGAATGAAATCACCGGGGTAAAACCCTTTACCCCAAAAAAAAAAACAAGATAAAAGTCTTATGAGTGGATGATTTCTAAAATAGTTTTCCAAAGGAACCAAGTTAAATAACAAGATTTGTATAAACATTGTTTTAAAGAAAACCAATCATGTTTCTAGTGTTGAAACAAGTATAAGAACACTTTGTTTACAAGAAAAATTCAAAAGAATGATTTTTGAAAAAAATCATCTAGTAAGTTGTAAACACTTAAAACTTTCGAGAATGAGATTCTTAATGAAATAAACACACTTTAAAGGGTAACTAAGTCTACTAAACACACTACCAAGTTACTACAAGTTTTTATGAAAACTCAAGTTCATGATCATTATGTAGATAGCTTTCTTGAAGCACATGGTAAGTGTAGCTTGATTGTTGACTGTTTGTGATGATTTTTTGAAAAGAAAATGATATGCTTTAATAGCATGGACACCTCCATTTTTAGGGGAAACTATGGCAAAATTTTCTAAAAATATGAACACTTAGAAAAATACTTTTCTAACAAATATTTACAAGTGAGTTTCAACTATGGTTTTCAATATAGACTTTGCCATAGATTTTGTTACAAAAATTCAAGTATTGGAGGTTCGTTTTTATAAATAAAAAAAATGGCTAACTATATATATATAGAAGACACATGTGTGAAAGTTTGTATATAGCGAACGTATAGAAAACTGATTAGGCAAAAACCCTAATGCTCTCTATCTAGCCTGGCGATTTTGTTCTTCATGAATCCTCATATTTTCATCGTGATTTTTTGTATAACAGTCTGTGATTAGGGATTGATCTATTAATCTCTATAACGAACTCGTTAGCAGGCTTGATCGATTTTCATCTAGGATTTTTTGTGTCTTTCTTTTCCGTTCAATCGCCTCCTTATTTCTGTGATATTCTAACGTGGTGTATAGTCCTCTTGGTTTGTCGATCTTGATAGGATCTTGATTAACCAGGTTTTCTATATATTTCGAAAGGGTGCATGGAGTAGGGTTTGCTGGATTAGGGTTTTCAGATTTTCGGTTTGTTTTCTTCTTGTTGAGGTGCTGGTGATCGTGTTTTCTGGGTGCATGGTTGTTTTATTTGCTGTTTAAAGGAGAGAGGAGTTTATTTTCAAACCTGATGATTCTGTTCTGGGAGATCGAGGTAAGCTGCCTTTACATTACAAGGGTTTAGCCAGTCATGTGGTAAACATAGATGGTAATCCGGTGTTACCCAGAAGAGGTACTATGCAATTGCCGCAGCATGATGCTAAGAAGTTCAATGTAATCGATGAATTAACCAAGATCACTGTTCCGGTTTCTTCATCGGAATATGAGGGTGCGGGTACTAATTTCGCTGGTGGGGACAATACTCATGGAACTCAGCCGATTAATGGTTCTACCTCTAAGCCTATGTCATATGCAGATTCGGTAGTTGCTAATAATTCAAAGAAAGTTAACTTTCGTTCACTTGCTAGCTCCGTAATGCATGACGGTTGTGATGTTTTGCCGAGGGAATCAATATGTTCTGTGCAAGATAAATTGGCTAATACTCTTTATGGGTATTTTTTAGGAGATCGTGTTGCTTTTCCAGTGGTTGATTATTTTGTAAAGACGAATTGGAAGAAATATAGACTGCAAAAAACTATGATGAACGCGAATGGTTTTTTCTTTTTCAAATTTAATGATGAAGTTGGTATGTCGAATGTTCTTAAGGATGGGCCATGGATAATTAGATCTCAGCCATTGTTTCTGGATGGCTGGACTCCAACAACTAAACTAGAAAAGAAAGAGGTAAAGAAGGTTCAAGTATGGGTTAAAATTCATGAAGTTCCTCTAGTAGCCTATACGGAGGATGGCCTTAGCCTGATTTCAACGACTATTGGGGAACCAAAGATGCTGGATTCGTTTACCACGTCTATGTGCATGGACTCATGGGGTCGTAGTAGCTATGCTAGAGCGTTGATTGAAATCTCGGCTGATAAAGAGTTTCGAGAAGAAATTACAATGGCAATTCCCGAATCTGAAGGGGAGGGTTTTATCAAAGAAACTATGTATGTGGAGTATGGCCATTCTACCGATGCATGTCCGAAGCAACCTATGAAACCAAATAAGGCTTTGCACGAGATTCATAATCGGAATGTTCAAAAAAATCGTCCAGTAAAGAAGATGCCTATTGTGGATCAGGATGGATACATAGGAGTTTATGGTAAGAAAGCTGCTAAGAGAGTTGGAATTCCTGTGAATAAACAAAAATCTAAGTTTGAATATCGTCCTGTGGGACCAAAGCCTAAGGGCGACAGCAACAAAGCTTCGAGTTCTAACAATATTAGGTCGAATAATCCTTTTGATGTTCTTAATGAAGTGGAAGCCGATTCGGGTGCTAGTAACAAGACGTTGGGTATGAACAATGAAGATACATATGAAGACGAGGTAGTAGAGGTGTACAATGAAATGGATTGTTTTATGATGGAGGGTACTCTAAACGTAAAAAGTAAAGGGGCAAGCACTCCTTCTTCGATAGTTAACGATGGTTAGTATCACGTCTTGGAATATAAGGGGGTTGAACCGCCCTCTTAAACAGAAGGAGGTTCGGCAGGCAGTCAAAGATTTTAATTTGAGCTTGTGTGCTATTTTAGAGTCTCATGTGGATGTTGGTAAGTTGGGTAAAGTGTGCAAGTCAGTTTTTTGATCTTGGGATTGGACTTCAAATGGAGGTTGCTGTGACAAAGGCACGAGAATTATCATTGGATGGAATCCGGCCATTTTTGATGTGATGATTTTGGAGCAGTCTCCTTAGGTTGTGCATCTTCAGCTTGTGTTCAAATTGGACAAGAGGATGATTTTTTGCTCTTTCGTTTATGCTGCTAATTATTATGTCTCCCGTAAAGAGTTATGGCATAATTTATCCATGCACAAAGTCCTTGTTGATAACAAACCTTGGTGTATTATGGGTGATTTTAATACGGCTCTTAACAATGAAGATAATTCTATGGGAACTTCATCGATTTCTAGTGGTATGAGGGACTTTCAAGATTGTGTCGATGATATAGAGGTCGTTGATATTAACCGAATAGGGATCCATTTTACATGGAACCAAAAGCCAAAGAATGGGGTAGGATTACTGAAGAAAATTGATCGAGTGATGGGTAACACACCCTTTGTAGCCGAATTTCCGAACTCGGTTGCTATTTTCAAGCCGTATAGGCTCTCGGATCACTGTCCTTGTATTCTTTCGTTCCCTGAAGCTGGTAAGTCGAAACCACGGTCTTTCAAGTTTGCTAATTTCCTGGTTTTCAAACCAGAATTTTTGGAGATTGTAAAAAACACCTGGGATTCTAGCGTGAATGGCGTGCATCAGTTCAGAGTGGTCAAGAAGCTCCGGTTGCTTAAAAATCCTTTGCGTTCTTTGTTATTCAAACAAGGAAATCTTCACAAAAAAGTAGCAAATCTTCGCTCGAAACTGGATGAGATTCAGCAAAACATTGATCAAGATCCGTCTAATGTTGATCTCCGGGCAGCCGAGACTTCGATCAGTCGTGATCTTCAAGAGGCGTCTTTAGACGAGGAACGCTTTCTGAAACAAAAGTCTAAAGTAGACTGGCTGAGGGCGGGGGATATGAATTCTGCTTTTTTCCACTCATCTCTGAAAATCAGAAATCATTGTAGCCGGATCGATATGATTAAAGATTCGGAAGGGAATCTCTATGAAGGTGATACAGTTTATCAAGCTTTCGTTCAACATTATGAGAAGTTTTTCGGTACCCAAGGTGATATTTCTCTAAATCCTGCCCCGGATTTATTCTCTAAAGTCCTATCTCCCCAGATTGCTTCTCAAATGATCCGCCAAGTAACGGTGGAGGAGGTGAAGAAAGCGATGTTTTCTATTGGCATTGATAAAGCTCCTGGTCCGGATGGATATACAGTGGCGTTTTTCAAAAGTGCATGGCCTATTGTCGGTAATGATATTACTTGTGCTATCATTGATTTTTTTGAAACAGGAAATCTTCTTCGGGAATTGAACCACACGACTATTGTTCTTATTCCGAAAGTTCCTACTCCTTCGGCTGTCATTGACTATCGACCGATTGCTTGTTGCAATGTCATATACAAGTGTATCAGTAAAATCGTTGCAGATAGAATTAAAGGCGCGCTGAATGATATCGTTAGCATTAATCAATCGGCATTTGTTCCAGGGAGGAGAATCTCTGATAATATTATGCTGACTCAAGAATTAATGCATAATTACCATAGACATGCGGGTCCTCCAAGGTGTGCTTTTAAAGTTGATATCCAGAAAGCTTATGACACTAATGACTGGAGATTTCTAAAGAGTGTTTTGCTTGGGTTTGGTTTTCATGGAAAGATGGTAGATTGGATCATGTTGTGTGTCTCGACTGCTTCTTTTTCGATCTGTGTCAACGGGTCAGTGCATGGTTTCTTCAAGGGTAACCGAGGATTAAGGCAAGGGGATCCAATTTCCCCTTATCTTTTTGCCTTAGTCATGGAGGTTCTAACGGCCATTCTTCAGCATGCGGTTCGTATTGACTCATCTTTTAAATTTCATAATAAATGTGAAAGACAGCAGATTATCAACCTTTATTTTGCGGATGACTTGTTCCTTTTTGCTAGAGGAGAAGTCAACTCGGCGAGGTGTATTATGACGTCTCTTTCTAAGTTCACGAAGATGTCGGGGTTAGTGCCTAGTAATCAGAAGAGTATGATATTCTTTTGTAATGTTAATGGCCAGGTCAAAGATGCTATTCTGGATATTATGCCATTTGTGGAAGGAAAGTTGCCTGTCAGATATCTGGGTGTGCCTCTAATCTCTTCCAGACTTGGTTATAATGATTGTCGAGTGCTGGTGGAAAGATTAGAGAAGCGGATCATGCACTGGAAGAACAAGTTGCTCTCATTTGCTGGTAGGTTACAGCTTATTATTTTGGTCCTCTCATCTATGCACATTTATTGGTCATGTGTTTTTATCTTGTCGGCTCGTATAATTCATGAGTTAGAAGCCAGAATGCGAAATTTCTTATGGTCTCAAGAGAGTTCGCTTACTAAAGGCAAATCTAAAGTTTCTTGGAAGGCTGTTTGTACTCTGAAATATGAAGGGGGTCTGGGTATTAGACGAATTGGGGATATGAACAAGGCTCTTATGTCTCATCATATTTGGAGTATCGTTTCTAAACGAGATTCTTTGTGGGTTGCTTGGGTGCATAGTTACCGACTAAAAGGTAAGAGTTTCTGGGTTTGCAAAACTCCTTCTAATTGCTGTTGGTCTTGGAGAAAATTGGTTCAATTGCGGCCGCTAATCAGGAATCATATATGGTCGGAGTTAGGCAATGGTGCTAAGACATCAGCCTGGTTCGACTACTGGTGTGACCCGGGACCGCTCGATGAGTTTCTTTCACCTAGAACCTGTTGGACTCTGTATGCCCAAGACACATATTAAATTGATGTGACTAGTACGTTATGATCCAAGTCGAGTCATACCCAAATACAAGCTAGACAAACACTTAGAATATTTATTTGTGATATGATCAAACAAATAAATATTAACACTTAGAATATTTAGAAATCGGTTTTCTAAATAATTGCACTTGACAAACTAATAAATTATATGGATAATTTATTTTGAGAGAATATTTTACTTTGTTTATTTAATTGGTTAAATAACATTTTAAAAGGTTATGAGATATAGCATAAAGTCTTGTAATATGATATATTTTATAAAAGTTATAAAATATATATACAAGACTTATATTTTATAAAAGAATTTGTACTTTTTTTATAAAATATAAAGCTAGGCCGCCACCCCCACATGTGTTCTTCCCTAGACATTTTAAGCCAATTAGTTTACATGCAATTGCATGGATCTTGATTGGGGAAGACTTTGGTCCAATGCATGTACATGCAATTTGCATGTGAAGGAAGGTTATGATTGGCTTATATGGGTGGCATCCTCTCTCATACTTTTGATATATACATTATGTATGAAAAATGGTAAAGTAACTTGAAAGAATGCTCTAAAATCGGCCAAGAGAGAGCAATTTTAGTAGATGATTTTCAAGTGTAAATCTTGATAAAACTCTCTCTCAAATTTCGGTTATGGAAAGGGTTCCATGAGGGAATTTTTCAAGATCAATTTCAAGTGCAAGGACTCTAGTAAATACTCTCAAAATTTCGGCCATGAGGTGGTTGTCAAGAGGGTTTTTCAAGTGAGTTCATAAGTGTAGGAATCCTAGCTAAACACAAGTGTTTGTTGGAAGGCTTGGGGTATACAAGCTTGAGGTCTTCTACACTTGAAGGCAACCATTCAAGAAGCATCATCTTCTTCATATCCATTACTCCATGGAAGGTAGTATTCTAAACACCCTATGGTTGTGGTTTAAATATTTGATAGCATGCATGTTCGTATATGGATCCGGTGATTGGGTTTTTCATATAAAATGGGTTTTATATCTTGTAAGTAACATGTTTTAAAATAATTATTTTCGCTGCATTTTTAATTTTATTCGGATGAAATTGCACTGATAAACATGTGAAAAACCCAACAGAACCATTACAGATGCGGACTTTAGTCTGGACGATTCGGTGGCTAACATCTACTCTCATGGTTCTTGGACCTGGCCTATGGCATGGAGAGATCTGTTTCCGGTGCTCATTCAACTGGACCAAGTGCACTTAAATCCGACAAAGCCTGATAAACTATTATGGAGGGATGGTAGTGATCTAAGTGAGTTTTCTTCTTCGTGTGTTTGGCATTCGGTTCGGTATAAAGAACCGGAAGTGAATTGGTGCAACATTGTTTGGTTTTCTCAGTGTATCCCTCGGCATGCATTTATGATGTGGTTGGTCATTAAAGGTAAACTTCTAACTCAAGACAAAATTCTAAAATGGGAGTTTTCGCGGAGGAAGAACATGAATATGATGTGTTGCCTTTTATGTTATGAGAATTTTGATTCTCACCCTCACCTATTCTTTGAATGCAAATATTCTTCTCAAGTGTGGCATATGGTTCGTCAAAAGGTGGGTATGACTGCTGTTGGGCCGAAATGGAGGGATATCGTCGAGTGGTTGCAAGTTCGAGCTCATTCAAAGTCGGCTATCATTTATGTTGCTAAACTTCTTGTTGCGGCTGCTTCGTACTTCATTTGGCAAGAAAGGAATGCTAGGTTATTCAAAAATCAGCTGAGACCACCGGAAAAGGTCAGTGAAATTATATTAAAGACGGTAAGATACAAGCTGATGGGAGCAAAGCTAAAGAATACTGCTAGTGTGCGAAAGCTTCTTGGAGAATGGGAGATTCGTGGGGGAGACGTTGATGATGATGGCGGCTATTAGTTGATTTCGTATGTCTTTTTCTAGAGTTTAGTCTAGTTGTCTCCTTGTTATTTTTGGTTTTATATGGTTGTTTTTTGTTTCTACTTTCATGGGGCCTGTCTCATTATTGAACTAGTGTAGACTCTCTACACTACTTGGTTTTATTTGGTTGTGAATATATAGAATCACCGGGGTAACCCTTTACAAAAAAAAAAAGAATGTTTGTATATTTTGTGAACTAGTTGTATTATTTAAGGTTAAAATAATATAACTTGACAAATACCAAGAATTTACAATCCAAGATAATACCAAAAATCACAAGGAATAAATATATAAGTTACACACTTAATATTGTGGAACCGAACAATAAAACGTAACTTACAAATATTCCGGAGAAAACCGTTATAAATATATTTTTGGTAAACATTATTTTGGAATACGAAAGAAATGAAAGTATGATTTCTGTTATTATCACCAAGTTAAATACATTTTCTAAAGTAAGACTTGAAATATATTATTTTGGGACTACAAATACCAGAATACGAATATACATGTATGAGATACCCCCATTCTTGGGAAGAAAATACGAAAATAAATACTTGAGAAGTATTATTACAAAATATTGTTTAAACAATTATTCCAAAATTTAATATAATTTAAGTTAAAATAATTACTATTTTAACAAGTAATTATAACTTGGAATAATATCAGAAACGTAACTCAAAAACGTAAATACTAAGACAAGGCACGACCCGTTCGTCTAATAGACCCTAGTACATTGTAGGGAGTCGTGTTTGCTGAGGAGTTTTGGGTTACAAGCATAGAAGACGCAAAACAGTGAGTTCATGCCCCCCTTTTCTTTTACTGTTTTCAGTTTTATACGTCGGGGGTGAAATACATGTTACAATTGATTACAAACTTTTTATATATGGTATGGTTAGCTAAGGATGGTTACTGCTTGATCATGTGAGTGGTGGGTACAACACTTAAGACCATTAATCCTCATTGTAGGACCGAGGGACATGAGTGATAGATCTATTTGGGTATAGCGAGCCTACACCCATGCGGACCAGGGTGGCCCATGTGGTGACTATGTCTTCATCCCGGAGACAAATCCGCTAGGTTTGAGTCTTCCTGCACCATTTCACACATACCATTGGCTTTGCAACCCAATGGTGATCTTTTTCCTTATTGCTACATACCAGGGACATACATAGATACAGACATATTTTAAAGGTTTATTCATATACACACACATGAACTCGCTTAACTTTTGTTGATTTTTTCAAATTACATGTATTTCAGGGAACTAAGCGGATCTGGCAAGTGTTGCATGTCAAGCTGCGTCATGAATAAAATATGTCATCCATGGTCGTAGAGTTAGGAGATGTATCCTATTCCTGGACGGGATACATGTCTCTAAACCCGGTTTTACTTAAAACCTTTTGTTGAGTCTTCGTGAACTCATTAAAACATGTTATGGTTTGTAATTTGAATTTGGCATCGATGTTTCAAACAATTATGTTATGTCATTTCCAAACTTAATCAATGGATGAACATCTAAATGGTTTTATCATTTAGCATTGTTATGATTGAATGTTATGGTATTAAGAAGTCACACCAATAACCACGGTTCCGCAAAAGTCAGGGTGTGATAATTTGATCCCAATGTTTGTTTGTTAATGTTTGACATTTTGCATGTTTTGATTTTTGTTCAATTTCAAACTCTATATCACTTTCTAGAGAGTTATATGCAAATCGATGCGTAAACGTAATCAGTTTAACACGACAAACAACCCGGAACATCATTATATGCTTAACATACCTTAAATAACCTTTACATAACTTAGAAATAAGTTTCGAAGGCTTTGGTATGGAAAAATCAAGTTTATTCGCTTACAGGGACTAATTTCGACAAACTGTGAAAGTATGACGATTCGTACTGTAACGGACAATCCGGAACTTGATCATAAGTTAAACATACCCTAAATATCCTTTACATAGCTTAGAAATAGGCTTTGAGGGGTTCGGTGTGCTAAAATAAACTTCTTGGTCATTCAGGGACTAAAAGCGTCAAAAAGTGCATAAGTTTGCATTTTCGCGCATATCTTACGTTCCGAATACATCCGGACATCCAAAAATTTATGTAATCATTGAAATATTTTATTTTAGTGATTGGCATGCTAAAATTCCACACGTCGCGTAATTTGGATCGTTTTTCGCGTCCGTTCGTGTTTCGTCGTAATTAACCGAACAACGCAACCGTATGACCAAACGAACCGACATCCAAGATGTTTTTGAGCATGTTTCATGTTCCCTATACTTAAACTTCATTATTGAGCCTTGAAAATGGGTTAACGGGGTTTAAACGCATCAAACATAGCTTGAAAGTGTTGCAGGGACCATTTCTGCCATTTTGTCAAAGTTTTCTTGACCTGGTACATGGTGGCGTCATGCCACAGCCTTATGGCTATGTGGTGGCGGCACGCCACCACCCTATCTGGGTAGAATATCATCAGCAGCAGCTGCAGGTCCATTTTCAGCATTTATCTTGAAGTTTAGGGACTTTTGTGTAACAATTGCAATACCATGAGCTAGTTTTTGAGAAACCCATGGTATTTCAAAACAATGGGCACACTTGTAAGGCCAAGATCAAATCTCAATTATCGAGGAACGATCCTAACGGTTCTTCAAACTCTATATAAACCCACCTCCATTCATTCTTCTTCCTCACATTGATCTCAAAATCATTCTCTAAGTTGAAGCTCTCTTAGTGAAGCTTCATACCTGAGAATTTTTGAGTTCAAACATTCCTATCTTGGACCTCTTGTAAGTTTCTTTCATTCTTTTATACCTACTGATTACCACGTTATTTAGGAATAGTGACGAGTCATGGTTTCGGTCAAAATGCGTGTTTATGCGTATTTTGCAACCAAACTATTCTTGGGTATCAAAACCCTTTGTTTTGATATCAAACTTGTTTTCAAACTTCGTTAAACATGTTTTAACATGTTTAACTCATCACTTTAGGTTTAGTGCTTATATAGGGGTCGTAAGATAAGCGGTCTAAACAACCGCTTAGACTTTCGAACCCGACCCGTTTGGTCGATCATTAGGATCCGACCAAACATATTTAGGTGACCATAGTGTTGGACTCTATATGCCCAAGACACATATTAAATTGATGTGGCTAGTACGCTATGATCCAAGTCGAGTCATACCCAAATACAAGCTAGACAAACATTTATAATATTTATTTGTGATATGATCAAACAAATAAATATTAACACTTATAATATTTAGAAATCGGTTTTCTAAATAATTGCACTTGACAAACAAATAAATTATATGGATAATTTATTTTGAGAGAATATTTTATTTTGTTATTTAACTGGTTAAATAACATTTTAAAAGGTTATGAGATATTGCATAAAGTCTTGTAATATGATATGTTATATTTTATAAATGTTATAAAATACATACAAGAC
The DNA here is from genome assembly GCA_030545235.1 of Helianthus tuberosus. NCBI lineage: Eukaryota > Viridiplantae > Streptophyta > Magnoliopsida > Asterales > Asteraceae > Helianthus > Helianthus tuberosus. The sequence goes on along the minus strand of JARYGA010060842.1, from coordinate 13,439,929 downwards.
TTATATTTTATAAAAGAATTTGAATTTTTTTTATAAAATAAAAGCTAGGCCGCCACCTTCCCCCCATGGTCTTACCAAGATTGTTGGTCCAAGAATATTTCATGCATTTGCATGTATCTTGATTGGGTGGTCTTCCCTAAATGCTTTGGCCAATCACATTGCATGCAAATGCATGTGTTAGAGGCTCTCTCATTGGGTCTTTTTGGTGGCAAGATTCTCACAAGGTTTAATAAAGTTTTGATGATAAATAAAGAAGGATGAACTTGAAAATACTAGAGATTTTTCTCTCTAGAAAAATCGACCATATGATGGTTGATCATGAGGATTTCAAGTTTAATATTCAAGTGCAAGAACTCTAGAAAATGGCTCCTAAATTTTCGGCCATGGTGGTTGATCTTGATGGAATTTTAGTGAGTTCATAAGTGTAGAAATCCTAGCTAAACACAAGGTGTTTGTTGGAAGGCTTGGGGTATACAAGCTTGAGGTCTTCTACACTTGAAGGCAACCGTTCAAGAAGCATCATCATCTTCATGTCCTTTACTCCTTGGAAGGTAGTATTCTAAACCCTCTATGGTTGTGTTTTATTTTGATAGCATGCATGTTCGTATATGGATCCGGGATTGGGTTTTACATATAAAATGAGTTTTATATCTTGTAAGTAACATGTTTTAAATAATTATTTCCGCTGCGTTTTTATTTCATATGGATGAAATTACTTTGATAAACATGTTAAAATCCCAACAGTGGCATCAGAGCCGCTTATATGAGTGCATGCTTCATAGGATATGAAATTTTCGGGTTTTGGGTTTGGGTAATACCCTATGGCCGAAATTTTCACTATGGTTATCCCTTTGTTTTTCAAGATTATATTCTTACATGCATAAATGAATCTTGAAAAATTATTTCATTTGGATGATTATTTTGTTTGGACAAAAACCCACATTTTTCGGTTTTTCATTCTTGACCGAAAATTGTAGGTTGTAAAAGGGAACCGTTTTGCTTCTTGAATTTTATATATTTGGATATATATATTTTGGTGTTTATAACCTAGCCATGACCTTGTGTGAATATTGTTGAATATTTGTGTTTGTGATTTATATTTAATTATTTCAATGGGTTGTAATAATTATTATTTTTGTTCTTCCATTTGTAAAGTTATGTAATTTATTTATTTTCATTTGGCATGTAAATAAATAGATTAGGTGCATTTTGTTTTTACTAGAAAAAATGTATTAGGATAATTTTTTTTTTTTTGTAAAAGAAGATGCACACAAAAATGCGTTTTTGGTTTTGGCTATTTCGGGCCTAAGGGACTTCACGGTTATTAACGGGATTTTAGCCCGATAACCAAAACACATTTTTGAAGTCCAAAGGAGTTTGGAGCTGAATATAAAAGACATTTGGAAGACCAAAGAATGTGAAGAAATCACAACACAAGAAGAAGACTTGAAGCATTTGGATGCGGGATCAAGTGGGAGTTCAACGACACATTATTTGTGTCAATATTCAACCCTTAGGAAGGACCTTTTGGCACACTTGTTTCGGCTAACAAGTGTTGTAAAAAATAGTTGGCTATGGTTATGCACCTAATGATATGTGTGTTGTGCTTGTGTGGTTGTTTATTTTGTTGTTTGATGATATTTGGATATGCATGCTTAACAAACTAATAATCAACAACAAGCTTAAAATTGGTTCTTTAAAGATCATTAAAATTGGTTAATAAAAGGTTATTAAAAATTAATGATTTTTATAATAAAATGGGTTTTATTAAAAAGAACCTTGAAAATTTATTTTCACAAAAGTACCAAGGATTTGAATGCATGCAAATGTATGGTACATGAAGTTTTCTAAACTAGAATTTTGAAAACTCAAAATCCCTTTTATTTTTTTGGGTAAAGGGTTACCCCGGTGATTCTATTAAAAACAATCCCAAAAAAGTACAAGTAGTGAGGATGAGTTCCACACTAATTCATATACAGGACATGCCCCGTATATGTAAACCAAAAACAAACCAAACATTCTAAGACAACCCATAACCTAGCCTACATTACATCATGAAACAAAGTAGGCAAAAAATACGAAAAAAAAACCAAAAAACGACTCAACCTCCATCATCAAAGATGAAATTGCCACAAACTGGCAACCCCTTGACTCGAATCACTACATGTCTAGCCATTGGAACCCTTTATGGAGGAGTTGCTTGCCCGAGCTCTAGAAGATGAAGGATGTGTTCCCGAAGTCATAAATTCATTAGTTTCATTGTAGACTTCAACGACCTCCTCCTCATCTGAATCCTGCTTGTCATTAGACTGCTTAGCCTTCTTCTCTATACGACCCACCGTACTACCTCCCTGATCACCAACATCGTCCTTAAGGGTATCAAAGGGGTTTGACGTTGATACCTGATTATTCATCGGCTTCCTCAAGGACGAATTTGGTTTAGGGTTTACAACAGGTCTATACACTACCTTAGGTTTCTGATTTTTCATATGAAGACCTTGGCTAGAAGGTTTCTTCTTCTTGTTACCCACAACCTGAAAATCATCAATTTTCTTCCCAGAATCCCCACTCGAAACAACCTGAGGGTTCTTTGGGCACGAGCTATCTTCATGACCAAACACGCAACAGGATGAGCACCTTACAGGCTCCCAATCATATTCGATTTTTACCTCCACCTTTGAATGACCATTACCATCTAAAGATGGGATTGCAACAGTAACACTCCTCTTCAACTCAGCCCCCGCCTGAATTTCAATGAGAGCTCTAGCATAACTGCTTCGTCCCCAAGACTCAGCACACATCGTAGCAGTGTATGAATCTAGCATCTTAGGCACCCCTATCTTAGAAGCAAGCAAACTAAGACCATCCTCGGTATATGCCGCTAACGGTACATCATGCATCTTGACCCAAACTGGGATAGCTTTTATATCTTCCTTTTCCAACTTGATAGAGGCTGACCACTCCTTCAAAATTATCGGAACATTTCTAATCATCCAAGGTCCATCCTCTATCATTTTATCCATCCCTTCCTTTGTTTTGAACTTAAATAAAAAGAACCCGTTCGCATTCATCATTAGTCTAGAAAGACCATATTTAACCCAGTTGTTCTTTGCAAAGTAATCCACCACAGGAAAAGCCAGACGTTTACCCAGAAAGTATCCATACAAAGTGTTGGCATACCTGTCAGTAACTTGTTTAATTGATGACACCGGAATAACGACATCAGCTCCCACAACAGACTCGCTAGATTCCATCATTCGAAAATTAACCTTCACCTTTTCCTTAGCATTATTCACTATTTTAGCAAACGATAAAGGTTCAGCAGCCCTAGGAGGTCTCGTGTTAAACTGACCAGCCTCGGCTGACATATTCATTCCATCAAAAGTTGATGTTGGCGAGAACAGTTTATCCAACTGGACCGGAGATGTGACCTTTGTGAGTTCATCGATGATGTTTATACCACGTTTTGGCTGTATATTGTTCCCATCAACATCAAGAATACGATCAGAAATTTCTTTAAACGACAGTGGCGGCTTTCCACCAAGTTTCGTTCGTTCATCCATTAAACCCTAATCTGATTAATCAGAATGGGAATGACGGCTGAAACCAAAAAGAAATCTGGCAAAACCTAGCAGCCGTGACAAAACCCTAATCCGAGAGTTTAAACGTATAACAGCCGCCGAATAATTAACCGCAGATAGTTGAGATCCGAATCTGATGAACCCCAAACCACGATTTAAAGTAGTATTCGATTACCTATCAATCAGCAGCAAACGGAACTGGACTGTCGTAACCCTAATTCGTGATTAAAGGACAGTCGCTTACCCGGAAAACTCTCAAAAGGCAAAGAAAATAACGGAACCCTAGAACACGGCCACCCACTCTATCTTCAACTGATTAGGAAGATTACTCCATTTATCAAACCATAAAAACGTCTTTTCTCCGTTACCAACTTTAGTCCAGAAAAAAGGCCGCACAACCTCAAAATCCCTTTTATAAAACAAGTCAAACACCATCCTTTTATACAACACTCGAATCACTTGGGAACTCTTATTGTGGGATAAAGGTCACCTAACCACATTTGAGGGAACTTGTATATTCGAGGTGGGTTTACCATGTTTGTGGGATAAAGGTCACCTAACCACTTATGTGTATAAACTCACACGTGTGTGTAAGTTGGACGACTTGATTTGGAAACCATGAACTTAGGGTTACCGAAGCATGGCGAACAAAAGGTGTTGATGGGATTAAACATGCCAACTAAACATAAAGATGTTTAACCGATCCCATATGGCTAGAAGTTGCAAAGGGTTGCAATTGTCAAACGTTGACTACCTTGTTAATTTAAATAAAGGGATAAAGGTCACCTAACCGATATTTAAATGTAACGTTGGATTCTAGATTTTAATTATTAATTGTCTATGAGACATAAAAGGGTATTAATGATTAAAATATAATAATATCGAAAATACTAAAATTGAACCTTGTTAAATTTTGTAGATGGCCACTAACAATATTACCCAAACCGTCCGTAACCTATCACTAAAAACAATCCTTGAAAAGGATCGTCTCAATCATAACACTTTATGGATTTATATCGAAACTTAAGAATCGTTCTCAAGTAAGAAAAGATATCCTATGTGTTGAACGATCCTAATCCCGATGAACATCTTATGGAAGATAAGGATGCCTATAACGATTGGATTAAGTATATCAAGGATAGTATGCAAACCTCTTGTCTCATGTTAGGAATTGTGATTCCCGAGATTCAAAAGGATTTTGAACATCATGAGCATACGACATGATTAACCAATTGTAGGAAATGTTCCTAAGGGTAGAACGCTTCGAAACGGTTCGAGCGCTTCATGCATGTCGAATGGAGGAAACCCAATCGGACTCATCTTATGTCTTTAAGATGAAAAGCCACATTGATCACCTCGAAAGGCTCAACATGGGTAAAAAGGGCTTTACCCATTCTAACGATCAATAAGGATGGCAACAAGAAAGGGCATCACCCCGACACCAAAGCAAATGTTGCAGATGGAAACGGGAAATTCAAAGGGAAAAAGGTTAGAAAGACTAGAGCAAAACCACCGAAACCAAAAGAGAAGAAGGCAAAGGTTGCCACGAACGATCCATGCTTTGAGTATGGTGGGATAGGGTATTTGAAAATGAATTGTCCAACCTATCTCAAAGAGTTGAAAAATAAGAGGGATGCAGGGCAAACATCAGGTACAATCTTAATGATACATATTGACCTTAATGATATTTCTTCTAACACATGGATATTAGATACCGGATGTGGAACTCATATTTTCAATTCATTGCAAGAATTCCAAATAGACGAATTGGGGATATGAACAAGGCTCTTATGTCTCATCATATTTGGAGTATCGTTTCTAAACGAGATTCTTTGTGGGTTGCTTGGGTGCATAGTTACCGACTAAAAGGTAAGAGTTTCTGGGTTTGCAAAACTCCTAATTGCTGTTGGTCTTGGAGAAAATTAGTTCAATTGCGGCCGCTAATCAGGAATCATATATGGTCGGAGTTAGGCAATGGTGCTAAGACATCAGCCTGGTTCGACTACTGGTGTGACCCGGGACCGCTCGATGAGTTTCTTTCACCTAGAACCTGTTGGACTCCGTATGCCCAAGACACATATTAAATTGATGTGGCTAGTACGTTATGATCCAAGTCGAGTCATACCCAAATACAAGCTAGACAAACACTTAGAATATTTATTTGTGATATGATCAAACAAATAAATATTAACACTTAGAATATTTAGAAATCGGTTTTCTAAATAATTGCACTTGACAAACTAATAAATTATATGGATAATTTATTTTGAGAGAATATTTTACTTTGTTTATTTAATTGGTTAAATAACATTTTAAAAGGTTATGAGATATAGCATAAAGTCTTGTAATATGATATATTTTATAAAAGTTATAAAATATATATACAAGACTTATATTTTATAAAAGAATTTGTACTTTTTTTATAAAATATAAAGCTAGGCCGCCACCCCCACATGTGTTCTTCCCTAGACATTTTAAGCCAATTAGTTTACATGCAATTGCATGGATCTTGATTGGGGAAGACTTTGGTCCAATGCATGTACATGCAATTTGCATGTGAAGGAAGGTTATGATTGGCTTATATGGGTGGCATCCTCTCTCATACTTTTGATATATACATTATGTATGAAAAATGGTAAAGTAACTTGAAAGAATGCTCTAAAATCGGCCAAGAGAGAGCAATTTTAGTAGATGATTTTCAAGTGTAAATCTTGATAAAACTCTCTCTCAAATTTCGGTTATGGAAAGGGTTCCATGAGGGAATTTTTCAAGATCAATTTCAAGTGCAAGGACTCTAGTAAATACTCTCAAAATTTCGGCCATGAGGTGGTTGTCAAGAGGGTTTTTCAAGTGAGTTCATAAGTGTAGGAATCCTAGCTAAACACAAGTGTTTGTTGGAAGGCTTGGGGTATACAAGCTTGAGGTCTTCTACACTTGAAGGCAACCATTCAAGAAGCATCATCTTCTTCATATCCATTACTCCATGGAAGGTAGTATTCTAAACACCCTATGGTTGTGGTTTAAATATTTGATAGCATGCATGTTCGTATATGGATCCGGTGATTGGGTTTTTCATATAAAATGGGTTTTATATCTTGTAAGTAACATGTTTTAAAATAATTATTTTCGCTGCATTTTTAATTTTATTCGGATGAAATTGCACTGATAAACATGTGAAAAACCCAACAGAACCATTACAGATGCGGACTTTAGTCTGGACGATTCGGTGGCTAACATCTACTCTCATGGTTCTTGGACCTGGCCTATGGCATGGAGAGATCTGTTTCCGGTGCTCATTCAACTGGACCAAGTGCACTTAAATCCGACAAAGCCTGATAAACTATTATGGAGGGATGGTAGTGATCTAAGTGAGTTTTCTTCTTCGTGTGTTTGGCATTCGGTTCGGTATAAAGAACCGGAAGTGAATTGGTGCAACATTGTTTGGTTTTCTCAGTGTATCCCTCGGCATGCATTTATGATGTGGTTGGTCATTAAAGGTAAACTTCTAACTCAAGACAAAATTCTAAAATGGGAGTTTTCGCGGAGGAAGAACATGAATATGATGTGTTGCCTTTTATGTTATGAGAATTTTGATTCTCACCCTCACCTATTCTTTGAATGCAAATATTCTTCTCAAGTGTGGCATATGGTTCGTCAAAAGGTGGGTATGACTGCTGTTGGGCCGAAATGGAGGGATATCGTCGAGTGGTTGCAAGTTCGAGCTCATTCAAAGTCGGCTATCATTTATGTTGCTAAACTTCTTGTTGCGGCTGCTTCGTACTTCATTTGGCAAGAAAGGAATGCTAGGTTATTCAAAAATCAGCTGAGACCACCGGAAAAGGTCAGTGAAATTATATTAAAGACGGTAAGATACAAGCTGATGGGAGCAAAGCTAAAGAATACTGCTAGTGTGCGAAAGCTTCTTGGAGAATGGGAGATTCGTGGGGGAGACGTTGATGATGATGGCGGCTATTAGTTGATTTCGTATGTCTTTTTCTAGAGTTTAGTCTAGTTGTCTCCTTGTTATTTTTGGTTTTATATGGTTGTTTTTTGTTTCTACTTTCATGGGGCCTGTCTCATTATTGAACTAGTGTAGAGTCTCTACACTACTTGGTTTTATTTGGTTGTGAATATATAGAATCACCGGGGTAACCCTTTACAAAAAAAAAAGAATGTTTGTATATTTTGTGAACTAGTTGTATTATTTAAGGTTAAAATAATATAACTTGACAAATACCAAGAATTTACAATCCAAGATAATACCAAAAATCACAAGGAATAAATATATAAGTTACACACTTAATATTGTGGAACCGAACAATAAAACGTAACTTACAAATATTCCGGAGAAAACCGTTATAAATATATTTTTGGTAAACATTATTTTGGAATACGAAAGAAATGAAAGTATGATTTCTGTTATTATCACCAAGTTAAATACATTTTCTAAAGTAAGACTTGAAATATATTATTTTGGGACTACAAATACCAGAATACGAATATACATGTATGAGATACCCCCATTCTTGGGAAGAAAATACGAAAATAAATACTTGAGAAGTATTATTACAAAATATTGTTTAAACAATTATTCCAAAATTTAATATAATTTAAGTTAAAATAATTACTATTTTAACAAGTAATTATAACTTGGAATAATATCATAAACGTAACTCAAAAACGTAAATACTAAGACAAGGCACGACCCGTTCGTCTAATAGACCCTAGTACATTGTAGGGAGTCGTGTTTGCTGAGGAGTTTTGGGTTACAAGCATAGAAGACGCAAAACAGTGAGTTCATGCCCCCCTTTTCTTTTACTGTTTTCAGTTTTATACGTCGGGGGTGAAATACATGTTACAATTGATTACAAACTTTTTATATATGGTATGGTTAGCTAAGGATGGTTACTGCTTGATCATGTGAGTGGTGGGTACAACACTTAAGACCATTAATCCTCATTGTAGGACCGAGGGACATGAGTGATAGATCTATTTGGGTATAGCGAGCCTACACCTATGCGGACCAGGGTGGCCCATGTGGTGACTATGTCTTCATCCCGGAGACAAGTCCGCTAGGTTTGAGTCTTCCTGCACCATTTCACACATACCATTGGCTTTGCAACTGTAACACCTGTGCCTCCACGGCCATCAAACAAATGCCAAACCAATGAAATAATGTATTTCATACTTTGGACTTGTATAAATATGTGTATCTTTTGCACATATCGACTCATGTTCGATTTCAAGCTCTAAATCGCTTCTGGAAGGTTATACGCGCACTAATGCGTAAATATAACCAGTTTAATGCAACGAACACTCCGGAATAGTGAAATAGGCTTTACATACCTTAAATAACCTATACATAACTTAGATATAAGTTTTGGAAGGTTTGGTGTGGTGAAATCAAAGTTAAATCGCTTACAGGGACTAAAGTTGACAAACTGCGAAAGTATGCCAATTTGAACTGTAACAGACATTCCGGAACATGACCATAAGTTAAACATACCATAAATAGCCTTTACATAGCTTAGAAATAGGCTTTGAGGGGTTCGGTATGCTAAAATAAACTTTTGGGTCATTCAGGGACTAAAAGTGTCAAAAAGTGCACAAGTTTGCATTTTCGCGCATAACTTACGTTCTGAATACATCTGGACATCCAAAAATTTATGTAAGCATGACTACATTATATTTTAGTGTTCGCCATAAGAAAAATCCATTCGTCGCGTCATTTGGATCGTTTTTCGCGCTTATGCGCATTCCGTCGTAATTAAGCGAACATCGCGTTCGTACGGCCAAACGAACCAACCTCCGGCATATTTTTGAGCATGTTTTGAGTTCCCTATACTTTAACTTCATTTTAGAGCCTTGAAATGAGGTTAACGGGGTTCAAACGCATCGAAAATCGCTTAAACGGGCTGCAGGGACTAAACCTGTCACTTTTGAAACATTTCTGGAACTGGGAGGCAGTGGCGTAGCGCGAGCCCTAAGGGCCTATGCAGTCGCGCTACGCGACTGCCTATTCTGGACCAGATTCCATGTTCTAAATACAAGTTGCAGCTGATTGATCCTTAACCACATGTTTTAAGTTGCTTAGTCACTAAGATAAGACTCATATGTAGCTTCCATAAGGTTCCGACAAGTGTACGGGTTGGATCATGGCACGTTTTCCATGAAACGATCCTAACGGTTCGGGTATTCCTATAAATACCCAACCCACACAACCTCATTTTGCACAAGAATTCTGATTTGAGAGCTCTAAGTTGAAACCATTGTTTCATACCTGAGTTCTTGGATCGGGATTAGCATTCGGGGACCCTTCGTAAGTATTCTTTCGTTCTTTTCCTTATTTTTACTGCTTTTCGAGTCAGAAAGTCAAACTTTGTTTGACTTTCAGCGTTGACCAGTAATGGTCAATGCGAAGTTCGTTTGAACTTCGCAACGTGAGTGTAATCACGTTGGTTATAGTCCCTTGGGACTATGCCTACTGATTACCACATTGTTTAGGGTCGTAGGGTAAGCGATCTAATAAATCGCTTATACCTTCGAACCCGACCCAGTTTGGTCGATCATTAGGATCCGACCAAACACATTAGGTGACCATAGTAGGTAGGGAATAACCTTCCGAGGTTATACCCTATGGTCACATCGTTTAAGTAGTTGTATGATAGGTAGTTTATATGCCTTAGGTAAATTACCAGAATACCCTTTTCATGTATAATTGGTAATTAAGCATATGTAACCTAAACTTTTGTCACATAACTGATTATGTAACATGTTTAGGCATATAACACTTGTCATAGGACTAGTTAGGCGGTCCGAACGCGTTTCACGCGAACGACGCGTTAAAGTAGCATAAGCTACCTAAACGGGTCGTAATGGGTCGTAAGCAGTTAGGTTAAGTTTCATTTAGCATGTAGGCTTTGTTAAACCAAATGACACGAGTCTCTACACTCGTTTGGTTTACCAACCCTAATGCTACCCGATCTTCCGATCTAGGTCCGGTTAATTAACATAGTTACCTATATTAGGTGCCGTTTGATTCCGAGATCTCTAGCACTGTTTGGTGGTTATCTTTAGACAACTGAGCAATCTCAAGTGAGTACATAGACCCCTCTTTTACTGTTTTCCAAACTGTTTTGGGGTGGAACACATGTGCCTACTTGTTACTTTCATGCTTTCCTGTTTTCACATCATATACATGCTATGTTCGTTAGTACATTATAGTACATGATTTCATTACATTTTATGCTAGGTGTGCCCATTGTGTGCATTACTTGGTACATCGTTTTACATTTCATTTCATGCTAGGTGTGCCCACTGTGTGCATTACTTGGTACATCGTTTTACATTACATTTCATGCTAGGTGTGCCCATTGTGTGCATTACTTAGTACATTGTTTTACATGACATTTTATGCTAGGTGTGCCCATAGTGTGCATTACTTAGTACATTGTTTTACATCACATCACATCACATGCTATGTATGTTCATTTGTTGCATACTTAGTACAGATTCATTTCATCACATGCCTACATTTTGGTATGACATTTGGTTTGTTTACATGGGACAATACATTCATTAACATTAGCTACGCCGTTCGTTAGTAGGTAGTGGTACCATAGGAATTGACAACTCCCGTTCCGGACATCCCAGGGAAAGGGGACAGAAAGGAATGACCGAATTCGATGATATTTACACAGATAGACCTTTAATTTGTTTAAGGGTTTATCACCACAGTCGCAAGGCTTGGATGTATGCATTATAACAACACCGCATAAATGTTCATATTCTGTATAGCATGCATTTACACATTACATGATTGACCTTGATCATGCATTTACACATTACATGATTGACATTGATCATGCATTTACACATTACATGATTGACCTTGATCATGCATTTACACATTACATGATTGACCTTGATCATGCATTTACACAAGACATAATATTGATTTAAACACAGTTTTACTTCAATACTTTGCTTTTGTGCATATGGTTTAGTTGAGACATTTCACTAGCCATACATGACATTTTGACATAGACATTTTGACATAGACATTTGACATAGACATTTCGACATAGACATTTTAACATGATTGACATTGATCATGCATTTACACAAAACATAACGTTGATTTAAACCAAGTTTTACTTCAATACTTTGTTTTTGTGCATTTCACCTATGGTTTAGTTGATGCGTTTTCACTAGCCATACATATCATTTAGGTTACACATTACATGATTTACATTGATCATGCATTTTGACATATTATTCAATACATTGACCATTGGATTAAACATAGACATTTTACATTGATTGGTTTGGTTTGATTAAGTGATTAAGTAATGATGCGTGTGTAATGTGATACAAGCATGGTGGATACGCCGCTGGTACTTCCTATATATAAGTGTTTGTATGGTATTACATATCGTAGCGTTATTTGAATCATTTCAATTTGAGATATATAACATTTTATACAAATAACATACTTTTCACAAGACATTGTTTTACAAACAACTTATCTTATACAAACTCATTTTACATGGTTATTCATTTAACCTGACATTTATTTATACATATCATCTGATCTTATCGTTTTTCAAATGATTTACAAAACAAAGCAAATAACAAGGTTCATGACTAAACATTTTCTCAAGCATAAGTCATGCTATTTTCACAAAACCTATGTATCTCACCGGCATTTTTATGCTGACGTACCATATTTTCACATGTGTTTTTCAGGAAATGAAGCATAAGATGATCAAGATACACATAGGCTGACTTGGGCTTTAGTGACAATAAAAGATGCAAGACTAGTTAATTATGTTGTATTTCCTTGTTTGTTAAGACATTGTGACACTTCTATTGAATAAAACAAAATTTCAATTGCCATGGATTTGAAACATTAATTCTGTTACAACACTCCCCGATGTTTCCGCCACGTTTTGTATGTTCCACGTGGTCGGGGTGTGACAGAAAAGATGGTATCAGAGCCAATGGTTATAGGGAATTAGGTTATTAGTAATGCTTTGACCTAGTCTATAACTTTCTTAGGACCCTAACGCGAGCTTACTTGCGTTTAGTCATAAAACAATACTGTCACCTATCCTTAGGCGACAACCACAACAAGAACATAAATTTCAAAACCGCTTTGAAAACTAATCATCTGTTCTAGGATGATTAATTACAAGGTTTTGAACCCTCTGTTATATGGTTTTGAACCCCTTTGAATTTTCAAAATCTCAGCAAAGTTTTGGGTTTTAAATAATGTGAACACGTGCAAACTGGAAGGGTGAATGCCTGTATTCTGGGTTTTCTGTCTAGGCAAGCACTTCGTATACATCTCTTCAGACGCGAGACCAGTTGTGCTTACCTGGGAATTCTTGGGATGAGTGTTCACTTATAGGCGAGCATGTCTTCGCGATACATTATTTTCGACCCATTTACTTTGATTTGTCACTGTGTGTCGTTTGTTGCTTTGTAGTAACAAACAAATGACCACTATCCTTGCTTTCATCAGATTTGTTTCATCTCATTCTTTTCGTCTAATTCTCTCTCTCGTTTCCTTTCATGTTCCCTCTTTCAGAATGCCTCCTCGACGCGAAAGCCAGATAGAGACTGCCGAGCTGGCAGAAATTATTGCGCAGCAGATGGCTGCTCAATTTCCAAATCTCTTTGCTCAATGGAACCAAGCCAACAATAACAACAACAACAATGTTCCATGCAAGTACAAGGATTTTAATCAGGCTAAACCACTCAAGTTTAGTGGTTCTGAAGGAGCGACTGGGCTTCTTCAGTGGTTCGAGAGCAGTGAGAATACTTTCCGCCATGTGCAGTGTCCGGATAATCGCAAAGTCGAGTTTGCTTCGAGCGTATTTCAGAAAAGGGCTTTGACATGGTGGAACGGGATTATGAGAGACAGGGGTGCAGAAGTTGCTCTTGCACAGACATGGGCTGAGCTTAGAGCCCTTATGATGAGGGAATTTTGTCCTCGTCATGAGCAGCGAGCTTTGGAGAAGGAATTTGATGATTTGAAGCAAGATAGTGGTGAGCACAGGGCTTATACTGATCGGTTTGAAGAGTTGAGTCTGCTTTGTCCGACTATGGTTACCCCACTCGACAAGGCTATCGAGAGATACATCGACGGCCTACCCGACTCGGTACAAGACATCCTTACTGGTAGTAACCCTGCCACACTTCGTCAGGCAATCGAGTTATCAGCAACGCTGACTGAGTCGCAGATCAGGAAGAACAAGTTACACCGGAAGGGTGACAAGGGCAAGAAACAGTTGGCTGACAAGGGGGATAGCAAGAAGGGTCAAAACAAGAATGGAAAGGACTCTGGTTCTTCGAAGAGGGCAAAGAAGCGTAAGGCTTCCCAAAACTATGCTGTCACTGCCCAAGCTAACCAGGCAGCTCCCAACCAACCCGCACAGCCTCCAGCGAAGAAACCCTATTCAGGGAATGCACCGTTGTGCAATAGATGCAACAGTCACCACCAGCCGCAACTTCCATGCCGTTTCTGTACTAACTGTGGGAAGTCAGGCCATCTTGCCAATTTTTGTCGGTCTGCTCAGAATCCCGTGGTTCAGAACCCGGCTCGACAAGTTGCTCAGCCTCTTGCTCAGCAACAGGGTCAAGCTGCACGACCACACTACCCACCTGGTGCCTGTTACAATTGTGGGGATCTGACCCACTACAGAAACCAATGCCCAAAGCTAGCTAATGCAAATCCGACCCACGGATGAGCATTTAGCTGAACAAAGGATGTTGCTGTCTTATGCCTTTGTTTCTTTTGTTTTCGTGTATTGTGAAACAATATGTCTCGTTCATAAATAAAAGTTGTTGTTCACAATTCTGATATACAAGTATAATTACATGCGTGTATGACTTTTCCTATGATACCTACATCAAAGAACTATGTACCTTACAAACTACTCTTGTGATTTCTCTCTTTCAAATGATTGCTCATGATTCCCTCGAAAATTTTAAGTACTCGTTTCACTCTAAGAAACAAAGTACAGAAAATTAAGTGACATTATGAGTAATCGTACTTTTCGCACATCTGTGCTTTTAAATCCTTGGTTAGATACCTAAGGGTATTTTCAAATCTCATACCCATTACGTTTCGATTTTTCAACATACACAGTACCAGTATTTCAAAAACAATCTTCGTGATCTCAAAACATTTCATATAGTTTGAAAACAATTTTTCTAGATGCATTGTCTATGTTATTTCAAAAACATTGGCCATGTTATCAAAACCAACCTTTCTAATTTCAAAATATTTCATATAGTCTGAAGACAATATTAACACAATACATTTTCTGATCAAGTGCATGATTTCGAAAAGCATCATTCATGTCTTTCAAAAACCTTATACATAATTTCAAAATTCATCTCGCATGATTTTAAAACATTTTTGTAAATATATCTATCTAATACACCTACTTTATTTCAAAATATTATATATAAGGTTTCAAAAACAATTTTTTTTCCCATGCATAGTTTTCCAAATATATTTTCCTCACACATTTACTTAACCTTCAAATTCTGCTTCATATGTCGCCTTGACATATCTAGCATCTCAACCTCATAAGCATTTTACTTCATGTTTTGACTTAAGCACATCCCGTGCAAGAATTCAAAGCATCTTCAACTTCTAAAATCCATATGGGATCTTTTTATCTCCATAATTAGACCCTTGTGGATGATCATCATATTCAAATCAGAGTCCTTAATTGGATTCCTTATGTACCTTAATTCGAACATTTCGGTTCTTTATAATCGAAATCGAATTTTCTCTTCAAAAATCTTTCTATCTTTATAGTTAGATTCTTGATAACGTTTAAAGTACTAAATGAAATCCGCTGAATGGATTCCTAGTGCGCTTTAAATGCATGTACGCAAGTAACAAGACAAATTAACAAACAATTTTGTGGTTATGTGACTATGTATTTACATATTTTGTGTTTTCATTTATACATTTTTGTGTTTTTGGTATACTCTGGATATTCGTTATCCAAATCCTCGTAGAATCTTTCATATCTTCATATGAGGGATTCATAGTAGGATATTCAAAAGGTACTACCTTAAATCCTTAATGGGCTTCTATGTAATAGTTAAGACCCTTGGATTATATTGTACCGCTCCATGATTCATAAGAGACCCTTTAGTGGTCTAATCAAAAAGATTGATTCACAATTTGGTTAAAGAACGACATCTAGTGATGTAGCTGGACAGACTCCTTGATAGTCTATTTAGATCATTTATTGATTTAATTAAAAGGACTCTATGGCGGTCTAGTCACACTCATCACAGGATTGTTCATTTGGTTTTCCCCTGCACATTATAAAATAGACTGTGTAAACTGTGCAAGGAATTGTCTGATTATGGACGCGTACATAATTATGAGATTCGGTGCACGGTAACCACAGTAAGATTTATTATGTGTAAGAACCGATAGTGACAACACTAACGAAATGAGAACGATGTAATGGAGGTACGGTGGACGCACCAATGACACTTTATATACTTGTATATAAGTATCCCTCTTACATTGCAATCATGATGTTATTAAAGTTACTAGAAGTTCAGAACCCTAACCAATGTTGTTCGATCTTTTCAACTTCATGTTTTAAACTCTCACAAGTTTCCTCTAAATAAATTTCGGGACGAAATTTCCTAAAGTAGGGGAGACTGTAACACCTGTGCCTCCACGGCCATCAAACAAATGCCAAACCAATGAAATAATGTATTTCATACTTTGGACTTGTATAAATATGTGTATCTTTTGCACATATCGACTCATGTTCGATTTCAAGCTCTAAATCGCTTTCTGGAAGGTTATACGCGCACTAATGCGTAAATATAACCAGTTTAATGCAACGAACACTCCGAAATAGTGAAATAGGCTTTACATACCTTAAATAACCTATACATAACTTAGATATAAGTTTTGGAAGGTTTGGTGTGGTGAAATCAAAGTTAAATCGCTTACAGGGACTAAAGTTGACAAACTGCGAAAGTATGCCAATTTGAACTGTAACAGACATTCCGGAACATGACCATAAGTTAAACATACCATAAATAGCCTTTACATAGCTTAGAAATAGGCTTTGAGGGGTTCGGTATGCTAAAATAAACTTTTGGGTCATTCAGGGACTAAAAGTGTCAAAAAGTGCACAAGTTTGCATTTTCGCGCATAACTTACGTTCTGAATACATCTGGACATCCAAAAATTTATGTAAGCATGACTACATTATATTTTAGTGTTCGCCATAAGAAAAATCCATTCGTCGCGTCATTTGGATCGTTTTTCGCGCTTATGCGCATTCCGTCGTAATTAAGCGAACATCGCGTTCGTACGGCCAAACGAACCAACCTCCGGCATATTTTTGAGCATGTTTTGAGTTCCCTATACTTTAACTTCATTTTAGAGCCTTGAAATGAGGTTAACGGGGTTCAAACGCATCGAAAATCGCTTAAACGGGCTGCAGGGACTAAACCTGTCACTTTTGAAACATTTCTGGAACTGGGAGGCAGTGGCGTAGCGCGAGCCCTAAGGGCCTATGCAGTCGCGCTACGCGACTGCCTATTCTGGACCAGATTCCATGTTCTAAATACAAGTTGCAGCTGATTGATCCTTAACCACATGCTTTAAGTTGCTTAGTCACTAAGATAAGACTCATATGTAGCTTCCATAAGGTTCCGACAAGTGTACGGGTTGGATCATGGCACGTTTTCCATGAAACGATCCTAACGGTTCGGGTATTCCTATAAATACCCAACCCACACAACCTCATTTTGCACAAGAATTCTGATTTGAGAGCTCTAAGTTGAAACCATTGTTTCATACCTGAGTTCTTGGATCGGGATTAGCATTCGGGGACCCTTCGTAAGTATTCTTTCGTTCTTTTCCTTATTTTTACTGCTTTTCGAGTCAGAAAGTCAAACTTTGTTTGACTTTCAGCGTTGACCAGTAATGGTCAATGCGAAGTTCGTTTGAACTTCGCAACGTGAGTGTAATCACGTTGGTTATAGTCCCTTGGGACTATGCCTACTGATTACCACGTTGTTTAGGGTCGTAGGGTAAGCGATCTAATAAATCGCTTATACCTTCGAACCCGACCCAGTTTGGTCGATCATTAGGATCCGACCAAACACATTAGGTGACCATAGTAGGTAGGGAATAACCTTCCGAGGTTATACCCTATGGTCACATCGTTTAAGTAGTTGTATGATAGGTAGTTTATATGCCTTAGGTAAATTACCAGAATACCCTTTTCATGTATAATTGGTAATTAAGCATATGTAACCTAAACTTTTGTCACATAACTGATTATGTAACATGTTTAGGCATATAACACTTGTCATAGGACTAGTTAGGCGGTCCGAACGCGTTTCACGCGAACGACGCGTTAAAGTAGCATAAGCTACCTAAACGGGTCGTAATGGGTCGTAAGCAGTTAGGTTAAGTTTCATTTAGCATGTAGGCTTTGTTAAACCAAATGACACGAGTCTCTACACTCGTTTGGTTTACCAACCCTAATGCTACCCGATCTTCCGATCTAGGTCCGGTTAATTAACATAGTTACCTATATTAGGTGCCGTTTGATTCCGAGATCTCTAGCACTGTTTGGTGGTTATCTTTAGACAACTGAGCAATCTCAAGTGAGTACATAGACCCCTCTTTTACTGTTTTCCAAACTGTTTTGGGGTGGAACACATGTGCCTACTTGTTACTTTCATGCTTTCCTGTTTTCACATCATATACATGCTATGTTCGTTAGTACATTATAGTACATGATTTCATTACATTTTATGCTAGGTGTGCCCATTGTGTGCATTACTTGGTACATCGTTTTACATTTCATTTCATGCTAGGTGTGCCCACTGTGTGCATTACTTGGTACATCGTTTTACATTACATTTCATGCTAGGTGTGCCCATTGTGTGCATTACTTAGTACATTGTTTTACATGACATTTTATGCTAGGTGTGCCCATAGTGTGCATTACTTAGTACATTGTTTTACATCACATCACATCACATGCTATGTATGTTCATTTGTTGCATACTTAGTACAGATTCATTTCATCACATGCCTACATTTTGGTATGACATTTGGTTTGTTTACATGGGACAATACATTCATTAACATTAGCTACGCCGTTCGTTAGTAGGTAGTGGTACCATAGGAATTGACAACTCCCGTTCCGGACATCCCAGGGAAAGGGGACAGAAAGGAATGACCGAATTCGATGATATTTACACAGATAGACCTTTAATTTGTTTAAGGGTTTATCACCACAGTCGCAAGGCTTGGATGTATGCATTATAACAACACCGCATAAATGTTCATATTCTGTATAGCATGCATTTACACATTACATGATTGACCTTGATCATGCATTTACACATTACATGATTGACATTGATCATGCATTTACACATTACATGATTGACCTTGATCATGCATTTACACATTACATGATTGACCTTGATCATGCATTTACACAAGACATAATATTGATTTAAACACAGTTTTACTTCAATACTTTGCTTTTGTGCATATGGTTTAGTTGAGACATTTCACTAGCCATACATGACATTTTGACATAGACATTTTGACATAGACATTTGACATAGACATTTCGACATAGACATTTTAACATGATTGACATTGATCATGCATTTACACAAAACATAACGTTGATTTAAACCAAGTTTTA
Source organism: Helianthus tuberosus (assembly GCA_030545235.1). Taxonomy (NCBI): domain Eukaryota; kingdom Viridiplantae; phylum Streptophyta; class Magnoliopsida; order Asterales; family Asteraceae; genus Helianthus; species Helianthus tuberosus. The sequence goes on along the minus strand of JARYGA010060842.1, from coordinate 13,420,608 downwards.
CTTCAATACTTTGTTTTTGTGCATTTCACGTATGGTTTAGTTGATGCGTTTTCACTAGCCATACATATCATTTAGGTTACACATTACATGATTTACATTGATCATGCATTTTGACATATTATTCAATACATTGACCATTGGATTAAACATAGACATTTTACATTGATTGGTTTGGTTTGATTAAGTGATTAAGTAATGATGCGTGTGTAATGTGATACAAGCATGGTGGATACGCCGCTGGTACTTCCTATATATAAGTGTTTGTATGGTATTACATATCGTAGCGTTATTTGAATCATTTCAATTTGAGATATATAACATTTTATACAAATAACATACTTTTCACAAGACATTGTTTTACAACCAACTTATCTTATACAAACTCATTTTACATGGTTATTCATTTAACCTGACATTTATTTATACATATCATCTGATCTTATCGTTTTTCAAATGATTTACAAAACAAAGCAAATAACAAGGTTCATGACTAAACATTTTCTCAAGCATAAGTCATGAAACCTATTTTCACAAAACCTATGTATCTCACCGGCATTTTTATGCTGACGTACCATATTTTCACATGTGTTTTTCAGGAAATGAAGCATAAGATGATCAAGATACACATAGGCTGACTTGGGCTTTAGTGACAATAAAAGATGCAAGACTAGTTAATTATGTTGTATTTCCTTGTTTGTTAAGACATTGTAACACTTCTATTGAATAAAACAAAATTTCAATTGCCATGGATTTGAAACATTAATTCTGTTACAACACTCCCCGATGTTTCCGCCACGTTTTGTATGTTCCACGTGGTCAGGGTGTGACAGCAACCCAATGGTGATCTTTTTCCTTATTGCTACATACCAGGGACATACATAGATACAGACATATTTTAAAGGTTTATTCATACACACACACACATGAACTCGCTTAACTTTTGTTGATTTTTTCAAATTACATGTATTTCAGGGAACTTAGCGGATCTGGCAAGTGTTTCATGTCAAGCTGCGTCATGAATAAAAGATGTCATCCATGGTCGTAGAGTTAGGAGATGTATCCTATTCCTGGACGGGATACATGTCTCTAAACCCGGTTTTACTTAAAACCTTTTGTTGAGTCTTCGTGAACTCATTAAAACATGTTATGGTTTGTAATTTGAATTTGGCATCGATGTTTCAAACAATTATGTTATGTCATTTCCAAACTTAATCAATGGATGAACATCTAAATGGTTTTATCATTTAGCATTGTTATGATTGAATGTTATGGTATTAAGAAGTCACACCAATAACCACGGTTCCGCAAAAGTCAGGGTGTGATAATTTGATCCCAATGTTTGTTTGTTAATGTTTGACATTTTGCATGTTTTGATTTTTGTTCAATTTCAAACTCTATATCACTTTCTAGAGAGTTATATGCAAATCGATGCGTAAACGTAATCAGTTTAACACGACAAACAACCCGGAACATCATTATATGCTTAACATACCTTAAATAACCTTTACATAACTTAGAAATAAGTTTCGAAGGCTTTGGTATGGAAAAATCAAGTTTATTCGCTTACAGGGACTAATTTCGACAAACTGTGAAAGTATGACGATTCGTACTGTAACGGACAATCCGGAACTTGATCATAAGTTAAACATACCCTAAATATCCTTTACATAGCTTAGAAATAGGCTTTGAGGGGTTCGGTGTGCTAAAATAAACTTCTTGGTCATTCAGGGACTAAAAGCGTCAAAAAGTGCATAAGTTTGCATTTTCGCGCATATCTTACGTTCCGAATACATCCGGACATCCAAAAATTTATGTAATCATTGAAATATTTTATTTTAGTGATTGGCATGCTAAAATTCCACACGTCGCGTAATTTGGATCGTTTTTCGCGTCCGTTCGTGTTTCGTCGTAATTAACCGAACAACGCAACCGTATGACCAAACGAACCGACATCCAAGATGTTTTTGAGCATGTTTCATGTTCCCTATACTTAAACTTCATTATTGAGCCTTGAAAATGGGTTAACGGGGTTTAAACGCATCAAACATAGCTTGAAAGTGTTGCAGGGACCATTTCTGCCATTTTGGCAAAGTTTTCTTGACCTGGTACATGGTGGTGTCATGCCACAGCCTTATGGCTATGTGGTGGCGGCACGCCACCACCCTATCTGGGTAGAATATCATCAGCAGCAGCTGCAGGTCCATTTTCAGCATTTATCTTGAAGTTTAGGGACTTTTGTGTAACAATTGCAATACCATGAGCTAGTTTTTGAGAAACCCATGGTATTTCAAAACAATGGGCACACTTGTAAGGCCAAGATCAAATCTCAATTATCGAGGAACGATCCTAACGGTTCTTCAAACTCTATATAAACCCACCTCCATTCATTCTTCTTCCTCACATTGATCTCAAAATCATTCTCTAAGTTGAAGCTCTCTTAGTGAAGCTTCATACCTAAGAATTTTTGAGTTCAAACCTTCCTATCTTGGACCTCTTGTAAGTTTCTTTCATTCTTTTATACCTACTGATTACCACGTTATTTAGGAATAGTGATGAGTCATGGTTTCGGTCAAAATGCGTGTTTATGCGTATTTTGCAACCAAACTATTCTTGGGTATCAAAACCCTTTGTTTTGATATCAAACTTGTTTTCAAACTTCGTTAAACATGTTTTAACATGTTTAACTCATCACTTTAGGTTTAGTGCTTATATAGGGGTCGTAAGATAAGCGGTCTAAACAACCGCTTAGACTTTCGAACCCGACCCGTTTGGTCGATCATTAGGATCCGACCAAACATATTTAGGTGACCATAGTGTTGGACTCTATATGCCCAAGACACATATTAAATTGATGTGGCTAGTACGCTATGATCCAAGTCGAGTCATACCCAAATACAAGCTAGACAAACATTTATAATATTTATTTGTGATATGATCAAACAAATAAATATTAACACTTATAATATTTAGAAATCGGTTTTCTAAATAATTGCACTTGACAAACTAATAAATTATATGGATAATTTATTTTGAGAGAATATTTTATTTTGTTATTTAACTGGTTAAATAACATTTTAAAAGGTTATGAGATATTGCATAAAGTCTTGTAATATGATATGTTATATTTTATAAATGTTATAAAATACATACAAGACTTATATTTTATAAAAGAATTTGAATTTTTTTTATAAAATAAAAGCTAGGCCGCCACCTTCCCCCCATGGTCTTACCAAGATTGTTGGTCCAAGAATATTTCATGCATTTGCATGTATCTTGATTGGGTGGTCTTCCCTAAATGCTTTGGCCAATCACATTGCATGCAAATGCATGTGTTAGAGGCTCTCTCATTGGGTCTTTTTGGTGGCAAGATTCTCACAAGGTTTAATAAAGTTTTGATGATAAATAAAGAAGGATGAACTTGAAAATACTAGAGATTTTTCTCTCTAGAAAAATCGACCATATGATGGTTGATCATGAGGATTTCAAGTTTAATATTCAAGTGCAAGAACTCTAGAAAATGGCTCCTAAATTTTCGGCCATGGTGGTTGATCTTGATGGAATTTTAGTGAGTTCATAAGTGTAGAAATCCTAGCTAAACACAAGGTGTTTGTTGGAAGGCTTGGGGTATACAAGCTTGAGGTCTTCTACACTTGAAGGCAACCGTTCAAGAAGCATCATCATCTTCATGTCCTTTACTCCTTGGAAGGTAGTATTCTAAACACTCTATGGTTGTGTTTTATTTTGATAGCATGCATGTTCGTATATGGATCCGGGATTGGGTTTTACATATAAAATGAGTTTTATATCTTGTAAGTAACATGTTTTAAATAATTATTTCCGCTGCGTTTTTATTTCATATGGATGAAATTACTTTGATAAACATGTTAAAATCCCAACAGTGGCATCAGAGCCGCTTATATGAGTGCATGCTTCATAGGATATGAAATTTTCGGGTTTTGGGTTTGGGTAATACCCTATGGCCGAAATTTTCACTATGGTTATCCCTTTGTTTTTCAAGATTATATTCTTACATGCATAAATGAATCTTGAAAAATTATTTCATTTGGATGATTATTTTGTTTGGACAAAAACCCACATTTTTCGGTTTTTCATTCTTGACCGAAAATTGTAGGTTGTAAAAGGGAACCGTTTTGCTTCTTGAATTTTATATATTTGGATATATATATTTTGGTGTTTATAACCTAGCCATGACCTTGTGTGAATATTGTTGAATATTTGTGTTTGTGATTTATATTTAATTATTTCAATGGGTTGTAATAATTATTATTTTTGTTCTTCCATGTGTAAAGTTATGTAATTTATTTATTTTCATTTGGCATGTAAATAAATAGATTAGGTGCATTTTGTTTTTACTAGAAAAAATGTATTAGGATAATTTTTTTTTTGTAAAAGAAGATGCACACAAAAATGCGTTTTTGGTTTTGGCTATTTCGGGCCTAAGGGACTTCACGGTTCTTAACGGGATTTTAGCCCGATAACCAAAACACATTTTTGAAGTCCAAAGGAGTTTGGAGCTGAATATAAAAGACATTTGGAAGACCAAAGAATGTGAAGAAATCACAACACAAGAAGAAGACTTGAAGCATTTGGATGCGGGATCAAGTGGGAGTTCAACGACACATTATTTGTGTCAATATTCAACCCTTAGGAAGGACCTTTTGGCACACTTGTTTCGGCTAACAAGTGTTGTCAAAAATAGTTGGCTATGGTTATGCACCTAATGATATGTGTGTTGTGCTTGTGTGGTTGTTTATTTTGTTGTTTGATGATATTTGGATATGCATGCTTAACAAACTAATAATCAACAACAAGCTTAAAATTGGTTCTTTAAAGATCATTAAAATTGGTTAATAAAAGGTTATTAAAAATTAATGATTTTTATAATAAAATGGGTTTTATTAAAAAGAACCTTGAAAATTTATTTTCACAAAAGTACCAAGGATTTGAATGCATGCAAATGTATGGTACATGAAGTTTTCTAAACTAGAATTTTGAAAACTCAAAATCCCTTTTATTTTTTTTGGGTAAAGGGTTACCCCGGTGATTCTATTAAAAACAATCCCAAAAAAGTACAAGTAGTGAGGATGAGTTCCACACTAATTCATATACAGGACATGCCCCGTATATGTAAACCAAAAACAAACCAAACATTCTAAGACAACCCATAACCTAGCCTACAATACATCATGAAACAAAGTAGGCAAAAAATACGAAAAAAAAAACCAAAAAACGACTCAACCTCCATCATCAAAGATGAAATTGCCACAAACTGGCAACCCCTTGACTCGAATCACTACATGTCTAGCCATTGGAACCCTTTATGGAGGAGTTGCTTGCCCGAGCTCTAGAAGATGAAGGATGTGTTCCCGAAGTCATAAATTCATTAGTTTCATTGTAGACTTCAACGACCTCCTCCTCATCTGAATCCTGCTTGTCATTAGACTGCTTAGCCTTCTTCTCTATACGACCCACCGTACTACCTCCCTGATCACCATCATCGTCCTTAAGGGTATCAAAGGGGTTTGACGTTGATACCTGATTATTCATCGGCTTCCTCAAGGACGAGTTTGGTTTAGGGTTTACAACAGGTCTATACACTACCTTAGGTTTCTGATTTTTCATATGAAGACCTTGGCTAGAAGGTTTCTTCTTCTTGTTACCCACAACCTGAAAATCATCAATTTTCTTCCCAGAATCCCCACTCGAAACAACCTGAGGGTTCTTTGGGCACGAGCTATCTTCATGACCAAACACGCAACAGGATGAGCACCTTACATGCTCCCAATCATATTCGATTTTTACCTCCACCTTTGAATGACCATTACCATCTAAAGATGGGATTGCAACAGTAACACTCCTCTTCAACTCAGCCCCCGCCTGAATTTCAATGAGAGCTCTAGCATAACTGCTTCGTCCCCAAGACTCAGCACTAATCGTAGCAGTGTACGAATCTAGCATCTTAGGCACCCCTATCTTAGAAGCAAGCAAACTAAGACCATCCTCGGTATATGCCGCTAACGGTACATCATGCATCTTGACCCAAACTGGGATAGCTTTTATATCTTCCTTTTCCAACTTGATAGAGGCTGACCACTCCTTCAAAATTATCGGAACATTTCTAATCATCCAAGGTCCATCCTCTATCATTTTATCCATCCCTTCCTTTGTTTTGAACTTAAAGAAAAAGAACCCGTTCGCATTCATCATTAGTCTAGAAAGACCATATTTAACCCAGTTGTTCTTTGCAAAGTAATCCACCATAGGAAAAGCCAGACGTTTACCCAGAAAGTATCCATACAAAGTGTTGGCATACCTGTCAGTAACTTGTTTAATTGATGACACCGGAATAACGACATCAGCTCCCACAACAGACTCGCTAGATTCCATCATTCGAAAATTAACCTTCACCTTTTCCTTAGCATTATTCACTATTTTAGCAAACGATAAAGGTTCAGCAGCCCCAGGAGGTCTCGTGTTAAACTGACCACCCTCGGCTGACATATTCATTCCATCAAAAGTTGATGTTGGCGAGAACAGTTTATCCAACTGGACCGGAGATGTGACCTTTGTGAGTTCATCGATGATGTTTATACCACGTTTTGGCTGTATATTGTTCCCATCAACATCAAGAATACGATCAGAAATTTCTTTAAACGACAGTGGCGGCTTTCCACCAAGTTTCGTTCGTTCATCCATTAAACCCTAATCTGATTAATCAGAATGGGAATGACGGCTGAAACCAAAAAGAAATCTGGCAAAACCTAGCAGCCGTGACAAAACCCTAATCCGAGAGTTTGAACGTATAACAGCCGCCGAATAATTAACCGCAGATAGTTGAGATCCGAATCTGATGAACCCCAAACCACGATTTAAAGTAGTATTCGATTACCTATCAATCAGCAGCAAACGGAACTGGACTGTCGTAACCCTAATTCGTGATTAAAGGACAGTCGCTTACCCGGAAAACTCTCAAAAGGCAAAGAAAATAACGGAACCCTAGAACACGGCCACCCACTCTATCTTCAACTGATTTGGAAGATTACTCCATTTATCAAACCATAAAAACGTCTTTTCTTCGTTACCAACTTTAGTCCAGAAAAAAGGCCGCACAACCTCAAAATCCCTTTTATAAAACAAGTCAAACACCATCCTTTTATACAACACTCGAATCACTTGGGAACTCTTATTGTGGGATAAAGGTCACCTAACCACATTTGAGGGAACTTGTATATTCGAGGTGGGTTTACCATGTTTGTGGGATAAAGGTCACCTAACCACTTATGTGTATAAACTCACACGTGTGTGTAAGTTGGACGACTTGATTTGGAAACCATGAACTTAGGGTCACCGAAGCATGGCGAACAAAAGGTGTTGATGGGATTAAACATGCCAACTAAACATAAAGATGTTTAACCGATCCCATATGGCTAGAAGTTGCAAAGGGTTGCAATTGTCAAACGTTGACTACCTTGTTAATTTAAATAAAGGGATAAAGGTCACCTAACCGATATTTAAATGTAACGTTGGATTCTAGATTTTAATTATTAATTGTCTATGAGACATAAAAGGGTATTAATGATTAAAATATAATAATATCGAAAATACTAAAATTGAACCTTGTTAAATTTTGTAGATGGCCACTAACAATATTACCCAAACCGTCCGTAACCTATCACTAAAAACAATCCTTGAAAAGGATCGTCTCAATCATAACACTTTATGGATTTATATCGAAACTTAAGAATCGTTCTCAAGTAAGAAAAGATATCCTATGTGTTGAACGATCCTAATCCCGATGAACATCTTATGGAAGATAAGGATGCCTATAACGATTGGATTAAGTATATCAAGGATAGTATGCAAACCTCTTGTCTCATGTTAGGAATTGTGATTCCCGAGATTCAAAAGGATTTTGAACATCATGAGCATACGACATGATTAACCAATTGTAGGAAATGTTCCTAAGGGTAGAACGCTTCGAAACGGTTCGAGCGCTTCATGCATGTCGAATGGAGGAAACCCAATCGGACTCATCTTATGTCTTTAAGATGAAAAGCCACATTGATCACCTCGAAAGGCTCAACATGGGTAAAAAGGGCTTTACCCATTCTAACGATCAATAAGGATGGCAACAAGAAAGGGCATCACCCCGACACCAAAGCAAATGTTGCAGATGGAAACGGGAAATTCAAAGGGAAAAAGGTTAGAAAGACTAGAGCAAAACCACCGAAACCAAAAGAGAAGAAGGCAAAGGTTGCCACGAACGATCCATGCTTTGAGTATGGTGGGATAGCGTATTTGAAAATGAATTGTCCAACCTATCTCAAAGAGTTGAAAAATAAGAGGGATGCAGGGCAAACATCAGGTACAATCTTAATGATACATATTGACCTTAATGATATTTCTTCTAACACATGGATATTAGATACCGGATGTGGAACTCATATTTTCAATTCATTGCAAGAATTCCAAATAGACGAATTGGGGATATGAACAAGGCTCTTATGTCTCATCATATTTGGAGTATCGTTTCTAAACGAGATTCTTTGTGGGTTGCTTGGGTGCATAGTTACCGACTAAAAGGTAAGAGTTTCTGGGTTTGCAAAACTCCTTCTAATTGCTGTTGGTCTTGGGGAAAATTGGTTCAATTGCGGCCGCTAATCAGGAATCATATATGGTCGGAGTTAGGCAATGGTGCTAAGACATCAGCCTGGTTCGACTACTGGTGTGACCCGGGACCGCTCGATGAGTTTCTTTCACCTAGAACCTGTTGGACTCTGTATGCCCAAGACACATATTAAATTGATGTGGCTAGTACGTTATGATCCAAGTCGAGTCATACCCAAATACAAGCTAGACAAACACTTAGAATATTTATTTGTGATATGATCAAACAAATAAATATTAACACTTAGAATATTTAGAAATCGGTTTTCTAAATAATTGCACTTGACAAACTAATAAATTATATGGATAATTTATTTTGAGAGAATATTTTACTTTGTTTATTTAATTGGTTAAATAACATTTTAAAAGGTTATGAGATATAGCATAAAGTCTTGTAATATGATATATTTTATAAAAGTTATAAAATATATATACAAGACTTATATTTTATAAAAGAATTTGTACTTTTTTTATAAAATATAAAGCTAGGCCGCCACCCCCACATGTGTTCTTCCCTAGACATTTTAAGCCAATTAGTTTACATGCAATTGCATGGATCTTGATTGGGGAAGACTTTGGTCCAATGCATGTACATGCAATTTGCATGTGAAGGAAGGTTATGATTGGCTTATATGAGTGGCATCCTCTCTCATACTTTTGATATATACATTATGTATGAAAAATGGTAAAGTAACTTGAAAGAATGCTCTAAAATCGGCCAAGAGAGAGCAATTTTAGTAGATGATTTTCAAGTGTAAATCTTGATAAAACTCTCTCTCAAATTTCGGTTATGGAAAGGGTTCCATGAGGGAATTTTTCAAGATCAATTTCAAGTGCAAGGACTCTAGTAAATACTCTCAAAATTTCGGCCATGAGGTGGTTGTCAAGAGGGTTTTTCAAGTGAGTTCATAAGTGTAGGAATCCTAGCTAAACACAAGTGTTTGTTGGAAGGCTTGGGGTATACAAGCTTGAGGTCTTCTACACTTGAAGGCAACCATTCAAGAAGCATCATCTTCTTCATATCCATTACTCCATGGAAGGTAGTATTCTAAACACCCTATGGTTGTGGTTTAAATATTTGATAGCATGCATGTTCGTATATGGATCCGGTGATTGGGCTTTTCATATAAAATGGGTTTTATATCTTGTAAGTAACATGTTTTAAAATAATTATTTTCGCTGCATTTTTAATTTTATTCGGATGAAATTGCACTGATAAACATGTGAAAAACCCAACAGAACCATTACAGATGCGGACTTTAGTCTGGACGATTCGGTGGCTAACATCTACTCTCATGGTTCTTGGACCTGGCCTATGGCATGGAGAGATCTGTTTCCGGTGCTCATTCAACTGGACCAAGTGCACTTAAATCCGACAAAGCCTGATAAACTATTATGGAGGGATGGTAGTGATCTAAGTGAGTTTTCTTCTTCGTGTGTTTGGCATTCGGTTCGGTATAAAGAACCGGAAGTGAATTGGTGCAACATTGTTTGGTTTTCTCAGTGTATCCCTCGGCATGCATTTATGATGTGGTTGGTCATTAAAGGTAAACTTCTAACTCAAGACAAAATTCTAAAATGGGAGTTTTCGCGGAGGAAGAACATGAATATGATGTGTTGCCTTTTATGTTATGAGAATTTTGATTCTCACCCTCACCTATTCTTTGAATGCAAATATTCTTCTCAAGTGTGGCATATGGTTCGTCAAAAGGTGGGTATGACTGCTGTTGGGCCGAAATGGAGGGATATCGTCGAGTGGTTGCAAGTTCGAGCTCATTCAAAGTCGGCTATCATTTATGTTGCTAAACTTCTTGTTGCGGCTGCTTCGTACTTCATTTGGCAAGAAAGGAATGCTAGGTTATTCAAAAATCAGCTGAGACCACCGGAAAAGGTCAGTGAAATTATATTAAAGACGGTAAGATACAAGCTGATGGGAGCAAAGCTAAAGAATACTGCTAGTGTGCGAAAGCTTCTTGGAGAATGGGAGATTCGTGGGGGAGACGTTGATGATGATGGCGGCTAGTAGTTGATTTCGTATGTCTTTTTCTAGAGTTTAGTCTAGTTGTCTCCTTGTTATTTTTGGTTTTATATGGTTGTTTTTTGTTTCTACTTTCATGGGGCCTGTCTCATTATTGAACTAGTGTAGACTCTCTACACTACTTGGTTTTATTTGGTTGTGAATATATAGAATCACCGGGGTAACCCTTTACCAAAAAAAAAAGAATGTTTGTATATTTTGTGAACTAGTTGTATTATTTAAGGTTAAAATAATATAACTTGACAAATACCAAGAATTTACAATCCAAGATAATACCAAAAATCACAAGGAATAAATATATAAGTTACACACTTAATATTGTGGAACCGAACAATAAAACGTAACTTACAAATATTCCGGAGAAAACCGTTATAAATATATTTTTGGTAAACATTATTTTGGAATACGAAAGAAATGAAAGTATGATTTCTGTTATTATCACTGTAACACCCGAAAATTTTAAAACAAAAATGGAAACAACCCTTATGATTTATAGTCCAATAGGAAACCCTAATTGAAACACCCAAGTGATCATCGTTAAAGTTGAATGGAGTTAATACACTAATGCGAGTTCCGTTGTATCTAGAAATTAGAACTCGTAACCAGGGAGATCCTAAAATAGAATATTTAGCAATTAAGTAAGATTAATTAAGCTAAGCAAGATTAATTAAGTTAAGCAAGATTAATTAAGCTAAGCAAGATTAATTAAGTTAAGCAAGATTAATTAAGTTAAGTAAGATTAATTAAGTTAAGCAAGATTTATTAAGCTAAGCGAGAGTAATCATGTCAAGCAGGTAGGTAGGCATGTCAAGCAGGTAGGTAGGCATGTCAAGCAGGTAGGTAGGCATGTCAAGCAAGTAGGTAGGCATGTCAATCAAGCAGGTAGGTAGGCATGTCAAGCAGGTAGGTAGGCATGCCAAGCAGGTAGGTAGGCATGTCAAGCAGGTAGGTAGGCATGTCAAGCAGGTAGGTAGGCATGTCAAGCAAGCAGGTAGGTAGGCATGTCAAGCAGGTAGGTAGGCATGTCAAGCAAGTAGGTAGGCATGTCAATCAAGCAGGTAGGTAGGCATGTCAAGCAAGTAGGTAGGTAGGCATGTCAATCAAGCAGGTAGGTAGGCATGTCAAGCAAGTAGGTAGGCATGTCAATTTTCGAGTATAAATAGCAGACATTGGCATTCGATTTCTACTGTTCAAACGACGCTCAATTTCTAAATTGACGTCGAGTTATAGTTAAATCAGTTCACAACACACACTAATTCACGAAGTGCTGCCGCAATCAGGGTATTAACTCAATCGCTGCTACGATTCATTGTCCGACCGATTTGAACTATCCGATAGATGTTTAAGTGCTGCTCAAATTGGGCTTATACTTTGTCATTCGTCGTGATTTCGACGGGATGTTTGAGTGTTGTCCGAAAACGGACTATACTCCGTCCTTAGTTGTGAATCCGCTGGATGTTTAAGTATCGTACTTTGCAGTTCGTCGTTAATTCGATGGATCATCGTTAATTCGATGGATGAAGTATCGCACTTTGTCATTTGTTGTGAAGGTTTAATCTCGTGAGTTATCGTAAAAGCTGTATTAGTTAATTACCTAGTTTGTGTGCAAATTAGGTTAAGAGGAAAATCAGTAAGCTAAACTCTGTCCGTATGAATCTACAATTGGAAACAAGGTAGCATCATTTGGAAAATTTTAAGGTACGGATAGATTCCTTTCTTTCGATTTCTGTCAATTCTGATATATCGTACTGGTAGATTCCTTCCTTTCGATTTCTGTCAATTCTGATTTTAAATTCCGTATTAAGATAAGTTATAAATTCCGTACGGGTAGATTCCTTCCTTTCGATTTCTGTCAATTCTGATTTTAAATTCCGTATTAAGATAAGTTATAAATTTCGTACGGGTAGATTCCTTTCTTTCGATTTTTGTCAATTCTGATATATCGTACGGATAGACTCCTTTCCTTCAATTTACGTCGTTTGAATATAAGATTTCTGATTTTAAATTCCGTATTAAGATTAAGTTAGGAAATAAGTTATAAGTTCCGTACAGATAGAATTCCTTTCAATTTATGTCAGTTGGGTACGGATAGAATTCTTTCCTTTCGATTTATGTCATTCTTATAAGAATCCTTTCTTTCAATTTATGTCGTTTTTATAAGAATCCTTTCTGTCGATTTTTGTCCGTTGGGTACGGATAGAATCCCTTTCTTTTGATTGATGTCGTTCCTGATTTTAAGTTTCCATATTAAGATTCAGTTATGAAATAAGTTATAGATTCCGTATTAAGATTCAGTTATGAAATAAGTTATAGATTCCGTATTAAGATTTAGTTATGAAATAAGTTATAGATTCCGTATTAAGATTAAGTTATGAAATAAGTTATAGATTCCGTATTAAGATTAAGTTATGAAATAAGTTATAGATTCCGTATTAAGATTAAGTTCTGAAATAAGTTATAAATTCCGTATTAAGATTAAGTTCTGAAATAAGTTATAAATTCCGTATTAAGAATAAGTAATGAAATATGTGTTGAAAGTTACAAACGTTTTAAAAAGGTTTTGTTTTACATCATTTATTTAGAAAATGGTTTATTTTATACAAGTTTCATTTCCTACTCTAGTGGTTCCTTATTAACGAGTCAAGGTTTTATCTTGTTTTGTTTAATAAACCACGTTTTGGGGACGAAATTGTCAAGATAGGATTGATAACCATACCTTGATGACTGGTTCCACTCTTATATTTTCAATCTCGCCAAAGATTCGTATTTTACAAGTTACAAGTTAAATATCTTAAGACTTATAAGTTATAAGTAAATAAGTTACAAGTTTAATATGATATATAAGTATTATGTTACTCAAGTCAAATTGTTTTAAATTACTATGTCTTGTTTTTAAAACTCCTCACGTCTTTGATTATTGATTCATTTGACAGTCCGTTGAATTCCTTGATTTTAGTTTTCATGTCATGCGATAGTTTTTCTGTTAAGTTGTACTCATTATCGCATGTTCCAATATATGTTCCGTTCTGTTCTGAAAATAAGTTTTATAAGTTATGTGAATAAGACCATTCGTACTCTGATACCCTGAGTATCGCTTCTCGTGGAGTGTCCCACGAGCATGTTGTTGCGGCATCAACATCATGTGCTCCATCCGTGACGGAGAGATTAGTTCACAGCGTCTCTTAAGTACAAGTGTGGTACATATATTAGGAGGCGTATGGATCAGATCCTAGGATTTAAGTTTTCAGGAAATGGATAACGGGTATGCCAACTTGCCATTTCGTGTGATAATTATGCAGGAGTAGCTACCTGTGTATTGTCACGTTTTCAGTTTGCTCATGGGTACATCCGTAAGATATGATTATGAAATTAAGTTATTTGCATCGTCAAGTTCCATCTGGTTATCAAAATAAAATAAGCTTTTGTTTTCCTCTATCCGCACACTGGGCAAAACTTTATCAAAATTTTGCTCAGACGTACGTTTTTTGTTGTTGTTGTTTCCTTCTTTACGTCAGGTTATCAAGACAAGCTGGGACGGACTATGGAAGAGTGCTCGAGTGTTTGAAAAAAAAAAGACGGTAGAAATAATTGTAATGGATTAGATATCCTTCATTAAGCTGTAAAGCCTTTTAATACATTTAAGTATAAATGGAATTATGTTTTTGATCTGACTACCGATATTGTGACACTTCGGCCCGTTCCGGGTCGGGGTGTTACAATCACCAAGTTAAATACATTTTCTAAAGTAAGACTTGAAATATATTATTTTGGGACTACAAATACCAGAATACGAATATACATGTATGAGATACCCCCATTCTTGGGAAGAAAATACGAAAATAAATACCTGAGAAGTATTATTACAAAATATTGTTTAAACAATTATTCCAAAATTTAATATAATTTAAGTTAAAATAATTACTATTTTAACAAGTAATTATAACTTGGAATAATATCAGAAACGTAACTCAAAAACGTAAATACTAAGACAAGGCATGACCCGTTCGTCTAATAGACCCTAGTACATTGTAGGGAGTTGTGTTTGCTGAGGAGTTTTGGGTTACAAGCATAGAAGACGCAAAACAGTGAGTTCATGCCCCCCTTTTCTTTTACTGTTTTCAGTTTTATACGTCGGGGGTGAAATACATGTTACAATTGATTACAAACTTTTTATATATGGTATGGTTAGCTAAGGATGGTTACTGCTTGATCATGTGAGTGGTGGGTACAACACTTAAGACCATTAATCCTCATTGTAGGACCGAGGGACATGAGTGATAGATCTATTTGGGTATAGCGAGCCTACACCCATGCGGACCAGAGTGGCCCATGTGGTGACTATGTCTTCATCCCGGAGACAAATCCGCTAGGTTTGAGTCTTCCTGCACCATTTCACACATACCATTGGCTTTGCAACCCAATGGTGATATTTTTCCTTATTGCTACATACCAGGGACATACATAGATACAGACATATTTTAAAGGTTTATTCATATACACACACATGAACTCGCTTAACTTTTGTTGATTTTTTCAAATTACATGTATTTCAGGGAACTAAGCGGATCTGGCAAGTGTTGCATGTCAAGCTGCGTCATGAATAAAAGATGTCATCCATGGTCGTAGAGTTAGGAGATGTATCCTATTCCTGGACGGGATACATGTCTCTAAACCCGGTTTTACTTAAAACCTTTTGTTGAGTCTTCGTGAACTCATTAAAACATGTTATGGTTTGTAATTTGAATTTGGCATCGATGTTTCAAACAATTATGTTATGTCATTTCCAAACTTAATCAATGGATGAACATCTAAATGGTTTTATCATTTAGCATTGTTATGATTGAATGTTATGGTATTAAGAAGTCACACCAATAACCACGGTTCCGCAAAAGTCAGGGTGTGATAATTTGATCCCAATGTTTGTTTGTTAATGTTTGACATTTTGCATGTTTTGATTTTTGTTCAATTTCAAACTCTATATCACATTCTAGAGAGTTATATGCAAATCGATGCGTAAACGTAATCAGTTTAACACGAAAAACAACCCGGAACATCATTATATGCTTAACATACCTTAAATAACCTTTACATAACTTAGAAATAAGTTTCGAAGGCTTTGGTATGGAAAAATCAAGTTTATTCGCTTACAGGGACTAATTTCGACAAACTGTGAAAGTATGACGATTCGTACTGTAACGGACAATCCGGAACTTGATCATAAGTTAAACATACCCTAAATATCCTTTACATAGCTTAGAAATAGGCTTTGAGGGGTTCGGTGTGCTAAAATAAACTTCTTGGTCATTCAGGGACTAAAAGCGTCAAAAAGTGCATAAGTTTGCATTTTCGCGCATATCTTACGTTCCGAATACATCCGGACATCCAAAAATTTATGTAATCATTGAAATATTTTATTTTAGTGATTGGCATGCTAAAATTCCACACGTCGCGTAATTTGGATCGTTTTTCGCGTCCGTTCGTGTTTCGTCGTAATTAACCGAACAACGCAACCGTATGACCAAACGAACCGACATCCAAGATGTTTTTGAGCATGTTTCATGTTCCCTATACTTAAACTTCATTATTGAGCCTTGAAAATGGGTTAACGGGGTTTAAACGCATCAAACATAGCTTGAAAGTGTTGCAGGGACCATTTCTGCCATTTTGGCAAAGTTTTCTTGACCTGGTACATGGTGGCGTCATGCCACAGCCTTATGGCTATGTGGTGGCGGCACGCCACCACCCTATCTGGGTAGAATATCATCAGCAGCAGCTGCAGGTCCATTTTCAGCATTTATCTTGAAGTTTAGGGACTTTTGTGTAACAATTGCAATACCATGAGCTAGTTTTTGAGAAACCCATGGTATTTCAAAACAATGGGCACACTTTTAAGGCCAAGATCAAATCTCAATTATCGAGGAACGATCCTAACGGTTCTTCAAACTCTATATAAACCCACCTCCATTCATTCTTCTTCCTCACATTGATCTCAAAATCATTCTCTAAGTTAAAGCTCTCTTAGTGAAGCTTCATACCTGAGAATTTTTTAGTTCAAACCTTCCTATCTTGGACCTCTTGTAAGTTTCTTTCATTCTTTTATACCTACTGATTACCACGTTATTTAGGAATAGTGATGAGTCTTGGTTTCGGTCAAAATGCGTGTTTATGCGTATTTTGCAACCAAACTATTCTTGGGTATCAAAACCCTTTGTTTTGATATCAAACTTGTTTTCAAACTTCGTTAAACATGTTTTAACATGTTTAACTCATCACTTTAGGTTTAGTGCTTATATAGGGGTCGTAAGATAAGCGGTCTAAACAACCGCTTAGACTTTCGAACCCGACCCGTTTGGTCGATCATTAGGATCTGACCAAACATATTTAGGTGACCATAGTGTTGGACTCTATATGCCCAAGACACATATTAAATTGATGTGGCTAGTACGCTATGATCCAAGTCGAGTCATACCCAAATACAAGCTAGACAAACATTTATAATATTTATTTGTGATATGATCAAACAAATAAATATTAACACTTATAATATTTAGAAATCGGTTTTCTAAATAATTGCACTTGACAAACTAATAAATTATATGGATAATTTATTTTGAGAGAATATTTTATTTTGTTATTTAACTGGTTAAATAACATTTTAAAAGGTTATGAGATATTGCATAAAGTCTTGTAATATGATATGTTATATTTTATAAAAGAATTTGAATTTTTTTTATAAAATAAAAGCTAGGCCGCCACCTTCCCCCCATGGTCTTACCAAGATTGTTGGTCCAAGAATATTTCATGCATTTGCATGTATCTTGATTGGGTGGTCTTCCCTAAATGCTTTGGCCAATCACATTGCATGCAAATGCATGTGTTAGAGGCTCTCTCATTGGGTCTTTTTGGTGGCAAGATTCTCACAAGGTTTAATAAAGTTTTGATGATAAATAAAGAAGGATGAACTTGAAAATACTAGAGATTTTTCTCTCTAGAAAAATCGACCATATGATGGTTGATCATGAGGATTTCAAGTTTAATATTCAAGTGCAAGAACTCTAGAAAATGGCTCCTAAATTTTCGGCCATGGTGGTTGATCTTGATGGAATTTTAGTGAGTTCATAAGTGTAGAAATCCTAGCTAAACACAAGGTGTTTGTTGGAAGGCTTGGGGTATACAAGCTTGAGGTCTTCTACACTTGAAGGCAACCGTTCAAGAAGCATCATCATCTTCATGTCCTTTACTCCTTGGAAGGTAGTATTCTAAACACTCTATGGTTGTGTTTTATTTTGATAGCATGCATGTTCGTATATGGATCCGGGATTGGGTTTTACATATAAAATGAGTTTTATATCTTGTAAGTAACATGTTTTAAATAATTATTTCCGCTGCGTTTTTATTTCATATGGATGAAATTACTTTGATAAACATGTTAAAATCCCAACAGTGGCATCAGAGCCGCTTATATGAGTGCATGCTTCATAGGATATGAAATTTTCGGGTTTTGGGTTTGGGTAATACCCTATGGCCGAAATTTTCACTATGGTTATCCCTTTGTTTTTCAAGATTATATTCTTACATGCATAAATGAATCTTGAAAAATTATTTCATTTGGATGATTATTTTGTTTGGACAAAAACCCACATTTTTCGGTTTTTCATTCTTGACCGAAAATTGTAGGTTGTAAAAGGGAACCGTTTTGCTTCTTGAATTTTATATATTTGGATATATATATTTTGGTGTTTATAACCTAGCCATGACCTTGTGTGAATATTGTTGAATATTTGTGTTTGTGATTTATATTTAATTATTTCAATGGGTTGTAATAATTATTATTTTTGTTCTTCCATGTGTAAAGTTATGTAATTTATTTATTTTCATTTGGCATGTAAATAAATAGATTAGGTGCATTTTGTTTTTACTAGAAAAAATGTATTAGGATAATTTTTTTTTTGTAAAAGAAGATGCACACAAAAATGCGTTTTTGGTTTTGGCTATTTCGGGCCTAAGGGACTTCACGGTTCTTAACGGGATTTTAGCCCGATAACCAAAACACATTTTTGAAGTCCAAAGGAGTTTGGAGCTGAATATAAAAGACATTTGGAAGACCAAAGAATGTGAAGAAATCACAACACAAGAAGAAGACTTGAAGCATTTGGATGCGGGATCAAGTGGGAGTTCAACGACACATTATTTGTGTCAATATTCAACCCTTAGGAAGGACCTTTTGGCACACTTGTTTCGGCTAACAAGTGTTGTCAAAAATAGTTGGCTATGGTTATGCACCTAATGATATGTGTGTTGTGCTTGTGTGGTTGTTTATTTTGTTGTTTGATGATATTTGGATATGCATGCTTAACAAACTAATAATCAACAACAAGCTTAAAATTGGTTCTTTAAAGATCATTAAAATTGGTTAATAAAAGGTTATTAAAAATTAATGATTTTTATAATAAAATGGGTTTTATTAAAAAGAACCTTGAAAATTTATTTTCACAAAAGTACCAAGGATTTGAATGCATGCAAATGTATGGTACATGAAGTTTTCTAAACTAGAATTTTGAAAACTCAAAATCCCTTTTATTTTTTTTTGGGTAAAGGGTTACCCCGGTGATTCTATTAAAAACAATCCCAAAAAAGTACAAGTAGTGAGGATGAGTTCCACACTAATTCATATACAGGACATGCCCCGTATATGTAAACCAAAAACAAACCAAACATTCTAAGACAACCCATAACCTAGCCTACATTACATCATGAAACAAAGTAGGCAAAAAATACGAAAAAAAAAACCAAAAAACGACTCAACCTCCATCATCAAAGATGAAATTGCCACAAACTGGCAACCCCTTGACTCGAATCACTACATGTCTAGCCATTGGAACCCTTTATGGAGGAGTTGCTTGCCCGAGCTCTAGAAGATGAAGGATGTGTTCCCGAAGTCATAAATTCATTAGTTTCATTGTAGACTTCAACGACCTCCTCCTCATCTGAATCCTGCTTGTCATTAGACTGCTTAGCCTTCTTCTCTATACGACCCACCGTACTACCTCCCTGATCACCATCATCGTCCTTAAGGGTATCAAAGGGGTTTGACGTTGATACCTGATTATTCATCGGCTTCCTCAAGGACGAATTTGGTTTAGGGTTTACAACAGGTCTATACACTACCTTAGGTTTCTGATTTTTCATATGAAGACCTTGGCTAGAAGGTTTCTTCTTCTTGTTACCCACAACCTGAAAATCATCAATTTTCTTCCCAGAATCCCCACTCGAAACAACCTGAGGGTTCTTTGGGCACGAGCTATCTTCATGACCAAACACGCAACAGGATGAGCACCTTACAGGCTCCCAATCATATTCGATTTTTACCTCCACCTTTGAATGACCATTACCATCTAAAGATGGGATTGCAACAGTAACACTCCTCTTCAACTCAGCCCCCGCCTGAATTTCAATGAGAGCTCTAGCATAACTGCTTCGTTCCCAAGACTCAGCACACATCGTAGCAGTGTACGAATCTAGCATCTTAGGCACCCCTATCTTAGAAGAAAGCAAACTAAGACCATCCTCGGTATATGCCGCTAACGGTACATCATGCATCTTGACCCAAACTGGGATAGCTTTTATATCTTCCTTTTCCAACTTGATAGAGGCTGACCACTCCTTCAAAATTATCGGAACATTTCTAATCATCCAAGGTCCATCCTCTATCATTTTATCCATCCCTTCCTTTGTTTTGAACTTAAAGAAAAAGAACCCGTTCGCATTCATCATTAGTCTAGAAAGACCATATTTAACCCAGTTGTTCTTTGCAAAGTAATCCACCACAGGAAAAGCCAGACGTTTACCCAGAAAGTATCCATACAAAGTGTTGGCATACCTGTCAGTAACTTGTTTAATTGATGACACCGGAATAAGGACATCAGCTCCCACAACAGACTCGCTAGATTCCATCATTCGAAAATTAACCTTCACCTTTTCCTTAGCATTATTCACTATTTTAGCAAACGATAAAGGTTCAGCAGCCCCAGGAGGTCTCGTGTTAAACTGACCAGCCTCGGCTGACATATTCATTCCATCAAAAGTTGATGTTGGCGAGAACAGTTTATCCAACTGGACCGGAGATGTGACCTTTGTGAGTTCATCGATGATGTTTATACCACGTTTTGGCTGTATATTGTTCCCATCAACATCAAGAATACGATCAGAAATTTCTTTAAACGACAGTGGCGGCTTTCCACCAAGTTTCGTTCGTTCATCCATTAAACCCTAATCTGATTAATCAGAATGGGAATGACGGCTGAAACCAAAAAGAAATCTGGCAAAACCTAGCAGCCGTGACAAAACCCTAATCCGAGAGTTTGAACGTATAACAACCGCCGAATAATTAACCGCAGATAGTTGAGATCCTAATCTGATGAACCCCAAACCACGATTTAAAGTAGTATTCGATTACCTATCAATCAGCAGCAAACGGAACTGGACTGTCGTAACCCTAATTCGTGATTAAAGGACAGTCGCTTACCCGTAAAACTCTCAAAAGGCAAAGAAAATAACGGAACCCTAGAACACGGCCACCCACTCTATCTTCAACTGATTAGGAAGATTACTCCATTTATCAAACCATAAAAACGTCTTTTCTCCGTTACCAACTTTAGTCCAGAAAAAAGGCCGCACAACCTCAAAATCCCTTTTATAAAACAAGTCAAACACCATCCTTTTATACAACACTCGAATCACTTGGGAACTCTTATTGTGGGATAAAGGTCACCTAACCACATTTGAGGGAACTTGTATATTCGAGGTGGGTTTACCATGTTTGTGGGATAAAGGTCACCTAACCACTTATATGTATAAACTCACACGTGTGTGTAAGTTGGACGACTTGATTTGGAAACCATGAACTTAGGGTCACCGAAGCATGGC
Organism: Helianthus tuberosus; assembly: GCA_030545235.1. Taxonomy (NCBI): domain Eukaryota; kingdom Viridiplantae; phylum Streptophyta; class Magnoliopsida; order Asterales; family Asteraceae; genus Helianthus; species Helianthus tuberosus. The sequence goes on along the minus strand of JARYGA010060842.1, from coordinate 13,398,956 downwards.
GAACAAAAGGTGTTGATGGGATTAAACATGCCAACTAAACATAAAGATGTTTAACCGATCCCATATGGCTAGAAGTTGCAAAGGGTTGCAATTGTCAAACGTTGACTACCTTGTTAATTTAAATAAAGGGATAAAGGTCACCTAACCGATATTTAAATGTAACGTTGGATTCTAGATTTTAATTATTAATTGTCTATGAGAAATAAAAGGGTATTAATGATTAAAATATAATAATATCGAAAATACTAAAATTGAACCTTGTTAAATTTTGTAGATGGCCACTAACAATATTACCCAAACCGTCCGTAACCTATCACTAAAAACAATCCTTGAAAAGGATCGTCTCAATCATAACACTTTATGGATTTATATCGAAACTTAAGAATCGTTCTCAAGTAAGAAAAGATATCCTATGTGTTGAACGATCCTAATCCCGATGAACATCTTATGGAAGATAAGGATGCCTATAACGATTGGATTAAGTATATCAAGGATAGTATGCAAACCTCTTGTCTCATGTTAGGAATTGTGATTCCCGAGATTCAAAAGGATTTTGAACATCATGAGCATACGACATGATTAACCAATTGTAGGAAATGTTCCTAAGGGTAGAACGCTTCGAAACGGTTCGAGCGCTTCATGCATGTCGAATGGAGGAAACCCAATCGGACTCATCTTATGTCTTTAAGATGAAAAGCCACATTGATCACCTCGAAAGGCTCAACATGGGTAAAAAGGGCTTTACCCATTCTAACGATCAATAAGGATGGAAACAAGAAAGGGCATCACCCCGACACCAAAGCAAATGTTGCAGATGGAAACGGGAAATTCAAAGGGAAAAAGGTTAGAAAGACTAGAGCAAAACCACCGAAACCAAAAGAGAAGAAGGCAAAGGTTGCCACGAACGATCCATGCTTTGAGTATGGTGGGATAGGGTATTTGAAAATGAATTGTCCAACCTATCTCAAAGAGTTGAAAAATAAGAGGGATGCAGGGCAAACATCAGGTACAATCTTAATGATACATATTGACCTTAATGATATTTCTTCTAACACATGGATATTAGATACCGGATGTGGAACTCATATTTTCAATTCATTGCAAGAATTCAAAAGAAATAAGCATTACAAGAAAGGAGACTATGTTTTGAAACTTCCAAATGGTTTGGAAATTGTTTTAAAATGTTTTGAATGCTCCTAGTTTGACTAGGAACATTATTTAAGTTTCCCTTTTGAGACAATATGTTTTGATTTAAAGTTTGTAAACAATGACATTTATATTTCGATTAATGACATGTTTTACTTTAAAACTATGCCTTCAAATGGTAGTTATGAATTGGTTCATAATAATACATCATTTGATAGTTCAATGTACCAAGAAATCACCAACAAACTCAAAATGGATTTGAGTGAGACTTATCTTTGGCATTATCGCCTTGATCATATAAACATATGTCGCATGTAAACACTTCGAAAGAATGGTCTTTTGGAAACAAATGAAATTGGTTCATTTGATACATGTGAATCATGTTTACAAGGTAAAATGACTGAGAAACCCTTTAGTGGGAAAGGGCAATAGATTTCTTAGGTATCATACATTCAGATGTATGTGATCCTTTTAAGCCAATGACTAGGTATGGTGAAAGATACTTCATTAATTTTACAAACAACTGTAATAGTTATAGTTATGTGTACTTGTTGAGACACAAAGTTGAAGTTTTGAAATGTTCAAAGCCTTCAAAAGGTGAAGTACAATATCAACTCAATTAAAGTTCTTCGTTCCGATAGAGGAGGAATCAAACTCTATTTGGATATGGTTCGATCTATGATGGCTAGGAGCGCATTATCTCTATCATTTTGGGGTTACGCTTTGCTCTCCGTGGCTCGTATATTAAATATGGTCCAAACCAAGAAAGTGGATAAGACACCTTTTGAAATATGGCATGGAAGGGTTCCATCATTATCATATTTAAAGGTAAGGGGTTGTAAAGCTTATGTTAAGCTATACACCTCAAATAAATTGAAAGTCCGATCCACTAAGTGTATCTTCGTAGGATATCCTAAAGATGGTATAGGATATTAATTCTACGATCCAACAGAGCAAAAGGTATTTGTTGCTCGAAAGGCTAAGTTCTTGGAAGCTAAGTTCCTTATGGAAGGAGCTAGTAGAACAATGGAACTTGATGAGGATCAAAAACCACAAGCCGATACACGTTTGGTTGATACTAGCGCTCAACAAGAGGTTGTTGAAAACGATCAAGTGGTTGATCATTACACACAAAACGTTCGCAGATCTGGTAGAATAAGTAGTCCACCTGAAAGATATGGATTTTTCATGGATGGATGCTACGTGGTAGATTCGGGTGAACCTACCACATACCATGATGCAATGTCAAAATCCGATTGCGACAAATGGCTTTAGGCTATGAACGTAGATATGCAATCCATGTATGACAACCAAGTTTGGGAATTGGTTGTGCCACCTCTTAACTCCAAAGTAGTTGGAAGTAAGTGGGTTTTCAGGAAGAAAACAGATATCTATGGTAACTTGGATACTTATAAAGCGAGACTTATAGCAAAAGGTTTCACTCAAACTCAAGGGGTTGATTATGATGAGACTTTTTCGCCTGTGGCGATGCTAAAGTCAATAAGGATATTATTTGCCATACCTGCATAATATAATTATGAGATTTGGCAAATGGATGTCAAAACGGCTTTCCTTAATAGATATCTTGAGGAAGATGTCTATATAGTTAAGCCTGAAGGTTTTGTTGATCCAAAACATCCTGACAAAGTATGCAAGTTAAAGAAATCAATCTATGGATTGAAACAAGCATCTAGAAGTTGAAATCACCGTTTTGATGAAGAGATTAGGGAATATGGATTCATCAAGAAACGTCGATAAATCTTGTGTATAAGAAGGCTAGTGGGAGCATTATTACTTTCTTAGTATTATATATCAAAGACATTCTACTATTTGGAAATGACATTCCAGCCATGGAAGGTGTAAAACCTGGCTTGGAAGTTGTTTTTCCATTAAGGATCATGGTGAAGTCGCCTATATTTGGGGAATAAAGATCTATAGGGATAGATCAAGGCGCTTGATAGGTTTAAATCAAAGTGCATACATTGACAAAGTCTTGAAAAGGTTCAAGATACATAACTCTATGAAAGGATTGGTACCTATTCAAAGAGGGGACAATATTGAATGCGTTTCAATCTCCAAGCTCAAAGGATGAGCAAGAAAGAATGAAAGGAATCCCATATGCGTCTGCTATAGGATTAATTATGTATGTAATAATATGCACTAGACCAGACATGTTATGCTCATTAAGCATGACGAGTAGATACCAGCGAATAACGGTCATTAGGTGACTGCTAAAAATATATTGAAATACCTTAGAAGGACTAAGGATATATTTCTAATATATGGATCTGGTGAAAAGGAATTCGTTGTAAAGGGTTACGTGGATACGAGTTTCCAAACTGATCAAAATGATTCTCGATCACAATCAGGGTAGCGTTGTCCACTACAGAATAAGAATACATCACCGCTTTATTGATCGAGATGATTCGTGTGGATCTGCCACTTGAATTATTGCCGATCTAGGGGTAGTCCCTACCATTCAGGACCCATAGTGATCTTTGTGATAACGATGGTGTGATTGCTTAAATCACGGAACCTCGTATACATCAAAAGACTAGGCACATTGAGCGGAGTTTCAACTACATAAGGGATGAAGTTGAAAAAGGGAAAGATATGTATTCGCAAAGTTCACACTGATCAAAATACCGCGGATCCACTCACGAAGCTCCTTAAACGGGCAAAGCATGAAGGGTCATACTTATGCCTTGGGACTTCGATATTCTAGTGATTGGATTTGATCTATTTTGTATTTGGATATTGGAACAATTGTTATTATAACTCTTTATGGTATGTTGAGTTATGTTCCATTTTAGCATGTTTAAATCTGTGAATAAGTTACTTATTCTAAAAGTCCGTAGTCGATCATACTTGTGGGAACAAATATGAATGTAAGACTATTGTGAACTTGGATTGGTGGATATTCATTAGGTATGAATATAGAGCAAGGTGTTGCTGCCAAAGTTCATAGATATTTGTGGGATACAAATATTGGACTGACTCGCTCTCAAATCTTACTGCATGGAATCATTTGTGATTGATCATAAGTAAATTTGAGTAAAGGAGAATATCATAGTATCCTCTGACCTGAGATACATATTGGGTCTTGATATTCACTAAATATTATACCTTGACTTAGTTCTTCGCTGTCTGTAATAAGACAGTACATAAGGCTAGGCTCAGGTGTGGTACAAGGTGATTGTGAGAGACGTATGTAGTCAAGATGGGATTTGTTCCTCGTATTCGTTGAGAGTAAGATATCTAAGGCCTGCTAAAGTTAAATCAACAGAGAGTGATCACTCTATGTCTCTGGATTTAACATGATATCTGTAACGAAAGGATATATGATAGATTCACCTAAATCATTTTCAAGTAAGGGACTTGAAGGGGATGATGTTATTGAATGGGAAATAAAGTCATACGTATTAGGGGTAGTAAACCGTAGTTAGGCGTCATTTACTACTTGCATCAATTTTCTATGTATCTTGTGCAAGTGGGAGATTGTTGGACTCTATATGCCCAAGACACATATTAAATTGATGTGGCTAGTACGTTATGATCGAAGTCGAGTCATACCCAAATACAAGCTAGACAAACACTTATAATATTTATTTGTGATATGATCAAACAAATAAATATTAACACTTATAATATTTAGAAATCGGTTTTCTAAATAATTGCACTTGACAAACTAATAAATTATATGGATAATTTATTTTGAGAGAATATTTTATTTTGTTATTTAACTGGTTAAATAACATTTTAAAAGGTTATGAGATATTGCATAAAGTCTTGTAATATGATATGTTATATTTTTATAAATGTTATAAAATACATACAAGACTTATATTTTCTAAAAGAATTTGAATATTTTTTATAAAATAAAAGCTAGGCCGCCACCTTCCCCCCATGGTCTTACCAAGATTGTTGGTCCAATAATATTTCATGCATTTGCATGTATCTTGATTGGGTGGTCTTCCCTAAATGCTTTGGCCAATCACATGGCATGCAAATGCATGTGTTTTTTTTTTTTTTTGGGTAAAGGGTTACCCCGGTGATTCTATATATCAACAAACAATACAAAACAAGTAGTATGGAGAGTCCATACTAGTTCAAACATGGGACAATCCCCATGAAAGTACATCAAATAAAAGCAACAAATACTACTAGACTAGCATCTAGACAAAAACGAGAACCACACTAATCCGAATCACTCATCAGTCAAGTTACCATGTATCCCCCAAGCGTTTAGCAGCTCTCGCACCTTCACAGTGTTCTTGAACTTCACAACCATAAGCTTATACCGAACCGTTTGCAGAATAACGTCACTTAGAACATCTGGAGGTCTTGTTTGGTTCTTGAAAAGCCTCGAATTTCGTTCTTGCCAAATAAAATATGTCGCCGCACCCAGCACTAGTTTACTAACAAACGTAGTTACCGATTTTGAATGGATCCGGGCCGCCATCCATCCGATAATATCATTCCAAAACGGGCCTACATTCTCCATACCACACTTGGACCGAACCATGCTCCAAACTTGATCCGAATAGCTGCACTCAAAAAATAGATGATGGTGTGAATCAACATTTGCGTAACACATAAGACAGCACATCATGTTCATGTTTTTTCTTCTCGATATGTCCCATTGTAGGATTTTATCTTGAGTCAATAACTTCTGTCGAATAACCAGCCACATAAAGAAAGCATGTTTAGGAATGCAATGCGGGAACCAAACAAACTTAACCTAATCCACCTCAGAATTCCACTGCCGAATCGAATGCCACACTTGAGCTGAAGAATGCTCCACCAAATCGTTGCCATCCTTCCACATCAGACGATCACGCTCATTAGGAATCGTATGAACATGATCAATTTGATTTAACACTGGAAAAAGATCTCTCCAAGCAACCGGCCAGCGCCAAACTCCATCTAAGTGAACCTCTTGAACCGTCGACGTAGTAGTGAAACCTGCCGATGCAATAGTTCTAGGCGACAGAAAATTACCCAACGGTCCCACTTGACACCAGTAATCATACCAAGATGAAGTGTTGTTGCCATCTCCTAGCTTCGACCAAACAAACTCTCTAATAGTAGGTCGAAGTTGTAATAGTTTATGCCAGCTCCAACAACAATTAGAAACTGCATTGCAAATCCAAAAGCTTTTACCTCTTAGCCTGTATGAGTAAATCCAAGCTACCCATAAAGACTCGTGTTTGATCAAGATACTCCAAATATGAGAGGTCATTAAGGCTTTGTTTACATCCCCTATTCTACGAATACCCAAACCACCTTCAAACTTAGGGACACAAACGGACCTCCACGAGACCTTAGCCTTTCCTTTGTGAAACGAGCCTTCAGACGACCATAAGAAGCTCCTCATTTTCGCTTCCAACTCTAAGATAACCCGAGACGGAAGAATGAAAACAGAAGACCAATAAACAAGCATCGCAGAGAGAACTGAATTAATAAGTTGAACTCTACCAGCAAAGGAGAGAAGCTTATTCCTCCAGCTCAAAATACGTTGATCTAACCTTTCCACCAATGCATTGCAATCTTTATAAAGAAGTCTAGAAGATATGAGTGGGACCCCCAAGTAACGAACAGGCAACGATCCCTCCTCAAACGGCATAATATCTAAGATGTGGTCCTTGACATGAGTAGGCACGTTGCAGAAGAACCCCGTGCTTTTCTGAATACTTGGCACCAATCCTGACATGTTAGTAAACTTTGTAAGAGAGGACATAATAACCTTGGCCGAATTAACATCACCTCTTGCAAATAAGAAAAGATCATCTGCAAAAAAAAGATTAATAATCCGTTGTTTCTCGCATTTATTATGAAACTTGAAAGAAGCATCTATCCGAGAAGCATGCTGAAGAATGCATGTTAGGACCTCCATAACTAGCGTGAATAGATAAGGGGATAAAGGATCTCCTTGGCGTAAGCCACGCTTACCCATAAAATACCCATGCACATTCCCATTAATGCAAATGGAATATGAAACTGTTGAAACACATACCATAATCCACTCCACCATCTTGCCATGAAAACCGAAACCAAGGAGGACATTTTTGAGGAAACTCCAATCAACCGTATCGTAAGCCTTCTGAATATCCACTTTAAACGCACAACGAGGAGGGCCTGAATTCCTATGATAGTTGTGCATAAGCTCTTGGGTCAACAAAATATTATCTGAAATCTTTCTGCCAGGAATAAAAGCAGATTGATTAATACTAACAACTTGATGGAGTACACCTTTTATTCTGTCAGCTATGATTTTCGTGATGCACTTAAATAAGACATTACAGCATGCAATTGGACGGTAGTCAGTAACCATAACTGGGGACGACTTCTTAGGCACCAGAGCAATCAAAGTGTGATTTAATTCCCGAAGTAATTTACCCGTAGAGAAAAAATCCATAATTGCTTTTGATACATCATGCCCTACAATCTGCCAAGACGCTTTGAAAAACGCAGCTGTAAATCCATCTGGGCCTGGGGCCTTATCACTACCAATAGAAAAAATTGCAGTTTTAATTTCTTCCATAGTAACCTGGCGAACCATATGCGAGGCATCCAACAAGTCGACCCGTTTAGAGAAGAGATCCGGAGTCGGTTTCAATGGAATATCATCTTGACAACCCAAAAACTTCTCTTAATGCTGAACAAACATGGACTGAACATTATCATTCTCATGCATCGCCCCATTAGCATCTGAAATAATCTGAATCCTACTCCGATGATTCCTACTCTTAACGGCTGCATGAAAATAAGCGGTATTCGCATCACCCGCCCTTAACAATCCAGTTTCGCTTTTTGTTTTAAAAATCTTTCCTCATCGAGATATGCCTCCTGAAACGAAGACGTTAACTTAGCTTCATGGGTTCTGAGATCCGTATTCATGGGGTCTTGATCAATATCCTTTTGGATTTCATCCAGTTTGCCACGTAACTCAATCACTTTCTTGTGAAGATTACTCTGCCTAAAAAGTAAAGCCTGAAGAGGAGTCTTTAAATGGCGAAGCTTCTTCACAACCTGAAACTGATAAACTCCATCCACTCTATTCTCCCAGCTCTGTTTTACTATATTCATAAAATCCGGCTTATAAACCAAAAAGTTTAAAAACTTAAATGGTTTGTGTTTTTTATTAGAAGCCCGTTGGAATTTTAGAATGCAATGAGCATGATCCGATAACCTATATGGATGAAACACAGCAACCGAATTCGGAAATTCAGCAACAAACGGGTCATTAGCCATGATACGATCAATTTTCTTGAGTAATCCAACTCCCTTTTTAGGCTTTTGAGTCCATGTATAGTGAAGGCCCGAGCGATTGACATCCATAACTTCAATATCTGAAATGCAAGCTTGAAAATCACGCATACCCACTGAAATATCCGATGTGCCCATGGACTTATCTTCCAAGTAGAGAGCGGAATTAAAGTCACCCACGATAACCCATGGTCTATCAGCCACCATGAGCTTATGTAATGACAATTGAGCCCAAAGCTCCCTTCGAGTGACATAATAATTATCCGCATAAACAACTGAACAAAACATAATCTTTTTATCATCTTTAAAAACAAGCTGAAGGTGAAGAACTTGAGCCGATTGAGCTAAAACCATGACATCAAACACATCCGAGTTCCACCCTATGATAATCCGAGCTCCCTTAGCACAACAATTCCCATTCGAGGTCCAATCCCAATGACGAAAAACAGCCGAGCAAACTTTACTAAGCTTAGTAACATCCACATGAGATTCTAATACAGCACAAAGACTAATATTACTATCATGAAGTAAATGATGAACCTCCGTTTGTTTCAGGGGGCGGTTCAACCCCCTTATGTTCCAAGTAGCCAGGCTAACCATTGGACACCAACGGACTAGGAGTGCTTGCCCCTTTTTTATTTGGATTACTAGTACCTTCCATAATAAAGTCATCTGTTTCATTGTACACTTCCATGACCTCTTCATCATCCGAATCCTCCTGTTGACCACCTGCATCCTTGCTACACTGCCCATCGTCTGCATCTTCATTATTCAAAACATTAAAAGGGTTGTTAGAAACCACACTAGTAGAAGACGAGACTTTTTTAACCCCGTCCTTCGGCATAGTACCAATCGGTCTATATTCAAATTTCGGCTTCAGCTTATTAATATGGATCCCTGGTTTCCTGGCCACTTTCTTAGCTGGCACTCCCAGGTAACCTTCGTCATCTATCACCGGTTTCTTGCCAGGTCTCCTTCCTTGCCCAGTTTGCTTACGAAGACTATCCTCTTGAACCACCTTTTTTACAGTAGGACATTGATCATATGAATGACCAAATACACAGCAATGTGAACACCGATGAGAACTCCACTCATATTCTACTTGCATCGTTTCTTTTACATACCCATCACCTTCCAATTCTGGAATAGCCATAGTAATTTCTTTTTTCAGTTCCTTATCCGCCGAAACCTCTATCAACGCTCTAGCATAACTACTTCGACCCCAAGAGTCCATGCACATTGAAGAGGTATATGAATCAAGAAGCTTTGGGACCCCAATAGCTGTGGCAATCAAGCTGAGACCGTCCTCAGTGTAAGCCGTGATAGGAACATCATGTATCCTCACCCTTAATTGTACATTCTTAACTTCCTTTTTCACCAATTTCGTTGTAGGGGACCACTGACATAAGAATAAGGGTTGTGAACGAATAATCCACGGACCTTCTTTAAGAACAGCCATCATGCTAGCTTGATCCTCAAACTTGAAAAAGAAGAAGCCATTGGCATTCATCATAGATTTTACCAACCCAAAACGTTTCCATTTATTCTTCACATAATACTCAACAACAGGATAGGCAATACGGTCCCCCAGAAAATACCCATAAAGAGTATTTGCTAGTTTATCCTGAACAACTCTAATAGAATCCTTCGGCAAGACTACATCACAGTCATCATGACGATCAGGGCTAGCAAAAGTTCTAAAGTTCAATTTTTTGTTGCCAGAATTCGCTACTAGGTCAGCATAAGATACTGACTTCAATTCCTGCTCTTCCACCGATAGGTTGATATTCGGATCAACGAAGTTAACATCATCTTTCAAAACAGGTTCAACCGGAACAGTAATTTTAGACAACTCATCAATGACGTTGAACTTACCAGGTTCACTTGCAGCCAAAGACACAACACCTCTCCTCGGCATCAGCGTTTTACCTTCAATGTCGACAACCCGAGACGCTAACCCTGGATTCTTGTAGGAGGCTTTCCACGATCAAAAAACATGTTTTCCCCAGGTTTTGTACGAACATTCTGATTGTTATTGACTACTCCCTCCATCAGCAAGAAAAGCAAATCACCATGCAAAGAAAACCAAGCGAAAACCAGAAAACTAAAAGCCGAGAAACAGAAACCCTAATCCTTTAAACCCTAGAATCAGATCTCAACCCTTAATCGATTAACCCAGAGTATCAATCTAGCTAAATTAGTCTCAGCTAACCGCAATCAATAACAACCAGGTTAATAAATCAGAGAATCGATAAAGATTACTAAGGCAGCGATTGATGAAAACAAGAAAAAAACCCTAGTTTTGGATCGATCACTAATGCTAACAAGTTCGTTATAGGGTTTTGAAGAACAAAACTCTAATCACAGACTATTATGCATAAGATTACGAAGAAAAACTGATGGATTCATGGTGAAGAACAGAAAATCGCCTAAAGGAGAGAGAGTTTAGGGTTTCTTAAGGATGTAGGACTCTTCCTTGCAAATGCATGTGTTAGAGGCTCTCTCATTGGGTCTTTTTGGTGGCAAGATTCTCACAAGGTTTAATAAACTTTTGATGATAAATAAAGAAGGATGAACTTGAAAATACTAGAGATTTTTCTCTCTAGAAAAATCGACCATATGAAGGTTGATCATGAGGATTTCAAGTTTAATATTCAAGTGCAAGAACTCTAGAAAATGGCTCCTAAATTTTCGGCCATGGTGGTTAATCTTGATGGAATTTTAGTGAGTTCATAAGTGTAGAAATCCTAGCTAAACACAAGGTGTTTGTTGGAAGGCTTGGGGTATACAACCTTGAGGTCTTCTACACTTGAAGGCAACCGTTCAAGAAGCATCATCATCTTCATGTCCTTTACTCCTTGGAAGGTAGTATTCTAAACACTCTATGGTTGTGTTTTATTTTGATAGCATGCATGTTCGTATATGGATCCGGGATTGGGTTTTACATATAAAATGAGTTTTATATCTTGTAAGTAACATGTTTTAAATAATTATTTCCGCTGCGTTTTTATTTCATATGGATGAAATTACTTTGATAAACATGTTAAAATCCCAACACATAGTTGTATAGGGAATAACCTTCTGAGGTTACACCTTATGGTCACATCGTTTAGTTAGTTGTATGATAGACAATTTATAAGCCTTAGGAAAATGACCAAAATGCCCTTTTTGAGCATAAATTCATTTTAAGCATATGTAACCTAAATTTTAACATCTAAACTGATTAGGCAACATTATTAGACATGTTAAGGCATATATTACTTGTCATAGGACTAGTTAGGCGGTCCGAACGCGTTTTACGTGAACGGCGCGTTAAAGTAGCGTAAGCTACCTAAACGAGTCGTAATGGGTTATAAGCACTTAGGATAGGATCCGTTTTAGAATGTAGGCTTTGTTAAACCATATTACATGAGTTCCTATACTCATTTGGTTTACGAAACCTCATTTTATCCGATCCTCCGATTTAGGTCCGGTTTATTAACGTAGTTACCTATATTAGGTGCCGATTGATTCCGTGATCTTTCTAGCATTGCTTGGTTGTTACCCAAAGACTATTGAGCAATCTCAAGTGAGTACATAGTCCCCTCTTTTACTGTTTTTCAAACATTTTGGGGTGAAACACATGTGACACTTGTTACTTTTGTGCTTTCCATGTTTTTATATCATACTTGCTATGTTTTTTTGATGTGGCTGATCATGAGAGGTAAGTTGCTCACGCAAGATAAAATTCTCAAGTGGGACTTCTCTCAAAGAAAGAATATGTTATGCTATGCTAATCATGACTCTCATAGTCACTTGTTCTTTGAATGTGAATTCTCTTCGCAAGTTTGGCATATCGTGAGACAGAAGGTGGGTATGGATACGGTTCAATCTAAGTGGGAGGATATTGTTAATTGGTTACTTGTTCGTTCAAAGTCTAAGTTAGCTGCTGATTATGTTGCTAGACTGTTAGTGGCGGCTAGTGCTTATGTCGTTTGGCAGGAACGCAATACCAGGCTTTTCAAGAATCGGATGAGTCCTCTAGAGATTGTTAGTGAGCAAATCATAAGTTTGATTCAGTACAAGCTGATGGGAGCGAGACTGAAGAATACTGAAAATGTTTAAAGGCTTCTTAGGGAATGGGAGATCCATGGCAAACAATTTATTGATGATGGTGGCTGAGTAGTTTTTCTATTGTTTTTGGTTTGTTCTAGAGTTTAGTCTAGTGGGGTTTTGTTATTTTGTTTTTGATTTTGGTTCTCTGGTTTACTTTCATGGGGCATGTCCCATGATTGAACTAGTGTAGGTTCTCTACACTACTTGGTTTTATTGGTTGTGAATATATAGAATCATACTTGCTATGTTCATTAGTACACGTATAGTACATGATTTTATCCATGTTTTTGCTATGTATGTTCATTTAGTGTATACTTAGTACATTGTTTTACATCACATTTCATGCTATGTATGTTCATTTAGTGCATACTTAGTACATTGTTTTACATCACATTTCATGCTATGTATGTTCATTTAGTGCATACTTAGTACATTGTTTTACATCACATTTCATGCTATGGATGTTCATTTGTTGCATACTTAGTACATTATTTTCATAAAACATGCTTACATTTTGGTATGACATTTGGTTTGTTTAAATGGGACAAAAATACATTCATTAACATTGATCACGCCGCTTGGTAGTAAGTAATGGTACCATAAAAATTGACAACTCCCGTTCCTGAAATCCTAGGTTTGTTTGGGTGGAAGGAATGACTGAATCCAATATACATAACTTAGATAAACCTTTAATTTGTTTAAGGGTTTGTCGCCACAGTCGCAAGGCTTGAACATTTTTACATTGTGGTTTGTTTGGTAAATGATTTAAGTAACGATGCGTGTGTAATATGATAAAAGCATGGTGGATATACCACTGGTACTTCCTATATATAAGTGCTTTTATAGTATTACATATCGTGGCATTATTTAAACCATTTCAGATTAGACATATTACATTTTACACAAATAACATATTTTCACAAGACATTGTTTTACAAACAGTTTATTTTATACAACTCATTTTACTTGGTTATTTAATTAACCATATACCTTTCTTTTATATAATCTGTTTTCTTATCAAATTTTCGTATGATTTATAAAAGAAAACACTTAACAAGATTCATGACAAATTGTTATTAAACATTTCTTTAAACTTAAGTCATGAATCCTATTTTAACAAAACCTATGTATCTCACAGGCATTTTTATGCTGACGTACCTATTTTCACATGTGTTTTCAGGAGTTGATGCGTAGGTTTGATCAGGACACACTAGGGTGGACTCGTGCCTTAGTGACATAAAAGAAGCAAGATTAGTTTAAATAATGTTATGTACTCTTGTTTCTTTTGTTTAAAGACAATGTAACCTCTTTGTTAATAAATAAAGCAAAAACTTTAATTACCATGGTTGTGAAACAATAATTCTGTTGCAACACTCCCTGACGTTTCCACCGCGGTTTGATGTTTTACGCGCTCGGGGTGTGACAGGTTACCATCAGTTGAGAATACAAGAGGAAAGTATACCCAAAATGGCCTTTAGGACTCGTTATGGACATTACGAGTTTCTTGTTATGCCGTTCGGCTTAACCAACGCACCGGCGGTATTCATGGACCTCATGAACCGTGTGTGTAAGCCGTATTTGGACAAATTTGTGATTGTGTTTATCGATGATATCCTAATATACTCGCGAACCGAGGAACACGAGCAACATTTGCGAGTTATTTTGGAACTCTTGAGAAAGGAACAACTGTATGCAAAGTTTTCGAAGTGCGAATTTTGGATTCGCGAGGTACAATTCCTAGGTCATGTGGTAAATGAGAAGGGAATTCATGTCGACCCGGTGAAGATTGAGGCGATTAAGAATTGGGAAGCGCCTAGGACCCCCACTGAGATAAGACAGTTTCTGGGATTAGCGGGCTATTATAGATGATTCATAGAGAACTTTTCAAAAGTTGCTCAACCGCTAACTTCCTTAACATAAAAAGACAAGAAATTTGATTGGGGCGAAAAACAAGAGGCGGCTTTTCAACTACTAAAGGATAAACTTTGTGATGCGCCTATTTTGTCCTTACCCGACGGTACCGATGACTTCATGGTTTATTGTGATGCATCACACCAAGGTCTTGGTTGTGTGTTGGTGCAATGGGACAAAGTCATTGCGTACGCGTCTCGTCAATTAAAGGTGCATGAGAAAAACTATACCACGCACGATCTGGAGCTAGGTGCGGTGGTATTCACGTTAAAGATCTGGCGTCACTACTTATATGGTACTCGTTGCACAATCTTTACAGATCACAAGAGTTTGCAACACATATTCGATCAGAATGATTTAAATATGCGGCAACGACGATGGGTCGAGTTATTGAACGATTATGATTGTGAGATAAAGTATCATCCGGGCAAGGTGAACGTTGTGGCAGATGCCTTGAGCCGCAAGGAACGTGTAAAACCTCTAAGGGTGCGAGCCTTAGAATTGACCATACAAAATGATCTCACTTCTCTGATTCACGATGCTCAACAAGAGGCGCTTAAACCAGAAAATATACAAGCATAATACTTACGAGGAATGGAGGCACAATTGGTGCTAAAGGAGGATGGAACACTGTAGTCGCTGCTCATGCGACTCATGCTGGTGTACAAATGACATCAATACATCCTCAATGG
Source organism: Helianthus tuberosus (assembly GCA_030545235.1). NCBI lineage: Eukaryota > Viridiplantae > Streptophyta > Magnoliopsida > Asterales > Asteraceae > Helianthus > Helianthus tuberosus. Next base: position 13,383,843 of record JARYGA010060842.1, on the reverse strand, counting down.
TGTGGCCCACATGGAACCTGTGGTATGGATCAGTGGGTGGCATAGGGGAAAACGGAGACCAAAGCAGTGGATCTCGTGTGGGATCGAAGGGTGCTACGCCAAAAGGAGCAGTAATAGGTGGAACAAAAGGCATCTGTGGTAAGAAAGGCATGGGCATCGGTACATGCCCTGATGGGTGGGCTGAAGAGCCCTCTCCAGGCCCCGCTGGAGGTATGTATGTGGGAATCTGAAACGAAAAGTCAGTGTGTCTAGCGTCTGGAATCTGTGGGGGTAGCGGTGGGACGTCCTCATCAGCCGGGATCCACCCGTGCTGTGCGGCCTCGTCCGGTGGATCCATCTGTGCCGCGAACGGTGCATGTCCGGGCTCTATGGGAACGGGATCAAATAAAGGGGCTACAACAGGGTCAACAGGTGCCAAGTGCTCAAATGGTGGGTCAACAGGTACAGCAACAAGGGGTAGAGGATCAATGGGATCAACAGCAATGGGCTCAAGGGGTATATCTGCATGCATAGGGTCATGCTCTGGTAACACATCAAGAGCAGCTGCCTGCTCAGGGGCAAGGGCAGGCTCCAAGTCATCGAATGCCATATCAAAGTCAAAATCAGGATCAATCGGGTCGAAAGGATCAATAGGATCAGCAGGATCCTCCATCATCTCGTCCATAGGGACAAACTCCAAATCACGATCAGGGTCGAACCCTGGGGGAAACATAGGGTCGGAATCCTCCACGTCCTCGTGGTCAAAAGTGGGACTGGGGATGGGGGCGACAGAAGATGCATGATCAGAATCTGACTCGTGAGAGTAGTGCTGCGCACTAAGGGTATGTGTCGGTGCAGAAGCCACAGACTCAGAGGAGTCCTGGGCTGGGGAATGTGCAGGTGCCTCCGCAGCCGGAGCATCTGCAATCAGTAGAGGGGCAACAGCGGGTAGGGCCTCGCCCTGAACGTCCTCCATAGGCTCCTCCTCGAACAAGTCGACGTCGTCCTCGTCGCCGTCGAATGGTAACTCCTGAACAGGGTAAGCAGCGAGGGGTATGGGAGCAGGGATCACCGCTAGTGGCAAATCCCCGGCCGGAATATCAATAGGGAGCTCATCGTCGCCATCAGGTAGGGCGAATGGCTGGAAGTCGTCATCGTCGGTACTGGTAAAGTCTGACGTGTACACCTCGTGCTCCGAGGACTCTAAATCATCTGACACAACACGCCTGGGGTTGGTGATGTCTGAACCACCTGAATCAGCCGGATCCATGTATCTGTAACATAAACACAAGTATGCACAAACAGTCAATCACATAATCAGATAATCACATAAGTCACCAAGTAGGGCATCACATAATTTCTCCTAGTCTTACTAGCCAAAACCATCTAGTCTACAAGACTGTTCTATCCTTCACTTAAACCAGACCTCGATCCTCCAGATCGAACCTTATAACAAATCAACGTGCTCAACTACCTTATTCACCTCGATCCTCCAGATCGATCCTATAACAAACCAACGTGCTCAACTACCTTAACCATCTCGATCCTCCAGATCGATCCTCAGCCCTCCAAGCTGAACTTATAATTAATAAAATGTGCTCAACATTTGTTTGTAAAAAGTGTGGATCTGGACTTAAGTGGTATGCAGAAAAATGTTTTCGTGAGAGCCCTAGTGATCATAGTCTAGACTCGAGACAGAATCCTAGTTCGCTATGATCAGAGCTCTGATACCAAGCTGTCACACCCTGGCTTTGCGGAAGCGTGGTTAATTTTGGTGTGACTTCTTAATACCATAGCTTAATCATAACAAAGCTATATGAATTTAAAAACCATGCAAGTCATCATTAAGTTAAAAATCAACATACAATACCATTGTTTTAAACGCACGACCATAATCCATGTTCAGTAAACATTACAACTTATAACAAACATAAACGAGGGTTAAGGATTGTGTCTTGACCAGGTAAGAGAACACAACCCCTAATCCTTGATGACTTCATGAAAATTGCAGCGGAAAACGTTCATACCGTGCCAGAATCCGTTTAATTTCCTGAAATACATGTGAGTTGAAAAATCAACAATAATGTTGAGCGAGTTCATGTGCAAGTGAGTAAGTAAAACACTTGTAAGTATAAAAGTTCCCTGGTATGTAGCAGTGTAAGAGGACTTGTGATCACCAATGGTTTGCAAGGCCATTAGCATGTTGTGAAATGCAAGTAAGTAAGATACAACCCTAGCCGATTTTGCGTTGGGTACCAAGTCACTCCGGATCCGTTCTGTTAGTCCTCCGAGAGGCCTGTTCTGTTGGACCGGGAGCTGGGCTCGCTACACCCAAATAGATCTACCGCTCGAGTCCCTCGGGGTTCTAACTACCCATTCACATGATCTAAACCTCCTTACGTTATTCATACCGTGTATAAAGTACTTGTAAACAAAGTAACATGTATTTCACCCCCGCAGTTTAAGAAAACTGAAAACAGTTAGAGAAAAGGGGGACATGAACTCACAGTGGATGCGTAAACTCTATCAAGCGTCTCTGAAGCAGTAATCTGTGCAACGACCTACAAGTGCTAATTCTATTAGACGGACGGCCGTGCTTTAGCTTTACAGTTTATGTTTGCGGGAAATAGTTAGACAACTATTTCGTGTTACATTTTGTATATGCTTGATAGTTATTTTTCCTTCCCAAGGATGGGGGATACAATACATGTGCGTAAGTTACGTTTTATCATTCTTGTGGTAATGTAATTACCGGTGTAACTTATATGTTTGTGTAAGCGTTTGCAAAGTTTTGGAATCATTAACGCTTGTAAATATTATTTTCACTCTAAAATAATATTTATGTATTTCACAAAATAATCATAAACAGTGTTGTGACAAATATATTTATCACGTTAATCTTTGTGAAAATCCCACCTCCGAATGTTTAGTCAAATATAGTACTGGCGAAATTTATGTTTCAAAAGTATGCCCAAAAATAGTTCTAACACTTGTTGTGTAAAAAGTCTAAGTGTTAGGTTTTTAGAAAATTTCGCCAGAGTTTCCTCTGTAACTGGAGGTGGCCACGCTTTCAAGCGTATCATTTTCTTTTAACAATCAATTCAACAATCTTCTTTATTTCAATCAAACAATTTCCGACACATCAAACTAGTCAACAAGTATGTAAATTTGCATAGTCGCATGAACTTGCAGTTTTTCCGCATTAATAATGTAAATCATCCTTATATATGTAGATTTCTATATAAAGTAACTTTAATCTTGTAAAAACCTCGTGTTTAGAGAAAACCGTCTTTACAACTTCTAGTAACAAGTGACAAATACACTTCTTTGTCGGATCTCTTTATTTCACAAGTGTCTATACACCCGTGGTTTATAAAATCATATTTATTAGTGCAAGATCCATCTTTAGAAAAACATGATTTCTTTAAAGTGTGGTCTTTCAAAAATACCACTTGCGGATACGTAGATCCGCTAGTTTTAAACACCATTTTACCGGTTAAAATACTTTTACACAAGTAAAATATTTCTCTACAAGTTCATGTCTCTAAAATGTGGTAGTGTTTCACTTTTAACCCTTGTATCTTTCAAAAACAAGCTTATGTGATGATACGTGATTTTACAAAGTCGGGTTAAACGAAGATTTGAGCTACCACATTATAGATCGGGTCACAATAAGCACAAATTTCAAGTCCTACGACTTTTACACAAGACATATGCTATTAACCTCCATTTTAGTGATTTTACTAGACTTTAAGGATTCAAAACGCATGTTAACGATATTTAACTGACGGAAGTTCTTTTAACCACTTTAGATAAGCTTAAAAACAAGATTTAAAGGTTATACCTCTAGCTCGGGGCTAGGGAAGATTCGTGACGAAAAACGCGTGGATAAAAGCCAACGGTTGAGGTCCTTCGTGTTCCGTGTGCACCAAAGCTCCTTATACGTGATCTTGGATGTGTGTATGATGATGGAATGTAGGAGACAAGAACCGAAAGTGTGATGTGTGTGTGTGTGGTGTTCGGCCGTGAGCCACCAAGAGAGAAAGAGAGTGAGTTGGTTTGTGTTGATAAGTGATAATTCTCTAGTAATCCCATGTATTTATAAAGAAAAATCATGTGCTTTATCCATTGGTTTTTATGTTGCAAGATGCTAGACAATGGTTAATAAAATAATCAAGTTGTACTTAGGGGTGTTCCCCCTAGTTTATGGGGCCGGTTAGGGGAAAGGGTTGGGTTGGTTCGATTGTAAGTGGGTGTTTAGGGGTTTAGTTAGGTAAACTAAGTTAGTTTAGGTGTTTAACCTTGTTAGTTATAAGCTGCGTGTTATGACGGGTGTTAGGGTAACCAGGGACCCTAACTGGCTCAGAAAAAGAGTAATAATAAAAAAAATAGTATAGTTTTCATGTTCCGGGTAAAGTCCGGGTGTCCGGTTGGATGGTAATCCGTTAAAGTGTTATAAAAGACTTTAAAGTGTCGTTATTACATTTTTTTTAGTGACACAATTTGTTTTCCCGACTCTTTAGAAAGTGTCTAGTGATATTTTCTCATTTTTGGCACTTTACTAGTCAGCTAGAAGCTGGTTAAATTATTTAAAGTGCTGTGTTTGGTACTTAAAGTACGTTCTGGCACATCCGAATCAGTGTATCTTATCCCTAGAGACGCGGTAACACAACCCTTATATCCTACACTCACTACCAGTGTAGCCAAAATATATGAGGCTCTTAACAGGCCTTGAGGCAGTATTTGCCTGATGCTGGTTATATCAGCATGTTTACTGTGTATCCGTTTGGTGCTACTGTGCTTTTTGTGCATCATGTTTGTCACTAGGGTTCAGCACGTAAATAATGTAGTGACAGCAAATAAAGTATGATGCAAGTAAGTGCATGTATCAGTATGCAGGTAGCAGTTTATCAGCTAGTTTCAATCAAGCACAGTAATCAAGTAATAATTAATCATTAATTAAGTTGTACGGATACCTGGTTTTGTGCGGGTTGTCACATTCTCCCCCCGTTAAATAAATTTCGTCCCGAAATTTTAAGTTCTGCTTGTAGATGCAGTGTTCTTGGGAAATAAGTGGGGGTACTTTTCTTTCATTCGGTCCTCACGTTCCCATGTGAATTCAGGACCATGTCTGGCATTCCAACGTACCTTGACGAGTTTGACACTGCTCCGGCGGGTCTTGTTAACTTTCCAATCCGTGACCTCGACAGGTTCTTCAACGAAGTGGAGCGTGTCGTCAATATGAATCTCGTCGATAGGAATGGCAACGTCAACTTGAGTTGGACTTTTCTTTAAATTGGATACATGAAATGTATCGTGAACACCATTTAGTTCAGCAGGTAGGTCCAACTTGTATGCTACTGTCCCAATTCTTTCCAGAATTCTAAAGGGACCAATGTAGCGTGGATTCAACTTTCCTCGCTTTCCAAAGCGCGCTACCCCTTTCCAGGGTGAAACCTTCAATAATACCATCTCTCCGACTTGGAAGTCCACATGCTTCCGGTTTGGATCCGCGTAGGCCTTTTGCCTGTGGCGAGCGGCTTCGATGCGTTTGAGTATTTGCGCGATCTTATCTGTCGTCTCTTGGACGATCTCGGGACCAGCAAGCTGCCTATCACCTGCGTCAGACCAACATAGTGGGGATCGGCACTTGCGTCCGTATAGGGCCTCAAAAGGCGCAACACCAATACTGGTGTGGTAGCTGTTGTTATATGAAAATTCGACCAAGGGTAAGTGTTTATCCCAGCTACCTCCTAAATCCATAACACATGCCCTCAGCATGTCTTCCAACGTTTGTATTGTTCGCTCGCTCTGGCCATCGGTTTGCGGATGGAATGCAGTGCTCAGATTTAATTGTGAGCCAAAAGATTCTTGGAAAGATTGCCATATTCTTGACACAAATCTTCCGTCTCTATCAGAGATGATCGAGAGTGGTACTCCATGTCGTGCTACGATCTCTCTCATGTAAATTTCCGCAAGTTTACTAGTACTGTCTTTCTCCCTGATTGGCAGAAAATGTGCGGACTTTGTTAGGCGGTCAACAATTACCCAAATCATATCATGGCCTCTTGGCGTTCTTGGCAGTTTTGTAACAAAATCCATTGAGATTTGTTCCCATTTCCATTTGGGAATCTCAGGTTGTTGCAGAAATCCCGAAGGCTTCTGGTATTCTGCCTTGACCTTAGCGCACGTTAAACATTTGCTCACATAGACAGCAACGTCGCCTTTCATCCTAGGCCACCAATAGTAATCTTTAAGATCCTGGTACATCTTATCCGATCCAGGGTGGATAGAGTACCGTGACTTGTGCGCTTCGTCGAAAATAACTTCCCTTAATCCACCAAACAGGGGAACCCAAATCCTTTTCTCAAAATGTAACGTCCCTTCCTCGTTTGGTACCAAAAGCTTCTCCATTCCCCGGAGATATTCTTCCTCAAGGTTTCCCTTCTTGAGAGCTTCCTTTTGTGCAGCACGAATGCGCGAGGGAAGGTCGGTTCGTACAATCATTTCCAAAGCTCTAACCCTTATGGGTTTGATTCTTTCTTTACGACTTAGGGCATCGGCTACTACGTTCGCCTTTCCCGGGTGATACTTGATCTCGCAGTCGTAATCGTTTAGTAACTCAACCCATCGTCTTTGCCTCATATTTAACTCCTTCTGGTTAAATATATGTTGTAGGCTCTTGTGATCTGTGAAAATTGTGCACTTCGTACCATACAGGTAGTGCCTCCAGATCTTTAGTGCAAAAACCACTGCGCCAAGCTCTAAATCATGTGTGGTATAATTCTTCTCGTGCACTTTCAGTTGGCGTGATGCGTAAGCAATGACCTTTTGGCGTTGCATCAACACACATCCCAATCCCTGACGCGATGCGTCGCAGTATACCACAAAATCGTCGGTACCTTCCGGTAGAGCTAAGATTGGCGCGTTGCAGAGCTTATCTTTCAATATCTGAAACGCTTCGTCCTGTTTGATTCCCCAATCAAACGTCTTATCCTTCTGGGTCAGGAGCGTCAACGGTTGAGCGATTTTCGAAAAATCCTCGATGAACCTTCGATAGTAGCCAGCCAAACCCAAGAATTGTCGAATCTCGGTTGGCGTTGTAGGCGTCTCCCAATTCTTGATTGCCTCGATCTTTGTGGGATCAACATGAATTCCATCCCCATTAACCACATGTCCAAGAAACTGGACTTCGCGTAGCCAAAACTCGCACTTGGAGAATTTGGCGTACAGTTGTTCTTTCTTTAGCAGCTCCAAAATGGTTCTAAGATGTTGTTCGTGTTCAGCCTTCGTCTTTGAGTAAATCAGGATGTCGTCGATGAATACAATCACGAACTTGTCTAAGTATGGCTTGCAAACTCTATTCATCAAGTCCATAAACACTGCAGGCGCATTGGTTAAACCAAATGGCATCACGAGGAACTCGTAGTGTCCATAACGAGTTCGGAAGGCTGTTTTCGGGATACTTTCCTCCTGTATCCTTAATTGATGGTATCCAGATCGAAGATCGATCTTAGAGTAACAGCTTGAACCTTGAAGTTGATCGAACAGATCGTCGATCCTTGGCAGTGGATACCTGTTCTTTATCGTCAGCTTGTTCAATTCTCTGTAGTCAATACACATACGGAAACTTCCGTCTTTCTTCTTGACAAACAAGACCGGAGCTCCCCAAGGCGAGAAGCTTGGTCGGATAAAACCTTTATCTAACAGCTCCTGAAGCTGTGTTGACAATTCCTGCATCTCTGATGGAGCAAGTCTGTATGGTGCCTTAGCCACAGGCGCGGCGCCTGGAACTAAGTCAATGTGAAACTCCACTTGCCTCTGAGGTGGCAGTCCAGGTAAGTCTTCTGGGAAGACTTCTGGATACTTCCTTACGACAGGGATGTCTTCGATTGTTGGCTCGGCAGCCTTCTTGTCTACGATGTGTGCCAGAAAAGCAACACATCCTTTCCGTAAACACTTCCTTGCCTTCCAGCAGCTGATGAATCTTAGCGGTGTGTCACGCTTCTCTCCGTGAACCACAATTGTCTCACCATCGTCAGTTGGGATACGAACAACTTTCTCGTGACATACTATCTCCGCCTTGTTTCCGGATAACCAATCCATTCCTACCACCACGTCGAAGCTCCCCAATTGGACTGGTAGTAGATCCAGGGTAAACTCGCGCTCTCCCAATTCTATCACACAACCTCTGATTACTTCGTCGGCTCCAACTAACTTCCCATTAGCTAATTCGATCGAGTAGGGTATGTCTAACTTATTAGCAGCTAACCCAAGCATATTCTTAAATTCTAGCGATACGAAGCTATAATCGGCACCAGTATCAAATAAAACGGATGCATAGCGTTGATTGATAGGGAACGTACCGGTAACAACATTTGGATCTTGACGTGCTTCCCTAGCTTCAAGTTGGAACACTCTACCACGGGCTTGATTCGGTGTTGGGCAATTCTTCTTAAAGTGCCCGATTTCCCCGCAATTGTAGCATCCGAGCCTTTGCCCATTACCATCCCCATTTCTAGCTGGGGTGTTGTTCTGGTTGGCATTGCCAGCCTGGTTTGCATTGTTGCTTCGGTTTCTGTTTCCTCCAAGATTTCCTTGCTGGCGATTCCCATTTCCACCACGGTTATCATTCCTGTTTCCATATCCTCCCTGGCCTCCACGGCCGGCAGAGACCCAACAAGTATCCTTAGAGTGACCACGTTTCCCACACGCTTCACATACCTTTAGCCCACATTGACCGGAATGGTGACGCTGGCAGGCATTACACCTGGGATGGGTGCCCATATATCCCTTTCCTCTCCTTCCACCGCCAGCTGCACCCTGAGCTGGCGTGCTTGGTGCTCCTCTCTTACCATCACCGCTAACACTTAGCTTGAAGTTCGAAAACTTTCTTTTGTTACTTCCGGACGACTCAACATGAGTCTCTTTCTCCTTTGCCTTTACATCACCAAACTTGTTTAAACGAATCCCCTCCTCGGTGAGAGCCACGCTCAAATCGATGGCTTCAGTGATAGTTGCTGGTTTGGAGGAGGTTACCATGCTTATTATTTGGGGAGCCAAACCCCAAATGAAGCGCTCGATTCGTTTGTATTCTGGCGTAACCATGTAAGGAACCACTTGAGATAGGTCATGAAACCTCTGAACGTACTCTGCTACTTTCGGACCATCCATCTTTAAGTGCCAGAATTCAGTCTCCAACCTCTGAATTTCTGCGCGTGAACAGTACTTTTTACGCATCAACTCTTTCAATTCGGCCCAAGTCAGGGCGTAGGCGGCAGCTTCGCCTAGAGTTTGGACTTGTAGGTTCCACCATGACAGGGCTCCGTCTAGAAACAGCCCTGAAATGTACGTGACTTGTTGATCCTCAGCACACTTGCTCATGCGTATGACAGAGTCGGTTTTCTCAGCCCAGCGGGTAAAGGCAACTGCACCTCCCATGCCATCGAAGTTAACTGGTTTGCAGTCTAAGAACTGCTTGTAGGTGCATCCTGCACGTAAGTTAAAACATGTGTTTGGCATTAGCATCATCGCTAAAATCTCCAACTAGTTCGTGGTAGGTTCGAATGGCGTAGTATTACCGTGAGGTGGATTGTTATTGCCTTGATTAACACTTCCGCTCCCTCCTGGCTGAGAAGCTGCGTACTGCGCTATGGCAGCAGCAATGACTTGTTGTAGCTCTTCCTGAGTGGTAGGCATAGGCTGCTGTTGTCGTCTTGGCGGCATCTTTCTAAAAGATGGTTTAAGTTGATTAGGCCATAGAAGGCTCCGATGTTATAATACGTAAATCAGTTCGTACTATAGCGTACGTATATAACGGTAGTAATAGTATAATCACACAGCATCTCATGTTATCACATATCACAAATATCAATCACACAACATCCCATACCATAACAATGCAAATAAGTAATCAAGCGAATCCAAAATATGGTGAGAAAACTGCGATTGCCATAATAATGAGACCACATCGTAAGTGTATACATACAACCATGAATCACTGGGGCTACATCACCCCTGTCAAAAGCTACATCAGTATCGATACAACATCAAGTACATAGCAAAAGTCAAATCATAACGTAGTCTCCTCAAAAATGCTGTGCAAGTAAAAGCAATCGCCGCCTTCTCACTCGCCTACCCATGTGGCATCGATGAGCTCAAGCAGATGGTGGTGGTGGAGGAGGAAAACGGGTATAAAACAAACGGCGCATCTCTAACCAATCTGCCTCCATCGCCTGCTGCGTGCGAATAACGGAGGCAATCTGCTGCTCCAAAGTAGCAAGACGAGCAGCATAGTCAGGGGGTAATGGTCGAAACGGCTGTAACGGAGAGGGTACCCGGCCATGGCTCTGACATGGCTGCAGGCGGGCTCTCTCCAACTCCTGTAGTCGCTGCTCATGCGACTCATGCTGGTGTACAAATGACATCAATACATCCTCAATGGTGTGGCCCACATGGAACCTGTGGTATGGATCAGTGGGTGGCATAGGGGAAAACGGAGACCAAAGCAGTGGATCTCGTGTGGGATCGAAGGGTGCTACGCCAAAAGGAGCAGTAATAGGTGGAACAAAAGGCATCTGTGGTAAGAAAGGCATGGGCATCGGTACATGCCCTGATGGGTGGGCTGAAGAGCCCTCTCCAGGCCCCGCTGGAGGTATGTATGTGGGAATCTGAAACGAAAAGTCAGTGTGTCTAGCGTCTGGAATCTGTGGGGGTAGCGGTGGGACGTCCTCATCAGCCGGGATCCACCCGTGCTGTGCGGCCTCGTCCGGTGGATCCATCTGTGCCGCGAACGGTGCATGTCCGGGCTCTATGGGAACGGGATCAAATAAAGGGGCTACAACAGGGTCAACAGGTGCCAAGTGCTCAAATGGTGGGTCAACAGGTACAGCAACAAGGGGTAGAGGATCAATGGGATCAACAGCAATGGGCTCAAGGGGTATATCTGCATGCATAGGGTCATGCTCTGGTAACACATCAAGAGCAGCTGCCTGCTCAGGGGCAAGGGCAGGCTCCAAGTCATCGAATGCCATATCAAAGTCAAAATCAGGATCAATCGGGTCGAAAGGATCAATAGGATCAGCAGGATCCTCCATCATCTCGTCCATAGGGACAAACTCCAAATCACGATCAGGGTCGAACCCTGGGGGAAACATAGGGTCGGAATCCTCCACGTCCTCGTGGTCAAAAGTGGGACTGGGGATGGGGGCGACAGAAGATGCATGATCAGAATCTGACTCGTGAGAGTAGTGCTGCGCACTAAGGGTATGTGTCGGTGCAGAAGCCACAGACTCAGAGGAGTCCTGGGCTGGGGAATGTGCAGGTGCCTCCGCAGCCGGAGCATCTGCAATCAGTAGAGGGGCAACAGCGGGTAGGGCCTCGCCCTGAACGTCCTCCATAGGCTCCTCCTCGAACAAGTCGACGTCGTCCTCGTCGCCGTCGAATGGTAACTCCTGAACAGGGTAAGCAGCGAGGGGTATGGGAGCAGGGATCACCGCTAGTGGCAAATCCCCGGCCGGAATATCAATAGGGAGCTCATCGTCGCCATCAGGTAGGGCGAATGGCTGGAAGTCGTCATCGTCGGTACTGGTAAAGTCTGACGTGTACACCTCGTGCTCCGAGGACTCTAAATCATCTGACACAACACGCCTGGGGTTGGTGATGTCTGAACCACCTGAATCAGCCAGATCCATGTATCTGTAACATAAACACAAGTATGCACAAACAGTCAATCACATAATCAGATAATCACATAAGTCACCAAGTAGGGCATCACATAATTTCTCCTAGTCTTACTAGCCAAAACCATCTAGTCTACAAGACTGTTCTATCCTTCACTTAAACCAGACCTCGATCCTCCAGATCGAACCTTATAACAAATCAACGTGCTCAACTACCTTATTCACCTCGATCCTCCAGATCGATCCTATAACAAACCAACGTGCTCAACTACCTTAACCATCTCGATCCTCCAGATCGATCCTCAGCCCTCCAAGCTGAACTTATAATTAATAAAATGTGCTCAACATTTGTTTGTAAAAAGTGTGGATCTGGACTTAAGTGGTATGCAGAAAAATGTTTTCGTGAGAGCCCTAGTGATCATAGTCTAGACTCGAGACAGAATCCTAGTTCGCTATGATCAGAGCTCTGATACCAAGCTGTCACACCCTGGCTTTGCGGAAGCGTGGTTAATTTTGGTGTGACTTCTTAATACCATAGCTTAATCATAACAAAGCTATATGAATTTAAAAACCATGCAAGTCATCATTAAGTTAAAAATCAACATACAATACCATTGTTTTAAACGCACGACCATAATCCATGTTCAGTAAACATTACAACTTATAACAAACATAAACGAGGGTTAAGGATTGTGTCTTGACCAGGTAAGAGAACACAACCCCTAATCCTTGATGACTTCATGAAAATTGCAGCGGAAAACGTTCATACCGTGCCAGAATCCGTTTAATTTCCTGAAATACATGTGAGTTGAAAAATCAACAATAATGTTGAGCGAGTTCATGTGCAAGTGAGTAAGTAAAACACTTGTAAGTATAAAAGTTCCCCGGTATGTAGCAGTGTAAGAGGACTTGTGATCACCAATGGTTTGCAAGGCCATTAGCATGTTGTGAAATGCAAGTAAGTAAGATACAACCCTAGCCGATTTTGCGTTGGGTACCAAGTCACTCCGGATCCGTTCTGTTAGTCCTCCGAGAGGCCTGTTCTGTTGGACCGGGAGCTGGGCTCGCTACACCCAAATAGATCTACCGCTCGAGTCCCTCGGGGTTCTAACTACCCATTCACATGATCTAAACCTCCTTACGTTATTCATACCGTGTATAAAGTACTTGTAAACAAAGTAACATGTATTTCACCCCCGCAGTTTAAGAAAACTGAAAACAGTTAGAGAAAAGGGGGACATGAACTCACAGTGGATGCGTAAACTCTATCAAGCGTCTCTGAAGCAGTAATCTGTGCAACGACCTACAAGTGCTAATTCTATTAGACGGACGGCCGTGCTTTAGCTTTACAGTTTATGTTTGCGGGAAATAGTTAGACAACTATTTCGTGTTACATTTTGTATATGCTTGATAGTTATTTTTCCTTCCCAAGGATGGGGGATACAATACATGTGCGTAAGTTACGTTTTATCATTCTTGTGGTAATGTAATTACCGGTGTAACTTATATGTTTGTGTAAGCGTTTGCAAAGTTTTGGAATCATTAACGCTTGTAAATATTATTTTCACTCTAAAATAATATTTATGTATTTCACAAAATAATCATAAACAGTGTTGTGACAAATATATTTATCACGTTAATCTTTGTGAAAATCCCACCTCCGAATGTTTAGTCAAATATAGTACTGGCGAAATTTATGTTTCAAAAGTATGCCCAAAAATAGTTCTAACACTTGTTGTGTAAAAAGTCTAAGTGTTAGGTTTTTAGAAAATTTCGCCAGAGTTTCCTCTGTAACTGGAGGTGGCCACGCTTTCAAGCGTATCATTTTCTTTTAACAATCAATTCAACAATCTTCTTTATTTCAATCAAACAATTTCCGACACATCAAACTAGTCAACAAGTATGTAAATTTGCATAGTCGCATGAACTTGCAGTTTTTCCGCATTAATAATGTAAATCATCCTTATATATGTAGATTTCTATATAAAGTAACTTTAATCTTGTAAAAACCTCGTGTTTAGAGAAAACCGTCTTTACAACTTCTAGTAACAAGTGACAAATACACTTCTTTGTCGGATCTCTTTATTTCACAAGTGTCTATACACCCGTGGTTTATAAAATCATATTTATTAGTGCAAGATCCATCTTTAGAAAAACATGATTTCTTTAAAGTGTGGTCTTTCAAAAATACCACTTGCGGATACGTAGATCCGCTAGTTTTAAACACCATTTTACCGGTTAAAATACTTTTACACAAGTAAAATATTTCTCTACAAGTTCATGTCTCTAAAATGTGGTAGTGTTTCACTTTTAACCCTTGTATCTTTCAAAAACAAGCTTATGTGAATACGTGATTTTACAAAGTCGGGTTAAACGAAGATTTGAGCTACCACATTATAGATCGGGTCACAATAAGCACAAATTTCAAGTCCTACGACTTTTACACAAGACATATGCTATTAACCTCCATTTTAGTGATTTTACTAGACTTTAAGGATTCAAAACGCATGTTAACGATATTTAACCGACAGAAGTTCTTTTAACCACTTTAGATAAGCTTAAAAACAAGATTTAAAGGTTATACCTCTAGCTCGGGGCTAGGGAAGATTCGTGACGAAAAACGCGTGGATAAAAGCCAACGGTTGAGGTCCTTCGTGTTCCGTGTGCACCAAAGCTCCTTATACGTGATCTTGGATGTGTGTATGATGATGGAATGTAGGAGACAAGAACCGAAAGTGTGATGTGTGTGTGTGTGGTGTTCGGCCGTGAGCCACCAAGAGAGAAAGAGAGTGAGTTGGTTTGTGTTGATAAGTGATAATTCTCTAGTAATCCCATGTATTTATAAAGAAAAATCATGTGCTTTATCCATTGGTTTTTATGTTGCAAGATGCTAGACAATGGTTAATAAAATAATCAAGTTGTACTTAGGGGTGTTCCCCCTAGTTTATGGGGCCGGTTAGGGGAAAGGGTTGGGTTGGTTCGATTGTAAGTGGGTGTTTAGGGGTTTAGTTAGGTAAACTAAGTTAGTTTAGGTGTTTAACCTTGTTAGTTATAAGCTGCGTGTTATGACGGGTGTTAGGGTAACCAGGGACCCTAACTGGCTCAGAAAAAGAGTAATAATAAAAAAAATAGTATAGTTTTCATGTTCCGGGTAAAGTCCGGGTGTCCGGTTGGATGGTAATCCGTTAAAGTGTTATAAAAGACTTTAAAGTGTCGTTATTACATTTTTTTTAGTGACACAATTTGTTTTCCCGACTCTTTAGAAAGTGTCTAGTGATATTTTCTCATTTTTGGCACTTTACTAGTCAGCTAGAAGCTGGTTAAATTATTTAAAGTGCTGTGTTTGGTACTTAAAGTACGTTCTGGCACATCCGAATCAGTGTATCTTATCCCTAGAGACGCGGTAACACAACCCTTATATCCTACACTCACTACCAGTGTAGCCAAAATATATGAGGCTCTTAACAGGCCTTGAGGCAGTATTTGCCTGATGCTGGTTATATCAGCATGTTTACTGTGTATCCGTTTGGTGCTACTGTGCTTTTTGTGCATCATGTTTGTCACTAGGGTTCAGCACGTAAATAATGTAGTGACAGCAAATAAAGTATGATGCAAGTAAGTGCATGTATCAGTATGCAGGTAGCAGTTTATCAGCTAGTTTCAATCAAGCACAGTAATCAAGTAATAATTAATCATTAATTAAGTTGTACGGATACCTGGTTTTGTGCGGGTTGTCACAACATTTTGGTATGACATTTGGTTTGTTTAAATGGGACAAAAATACATTCATTAACATTGATCACGCCGCTTGGTAGTAAGTAATGGTACCATAAAAATTGACAACTCCCGTTCCTGAAATCCTAGGTTTGTTTGGGTGGAAGGAATGACTGAATCCAATATACATAACTTAGATAAACCTTTAATTTGTTTAAGGGTTTGTCGCCACAGTCGCAAGGCTTGAACATTTTTACATTGTGGTTTGTTTGGTAAATGATTTAAGTAACGATGCGTGTGTAATATGATAAAAGCATGGTGGATATACCACTGGTACTTCCTATATATAAGTGCTTTTATAGTATTACATATCGTGGCATTATTTAAACCATTTCAGATTAGACATATTACATTTTACACAAATAACATATTTTCACAAGACATTGTTTTACAAACAGTTTATTTTATACAACTCATTTTACTTGGTTATTTAATTAACCATATACCTTTCTTTTATATAATCTGTTTTCTTATCAAATTTTCGTATGATTTATAAAAGAAAACACTTAACAAGATTCATGACAAATTGTTATTAAACATTTCTTTAAACTTAAGTCATGAATCCTATTTTAACAAAACCTATGTATCTCACAGGCATTTTTATGCTGACGTACCTATTTTCACATGTGTTTTCAGGAGTTGATGCGTAGGTTTGATCAGGACACACTAGGGTGGACTCGTGCCTTAGTGACATAAAAGAAGCAAGATTAGTTTAAATAATGTTATGTACTCTTGTTTCTTTTGTTTAAAGACAATGTAACCTCTTTGTTAATAAATAAAGCAAAAACTTTAATTACCATGGTTGTGAAACAATAATTCTGTTGCAACACTCCCTGACGTTTCCACCGCGGTTTGATGTTTTACGCGCTCGGGGTGTGACAGGTTACCATCAGTTGAGAATACAAGAGGAAAGTATACCCAAAATGGCCTTTAGGACTCGTTATGGACATTACGAGTTTCTTGTTATGCCGTTCGGCTTAACCAACGCACCGGCGGTATTCATGGACCTCATGAACCGTGTGTGTAAGCCGTATTTGGACAAATTTGTGATTGTGTTTATCGATGATATCCTAATATACTCGCGAACCGAGGAACACGAGCAACATTTGTGAGTTATTTTGGAACTCTTGAGAAAGGAACAACTGTATGCAAAGTTTTCGAAGTGCGAATTTTGGATTCGCGAGGTACAATTCCTAGGTCATGTGGTAAATGAGAAGGGAATTCATGTCGACCCGGTGAAGATTGAGGCGATTAAGAATTGGGAAGCGCCTAGGACCCCCACTGAGATAAGACAGTTTCTGGGATTAGCGGGCTATTATAGATGATTCATAGAGAACTTTTCAAAAGTTGCTCAACCGCTAACTTCCTTAACATAAAAAGACAAGAAATTTGATTGGGGCGAAAAACAAGAGGCGGCTTTTCAACTACTAAAGGATAAACTTTGTGATGCGCCTATTTTGTCCTTACCCGACGGTACCGATGACTTCATGGTTTATTGTGATGCATCACACCAAGGTCTTGGTTGTGTGTTGGTGCAATGGGACAAAGTCATTGCGTACGCGTCTCGTCAATTAAAGGTGCATGAGAAAAACTATACCACGCACGATCTGGAGCTAGGTGCGGTGGTATTCACGTTAAAGATCTGGCGTCACTACTTATATGGTACTCGTTGCACAATCTTTACAGATCACAAGAGTTTGCAACACATATTCGATCAGAATGATTTAAATATGCGGCAACGACGATGGGTCGAGTTATTGAACGATTATGATTGTGAGATAAAGTATCATCCGGGCAAGGTGAACGTTGTGGCAGATGCCTTGAGCCGCAAGGAACGTGTAAAACCTCTAAGGGTGCGAGCCTTAGAATTGACCATACAAAATGATCTCACTTCTCTGATTCACGATGCTCAACAAGAGGCGCTTAAACCAGAAAATATACAAGCATAATACTTACGAGGAATGGAGGCACAATTGGTGCTAAAGGAGGATGGAACACTGTACTTTATGGGACGAATTTGGGTTCTGTCCTTTGGCGAACTACGAACGATTATTTTGGACGAAGCACACAAGTCAAGGTACTCTATACATCTGGGTTCAGATAAGACGTACCAAGATTTAAAAGAATTTTATTGGTGGCCTAAGCTTAAAAGCGACATTGCTACTTATGTTGGGAAATGCCTTACATGCGCCAAGGTTAAGGCGGAATATCAAAAGCCTTCTGGTTTGCTCCAACAACCTGAAATTCCCGTATGGAAATGGGAACAAATCTCAATGGACTTCATTACTAAGTTACCTCGAACCTCGAAAGGCCATGATATGATTTGGGTAATTGTAGATCGACTTACAAAGTCCGCACATTTTCTACCGATCACTGAGAAGGATAACACCAAGGAACTGGCCGAAATATATCTCAAGGATATTGTGGCACGACATGGAGTGCCTGTTTCTATTATATCAGACCGATATGGTCGATTCGTGTCAAGAATATGGCAATCATTCCAAAAGGCCTTTGGATCCCAACTGAATCTTAGTATGGCCTTTCACCCTTAAACGGACGGACAAAGTGAACGAACGATACAAACTTTGGAGGACATCTTACTTGCTTGTGTGATGGATTTGGGTGGAAACTGGGATACTCACTTGCCCTTAGTGGAGTTCTCGTACAATAATAGTTATCACACTAGCATCCAGGCCGCCCCGTTTGAAGCATTATATGGACGAAAGTGTCGGTCCCCGCTATGTTGGGCGGAGACCGGGGATAAACAACTCATTGGTCCGGATTTGGTCCAGGAAACCACGGACAAGATCATCCAGATACGAGACCGTATCAAGACGGCTCGTGATAGACAAAAGAGCTACGCTGACAAACGACGCAAACCATTAGCTTTTGAGGTCGGAGACATGGTATTGTTGAAAGTCTCGCCTTGGAAGGGCGTAGTAAGATTTGGTAAACGCGGAAAGTTGAACCCACATTACATTGGACCCTTCAAAATCCTGGAAAAGATCGGAACTGTTGCGTACAAGTTAAAACTACCAGAAGAACTGAGCAGTGTACACGACACGTTTCACATGTCAAATCTCAAGAAAAGTCCCACTCAAGAAACAGTCGTCATCCCAGCGGATGAGATACATGTCAACGATAAACTCCAATTTACTGAAGAACCTATTGAGGTTACGGACTGGAAGGTCCGCAAGACACGGAGGAGTCGTAGGAAGCTAGTTAAAGTTCGTTGGAACTCGCGTCACGGTCCCTAGTATACGTGGGAACGTGAAGATCAAATGAAATCCAAGTACCCTCACCTGTTTTCAGACTCCCCTGCAACCGGTTACACGACTTGAATTTCGGGACGAAATTCTCTTAACGGGGGGAGAATGTGACAACTGGCAAAAATAATGGTAATTCCGTACAACTTAAACACTTGATTTAACGTTTAATTTCTCTCTTTACGATTTAATTATTGCATGATTTGGTCGTATAAGTTCTAGCAATCATAGGACATGTTTAAAAATGCTAAACAATACTAACACAATAGCCATGTCGCGAGAAAACCACAAACTATGTCCTAATATGTTGGAAAAATGCTGAAAACACTATTCACTTGAGCACACTATTCATGCCAGCTAGTTCTGAAAACTGTCGGAACGAGCAACGAAGGGCGCGGACGCACTTGGTAGATGGAATACAAATAAAAATCCCAAACTAGGGGCACTAAATCGCTAAAACACTTCAACTTTCCGGTAAACGCGTATGAATGCACTTGTCCGTCCTGTGCCGAAATATAATCAAAATAAATTGTCCGCGACGTCAGAATCTATTATTTTAAGGTCCGTAGGACTTATAATTAAAGTATAAACCTTAAATAGGCTTGTGGTATCCGAATTACAAGTCTCTGGTATTACGGCAAAACTTGCACAACTTCGTCGTTTTCGCACCGATGAACTAGTTAGCGATATTTTCGCCATCCAAACAACTAAACGAACATCCTAGTGAACTAGTTAAGCACATTTTGGTGTCAAAAATATTGTCGGAACGCTTACGGTGCAAGAACTTATCAAACCCCCTAAACCCCTAAACTTTTATTAAAACTTACAACTTTTATAATGTAACATTTATAAAAAATAATAATAATAAAAACCATACCCCCCCCCCCCCCATTCGATCATGGTGGACCCCACAAGACATCAACCTACATTTTCTAAGGAATGGATGAAGATTTGAGGGATGGTCTTGTATTTTTTTTTTTTTTGACATTTGAAAGATCTTGATGTTATAACCATTCTTATCACCATTCCACCATCATTTTTCCTCATTCAAAAAAATCACACAAACCCTTCTTTCCTTCTTCTCCATTCTCGGCCAAAACAACACCAAATAAACCCACCATTTTCTTTTAGAAATCACCCCATTTTCACTATAATCACACCTTTTTATAACCATCTAAGCATCAAGAACACATGGAGCACACTTAGGGCTTTGGTTGGAGCTTAATTTCTTCTTAATCATCTTATAATCTTGTGCAAAGTTGTAAGCCCTCACTAACCATCTTTTTAAGCTTGTTATTATATGTAGATTAATAAAGTACTTGTTGATCATCTTGAAATCAAAGAAGAATTTCACCTAAAACCCTAAACCAAAACTTAACAACTTACTAAATAAGAAGTATTATGTGATTATTATGTGTATTAGTGTTGAATGAGTTGTATGAGCATGTTGATTTTGTTAAAGTAGGTTGATTAGTCATGAGATTTATGATGATCATGTTGTTTATTTAGTGTAGTAACTTATATAAGTGATGATATTGTATTATTAAGCTTAAAAATATGATTTAAACAACTAGATGTTTAAATCATGAAAGATCATCATCATTATGTCCATGAGCTTTATATATATATACATATATGTGTTTAAACTTGAAAGATTAAGGATTTAATGAACTACACATGGTGATTATGAACTAGTAAATGTGATCTTTAAAAATAAAAAGTGATTTAATAAATGGTTAGGAAAACCACACTTAAAAAGTCTTGAACTTCAAGACATAAAAGTCTTGGAATTTTTAAGAAAATTATATATATAAAGTGCTCATAATTTAAGTAAATAAGTTGTGGAACTTGTTTGCTTAGTGTTGAAAATTGTTAAGATTAGTGGGATGATGTTATTGGAAAATTTGAAATGATTTTAAACATGGTTTGAATATATGGGAAAAACGCCATAGTTTAGGGAAACTATGGCGAAATTCTATAAAAATCTAATCGCGATTAAAAAGAGATTAATGGGGTGATTAGCATAGTTAATCGTGATTAGTGACCTTAATTATGATTAACAACCTTAATCGTGGTTAGACAAACCCTAATGACAAGGGGTAAAACTAAAAGTTGTTTTAGCATCCAAGAGTTTATTTAAACACTAAAAGTTGTTTTTATTAAATAAAATGGGTAAAACTATAAGTAAAAAAATCAATATAATTTTTGAGAAAATTATATATACTTCAAATACCCTACTTGGTGTATAATATGTGTATAATTATGTGTATGTATTAGTGCTAGGAATACGTACTAAAATGATACATACAATACTTACAAAAATATACACTTACACTACGACCGAAACCTTACAAACATTCACAAGTGTGATGTTAGTCACGAACCGTCGCGCCTACTTAAAATGCACAATTATAATACCATAACTAAAGGCGCGAACATTGGATGATTCTTTATGCTTCTACAACGAGACGGACAATTTCGACACAAAAGATATAATAACAACTCACGACGACAATTATAACAAACAACATATTCTAGACACTTGAAATTTATACATGCACGACAACGAAAAATCGGAAAGTTTAACATTGATCATAACGCCAAGTGTGATTAGAAAAAAAATAACAAGTTACTAGCATAACTAGTAAAAGTTATCAAAATTCAATAAACACTAAATTGGGCCAAAATTACAAAATGTTGGGCTCTTGAAATCGATATTGCGCTAGGCCCAATATCTTAGATACATGGGCAATTTCTAATAAAACACTTGACTAAGCCCAATATCTTAAAATCATGGGCTAGGCCTGATGACTAAATTCATTAATTAAGGACCAAATGTCATAATATATGGATTAAGCCCAATAGCTTAAAGTCATGGGCTAAGGCCCAATGACCAAATGTATGAACTAGGCCCAATAACATAAATTATGGGCTAAGCCCAAAGTAAAATACATGTATTTTTTTAAATATATATTGTACAAATACATTAATACGGTATACCTACACGTATAAATACGGTATACCTACACGTATAATATGGTATACCCACGCGTATAGTACGGTATACCTACACGTATAATACGGTATACCTACACGTATATATACGGTATACCTACACGAATAATACGGTATACCCACGCGTATAATACGGTATACCTACAAGTATAAATACGGTATACGTACACGTATAAAGCACACAAATACAAGTATACATACGGTATATGTATATGTATAAAAGACTCTAGTACATGAGGATATACTCACCTACACTTGTTGAAGTGTACTCTCTCACTTAGGTTGTATGCATACGACAACGTATTTCGACGTTAAAAATAAATATTTTCAACACTTTTATTAATTAAAGATATACACAAATATAAAGTATCGAATCAAAGTATACCAGAAACAAATGCCAACATATTATTATTAAATTACACAAGCGTTCCAAAAATGAAATGAAAATAATAAACGTTCAAGATGAGCAACGAGTACAAGGTCTAGGAAGGACCGATGTGTCTAATGAGTTAGAACCCTTGTAGGTTGACTCGCGTTTACGGAACACGTTGATTGAATATCTCTCTCTCAGGAACGCAAAGCTGTGAGTTCATGTCCCCCTTTTATCTTAAATGTTTTCGGATTTATAACTCTTGGGGGTGGAATACATGTCTCAATGGTATGGTTTAGCTAGGGAATGAACTGTTAGATCATGTGAGCGAATAATAATCTCTCTTAAGTTCCATTAATCTTGTATAAGACCGAGGGCAAAAGTGGTAGATATATCGGGTGTAGCGAGCCCCACTCTTGGGTCCCTGTGTGGCCCATGTAGTGCTTTTGTTGTTCTGACCGGGTCGACCGGAGGAAATTCACTAGGGTTGAGTGCTTCCTATGTCGCCACACATATTAATGTCCTTGCAAAATATTAATGATCTGTTCATAGACGCTATACATGCCTGTTTGTTATAAAAGTTCTCTCACACGTTTAAAGGTTTAATTGGAGCTCACTCAAAACACATGAACTCGCTCAACTTTTGTTGATGTTTTCAAACTCACATGTATTTAAGGAAACTAATGGAACTTTGGTGCTGGTGTTTACTATAAAGCTTTTGGATTACAAGTTATCGATGTCATCCCTTTTGGAGGGTTTGGTCCATATATCTCATCTTCAATGAGATATAGGATGCAAAGCCTTATGTTTTAAATCTTATGTAAAACTAGTCCTTTTGTAAACTTAAAACTTATGTTGGTTTGTATCTTAAATAACTTATGATGTGTAATATTTTTATTATGTCAATGGATGAACATCGTATGTTTTTAATCATGTAGTTGTTTACTTATATCGTATGCAATGAAAACTAATCAAGTTCACACCGCACGCTTCTGCTAATGAACGGGTGTGACACATCCTACTGATCAAGTTTTTTTGGGTAAAGGGTTACCCCGGTGATTCTTTATATTCACAACCAAAACAAAACAAGTAGTGTAGAGAGCCTACACTAGTTCAATCAAGAGGCATACCTCAAGAAAGTTCACCACGCAAAAACAAAAACAAATACAAGATAACCAAAACAACCACTAGTCTAAAGAACTAGAAAAACTCTAACTCGAATCTCTAATCATCCACCTTCGTATCCATCATCACGAATATCCCATTCCTGCAACAGCCTTGCCACTCCATCAGTTCTCTTTAGCCGAAGTCCCATGATTTTATACCGAACCGTATCCAATATTACTTGACATAAGTGCTCCGGTGGTCTCAACTGGTTCTTGAATAATCTAGTGTTCCTTTCTTGCCAAATAAAATAAGCTGTAGCCGCTACTAAAATCCTGCTGACATACATACCGGCCGATTTAGATTTTACACGCAACATAAGCCATCCCACCACATCATCCCACTTTGAATTCACATCTTCCATACCCACTTTTCGTCTAACCGTAATCCATATCTTCGATGAGTACTTGCACTCAAAAAATAAATGATCGTGAGAATCATGATTTTCATAACAAAGCAAGCAACACATCATATTCATATTCTTCCTGCGAGAAAGATCCCACTGTAGAATAATATCTTGGGTTAACAATTTCTTCCTCATAATCAGCCACATGAGAAACGCATGCCTTGGAATGCATTTAGCACACCAAACTAAGCTGCTCCAATCCACTTCTGCTTCATTATATCGAACCGTTTGCCACATATTCGAAGCCGATACCTCCACCATCAGATTTCCATCCTTCCATTGGACTATATCTCTTTTATTATGGCTTAACTGGATCTGATCAAGCTGTATAAGGACCGGAAAAATATCACGCCACGCAGCTGGCCATAACCACTCCCCATTATCATAAATGTCCGCAACCGAATCTGTGACAACTTGAGTTTCCAAGATTTCCATCTTCGCATTAATTGCGCGTTAATTGTTTAGATTGTTTGTTTACACGACTTGTTTGTTTCACAACTGTACACGTTTGTAATATGTTAATCGTATTGTGACTAATATGTTATTTAAATGTGGTGTGTATAAAGTGAGTTATTTAAATGTGGGGCTAAAATACACACGGAAGTTTTTTTTTATTGGGCCGATTAAAGCCCAAGTAGATCATGGTTGGGGGCCGGTTGTTGAACTGGATTTTTATATTCACATCTGGCTGAATATCGATAATAACACATCACTCAAATAAACCCTACCTATTCTAAACATGCATGCGGCTGTGGAACCCCCTCTCCACCGAAACCTTTTGATCCTTTCAATCAGTACCCTTACCTTCGGTTAGTGACGTTTCTGTTCATGTTGAGTCTATTAGTTGTGGTTAATTATGTGCAAGGTATTAATGTCTTATATGTGCATCACTGGTTAAGTATAAGTATATTAGGTGGAATCGGTTAGGGCTGCATGGCAGTGTTAATAAACCTGTTATGACAACCATTTGAATGATGGGGACTGTAAAGGCACATGCTATTATTGAATGATAATCGACAACTATATTCAAACTATTTATTCTATTGGCCCTTTTAGTTTTAGTGGACTGATGAGAATTAATGGATCTGACAATACACATGCATAGGGCCGATAATATGATTAGATCACATGCAAATGGATTACACAAATATAATGGCCATAGAATATTATGATGAATGGACTGTGTTATGTTAATTAAAAATCAAAGATGATATGCTATTAGATGTTACTGTGTGATATTTTTGGGCCGATTATATGCAATAACTGTTCATGGAGTGTTCATGCGTGGTTAGGATAGGTTATAGTTGTTAGAGTTATAATAATAACTGTTCGATGTAGTTCTAATTAAATGGTTATAGGGATAAAAAGAATGTCATGTTGATCAATGGTAGCTTTGATTTATTTATGCAGCTACTGTTGATGGTAATATATGTAGTCTGGGCCGCCCCAATTGGTCAACACACGCATGATAGGGGCCGTTTCTTAGTGGGCTGTTCACATGGCTTTACTTGGGGATTAATGGATAATGGGGCTGGGACAATTGGGCCGCACACGATGATGAACACAGTAATGAATCGTCAAATTGTTATTGGCCTAATATGCTTGTAACGTGAAGGTGTTGGTAGCTCAAATGCTTGTTGGGTATTAATTGTATTTGCATGATACCTGAGTATAAATCGAATTATTTGGGATGTGTTATACTTGCTTATACATGTTGAATATGTGCTAAGAATATATGAGTAATTGTGGAATGTTACGTGTTGTGCTTGTATACAAACTGATTGATTACGTGTAACTGTCATAGGACTTGAATGATTACTTGATACCGAGCAAACCAAGGTGAGTTCACACTCTTACCAAGGCATGGGATTCCCGGGGTCGGGAATGGGGTTAAATGATTACTTGTACTTTCATCGTTACTGGAATACGTACCACTGACCTCGTTAGGGGAAGGTCACTTATAGATACAGCTAGACTAGTAACACATGGGAAGCCCCCACTAATCTTCGCAAACATGCCTGGAATGGCCGCGATACGAATACTAATCTTCGCACACATGCCTGGAATGGCCGCGATACGAATACTAATCTTCGCACACATGCCTGGAATGGCCGCGATACGAATACTAAACTTCGCAAACATGCCTGGAGGGCCGCGATACAAATACAACTAGTCTAGAATACATGGGAAACCCCCACAAATCTTCGCAAACATGCCTGGAATGCCGCGATACAAATAAATACGATACATAGTTTACTAAACAAACATACGGTTTAAGAAACGAATACTATAACTAAACAACCAACTGTGAACTCGCTCAACTTTGTTGTTGACTCGTTGTTACATGCCTTGCAGGTCGTTAGGTACTCATGGAGCTTGCACGGGGAGGCACAGTCGTTGTGGGACATGGATCGAGGATGCCATGTTAAACATTTATGACATTTCAAACTTATTGCTTATGTTAGGTTTTACATTAATACTTCCGCTAAACACTTAACTATGCTTTGGTTTTGAACACCTTTCATATTGTTTGGTTGAATTATTTTTACTACATACATGGTTCAATATGATTGGTGGCTTGATCCTGGTCATGTCACGCCTCCAAGCGGTGATACTCCGTGTATGGATTGTTGGGGTGTGACAGATTGGTATCAGAGCCATTGGTTATAGTGAACTTGGTTTTAATAAGGGAAAAAGTTTTTGTTAAAACCAGACTATAACCTGAACAGTGCTCAACGACCCACAACGACGCTTCGCTCCACGTGCAAGACTCGACACAATAGGTGATATGGTTTATGTTTACATTGCCTACTTGCTAGATTACATAGAACTTTGCTCATGGTATGCTTAGATAAACGTAGCAACTGTTGATTGAAACACTTATGTGCTTACTCTCTTCTGTCATCGCACTTTCGCGAACCTCTCTCACTCATGTTCTCTTTGATATCAAGATCATGAGTGGACGCGTTAACCTAACTCAAGCCCAGTTGGCGGCTTTGATCACTGAACAAGTTACTGCAGCACTCGCAGCTGCCCAGGCAGGAGGTATAACCTGCCATCACCACTTACTCTAGGATCTTTAGATCCTACTCTCGTAAACCAACACTCGTGCTTAAGTATGTTTACTCTTACGCACACGATAGGTTAACACGCTCAGCCACCTGTGTGCACGTTCAAGACTTTTATGGACTGTCGTCCTACTACTTTCAGTGGCACTAAAGGGTTGGACTCCTCCACTGGTTTGAGAAGCTCGAATCGGTCTTCGAAATGTGTGAATGCCCTGAGTCTCGTAGGGTGAAGTACGCCACTGGTACTCTCGAAGGCACTGCGCTAACTTGGTGGAACGCGCAAGTTCAGGTGCTGGGGCTGGCGGCTGCTAATGCCACCTCATGGGATGATTTTAAGGAACTGATCAAACGTGAATACTGTAGTCGTGATGACATCCGTAAGATGGAAGTGGAATTCTTTAACCTGAAGATGACGGGGTCAGAGATAGAAGCGTACACGAAGCGATCCAACGAACTGGCAGTGTTATGTCCAACTATGGTGGATCCTCCCATCAAACGCATTGAGCTGTACCTCAAAGGCTTAGTACCCGAGATTCAAAGTCATGTGATTTCTGCTAACCTTGCTACTATCCAGGATGTTACTCGTCTTGCTCATCGTCTCACAGACCAGGCAGTGGAACAGAACAGGCTGCCTAAGCGTATTGGTGCTACTGCTACTACTACTTCTGTTACTCCCAGTGACAACAAACGAAAGTGGGATGGAACCTCCAGCAAGGGTTCGACTTCAGTTCAATCCCAGGCACCGCAGCGAAAGATTGATGACTATCAGAGCCCTGGTCAGCAATCTTCTGGTAGTCAAGGGCAGGGTGGATATCGGGGAAATCACCCAAAGTGTAATAGATGCAACAGACACCATAGTGATCAGTGCAACAGGGGTCGTTGCCAGAGGTGTCTCAAGATGGGTCATGAAGCTAAGGATTTCAGGAGCTCGCGACCTGCGGATCAGAATCAACAACACCAATAATCAGGGCAATGGGAATAACAACGGGGGAAATAATGACGGCAATGGTGCCAGGGGTCGAGCGTTTGTGATTGGTCAGGGTGACGCAAGGAATGATCCCAACGTGGTAATGGACTTTCCTTATCGATCTTATTCCTATAGTTCTGGGTAGTTTTGACATCGTCATTGGGATGAATTGGTTATCCCAACAGCAAGCAGAGATTCTATGCAAAGAGAAGATTGTTCGTATTCCTCGTTCTGGTGAAGAACCTTTAGTGATTCATGGTGAAAAGAGTGGTGCAGTTGTAGGTATCATCTCTTTCCTTAAAGCCCAGAAGTGTTTACGAAAGGGCCACACTGCTATTTTAGCACTAGTTACTGACGCATCAACGAAAGAGAAGAAGATCGAGGATATCCCAGTAGTACGGGATTTTCCTCAGGTGTTTCCTGAAGATTTACCGGGGCTACCGCCTCATCGCCAGGTCGAATTTCAGATCGAGCTAGCTCCTGGAGCAGTACCCATAGCTCGAGCATCTTATCGCTTAGCTCCAACTGAACTAGAAGAATTGTCTAAGCAATTGCAAGAACTCTTGGATAAGGGTTTCATTCGTCCTAGCTCTTCGCCCTGGGGAGCTCCAGTATTATTTGTGAAGAAGAAAGACGGTACCTTCCGCATGTGCATAGATTACCGCGAACTGAACTAGGTGGCCGTGAAGAACCGCTATCCTCTTCCACGCATTGACGACTTGTTCGACCAGCTACAAGGGTCGAGCTACTATTCAAATATTGACCTGAGGTCAGGATACCATCAACTGAGAGTCCGGGACGAGGACGTCTCCAAAATAGCATTCAGAACTCGCTACGGCCACTACGAGTTTCTGGTCATGCCATTCGGGCTAACCAACGCACCAGCGGTGTTCATGGATCTGATGAACAGAGTGTGCAAGCCCTACTTGGATAAGTTTGTGATTGTATTCATCGACGACATTATGATTTACTCCAAGAGTCAGGAGGAACACGAGCAGCATTTACGACTTATATTGGAACTCCTCCGAACAGAACAGTTGTCCGCTAAGTTTTCGAAATGCGACTTTTGGCATCGGGAAGTCCACTTTCTAGGCCACGTGGTAAACAAGGATGGGATCCATCCAAGGTAGACTCGATCAAGAACTGGCCTGCACCTCGTACACCAACAGAAATCCGCCAAGTCTTGGGTTTGGCGGGCTATTACAGAAGGTTCATCAAGGACTCCTCCAAGATTGCACAACCCCTCACCTCACTAACCCAGAAAGGCGTTATTTATCGTTGGGGAAATGCACAGGATTCAACATTTCAGCATTTAAAGGATAGACTTTGTAGCGCACCTATTCTTTCATTGCCAGAGGGCACAGACGATTTTGTAGTTTATTGCGACGCATCCATTCAGGGTCTTGGATGTGTGTCGATGAAACGTGATAAGGTCATAGCCTACACATCACGGCAACTTAAAGTTCATGAAAGGAACTACACTACACACGATCTGGAGCTGGGAGCTGTTGTCTTCGCACTTAAGATATGGAGACATTACCTGTACGGTACCAAGTGCACCATCTACACCGATCATAGGAGTCTCGAGCATATCTTCAAGCAAAAGGAGTTGAACATGCGACAACGTCGATGGGTCGAACTACTGAACGATTACGAATGTGCCATCAAGTACCATCCGGGCAAAGCAAATGTTGTGGCCGACGCCCTCAGTCGAAAAGATACTACACTCAAACGCGTGCGAGCATTACAACTTACCATCCAGTCTAGCCTTCCTACACAAATACGAGATGCTCAGGTAGAAGCATTGAAACCAGAAAACGTCAGGGCTGAAGCTCTACGCGGCTCAAGGCAATGGTTGGAACAAAAGGCAGACGGCGCCTACTATGTAACGGGATGCATTTGGGTCCCACTGTATGGCAACTTACGCGAGCTCGTAATGGATGAAGCACATAAGTCTCGCTACTCGGTACATCCAGGTTCGGATAAGATGTACCACGATTTGAAAACTACATATTGGTGGCCTAGCATGAAAGCTCATATAGCAACTTACGTTAGCAAATGTTTGACTTGTGCGAGAGTCCAGACTGAATATCAGAAACCATCAGGCCTACTCCAACAACCAGAGATACCACAATGGAAATGGGAGCAAATTTCCATGGATTTTGTTACTGGCCTGCCTAGATCTCAGCGTGGGAATGATACTATTTGGGTGATTGTGGATCGACTCACGAACTCTGCACACTTCCTGGCTATCAAGGAAACGGATAAGTTCTCCACTCTAGCAGACGTATATCTTAAGGAAGTTGTCTCGAGGCACGGGGTGCCAACCTCGATTATCTCCGATTGTGACGCACGTTTTACTTCAGAATTGTGGCAAGCAATGCATAAATCTTTTGGCTCTCGTTTAGACATGAGCACAGCTTATCACCCTCAGACGGATGGGCAGTCTGAGCGCACTATTCAAACTTTAGAAGACATGCTTCGTGCATGTGTAATCGATTTCGGCAACGGCTGGGAAAAACACCTCCCGTTAGTGGAGTTCTCGTATTACAACAGTTACCACACCAGCGTTCAAGCCGCTCCATTCGAGGCATTGTACGGGCGTAAATGCCGATCACCTCTTTGTTGGGCAGAGGTGGGTGATAGTCAGATCACGGGTCCAGAACTTGTAGTGGACACAACGGAAAGAATTACTCAGATACGGCAACGCATGGCGGCAGCTCGCGACCGTCAGAAAGCCTACGCAAACAAGCGCCGGAAACCACTCGAGTTCCAAGTTGGGGATCGAGTGCTACTCAAAGTTTCACCCTGGAATGGTGTGGTTCGTTTTGGCAAACAGGGCAAGCTCAATCCGCGATATGTCGGACCGTTCGAAATCATTGAGAAAATAGGCAAGGTGGCTTACAAACTAAACCTGCCCGCAGAACTCAGTGCAGTTCACAATGTCTTTCACGTGTCGAATCTGAAGAAGTGTCTGTCAGATGAGACCCTCATAGTTCCTTTGAAGGAGCTCACTATCGACGATTAGTTGCGATTCGTCGAGGAACCTGTTGAAATCACGGATCGAGATGTTAAGGTCCTCAAGCACACCAGAATACCTCTTGTTCGAGTTCGTTGGAACTCCCGTCGTGGCTCAGATTTTACCTGGGAACGAGAAGACCAAATGAAACTCAAGTATCCCCAGTTGTTCAGAAACAGTGCAACCACTACTGAGGCTGAAGCTACTACAGAATTTCGAGATGAAATTCCAAATCAACAGGGGGATGATGTGACACCCCAGGAAAACCAGCAAACTACACAACACAACTAGCTTCCTCAGTAACCACGTGCTAAATTTCGGGACGAAATTTCTTTCAAGTTGGGGATAATGTGACAACTTGAGTTTCCAAGATTTCCATCTTCGCATTAATTGCGCGTTAATTGTTTAGATTGTTTGTTTACACGACTTGTTTGTTTCACAACTGTACACGTTTGTAATATGTTAATCGTATTGTGACTAATATCTTATTTAAATGTGGTGTGTATAAAGTGAGTTATTTAAATGTGGGTCTAAAATACACACGGAAGTTTTTTTTTATTGGGCCGATTAAAGCCCAAGTAGATCATGGTTGGGGGCCGGTTGTTGAACTGGATTTTTATATTCACATCTGGCTGAATATCGATAATAACACATCACTCAAATAAACCCTACCTATTCTAAACATGCATGCGGCTGTGGAACCCCCTCTCCACCGAAACCTTTTGATCCTTTCAATCAGTACCCTTACCTTCGGTTAGTGACGTTTCTGTTCATGTTGAGTCTATTAGTTGTGGTTAATTATGTGCAAGGTATTAATGTCTTATATGTGCATCACTGGTTAAGTATAAGTATATTAGGTGGAATCAGTTAGGGCTGCATGGCAGTGTTAATAAACCTGTTATGACAACCATTTGAATGATGGGGACTGTAAAGGCACATGCTATTATTGAATGATAATCGACAACTATATTCAAACTATTTATTCTATTGGCCCTTTTAGTTTTAGTGGACTGATGAGAATTAATGGATCTGACAATACACATGCATAGGGCCGATAATATGATTAGATCACATGCAAATGGATTACACAAATATAATGGCCATAGAATATTATGATGAATGGACTGTGTTATGTTAATTAAAAATCAAAGATGATATGCTATTAGATGTTACTGTGTGATATTTTTGGGCCGATTATATGCAATAACTGTTCATGGAGTGTTCATGCGTGGTTAGGATAGGTTATAGTTGTTAGAGTTATAATAATAACTGTTCGATGTAGTTCTAATTAAATGGTTATAGGGATAAAAAGAATGTCATGTTGATCAATGGTAGCTTTGATTTATTTATGCAGCTACTGTTGATGGTAATATATGTAGTCTGGGCCGCCCCAATTGGTCAACACACGCATGATAGGGGCCGTTTCTTAGTGGGCTGTTCACATGGCTTTACTTGGGGATTAATGGATAATGGGGCTGGGACAATTGGGCCGCACACGATGATGAACACAGTAATGAATCGTCAAATTGTTATTGGCCTAATATGCTTGTAACGTGAAGGTGTTGGTAGCTCAAATGCTTGTTGGGTATTAATTGTATTTGCATGATACCTGAGTATAAATCGAATTATTTGGGATGTGTTATACTTGCTTATACATGTTGAATATGTGCTAAGAATATATGAGTAATTGTGGAATGTTACGTGTTGTGCTTGTATACAAACTGATTGATTACGTGTAACTGTCATAGGACTTGAATGATTACTTGTGAACATACTTTAGCATACCGAGCAAACCAAGGTGAGTTCACACTCTTACCAAGGCATGGGATTCCCGGGGTCGGGAATGGGGTTAAATGATTACTTGTACTTTCATCGTTACTGGAATACGTACCACTGACCTCGTTAGGGGAAGGTCACTTATAGATACAGCTAGACTAGTAACACATGGGAAGCCCCCACTAATCTTCGCAAACATGCCTGGAATGGCCGCGATACGAATACTAATCTTCGCACACATGCCTGGAATGGCCGCGATACGAATACTAATCTTCGCACACATGCCTGGAATGGCCGCGATACGAATACTAAACTTCGCAAACATGCCTGGAGGGCCGCGATACAAATACAACTAGTCTAGAATACATGGGAAACCCCCACAAATCTTCGCAAACATGCCTGGAATGCCGCGATACAAATAAATACGATACATAGTTTACTAAACAAACATACGGTTTAAGAAACGAATACTATAACTAAACAACCAACTGTGAACTCGCTCAACTTTGTTGTTGACTCGTTGTTACATGCCTTGCAGGTCGTTAGGTACTCATGGAGCTTGCACGGGGAGGCACAGTCGTTGTGGGACATGGATCGAGGATGCCATGTTAAACATTTATGACATTTCAAACTTATTGCTTATGTTGGGTTTTACATTAATACTTCCGCTAAACACTTAACTATGCTTTGGTTTTGAACACCTTTCATATTGTTTGGTTGAATTATTTTTACTACATACATGGTTCAATATGATTGGTGGCTTGATCCTGGTCATGTCACGCCTCCAAGCGGTGATACTCCGTGTATGGATTGTTGGGGTGTGACAGATTGGTATCAGAGCCATTGGTTATAGTGAACTTGGTTTTAATAAGGGAAAAAGTTTTTGTTAAAACCAGACTATAACCTGAACAGTGCTCAACGACCCACAACGACGCTTCGCTCCACGTGCAAGACTCGATACAATAGGTGATATGGTTTATGTTTACATTGCCTACTTGCTAGATTACATAGAACTTTGCTCATGGTATGCTTAGATAAACGTAGCAACTGTTGATTGAAACACTTATGTGCTTACTCTCTTCTGTCATCGCACTTTCGCGAACCTCTCTCACTCATGTTCTCTTTGATATCAAGATCATGAGTGGACGCGTTAACCTAACTCAAGCCCAGTTGGCGGCTTTGATCACTGAACAAGTTACTGCAGCACTCGCAGCTGCCCAGGCAGGAGGTATAACCTGCCATCACCACTTACTCTAGGATCTTTAGATCCTACTCTCGTAAACCAACACTCGTGCTTAAGTATGTTTACTCTTACGCACACGATAGGTTAACACGCTCAGCCACCTGTGTACACGTTCAAGACTTTTATGGACTGTCGTCCTACTACTTTCAGTGGCACTAAAGGGTTGGACTCCTCCACTGGTTTGAGAAGCTCGAATCGGTCTTCGAAATGTGTGAATGCCCTGAGGCTCGTAGGGTGAAGTACGCCACTGGTACTCTCGAAGGCACTGCGCTAACTTGGTGGAACGCGCAAGTTCAGGTGCTGGGGCTGGCGGCTGCTAATGCCACCTCATGGGATGATTTTAAGGAACTGATCAAACGTGAATACTGTAGTCGTGATGACATCCGTAAGATGGAAGTGGAATTCTTTAACCTGAAGATGACGGGGTCAGAGATAGAAGCGTACACGAAGCGATCCAACGAACTGGCAGTGTTATGTCCAACTATGGTGGATCCTCCCATCAAACGCATTGAGCTGTACCTCAAAGGCTTAGTACCTGAGATTCAAAGTCATGTGATTTCTGCTAACCTTGCTACTATCCAGGATGTTACTCGTCTTGCTCATCGTCTCACAGACCAGGCAGTGGAACAGAACAGGCTGCCTAAGCGTATTGGTGCTACTGCTACTACTACTTCTGTTACTCCCAGTGACAACAAACGAAAGTGGGATGGAACCTCCAGCAAGGGTTCGACTTCAGTTCAATCCCAGGCACCGCAGCGAAAGATTGATGACTATCAGAGCCCTGGTCAGCAATCTTCTGGTAGTCAAGGGCAGGGTGGATATCGGGGAAATCACCCAAAGTGTAATAGATGCAACAGACACCACAGTGGTCAGTGCAACAGGGGTCGTTGCCAGAGGTGTCTCAAGATGGGTCATGAAGCTAAGGATTTCAGGAGCTCGCGACCTGCGGATCAGAATCAACAACAACACCAATAATCAGGGCAATGGGAATAACAACGGGGGAAATAATGACGGCAATGGTGCCAGGGGTCGAGCGTTTGTGATTGGTCAGGGTGACGCAAGGAATGATCCCAACGTGGTGATGGACTTTCCTTATCGATCTTATTCCTAAAGTTCTGGGTAGTTTTGACATCGTCATTGGGATGAATTGGTTATCCCAACAGCAAGCAGAGATTCTATGCAAAGAGAGGATTGTTCGTATTCCTCGTTCTGGTGAAGAACCTTTAGTGATTCATGGTGAAAAGAGTGGTGCAGTTGTAGGTATCATCTCTTTCCTTAAGGCCCAGAAGTGTTTACGAAAGGGCCACACTGCTATTTTAGCACTAGTTACTGACGCATCAACGAAAGAGAAGAAGATCGAGGATATCCCAGTAGTACGGGATTTTCCTCAGGTGTTTCCTGAAGATTTACCGGGGCTACCGCCTCATCGCCAGGTCGAATTTCAGATCGAGCTAGCTCCTGGAGCAGTACCCATAGCTCGAGCATTTTATCGCTTAGCTCCAACTGAACTAGAAGAATTGTCTAAGCAATTGCAAGAACTCTTGGATAAGGGTTTCATTCGTCCTAGCTCTTCGCCCTGGGGAGCTCCAGTATTATTTGTGAAGAAGAAAGACGGTACCTTCCGCATGTGCATAGATTACCGCGAACTGAACTAGGTGGCCGTGAAGAACCGCTATCCTCTTCCACGCATTGACGACTTGTTCGACCAGCTGCAAGGGTCGAGCTACTATTCAAATATTGACCTGAGGTCAGGATACCATCAACTGAGAGTCCGGGACGAGGACGTCTCCAAAACAGCATTCAGAACTCGCTACGGCCACTACGAGTTTCTGGTCTTGCCATTCGGGCTAACCAACGCACCAGCGGTGTTCATGGATCTGATGAACAGAGTGTGCAAGCCCTACTTGGATAAGTTTGTGATTGTATTCATCGACGACATTATGATTTACTCCAAGAGTCAGGAGGAACACGAGCAGCATTTACGACTTATATTGGAACTCCTCCGAACAGAACAGTTGTCCGCTAAGTTTTCGAAATGCGACTTTTGGCATCGGGAAGTCCACTTTCTAGGCCACGTGGTAAACAAGGATGGGATCCATCCAAGGTAGACTCGATCAAGAACTGGCCTGCACCTCGTACACCAACAGAAATCCGCCAATTCTTGGGTTTGGCGGGCTATTACAGAAGGTTCATCAAGGACTCCTCCAAGATTGCACAACCCCTCACCTCACTAACCCAGAAAGGCGTTATTTATCGTTGGGGAAATGCACAGGATTCAACATTTCAGCATTTAAAGGATAGACTTTGTAGCGCACCTATTCTTTCATTTCCAGAGGGCACAGACGATTTTGTAGTTTATTGCGACGCATCCATTCAGGGTCTTGGATGTGTGTCGATGAAACGTGATAAGGTCATAGCCTACACATCACGGCAACTTAAAGTTCATGAAAGGAACTACACTACACACGATCTGGAGCTGGGAGCTGTTGTCTTCGCACTTAAGATATGGAGACATTACCTGTACGGTACCAAGTGCACCATCTACACCGATCATAGGAGTCTCGAGCATATCTTCAAGCAAAAGGAGTTGAACATGCGACAACGTCGATGGGTC
The DNA here is from genome assembly GCA_030545235.1 of Helianthus tuberosus. Taxonomy (NCBI): domain Eukaryota; kingdom Viridiplantae; phylum Streptophyta; class Magnoliopsida; order Asterales; family Asteraceae; genus Helianthus; species Helianthus tuberosus. The sequence goes on along the minus strand of JARYGA010060842.1, from coordinate 13,347,501 downwards.
GAACTACTGAACGATTACGAATGTGCCATCAAGTACCATCCGGGCAAAGCAAATGTTGTGGCCGACGCCCTCAGTCGAAAAGATACTACACTCAAACGCGTGCGAGCATTACAACTTACCATCCAGTCTAGCCTTCCTACACAAATACGAGATGCTCAGGTAGAAGCATTGAAACCAGAAAACGTCAGGGCTGAAGCTCTACGCGGCTCAAGGCAATGGTTGGAACAAAAGGCAGACGGCGCCTACTATGTAACGGGATGCATTTGGGTCCCACTGTATGGCAACTTACGCGAGCTCGTAATGGATGAAGCACATAAGTCTCGCTACTCGGTACATCCAGGTTCGGATAAGATGTACCACGATTTGAAAACTACATATTGGTGGCCTAGCATGAAAGCTCATATAGCAACTTACGTTAGCAAATGTTTGACTTGTGCGAGAGTCCAGACTGAATATCAGAAACCATCAGGCCTACTCCAACAACCAGAGATACCACAATGGAAATGGGAGCAAATTTCCATGGATTTTGTTACTGGCCTGCCTAGATCTCAGCGTGGGAATGATACTATTTGGGTGATTGTGGATCGACTCACGAACTCTGCACACTTCCTGGCTATCAAGGAAACGGATAAGTTCTCCACTCTAGCAGACGTATATCTTAAGGAAGTTGTCTCGAGGCACGGGGTGCCAACCTCGATTATCTCCGATTGTGACGCACGTTTTACTTCAGAATTGTGGCAAGCAATGCATAAATCTTTTGGCTCTCGTTTAGACATGAGCACAGCTTATCACCCTCAGACGGATGGGCAGTCTGAGCGCACTATTCAAACTTTAGAAGACATGCTTCGTGCATGTGTAATCGATTTCGGCAACGGCTGGGAAAAACACCTCCCGTTAGTGGAGTTCTCGTATTACAATAGTTACCACACCAGCGTTCAAGCCGCTCCATTCGAGGCATTGTACGGGCGTAAATGCCGATCACCTCTTTGTTGGGCAGAGGTGGGTGATAGTCAGATCACGGGTCCAAAACTTGTAGTGGACACAACGGAAAGAATTACTCAGATACGGCAACGCATGGCGGCAGCTCGCGACCGTCAGAAAGCCTACGCAAACAAGCGCCGGAAACCACTCGAGTTCCAAGTTGGGGATCGAGTGCTACTCAAAGTTTCACCCTGGAATGGTGTGGTTCGTTTTGGCAAACAGGGCAAGCTCAATCCGCGATATGTCGGACCGTTCGAAATCATTGAGAAAATAGGCAAGGTGGCTTACAAACTAAACCTGCCCGCAGAACTCAGTGCAGTTCACAATGTCTTTCACGTGTCGAATCTGAAGAAGTGTCTGTCAGATGAGACCCTCATAGTTCCTTTGAAGGAGCTCACTATCGACGATTAGTTGCGATTCGTCGAGGAACCTGTTGAAATCACGGATCGAGATGTTAAGGTCCTCAAGCACACCAGAATACCTCTTGTTCGAGTTCGTTGGAACTCCCGTCGTGGCTCAGATTTTACCTGGGAACGAGAAGACCAAATGAAACTCAAGTATCCCCAGTTGTTCAGAAACAGTGCAACCACTACTGAGGCTGAAGCTACTACAGAATTTCGGGATGAAATTCCAAATCAACAGGGGGATGATGTGACACCCCAGGAAAACCAGCAAACTACACAACACAACTAGCTTCCTCAGTAACCACGTGCTAAATTTCGGGACGAAATTTCTTTCAAGTTGGGGATAATGTGACAACTTGAGTTTCCAAGATTTCCATCTTCGCATTAATTGCGCGTTAATTGTTTAGATTGTTTGTTTACACGACTTGTTTGTTTCACAACTGTACACGTTTGTAATATGTTAATCGTATTGTGACTAATATCTTATTTAAATGTGGTGTGTATAAAGTGAGTTATTTAAATGTGGGTCTAAAATACACACGGAAGTTTTTTTTTATTGGGCCGATTAAAGCCCAAGTAGATCATGGTTGGGGGCCGGTTGTTGAACTGGATTTTTATATTCACATCTGGCTGAATATCGATAATAACACATCACTCAAATAAACCCTACCTATTCTAAACATGCATGCGGCTGTGGAACCCCCTCTCCACCGAAACCTTTTGATCCTTTCAATCAGTACCCTTACCTTCGGTTAGTGACGTTTCTGTTCATGTTGAGTCTATTAGTTGTGGTTAATTATGTGCAAGGTATTAATGTCTTATATGTGCATCACTGGTTAAGTATAAGTATATTAGGTGGAATCAGTTAGGGCTGCATGGCAGTGTTAATAAACCTGTTATGACAACCATTTGAATGATGGGGACTGTAAAGGCACATGCTATTATTGAATGATAATCGACAACTATATTCAAACTATTTATTCTATTGGCCCTTTTAGTTTTAGTGGACTGATGAGAATTAATGGATCTGACAATACACATGCATAGGGCCGATAATATGATTAGATCACATGCAAATGGATTACACAAATATAATGGCCATAGAATATTATGATGAATGGACTGTGTTATGTTAATTAAAAATCAAAGATGATATGCTATTAGATGTTACTGTGTGATATTTTTGGGCCGATTATATGCAATAACTGTTCATGGAGTGTTCATGCGTGGTTAGGATAGGTTATAGTTGTTAGAGTTATAATAATAACTGTTCGATGTAGTTCTAATTAAATGGTTATAGGGATAAAAAGAATGTCATGTTGATCAATGGTAGCTTTGATTTATTTATGCAGCTACTGTTGATGGTAATATATGTAGTCTGGGCCGCCCCAATTGGTCAACACACGCATGATAGGGGCCGTTTCTTAGTGGGCTGTTCACATGGCTTTACTTGGGGATTAATGGATAATGGGGCTGGGACAATTGGGCCGCACACGATGATGAACACAGTAATGAATCGTCAAATTGTTATTGGCCTAATATGCTTGTAACGTGAAGGTGTTGGTAGCTCAAATGCTTGTTGGGTATTAATTGTATTTGCATGATACCTGAGTATAAATCGAATTATTTGGGATGTGTTATACTTGCTTATACATGTCGAATATGTGCTAAGAATATATGAGTAATTGTGGAATGTTACGTGTTGTGCTTGTATACAAACTGATTGATTACGTGTAACTGTCATAGGACTTGAATGATTACTTGTGAACATACTTTAGCATACCGAGCAAACCAAGGTGAGTTCACACTCTTACCAAGGCATGGGATTCCCGGGGTCGGGAATGGGGTTAAATGATTACTTGTACTTTCATCGTTACTGGAATACGTACCACTGACCTCGTTAGGGGAAGGTCACTTATAGATACAGCTAGACTAGTAACACATGGGAAGCCCCCACTAATCTTCGCAAACATGCCTGGAATGGCCGCGATACAAATACTAATCTTCGCAAACATGCCTGGAATGGCCGCGATACGAATACTAATCTTCGCACACATGCCTGGAATGGCCGCGATACGAATACTAATCTTCGCACACATGCCTGGAATGGCCGCGATACGAATACTAAACTTCGCAAACATGCCTGGAAGGCCGCGATACAAATACAACTAGTCTAGAATACATGGGAAACCCCCACAAATCTTCGCAAACATGCCTGGAATGCCGCGATACAAATAAATACGACACATAGTTTACTAAACAAACATACGGTTTAAGAAACGAATACTATAACTAAACAACCAACTGTGAACTCGCTCAACTTTGTTGTTGACTCGTTGTTACATGCCTTGCAGGTCGTTAGGTACTCATGGAGCTTGCACGGGGAGGCACAGTCGTTGTGGGACATGGATCGAGGATGCCATGTTAAACATTTATGACATTTCAAACTTATTGCTTATGTTGGGTTTTACATTAATACTTCCGCTAAACACTTAACTATGCTTTGGTTTTGAACACCTTTCATATTGTTTGGTTGAATTATTTTTACTACATACATGGTTCAATATGATTGGTGGCTTGATCCTGGTCATGTCACGCCTCCAAGCGGTGATACTCCGTGTATGGATTGTTGGGGTGTGACAGAATCCTCCAATCGAAAACCTGCATTTGTTATTCTCCTAGGAGTAATGAAATTACCTAGCGGCCCTACATCGGACCACGAATCATACCAGGCTGAAGTCATTCTCCCGTCCCCAATTTGAACCCTGAAATGATCCCTCATCAATGGTCTTAGCTGAAGAAGCTTTCGCCAACTCCAACAACAATTAGCAGGCATTTTACAGACCCAAAAACTCTTGCCTTTCAACCTGTAATCATGCACCCAGTCAACCCAAAGCGATTTACGTTTAGTGATAATACTCCATATATGAGTTGCCATAAGAGCCTTATTGACATCAGCAATCCGTCTAATACCCAGTCCTCCTTCAAATTTAGGAAGACAAACAGATTTCCAAGAAACCTTTGCCTTCCCTCTTTGGAACGAAACATCCTGAGTCCATAAAAAATTCCTCATTCTCGCCTCCAAATCATGAACCACCCGAGTTGGCAAAATAAAAACGGAAGCCCAATAAATATGCATCGAAGAAAGAACAGACAACACTAACTGTAATCTCCCTGCGAATGAAAGCATTTTATTCCTCCAATTCATAATTCGCTTCTCCAATTTCTCCACTAGGATACTACAATCCTTGTAAAGAAGCCTCGTTGATATTAAAGGGACACCCAAATATTTAACCGGTAACAAGCCCTCCACAAACGGCATCACACTCAGAATCGCATTCTTCACATTAATAGCAACATTACAAAAGAAAACTGTGCTCTTCTGGATACTAGGAACCAAACCTGACATTTTAGTGAATTTAGATAGCGAAGACATAATGCACTTGGCTGATTGAAGATCTCCTCTAGAAAAAATGAACATGTCATCTGCAAAGCAAAGATTAATAATTTGCTGACGTTCACATCTGTTATGAAATCTGAATGAAGAATCAATAGAAGTCTCGCGTTTCAAAATAGCCGTTAGAGTTTCCATAACCAGAGTGAAAAAGGTAAGGGGATAACGGATCTCCTTGCCTTAGCCCACGCTTACCTCTAAAATAACCATGCACATTTCCATTAACACACACTGAAAATGACGGAGTACCCACACAAGTCATAATCCAATCCACCATCCGAATATTGAAACCAAACCCTAGCAGAATTTCCTTTAAAAACTTCCATTCAACCGTGTCATACGCTTTCTGGATATCCACTTTGAATGCACATCTAGGGGGTCCCGAGTTCCTATGATAATTGTGCATTAACTCTTGGGTGAGGAGAATATTGTCCGATATTTTCCTACCTGGGACAAAAGCAGATTGGTTCACATTAACAATCCCGTCCAGCGCCACTTTAATGCGATCAGCAATAATCTTACTAATGCATTTATAAAGCACGTTACAACATGCAATAGGCCGATAATCCGTAACACTAGCTGGTGTAGCCGTCTTTGGGATGAGAACAAGAAGAGTATGGTTGAGCTGACGAAGCATTTTACCCGTAGAGAAAAAATCCGTAATCGCCATCGACACGTCATGCCCAATAATCGGCCAAGCGTTTTTAAAAAACGCTGAAGAGTACCCATCAGGCCCCGGAGCCTTATCTATACCAATCGAGAACATAGCCTTCTTCACCTCCTCTTCCGTAACTTGACGGATCATATGGGTCGCAATTTCCGGCTGCAATTTATTAGAAAACAAATCTGGAGTAGGAAATAGCGAGACATCATCATGACAACCCAAAAAATTTTCATAATGTTGAACAAGCGCCAATTGAACTTTATCCCCTTCATAAACAATCCCATTCACATCTTTAATAACATCAATCCGACTCCTATGATTCCTGTTTTTTAGCGATGAGTGAAAGAATGCCGTGTTCATATCCCCCGCACACAACCAGTCCACTTTAGACTTCTGCTTGAGAAACCTCTCCTCATCCAAACAAGCTTCCTGATAATCATTTGTAACTTTGGACTCTCCTCATCCAAACAAGCTTCCTACTGATCAAGTTGTTAAACATCTTAAAACTGAAATTGGAATAGTATCAATTAAAGATCAAAATCCATGTGAAGTGTGTCATAGAACAAAACAACATAGAGAACCATTCCCTCTCAGTGAACATAAGTCTACACAGTTAGGTTTACTTGTTCATCTAGATGTACAGGGACCATATAGAGTCACTGGTAGGGATGGTCGTAGATACTTTCTCATAATTGTTGATGATTATTCTAGGGTTGTATGGGTCTGTTTGATGAAACATAAATCTAAAGTATTTGAAAATGTTCAAGAATATGTTAATATTCTTCACACTCAGTTTAATAAAAATGTTAAATGTTTTAGAAGTGACAATTGTTTAGAGTTTGTTAATAATCAAATGAAAAACTTTTGTAAACTTAAAGGTATAGTTCATCAAACATCTTGTGTGTAACAATCCAAGTAAACCGTGCTAAGATATTATCCGATTTGCCCCCGATGGGTTGCCCTACTAGGAACTCACGGTTTTGTTTTCACCCGACGAGTTGCTCGCCCAGGAAAAACACGTCTTGGTAGAGAAGGTTTCCACCCCCTTATAAGGAAGGTTTCGTTCTCTTCCTCAACCGATGTTGGACTTACATCTCCACCTTCCCCCCCCCCCTTAGGGAGCCCAGCGTCCTCGCTGGGACACCGGCCCGACCCCTGGCTCTGATACCATTTGTAATAGCCCAGATAAACCATGCCAAGATATTGTCTGCTTTACCCCCGATGGGTTGCCCATCCAGGAACTCACGGTTTTGTTTTCACCAAAAGAGTTTCTTGCCCAAGCAAAACGCGTCTTGCTAGAGAAGGTTTCCACCCCGTTATAAGGAAGGTTTCGTTCTCCTCCTCAACTGACGTGGGACTTACATTGTGTCCATACACCTCAACAGAATGGTATTTGTAACACCCTAAAAATTTCGTCCAATTATGTGATGACACATGTCCTTCTCCAACTAATCCTGACTACGTGGAGGGAGAAACCTCCAACTAATCTCGATTATGTGGAAGGAGGAAGGACCTACACTGAACGTTCACTGAAACGTGTCCTAAATCTCCGACTGATCCCGATTCTGGGAAGGAGAGGGACTTCTATTATGCGTTAACTGAAACGCGTCCCGAATGTCCAACTAATCCTCACTATGTGGAAGGACAGGGACTAAAACTGTATATATCAATAACGTGTTAAACCCAAGGGGTTATTTGTGCAAATTTTATAACTTTGAAGTCCTTACGGATGGTAAGGCCTTATGGCTTACGGACCGTAAGGCATTTGAATGTATGCGCGCCAGGAAGTCTTACGGATCGTAAAACATCATTGCATACGGTCCGCATGAAGGAGTGATGGGCAAGTAAAACTAGGTCCTTGCGGACCATAAGGGCCTGAGGCTTACGGTCCGTAAGGGACTTGCTGTCACACCCCCAAAATCCACACGCGGAGTACCACCGCTTGGAGGCGTGACATGACCAGGATCAAGCCACCAATCATATTGAACATAATTATATCAAAAGTCATTCATCAATACGATAGGTGTTTACAAAACCAAATATATACAAGTGTATAGCGGAAGCATTAATGTAAAACCCAACATAAGTTTAAGTACAAAATGTTATAATGTTTAACAAAACATCCACGGCCGTGCCCACAACGACTGCGCCTCCCGTGCAAGCTCCAAGAGTACCTATGGTCCTGCAAGGCATGTAACAGAGAGTCAACAACTAGTTGAGCGAGTTCACTGTTAGTTATTTAGTTATAATGTTCGTTTCGTAAATCGTATGTAATAGCATCGCGGCCCTCTAGGCATGTTTGCGAAGTTTAGAAATTGTATCGCGTTAGTACTTGCTGCCAGTCCAGGCATGCGTGCGATGAATAGTGTTGACTAGTCGTATGTGTACGTGCCCTTCTTAATCCAAGGACCGTAGCGAGTGTGATTGTCCTACCCAAGGAGGACGAGCATGCGTTAAGGTTTGTTGTCCTACCCAAGGAGGACGAGCATGCGTTAAGGTTGTTATCCTACCGGACGAACGTATGTATTCTACCCAAGGAGAATACACAGGATTTATATTGGCATCCTACCCAAGGAGGATGGCGGTACATATCCTACCCAAGGAGAATATGTAGGTTCCATTTTAGTTTCTTAACCCATTCCCAAACCACCGGGAATCCCATGCCTTAGAAAGAGTGTGAACTCACCTTGTTTCGCTCGGTATGCTAAGTATGTGCTCACGGTTAATCAATCACGTCCTAAGGTATGCACGTATACATAATCAGTTTGTATTAAAGTTGTTTGTGCGTAAACATAATCATCATGAACATCGCATCAATCACATTACACGTATTTGCAATCATACAAGTAATACTTTATACATAACAGCAGTTAACTAACCCAGTTAACACTTAACAGAATTAACTCAAGTTACTGCACAGATCAGCTATTCGGCGAAACACGCATGTTGGCGAAACACAGATAGTGGCGAAACACATATAGTGACGAATCACAATATTGGCGAAACACATTCTGTTTCGTCGAGGTGTCCCCTGGCGAAACAGAACTTCTGATTCGTCGACTACTCTTGGCGAAACACATTCTGTTTCGCCGAGAGTTCTGTTTCGTCGAACAGTTCAGTTTCGCAGACATCAGTTACAGCAGATGCGAAAAACACATAAACCCTAACAGCCGTAAAACAGCAATTCCTCAATCATACAGAAATCATTCAACACAGAATCATCGTAACATCATCATAACATAAGCATCACCGTTCTTAACGTCTAGCAACGAACCCTAGGTTATGTGTACAACATATAGATTAACATACAACATCATATCATCGATTCCTATCAAGATACTAATGTGTATTCAGAATCAGGCCATATAAACAACATTCAGAACCGAGTATCATCAACATACCCTCCTATAATCCAGAAATCAAGCATAAACACAACATGTATAAAGAAATCAGGGGACAAAGAAACCGATTTAGACGAGCACGCACTAACCGAGATATTCGAGATGAACAAGGGAGGATTCGAGAGAGAAAGATGATGGTTGCTGATGGGTATCGCCTTCACAGAGTGGAGAGTTCTAGGGTTTCTATTTTTGTTAAAAGTGTGAAACAGGGAGTCGGTTCACGTTAATATGAACGAATTACCGTTCTGGGCCCTTAATGGGCTTGGCGAAACTGGGCTTGGCGAAACAGACTTCTGTTTCGTCGGGATGCTTATGACGAAACAGTCTGTTTCGTCGGGTCCTGTCTGTTTCGTCGAGTTGCTTGATGGCGAAACACATCAGTTTCGTCGGGATGTATATGGCGAAACAGAACTTCTGTTTCGTCGGGTCCTTTCATATTTTAAACAGTTTAAGTTTTCAACAGGTGTTTCATGTTATACAGCCAAACACAAAATCATGCAACCACTATGCGTTCATTAAAATATATAAAAATAACGTGTACAGTTACAAGTTGAACAAGTTAAACAACTACACAATCAAAGTCAACGTGCACTAAATGCGAAAATGAAAGTCGGAAACTCGGGTTGTCACATTATCCCCAACTTGAAAGAAATTTCGTCCCGAAATTTAGCATGCGGTTACTGAGGAAGCTAGGTAAGTTATCGTTTACTGGTTTTCCTGGGGTGTCACATCATCCCCCCGTTGAGTTGGGATTTCATCCCGAACTTCTGTAGTAGCTTCAGCCTCAGTAGTAGTTGCATTGTTTTCGAACAACTGGGGATATTTGAGTTCCATTTGATCTTCGCGCTCCCAGGTGAACTCTGGGCCGCGACGGGAGTTCCAACGAACTCGTACAAGAGGTATTCTAGTGTTCTTGAGGACCTTAACATCCCGGTCCATGATTTCAACTGGTTCTTCGACGAAATGCAACCGTTCGTCGATAGTGAGCTCCTTCAAAGGAACTATAAAGGTCTCATCTGACTGCCACTTCTTCAGATTCGACACATGAAAGACGTTGTGAACTGCACTGAGTTCAGCTGGTAAGTTCAGTCTGTAGGCCACTTTGCCTATCTTTTCTATGACTTCAAATGGTCCAACATATCGTGGATTGAGTTTGCCTCGTTTGCCAAAACGAACAACACCCTTCCAGGGTGAAACTTTGAGTAGTGCTCGATCCCCAACTTGGAATTCGAGTATTTTCCTGTCTTTATCAGCGTATACTTTCTGACGGTCACGTGCTGCCGCCATGCGTTGTCGTATTTGAGCAATCTTTTCAGTAGTATCAACTACCATTTCCGGACCTGTGATCTGACTGTCACCCACCTCTGCCCAACAAAGAGGTGATCGGCATTTACGCCCGTACAATGCCTCAAATGGAGCAGCTTTAATGCTGGTGTGGTAACTGTTGTTGTACGAAAATTCCACAAGTGGCAGATGTTTTTCCCAGCCTTTGCCAAAGTCAATTACGCACGCCCGAAGCATGTCTTCTAGAGTTTGAATAGTGCGCTCAGACTGCCCATCTGTCTGAGGATGATAAGCTGTGCTCATGTCCAATCGAGAGCCAAAAGATTTGTGCATTGCTTGCCACAGTTCTGAAGTAAAACGTGCATCACGATCAGAGATAATAGATGTGGGCACCCCGTGCCTCGAGACAACTTCCTTAAGGTATACGTCTGCTAGAGTGGAGAACTTATCCATTTCCTTGATAGCCAAGAAGTGAGCAGACTTTGTGAGTCGATCCACGATCACCCAAATAGTGTCATTCCCACGTTGAGACCTAGGTAGGCCAGTAACAAAATCCATGGAAATTTGCTCCCATTTCCATTGTGGTATCTCAGGTTGTAGGAGTGGGCCTGATGGTTTCTGATATTCTGCTTTGACTCTCGCACAAGTCAAACACTTGCTAACGTAAGTTGCTATGTGGGCTTTCATGCTAGGCCACCAATATGTAGTTCTGAGGTCGTGGTACATCTTATCTGAACCAGGATGTACTGAGTAGCGAGACTTATGAGCTTCATCCATTACAAGCTCGCGTAGGTTGCCATAGAGTGGGACCCAGATGCGTCCTGTTACGTAGTAGGCGCCGTCTGCCCTTTGTTCTAACCTTTGCCTAGAGCCGCGTAGAGCTTCAGCCCTGACGTTTTCCGGTTTCAATGCTTCTACCTGAGCATCTCGTATCTGTGAAGGAAGACTAGACTGAATAGTGAGTTACAACGCTCGCACACGCCTAGGTATAGTATCCTTTCGACTGAGGGCATCGGCCACCACATTGGCTTTGCCCGGATGGTACTTTATAGCACATTCGTAATCGTTCAGTAACTCGACCCATCGACGTTGTCGCATGTTCAGGTCTTTCTGCTTGAAAATATACTCAAGACTTCTGTGATCGGTGTAGATGGTGCACTTGGTGCCATACAGGTAATGTCGCCATATCTTGAGCGCAAAAACAACAGCTCCAAGTTCTAAATCGTGCGTAGCGTAATTCCGTTCGTGAATCTTAAGTTGGCGCGAAGCATAAGCAATGACTTTATCTCGCTGCATCAACACACATCCAAGACCTTGGATAGATGCATCACAGTAGACTACAAAATCGTCCGTGCCTTCAGGCAATGAGAGGATAGGTGCGCTACAAAGTCTATCCTTTAAGTGCTGAAATGCTGTATCCTGTGTATCACTCCAACGGTAAGCAACACCTTTCTGTGTCAGTAATGTAAGTGGCTGTGCAATCTTTGAGAAGTCTTTGATAAACCGTCTGTAATAACCCGCCAAACCCAAGAATTGGCGTATTTCTGTTGGTGTGCGAGGTGCAGGCCAGTTCTTGATCGAATCTACCTTGGATGGATCAACATGTATCCCATCCCTGTTTACCACGTGACCTAGAAAGTGGACTTCACGAAGCCAGAAGTCGCATTTTGAAAACTTAGCGTACAGTTGTTCCGTTCGAAGGAGTTCCAAAATAAGTCGTAAATGCTGTTCGTGTTCCTCCCGACTCTTCGAGTAAATCAGAATGTCATCAATGAAAACAATAACAAACTTGTCAAGATAAGGTTTGCACACCCTGTTCATAAGATCCATGAAAACCGCAGGCGCGTTCGTTAGCCCGAATGGCATGACCAAAAACTCGTAATGACCGTAGCGAGTTCTGAATGCTGTTTTGGAGACGTCCTCAACCCGGACTCTCAGTTGATGGTAACCTGACCTTAGATCAATCTTTGAGTAATAGCTCGACCCTTGCAACTGGTCGAATAAGTCGTCGATGCGTGGGAGTGGATAGCGATTCTTCACGGTCACCTTGTTTAGTTCGCGGTAATCTATGCACATACGAAAGGTACCGTCTTTCTTCTTCACAAATAATACTGGAGCTCCCCATGGCGAAGAGCTAGGACGTATGAAACCCTTTTCCAAAAGTTCTTGCAATTGTTTAGACAGTTCTTCCAGTTCAGTTGGAGCTAATCGGTAAGGCGCTCGAGCTATAGGTGCTGCTCCTGGAGTTAGCTCAATCTGAAATGCGACCTGGCGATGAGGCGGTAACCCAGGTAACTCTTCAGGAAACACCTGAGGAAAGTCGCGTACTACAGGAATATCCCCAATCTTTTTCTCTGTCGTCGATGTATCAGTAACGAGTGCTAAAATTGTTATGTGACCTTTTCGCAGACACTTCTGAGCCTTCAAGAAGGAGATGATGCCACTCACGACACCACTCTTGTCACCTTGAACTTCGAGAGGTTCTTTCCCAGAACGAGGAATACGAACGATCTTCTCCTTGCATAGGATCTCTGCTTGTTGTTGGGATAACCAATCCATACCAATGACGATATCAAAGCTACTCAGAGTTATAGGAATGAGATCGATAGAGAAAGTCTGACCGGCGAGGATAAGATTTCAACCCTGAACTATGTGTGTGGCTTCTAAACTTTTACCGTTAGCTAACTCTACGACATGTTTGGTGTTTAACAGGGTTGGTGCTCGTTTAAGCATTTGACTAACATTCAAAGACATATAACTGATATCCGCACCCGAGTCAAATAATACCGCAACATAAAAGTCGTCGAGAAGAAACTTACCCGAAACCACATTAGGATCGTTCCTTGCGTCACTTTGACCAATCACAAACATACGACCCTTTGCACCATTGTTGTTGTTGTTTCCCCCATTGTCGTTCCCACTGCCCTGATTATTGTTATTGTTGCTTTGATTCTGGTTTAATTGGGGACAGTTCCGTTTGAAATGACCTTCAGCCCCACACTGAAAGCATGTCTTATTTCCTTGCTGTTGTTGCTGTGACTGGTTTCGTGGAACGGGTGACTGTTGTTGCTGGTTCTGACTCGCAGGCCTTAAGCTCCTGCAATCTTTAGCCTCATGACCTACTCTTAGACATCTCTGACAGCGGCCTCTACGACACTGACCACTGTGGTGTTTGTTGCACCTGTTACACAGTGGATGAATTCCCCGATATCCACTCTGCCCCTGACCACCAGACGATTGCTGACTCGAACTCTGATAATCACTAGTCTTGCGCTGCTGTTGTGCTTGAGACTGTACAATAGCTGAACCTCTGCTAGAATCCCCTTCCCATTTCCGCTTGTTGTCACTGGGAATAGCAGGAGTAACTGGAGTGGTAACGGTAGTAGCGCTGATACGTTTAGGCAGCCTGTTCTGTTCCACCGCCTGATCGGTGAGGCGATGAGCTAGCTTGACGATCTGTTGAATAGTGCCAAGATTCGCTGAGGTTACGTGGCTTTGAATCTCCGGCACCAGACCATTGAGATACAGTTCGATACGCTTAATGGGAGGGTCCACCATAGTAGGACACAGAATAGCCAATTCATTCGATCTTCTGGTGTACGCTTCAATTTCTGACCCCGTCATTATCAAATGGTAAAATTCTACCTCCAGTTTATGAATATCATCACGGCTACAGTATTCCTCTTTAATCAAATCCTTGAAATCATTCCAGGGTGTGGCATTAGCAACAGCCAACCCTAACATCTGCACTTGCGCATTCCACCAAGTCAGCGCAATGCCTTCTAGTGTACCAGTGGCGTACTTCACCCTGCGAGCCTCAGGGCATTCGCACATTTCAAATACCGACTCGAGCTTTTCAAACCAATGGAGGAGTCCAACCGCTCCTTCCGTGCCACTAAAAGTAGTAGGACGACAGTCCATGAAAGTTTTGAAGGTACAAACAGGTGGCTGAGCGTGCTGACCTGTTGCTTGTGCGGCTGCAAGTGCCGCAGCAATTTGCTCGTTAATGAGAGCCGTCAGTTGGGCTTGCGTCATGTTAATACGTCCAGACATGATCTTCATAGCAAATATGACATAAGTGAGAGAGGTTCGAGAGTAGTGCGATAACAAAAGGGAATAATCACACAAGTGTTCTCATGCAATAGTGTTAAGTTAACCTAAGCATACCCGGAGCAAAGTTCTATGCAATTCTAGCAAGTAGGCAATAAAACGTGTACCATATTACCTAGAGTGATGAGTCTTGCACGTGGAGCGAGGCGTCGTTGTGGATCGTTGAGCACTGTTCTGGTTATAGTCTGGTTTTAAATAAAAACGTTTTCCCCTTATTAAAACCGAGTTCTCTATAACCAATGGCTCTGATACCAATCTGTCACACCCCCAAAATCCACACGCGGAGTACCACCGCTTGGAGGCGTGACATGACCAGGATCAAGCCACCAATCATATTGAACATAATTATATCAAAAGTCATTCATCAATACGATAGGTGTTTACAAAACCAAATATATACAAGTGTATAGCGGAAGCATTAATGTAAAACCCAACATAAGTTTAAGTACAAAATGTTATAATGTTTAACAAAACATCCACGGCCGTGCCCACAACGACTGCGCCTCCCGTGCAAGCTCCAAGAGTACCTATGGTCCTGCAAGGCATGTAACAGAGAGTCAACAACTAGTTGAGCGAGTTCACTGTTAGTTATTTAGTTATAATGTTCGTTTCGTAAATCGTATGTAATAGCATCGCGGCCCTCTAGGCATGTTTGCGAAGTTTAGAAATTGTATCGCGTTAGTACTTGCTGCCAGTCCAGGCATGCGTGCGATGAATAGTGTTGACTAGTCGTATGTGTACGTGCCCTTCTTAATCCAAGGACCGTAGCGAGTGTGATTGTCCTACCCAAGGAGGACGAGCATGCGTTAAGGTTTGTTGTCCTACCCAAGGAGGACGAGCATGCGTTAAGGTTGTTGTCCTACCGGACGAACGTATGTATTCTACCCAAGGAGAATACACAGGATTTATATTGGCATCCTACCCAAGGAGGATGGCGGTACATATCCTACCCAAGGAGAATATGTAGGTTCCATTTTAGTTTCTTAACCCATTCCCAAACCACCGGGAATCCCATGCCTTAGAAAGAGTGTGAACTCACCTTGTTTCGCTCGGTATGCTAAGTATGTGCTCACGGTTAATCAATCACGTCCTAAGGTATGCACGTATACATAATCAGTTTGTATTAAAGTTGTTTGTGCGTAAACATAATCATCATGAACATCGCATCAATCACATTACACGTATTTGCAATCATACAAGTAATACTTTATACATAACAGCAGTTAACTAACCCAGTTAACACTTAACAGAATTAACTCAAGTTACTGCACAGATCAGCTATTCGGCGAAACACGCATGTTGGCGAAACACAGATAGTGGCGAAACACATATAGTGACGAATCACAATATTGGCGAAACACATTCTGTTTCGTCGAGGTGTCCCCTGGCGAAACAGAACTTCTGATTCGTCGACTACTCTTGGCGAAACACATTCTGTTTCGCCGAGAGTTCTGTTTCGTCGAACAGTTCAGTTTCGCAGACATCAGTTACAGCAGATGCGAAAAACACATAAACCCTAACAGCCGTAAAACAGCAATTCCTCAATCATACAGAAATCATTCAACACAGAATCATCGTAACATCATCATAACATAAGCATCACCGTTCTTAACGTCTAGCAACGAACCCTAGGTTATGTGTACAACATATAGATTAACATACAACATCATATCATCGATTCCTATCAAGATACTAATGTGTATTCAGAATCAGGCCATATAAACAACATTCAGAACCGAGTATCATCAACATACCCTCCTATAATCCAGAAATCAAGCATAAACACAACATGTATAAAGAAATCAGGGGACAAAGAAACCGATTTAGACGAGCACGCACTAACCGAGATATTCGAGATGAACAAGGGAGGATTCGAGAGAGAAAGATGATGGTTGCTGATGGGTATCGCCTTCACAGAGTGGAGAGTTCTAGGGTTTCTATTTTTGTTAAAAGTGTGAAACAGGGAGTCGGTTCACGTTAATATGAACGAATTACCGTTCTGGGCCCTTAATGGGCTTGGCGAAATTGGGCTTGGCGAAACAGACTTCTGTTTCGTCGGGATGCTTATGACGAAACAGTCTGTTTCGTCGGGTCCTGTCTGTTTCGTCGAGTTGCTTGATGGCGAAACACATCAGTTTCGTCGGGATGTATATGGCGAAACAGAACTTCTGTTTCGTCGGGTCCTTTCATATTTTAAACAGTTTAAGTTTTCAACAGGTGTTTCATGTTATACAGCCAAACACAAAATCATGCAACCACTATGCGTTCATTAAAATATATAAAAATAACGTGTACAGTTACAAGTTGAACAAGTTAAACAACTACACAATCAAAGTCAACGTGCACTAAATGCGAAAATGAAAGTCGGAAACTCGGGTTGTCACACTTGCAGACAGCAAACAACTGGCTGTCTTTGCTGCTATTCTGTCACCTTGCAACCATTCTTGCCACCATCTCTGCCCTCCTTCCACGTCCTTAGATACTTGGCAACACCTAAGGGCCTCTGGAACTACTTGGCATCATCCCGTTCACCTCCTTTAGCTATAAATAGCAAGTTCCATTCCATCTTCAACTCACACCTTTCACTCTAATCTTTCTTGGAGCTTTCCTCTGGACAAGAGGACTCCCCTCATAGTTCTATTCTGCTCAACACTTCTAAGTAAGTGTTTCCACTTGTTCTATTTCATTTTATTTAGTTATTTTGAGTTTAAAATCAAACAGTTGACTTTCTGTTTGACTTTAGGTTCTAACCAAATTGATCAAGGCAAAGTTCGATCCGAACTTTCCTACGTGATCGTAATAATGATAGTATGATCCCTCTGTGATCATACCCTCAGATTATTACGTTTACTAGTTGAATTGTTAAGTTGAGCATGCTACGTAAAAGTTAAATTTTCAACTAAACTTTATAAATGGCGTAAATGGTTTCTATAACTTATAACTCAATTGTTTTAACACATATACAACTTTTATAACTTATATAAACTGATGTTAGCATGCCCAACTTGTCCAAATCCGTTTAGAATTTCATTTTATGTCAAAGGTCAAGCAGTTTGACTTTTGCTTTGACTTTTGATTCTGGCCCGTTTGGTCAATGTTTAGACCTGTTTTAAACTTGTTTTGAGACCATATTATTGTTGAGTATAACTCTCTGAAGTTATACCACATGGTCAATCCGTTTGATGGGTCAAATGACAAGTCTTGAATATATTGTTGAAAATGACCACAATACCCTTATGTGGTCAAAATAGCTAATAAAATGGTTTCAATCTAAACCAAGTTATAAATTGACTTTTGAACAGAGTATATATCAACTGAAGATATAATTTTGATACTTATACTTGTCATAAGCTCATCCGACCTTCCGAACCCGACTTTACACGCATAACTAGTTATGCGAACCTAGTTCGCATAAACTAGGCGTAATGGGTTAAAACCTTTTAAAACCTTTCAAAATCAGAAAGTTAGTTTACTTAACCTTTATCCAATGAGTCCTTACACTCGAATAGGTATAAAACACATTCTAATCAATCTATGCTTAATCTAGCGAACCGATCTTATTCTTAAGTAACGGGTTTTATCTAAGGAACTAACCTATGACCCGTATACATTCTAACAGATAACTGAATCTGTTCACTCCAGACTATAGAACCCCCCAGATATTCAGATTTGAGTTTTAATACTTTGACTTTACGGCTTTTACTATATTAAAACCGTTTGTGACACCCCAGGAAAACCAGGAAACAACGCAACACAACTAGCTTCCTCAGTAACCACGTGCTAAATTTCGAGACGAAATTTCTTTCAAGTTGGGGATGATGTGACAACTCGAGTTTTCAAGGTCTTTCCTCTACGCGTTATTGATTCACAATTGTGTATGTATAACTTATTTGCCTGGTATTAGTACGTGTTTGATTATACGTTTAACATTGTGTTATGGTTGATTTATGAATGATATAAAAATTATTAAGTGTTGATGTGTAGAATCTTGCAATCAACGAAACCTTGAGGGTTTCGCCAGCCACACACACCACGAAACCTTAGGGGTTTCGCCATTCCCTCACTTGATGAAACATAGAGTTTCGCCATATATGCCACGACGAAACCCAGGTTTTCACCGACCCAGGGTTACGCCCAAAGCCCATTACGGGCCCAGTGCACTTATGTGATTATAAGTTACGTGAAACTGTTCTGTCGTCATATTCTTAGCCAACTGAAAACCCTAGAGACTCTCCTCTGTGCGACGGCAGCCTTGAACCCTCGAAGCCCCTTTATCGATTGATTCATTGTTCCTCTTATCTCGATTAGTATGTGATTAGATTATTTGATTTAACTTGCTCGATTCCTTGTTGAGGTTTATTATGGTGCTTTGATGAATATAGTGTCGGGTTAGATACTGAGTTAGCATATTGCGTTGTTTAGGGTTTCATGAATCTTACATATTGCCATTGATTGTTCATGTTTACCGAGTGCTAGCATAGAGTCTGATCATATTATTTAAATCATAACCATATGATGATGCTTGATAATAAAGAACCGGTAGATCTATATGATTATGAAGTTATATGAAATGATTGTGTAGATCGAATGAATGTTTAGCAAACTGTTATGTTTAGGGTACGGGTTACATGTATGATGCTCAATGATTACTGTGTTGTGTGATAACTGTAGGATCGATGGTAGTGGAAAACGGCTGGTAATGGTGAATAGGGTTTCTGTGATTTTGTAACTGTTTTGTATGCGACGAAATCTGTGCATCGACGAAACACGTGTCGACGAAACCTGAGAGTTTCGTCGATGGGGAATTTCGACGAAACATGGTAGTTTCGTCAAAGGGAACACGACGAAAACCTGGGGGGGTTTCTCCAAGGGTAATAACGACGAAACCTTAGGGTTTCGTCAAATGGGAGTCACGACGAAACAAGGAGTTTCGTCTAGTGGGTGAACTGCACAGTAAACTCAGTTAAGTCTGTTAAGGGTTAACTAGGTTAGTTACGTGCTGCCATGAAACAAATATGTGATGTATGATTTGCATGGACTTGTACAACTGCTATGTGCTATGATTGTATCTATGCGTGAACCTAGTGAATGTCAACTGATTGTGTATATGTGCGTACTATAGGCCTTGACTGATTATTTGTGAGCGCGTAATTTAGCATACCGAGCAAACCAAGGTGAGTTCACACTTTCCACAAGGCATGGGATTCCCAAGGGTTGGGAATGGGCAAAGGATTGAAACTGAAACTGCGTGATCTCCTGGTTTGGAACACGTACACACCCTCTTTATTGAAGGGTGACAACATGTGATAAGTATTTAATCGGAACCTGCGTAATCTTCTAGTTTGGAGATTACGTACACACCCTCTTTACTGAAGGGTGACAACATGGATACTAGACCAAAACTTTCTGTCATGAAGTCCCTCCTTTTATATCGACTTAATCGCCGGGCCAATGGCGAGCGGTTCATTAGTTAGATAGCGCTATTTAGGTTTAACAAGCCTCACACCGTGTCGCAGAGGACGGGCGTGAACTAATGGATCTGGGCACTAGTCAATGATGATAGACATTGACGTCAGGGCACCAACTTACTTTAGTCAGTGGTCGATATGGTAACGGGTCTAGTGGTTCACATGGGGAAGCCCCCACTAATTATGGATATGTTTGGGAAACAGGGTAAAATGGTTAACTTGTGACTTACAAATGATCTCATGGTTTCTGAAACAACTTAACAATGAACACCAACTGTGAACTCGCTCAACTTTGTTGTTGACTCGTTGTTACATGCCTTGCATGTCGTTAGGTACTTCTGGAGCTTGCACGAGGAGGCGTGGTCGTTGTGGGACATGGATAGTCTTATGCCATGTTAAACATTTGATATATTTGAACTTATACTTTGGTTTTAAACATTATGCTTCCGCTTACTACTTAAACTACGTTTTGCTTGGACACCAATTATATTGTGTTGGGTTTTATACTTATTTACATGGTGGCTTGATCCTGGTCAGTCACGCCTCCATGTGGTGATACTCCGCTAGTGGAAATTGGGGGTGTAACACCATTATCGGTTGGAAGCTAGCTAAAAGGTAGATACTCTTAACTTATTTTGTTTTAAAACTCGGGGTATGGGCGAATACTATGACAACCGGTACTTTTCGGTTCTTAATTACGTGAATAACATACACTAAGACAATAATAGGTAGGGTAATTAGACGTAAATTAACTTAATCAGGCCTTTAGAGTGCCTAGGAACGTGTATTTGACTTTACAGTGCGTGTACGGTGATTTTCGGGAAATCTGCTGAACGTTTAACGGTAATGAACTGACACCGTACAAAATACTGACAATGCCGACAAATATGAATTTTGTACATATATATATGAATTTGGTTTTGCGAGTTTATTGTGCTTCGAACGCGTCAAAACGCAAACGTGAACGAAAAACGCGACTGTAGGAACGCACCGGCAACGAAATGGAAACATCGGACTCGTGTATTGCCTGCAAAACTGAAATGTGATGATATATTTAGCTTCATAATCAAAATTTTACATCTGAAGTTGAAACCGGATCGAAAACGGATCGGAAACGACAAACGAGGCATTTACGTGATTTTAACGCAACCAACGAACGTGCGCGTCAAACATCGGCTACCGACATAATTTTTATAGTTACCGACCCTAAACGAATACATTACGACATATTACGAAGTCTGGGAATGAAAACGGGTTCAAGAAACGTAGTTGGGCAGCTTAAAAGACTGTGCACAAACTAATGGGCCTGTAACAAACAACTGTGGATACTTCGCCTTCATGTCACTTTCGAGTTCCCAGGTGAACTCTGCGCCGCGTTTACCTTCCTAGCGAACCTTCACAATGGGAATGTGTGAGCACC
This sequence comes from Helianthus tuberosus, assembly GCA_030545235.1. Lineage (NCBI taxonomy): Eukaryota > Viridiplantae > Streptophyta > Magnoliopsida > Asterales > Asteraceae > Helianthus > Helianthus tuberosus. Next base: position 13,326,315 of record JARYGA010060842.1, on the reverse strand, counting down.
TGAGCTTCTTGATTTCTCGATCCATGATCTCGACAGGCTTCTCCACGAAGTGTAATGTTTCGTCCACTTGTAGATCCACAAGTGGTACGTGTAAATTCTGCTCAGCCCAACACTTTTTGAGGTTCGAAACATGGAAAGTCGGGTGGAGATTGCTAAGTTCCTCCGGTAGTTCGAGTTTGTAGGCCACCTTCCCAATACTTTCTAGAATTTTAAAGGGTCCAACATATCGAGGCGCGAGTTTCCCTTTCTTGCCGAATCTGATCACCCCTTCCAAGGTGAAACCTTTAGGAGTACTTGATCGCCAACGTCAAATTCAAGGGGCTTGCGGCGTCTATCGGCGTAACTTTTCTAACGACTCTGAGCTTTCAGCAGATTGTCTTGAATTTGGAGGATTTTGTCAGTCATTTCTTGCAGCAGCTCATGACCGGTTATTTGCGCATCTCCGATCTCATGCCACACAATCGACGATCGACATTTTCTTCCGTATAGTGCCTTAAATGGTGCCATTTGAATGCTAGAATGATAACTTTTATTGTACGAGAATTCGACCAAGTAAGTGCGCATCCCAATTACCACCGAAATCTATGACACACGAGCGAAGCATGTCCTAAAGGGTACGAATCGTTCTTTCAGTCTGACCGTCGGTTTGGGGATGAAAAGCGGGACTTAGATTGAGAGTAGTACCGAGAGAAGATTGAAACATTTCCCAAAGACGCGAGGTAAACCGACCATCTCGGTCAGAGATGATATCACGAGGCGTCCCGTGTCGATAGATGATTTCGTCAGTGTAGATTCGGGCTAATTTTTCTATTTTAAAGTCTTCTCGTATCGGCAGAAAATGAGCAGATTTAGTCAAACGGTCAATAATAACCCAAATGCTATCGTGACCTGAAGGTGTATGCGGAAGTTTCGTTATAAAGTCCATGGCTATGCTTTCCCATTTCCACATCGGGATCTCGGGTTGCACAAGCAAGACAGAGGGTCTTTGTTGCTCGGCCTTGACTTTCGAACAAGTCAGGCACTTCGAAACATAGATTGCGATATCTTTCTTCATTCCAGGCCACCAATACCGTAGACGAATGTCATGGTACATCTTGTCGGCACCGGGATGAATGGAATATCGAGATTTGTGTGCTTCAGTTAGCAAAATATCTCGAAGGTTATTGCGACTTGGAATCCAGATGCGATCTAGATAGTAGTAGATACCGTTCGATTTGGTGACAAAGTGCGATTCGGCACCACACGTTTTCATTCCCTCTAGCATGGTATCTTCCACGAAGCAGATGTGCTGGGCATCACGAATTAAGGCTTCGAGGTCGTGCTGGGCGTGAGTATTACGAACGCTATGCTAATAGCTTCGTCAACTTAGAGCGTCGGCCACAACATTTGCTTTGCCAGGGTGATAACTGTGACAACTGTGTTCTGTAATCGATGTACAATGTAAAACAATGTTAATTATCAATAAAACAATGTGCTTTGGTGCTATTATATGTGTTTTGGTGTTATTATGTGTGTATTTGTGTTTGATAATTTTACGATTTGATTCGATTCCGATTTCAAGCTTTAAATCACTTTCTGGAAGGTTATACGCAAACTGGTGCGTAAACGCAGTCAGTATAATGCGAAAAACACTCCGGAATAGTGACATAGGCTTAACATACCTTAAATAATCTCCACATAACTTAGAAATAAGTTTTGGATGGTTTGGTGTGTCAAAATCAAGTTTGTTCGATCGCAGGGACTATTTGTGTCAAACTGTGAAACCATACCGATTTGTATAGTAACGAACATTCCGGAACTTGATCATAAGTTAAACATACCTTAAATATCCTTTACATAGCTTAGAAATAGGATTTGAGGGGTTCGGTATGCTAAAACAAACTTTGTTGATCAATAGGGACTAAAAGCGTCAAAAAGTGCATAAGTTTGCATTTTCGCGCATATCGTACATTCTGAATATATCCGGACATCCAAAAATTTATGTAATCATTAAAATATTTTATTTTAGTGATTGGCATGATAAAATTACATTCTTCGCTTAATTTGGATCGTTTTTGCGTTCGTTACGACTTCCGTCGTAATTAACCGAACAACGCAATAGTACGACCAAACGAGCCGACATCCGAGATGTTTTGAGCATATTTTAAGTTCCCTACACTTTAACATCATTTTAGAGCCTTGAAATGAGGTTAACCTGGCTTTAACGTGCCAAAAATGCATCAAAATGCAAGATTCTTAAGTGCAGGGACCATTTTGTCATTTCTGGAAAGAAGGTCCAGGCGGGCCGCGTAGCCTGGTGTCTCTGCTTACGTGGGGCACGTAGTACCTGCATACAGAAACTTTGAATCTGGTCATCCAGCTGGTTTTTGATGGTTTTAAACATTGTTTTGGGATACCTTGGGCTAAATTTGATGGTTTTTAAGTGTCCCATTGTGTAACAAAACCATGAGCCCAAGTGGAGGGCCAAGATCGAAGCACGAAAAGCAAGAAACGATCCTAACAGTTTACCGAATCCTATAAATACCCAAGCTCTCATTTGAATTCTGCACACCTTGATCTGAATAACTCTAAGTTGAAGTTCTAAAACTTCATACCTGAGTGTTTTTTATCAAGATCTTCCTAGCTTGGACCCTTTGTAAGCATTCTTTTGTTCGTTTATGCGTTTTAAGCACGAAAGTCAAACTGTGTTTGACTTTCTGCTTTGACCAGGTTATGGTCAACACGAAGTTCGTTGAACTTCGCAACGTGAGCGTAATCACGATGGTTATAGTCCCATGTGACTATACCTACTGATTACCACGTTGATTAGGCGTAGTGACGAGTCGTAGTTTCGGCCAAAATGCGTATTTATGCGTATTTTGTAACCAAACTACTCTTGTGTATCAAAACACTTTGTTTTGATATCAAAACTTGTTTTCTAACTTAACTAAACATGTTTTAACATGTTTAGCTCGGCACTTTTTAGTCTTGTGCTTGTTTAGAGTCGTAAGTCAAGCGGTTTAAACATGCTTAGACTTTCGAACTAGACCCGCTTGGTCGATCATTAGGATCCGACCAAGCATGTTTAGTGACCATAGTTGTATAGGGAATAACCTTCCGAGGTTATACCTTATGGTCACTTAGGTTTAATTAGTTGTATGATAGGTAGTATATATGCCTTAGGTAAATGACCAAAATACCCTTTCCATGCATAATTGAATTTTAAGCATATGTAACATAAACTTTTGTCACTTAACTAATTATGCAACATATTTAGGCATATAATACTTGTCATAGGACTAGTTAGACGTCTCGAACGCGCATTTGCGCGAACGACGCGTTAAAGTAGCGTAAGCTACCTTAATGGGTCATAATGGGTCGAAAGCACTTAGGTTAGGTTCCGATTTAGAATGTAGGCTTTGTTAAACCATATCACATGAGTTCCAATACTCATTTGGTTTACAAGACCTCATTCTGTCTGATCTTCCGATTTAGGTGTCGATTATTTGACGAGTGATTCGATTACTATGTGCTGCTTGATTTCTCTGGTTTACTTGAGTTTGTTGAAGTTCTTTTGATTAAGGATACTTTGCACTTCAAGTGAGTACATAGTTCCCCTATTTTACTGTTTTCGATTGTTTTGGGGTGATTCATATGTGTTAAACGATTTTCGAGGTTTAAACGAAGGTTTCAAAAACGATTAAAATGGGTTATATATTAAATTAATAACGATTTCGATAAACTGAACAAACTTGTTGGTTGTAATTACATAACGAATGACATTCATTAGCATTGATCAAGCCGACCAGTATTAGGTTATGGTACCATAGGATCTGATAAATCCCGTTATCAGACTGCACCCATGGTTATGTGTGGGGGTTGTGGGTAACGACTAAATCTGATGATAGTTAACTTACCCTTTGGTGGTTTGTTAATGCGAGAAGCGAGATAGTCGAGTCACGAAGGTTTGAATGTTATTAGCGAGACAACCAAAAGTAGTTTTCACAATTAAAACGAGTTAGACGAATTTTGGGGCGAGTTAAACGATTTGAAACGACTTAAACGAGATAAACAATTTGATTAAACGATTGGTTTTGGGTTGTGATTAGATAGTGGGACGGGTGTAGCATGATAAAAGCATGGTAGATACACCGCTGGTACATCTTATATATAAGTGCTCTTATCATATTACATTTTGTGTCATTATTTAGTTCACTGGGGAAACGATTTTGAAACGATGTCACACACCGAGGTTTTCGAAATGATATAAACCATACGAGTTTTATTAACGAGTTTTTACAAGATGTTTTACAATTCGATTTAATTAAATAAATGTTTTGGGGTTAAAAATCATGGCTACGAGATTTTACAAATTATAACCAACTTGATTTGAGTTGGTTAATTATGTCGCAATACTATATTTTTTTTCAAAACAAGGTTTTTAACAAGGTATTGCAACATATAAACGAGCCATGAATCCGATACTCTTATAAAACTTATGTGCTCGCCAGCATTTCTTTGCTGACTTTGTTTTTACATATGTTTCAGGTGATGTTGCTTGATGTTGATTGCTAGGATGCATGAGTCACATAGGATCTGGACAAGGCCTTAGTGACATAATAACAATGATAGTCGATATGTAACTTGTTTGTTTTGTGTTAAACAATGTAAATTACTTAACGAATCAATAAAACGAAACTTTTTGTATCCATGGTTGTGAAACAATAATTCTGCCACGACACTCCCCGATGTTTTCGCAGCGGTTTTGTTGTTTTAACGTGGTCGGGGTGTGACAGAAGAGTTGGTATCAGAGCCAATGGTTATAGGGAATTAGGTTATTAGTAATGCTTTGACCTAGACTATAACTTTTAGGACCCTAACGCAAGGAAAATTGCGTTTAGATTTTAAAACAAAACCGTCACCTATCCTTAGGTGATAACCCCAATGAGAACACAAATTTCGAATCCGCTTTGAAAACTAATCATTTCTTCGTAAATGATTTGTTATAAGGTTTTGAACCCTTCCAGTTTGACTCATACTTGGCTTAGTGCCTTCTAAGTTTTCAAAATCTTGTCAAAGTTTGGGTCTAAGTAGTGTGAACACGTGCAAACTGGAAGAGTGAGTGCCTGTACCCTGAGTTTTCTGTCTAAGGCTAGAGTGTTCATACAAATCCACATAATCGGACCAGTCACTCTTACCTGGGAACTCTTGGGGTGAGTGTTCACTTATAGGCGAGCATGTCTTCGCGATACATTATTTTGACCCATTTACTTTGATTAGTAGTCGTGTCGTTTGTTTGTTCGAGGTAACGAACAAATGATCGCCTTCCTTGTGTTTTGTCTATGTTTTCAATACCTCTTTTGTTTTTCCCAATTGTCGACCTCACTCGTTTCTCATGTTTCCTTGTTCTTTTAGACAATGCCTCCTCAACGTGATGCTCAACCTTTTACTGTTGAAGAAGTCGCAGCCCTTGTCGCTCAGCAAATGGCTGCAGTACTTCCTGGCATTGTAACCCAGATCCATGAGTTATACAACAATAATGCATCGTGTAATTTCAAGAATTCCAATTCAGCTAAGCCGCTAAAGTTTTCTGGGTCGCAAGGAGCAACTGCGCTCCTGCAATGGTTCGAAAGTTTGGAAAGCACTTTCAGACATGTGCAATGTCTGAATGAGCGTAAGGTTGAATTTGCATCAAGTGTGTTTGAGAAGCGTGCTCTTACGTGGTGGAACGGAGTGATGCATGATAGGGGTGCCGATGTGGCTATGGCACAAACTTGGGAAGAGCTTCGAGCTCTCATGATGAGAGAGTTCTGTCCCCGTCATGAAATTCGAGCTTTGGAACGAGAGTTTGACAATCTGAAACAAGATGGGGGAGAACACCGTGCGTATACGGATCATTATGAGGAGCTCAGTTTGTTGTGTCCTACTATGGTTACCTCGTTGGAGAAGGCAATTGAGAGGTATATTGATGGTTTACCCGATTCTGTGCAAGACATTGTGACTGGCAGTAATCCTACTACTGTTCGTCAAGCGATCGAGTTGTCTGCTACCCTGACTGACTCTCAAGTCAGGAAGGGTAAACTTACCCGCAAGGGGGACAAGAAGAAGTCAGCCGATTCTGTTAAGGACAAGGATAAGGGTAAGGGAAAGAAGAAGGGTGAGTCTTCGAAGAAATCGAGAAAGCAAAAGGGTTCCCAAAATTTTGCAGTAACAGCACAAAATGCTCAGAACCCACCGGCTCAACTGTAACATCCGTGCTTGTAATCATTGTGAACAGTTCTATTATCAATAAAACAATGTTATTCGATCCCAATGTTTGTTTGATTGTGTTTTACATTTTCATGTTTTGACTTTTATTCAATTTCAAACTCTACATCGCTTTCTGGAGAGTATTACGCAAACTGGTGCGTAAACGTACTTAGTTTAATGCGAAAAATACTCCGGAACATCAACATATGCTTAACATACCTTAAATAACCCTTACATAACTTAGAAATAAGTTTTGAAGGCTTTGGTATGTCAAAAACAAGTTAATTCGCTTACAGGGACTGAACTTGACAAACTGCGAAAGTATGCCAATTGGAAGTATAACGAACATTCCGGAACATGACCATAAGTTAAAAACACCTTAAATATCCTTTATATAGCTTAGAAATGGGCTTTGAGGGGTTCGGTGTGCTAAAATAAACTTTTGAGTCATTCAGGGACCAAAAGCGTCAAAAAGTGCACAAGTTTGCATTTTCGCGCATAACTTACGTTCTGAATACATCTGGACGTCCAAAAATTTATGTAAGCACTAAAATATTTTATTTTAGTGTTTGGCATAAGAGAAATTCATTCGTTGCGTCATTTGGATCGTTTTTCGCACTTATGCGCATTCCGTCGTAATTAAGCGAACATCGCGTTCGTATGACCAAACGAACCAACATCCGGCATATTTTTGAACATGTTTCATGTCCACAATGTTTAGGCATCCTTGTGGAGCCTTGAAAATGATTTAACGAGCCTTAAACACGTCGGAAATGGCCGTAATACGCAACGGGGACTGAAAGGTGGACATTTGAAATTGTTTGCTGATCAGGGGACCCCTATCGCGACGCCTAGCCCCCCTAGCGTCACACTAGGCCCCTTCTGATCAGGAAAGGTGTTGGTCCCGTTGATACAGGATCTGATTGTAGGAACAAGATGAATCGATTTCGTCTTAGTGTGCGGAATCCATTAAGACGAATCACAGATTTGTGCAACAGAGAATTCAACGTTTAACTTCTTGTCTGTTCGTTCTATTAATCGTTCTGAAAGTCACAAAGTTCCGGTGAACGTACAAACTACCCGTGCGTATGTCAAAAGTTCTAACAAAGTAGCACCGAACCTACTATATATAGACAGACTCAGGAAACTAACAAGTGTTGTACGTGCGGGTGGGCTACCTGTGCGTATAGCTTACCCGTGCGTGTGGTCATCCGCGCGTATGACTTATCTGTGCGGATAAGTCATCCGTGCGTATTTCCATACGTGCGTATTGCCATCCGCACGAGTTGAACTTATCCCAAACAACACTTTTACATACAGACCCTATTCCTGAGTTGTCCTGCTAACTACATACATTAAACATAAACACAGAACAAAATATGACTACATGCTGACGGAAGCTACAGACGTAATGTACTAACAGACTCCCCCTCGGATGTAGCTGTAGTACCTTCCAGCATAGTCTTTTAATTCCTTCTGTTGCGTCTTCGCTCACGCGCTTTCTCTCTTCTTTTCTGTGCTCTTTCCTCCAACATTCTTTTTCTCTTTTGTCTTCCTTCAGTCAACCACCAATGTCTGTAGACAGGATCTCCATCACGCTTTCGTTCCCATCTTGGAATTTTGTTTTCTTCAGATTCAATTGGTGTCTGATCTGTTGGAGGAACAATTCCTAATTTACGTCTTCCCCGTTCAGCAGCTCTTTCAGCAATCTTCTTTGAACGTTGTTCACGCTTGTATACTTTCAAGAACTCATCAATCTCTAGATCTCTCCATTTAGTCTTCCAGTATCTTCCAGAGTTGATGTCTTTTGCGTAACAAACATCCACAACCTTTTGATATTGCAAAGCTTGCTCTCTATCAGGTCTCTCGTAGACTATCTTGTTGTAGAACAAACAGTCGATATCCTTCTTCGAGCAGTTAACAAGCCACATAGGATCTAACACACAGATCCTTCTAGCCTCTCCTATGGACTTGTTATTTAACGAGATTATTGCTTCAGCTGTAGTTTGATTATACAACCACCCTTCAAACTCATCGTGAAAATCTTGCTCCATCGCCCGTAACGGCATATTCTTCAAACAACTTGGAGGTTTGATATCCAGAGTAATATCCTTCTCACCACTTTCTAGGATTCTGACAATCTGTTGAGGAAAGTGTGGTTTCCAGTCAGGATATCTTTTCTCAGCTTGCAGCTTCACATAATTCCATAACCTCTGATCGTGCTGCTTCACATCTAACCCATGGTAGAATTCTTTGATGCTCTTTGTTTTTACCAGCTCATCTATATCCCACCAAGGCAAAGTTTTGATATCAGACAAGAACTCAAAATACTGCACTCCCTGTTCTCTTCTGATTGCATAAACTTTTAAGTCTTCCAAATATCCCCATGAGAGAATGTCACCCCAAGAGAGTTCTTTGTCATGCTTAAAGAATTGTAGTGCCTGTAGTTTCTTTCTCTCTTTAGGCATGACTTTGTACCATTTCTTTCTTTCTTCTGCAAGATTTTCTCTTGGTATAGTATTTGGAATACCTTCTGCAGACACCTTCTCCACTATCTTCCTTCTAATTTCATCTTCATTTCGATCCTTGAACATTTCCAACAATGAAGGAAATGTTGCATCAATCCCAAAATAATGAAAACGAACTTCATCATCAGATGAATCTGAAGCATCTTCAACGATTACATCATTGTAATTATCAGCTTCAAAGGCATATCTTGGCTCAAATACATCTTCAGAAGTTTCAGGAATTTCATCTTCAATATCAAACTTAAACTTACCTTCTTGCAAACCCAATTCCTCTAACATTTCTTCCCTTGTTCTACTAACCTCAATCACTTCTTGACTTTTATCTTGTAAGAAAATGACAGTGGGATTTGAGAGGAATACCTGATCTGAGTGTTGCTTTCCAGAAGTGGAAGTTTCTTGATGATCATCATCTTCTTGTTCGTTGATTTGATCATTCAGAAACTCCTCTATCCTTTGTTCATCAATAGGATTCTTCACAATCAATCCTGACGAACCTTGATCATTGTCATCATTCTTCTTATCATCATCATCTTTCTTGTTATCATCGTCTTTCTCAACATCGTCGTTTTTCTCCTCATCTTCATCTTCGTCATCATCTACAAGAAGTTCTTCATCAGAATCACTAACTTCTTCACCCCGAGCCTTCTTCGCTTCTTTTCTCCTTTTCATAACTTTCATTCTGTAGAGACCATCTTTTACGTTGAGTGGCACAGTTTCAGCTTTACCAACAAGAACAAACTGCTTTGTCTTCCATTCAAGTAGCATCACTTCTTTGGACTTTTTCTTCTTTTGTTCGGCAGCAACTCTTCGAATGATCTCTTCAGAATCAATGACTTGAGAAGGTTCTCCAACTAACATGAAATCTTGATCATGTACAACTTGTTCTTGAACATGTTGATCTTGAGCAACTTGTTCTTGAGCATGTTGTTCTTGAGCATGTTCAGCATCAATCATTTCAGCATCACCTTGAAGAGAAGAACCACCAGCTTCTTGAACATCTTCAATTATACTTTTGTTCTTTTGGATAGCATCCTCAGCCAGTCTTCGTTCTCTTTCAAGTCTTCTCTCCTCAACTTTCTTTACTTCAATTTCATTGTAAGCAGCATGAACATCCTTCTTCAAAAGATTTTCCACAACAGAATATAACATCTTCAGTTGTTCATCTTTCATCACTTTGTCAGCTTTCATGGCTTCCATCTCCAACTTCATTATTTTCATTTCGTTTGAAGTAGATTCACTCATTTCACTGACCACCTGATTGAGTGTTTGATTTACATCTTGGAGATTCTTGTTCAGTGAAGAAATTTCTGCCAGAAGAGCTTCAATCACTTTAGTGTTACTTTCACCATCTTCCTTTATCTTCTTCATAGTGCGTTCATCCTGGATTATCACCGTTCTAAGTTGATCATGAGCTTTCATTATCTTTTTCACTTGCTCTTTTAAAAGATCACGTTCACTTTCAGCTTTTTCTTTTTCTTTCTCAAGATCTTTGACTTTCTTGGCAAGAATTCTTACTGCTTCATTGTTGAATAAGTCATCATCAAAATTCAGATCTTCCAACGGATCTCCTGAAGCAGATGGCATATGGCTAAAGAAATCATCTGAATCTTTTGGCCGTGAGGACGATTCTGGAATCTCTATTGTTTCTGGTACATTTGGAAATTGTGAGGAAAAGACTCCAGCATCAGTAACTTCAATGTAGTCATCGTGACTAGTCTGCTTTTCTGCTTCTGTTTCTTGTGGTTGAGGAGATTCAACATGTTGAGTATCTTTGCCATCATGTTCCTTTTGAACTTGACTTTCTCCTTTTCTTGCTCGAACACTTCTTGGAATGAGACCAGTTACAACTGCTTTTCTTTTCTTGATTTGTTTCTTTGTATTTTCAGGATCATAAGTTGAGTCTTCTTCGTCTGACCCTTTCCTTTTCTTTGGAGACTTCTTCTTTAACTGAGCTTTTCCTTTTCCAAGAGTAAGTGGATCAAGTTCAGATTCTGATATTGTGGTTTCAGAATCATCATCACTTGAAAGATCTTGAACGACTCCTTCTTGATCTTTAACACCTTCTTGATCTTTAACTCCTTGAGCAACATCCTCATTCTTCTTTAAGAAACTTTCAAGAGATTGTGATAACAACTCAGTTCCTTCTTGAATAACAGCTGACGGCTCCAAAACTTTTTCATCTATCAATTTGTGCTGCTGTTTTCTAGAAGACCCTGCAAAACAGATGTTTGACACATTTATTAGAAATTTTCACAATATAAAATTCTAATTTCCTTGTGACTCCCCCTTTCACAATACCCTTTTTCACATTCTTTGGAATAGAAACTGCAGGGGACGTCTTTGGAGTTCTCTTCCTTTTTCCATCTTTGACACACCACCATCTTGTATCCTTCTTATAGAACAAACTCATCTTGTCATCTTCGTTATCAGAATTGCTGTCTTCATGTCTCCACGCATCATTCTCTGGAGCTACATAGTTTGGATTTGAAATTTTGCAGATCATTCTCTTTGCTCCAGGATTTGGACCTTTGATCAATCTGCTGATTGTATCTGGTGTCATGTGTCTCAGGCCCAAAATGTCACTACTTTTCTTTTCTAAACCTTGAAACTGATCATCTATCAACATCTGGACAAACCTAGGATACATAAGAAACCTCTTGCTTCCATCCTTTACATTCTCAGACATGTGATCAAAAATTACTTGAGAGATATTGTATGGTCTGTTCAGTACGAGACAAGCAATGATATTCATGATGTAATCTTGAGTTTCATCATATCCACCTTTTCTGTGTGACAAAGCATGAAGCACACAATGAGTCATGAACTTATAAGCATGGCTAAAACTTGTCTTTTGCATTCTTCCATTTACACTCCCAGCAAAACCCATCCTACACCACAATCCTTTTACTAAACGTTCAGAAACTATGGTTGGATCACTATCATTGTCTCCTAAATTCAACACTCTCCTTATAACACCAACTGTCACTTTCATCTCCAAATCTACATCTCTTCCATTCTCATCTTTCTTTGATACAGCAGAATAAATGGTCTTATCACTTTCTTCGTATCGTGCAGCACTCCAAAATCGTTTCACATGCGATTCATAAGCTATTGTCTTATCAGTTAAGGCCTTAGAAACTCTACTTTCCCTCAAAAATTTTGCAACATCTTGAACTACTGTGTTTTCGGTATACACTTCATCCAAAATACAATATATATTATGAGCTTTATCCCAATCCTGCAGAAATTTTATTCATTAAAAATTTTGGGATCTCAAAATATTCTGTCAAGAAAAGACTTGTTGTATGATATAACACTTGAATGGTTATCCGTACGTATAACTTGTCAGTGCGGATAAGTTGTCCGTGCGGACAACTTGTCTACACCGCGTATAGCCGCCCGTGCGTACAACATACCATAGCCCCGGATTGTCATCCGTGCGTACAACATAACATTGCCACGGATTGTCATGCGCGTGTACAGCCTGTCCTTGCCACGAATTGCCATACGTGCGTACAACATTACTTACCACGGATTGTTATGCGCGCGTACAACATGACATAGCTACGGACTACCATACGTGCTTACAGCATAACTTGCCACGGATTGCCATACGCACGTACAAGTTGTGCGTGCGGATACAAGTCACAGATGAAGAACAGTTTATGAACATCAAAAATTTTCAATGGCAAAATCTAAAATTGAACATAGATCTACACAGAGAATGTTAAGACGATCAAAACCCTATGTTCAACGATGTCTAAAACGTCCTATACACAGATTAATTTAACAAAAATCTAGCCGACACTACGTACCGTTCAAACATCAGATCTAACAGATTTTAACATGTTATAACACAAATTAATCCGGTAAATCTTTAGATCTAAGCATTCCGATCAAAACCTAATCATTTATTCATGACAAATCGAACTAACACAGGCTAGATCTGAGATTAAAGGCTCCGAAAGAACAGTTACACGATGAACAGATATTAAACAAAGGATTATTTCAGATCTGAGTTAGAAAAACATACCTTTGCCATTGTAATTGTTGTGTAAACCAACGAAAACAAGGATCCGTGCAAAGAATTCCGAAATCAGAAAGTCAAAGTGTGAGAGAGAAAGAGTGTTGTGCGTGCGTATAGCTTTGACTGACTCTTTGACCCTCTATTTATACTAACATCAGACGTGTATGGTCACCCGGGCGCATTGCCATCCGTGCGTATGGCTACCCGTCCGGATGAACATCCGAATGAGGCACACTTTACTTTTTCAATGAAAACTTTGATTTTTCTCAACTTCTGTCAGATTTTTAGAAATCCACTTAAGTTGCTTGGTTCAAATTAATGACCCAAGGAACTTAATTTGTCGACCAAGTTCAACTTAATGACCTTGGTTGACCTGAAGCAAAACATACTGACTTTTGAAAATTTTGTTCAAACATTTTTTCTGAAAAATTACAAGTATCAACTTAATGAACTTGTGTTTCACACTTTCAATTACAGATTAGTCATGATTAGCTCCAAACTCATCTTCCAATCCAGAAACTTCCTGCATCTTCTATCACTTTCGAATCCGAAGATCAACTCTCCACTTTGGTTTGTCGGAAAATAAAGCAGAAAAATAAACTCTTTTTGGGATTTTTAATGAAGCAAGAAGAATAGAACAGAAATATAAAAGCAGTAAATGTAAACTATTTACAAACATATTTTTGGTGAGTGTGTTAGGGAATCATATCAGCTTCCGACAAGTTACAAGTACCATTAAGCTTAATTTCATGCCAAACATTAAACAATTCACCTCGATTGTCGATATACTGATCCATCTTAAATTCTTACACACATTTCAATCTGTTCAGGATACAGTTTAAGTGTTTTAGAGACTTAAACTTATACGGGTGTCCCACCTCTTGAATATACTCCCGTATCCAGAATCTCAATAATCAGTCTTACAGGTGAGTATACATCAATGATATCTGTACATAATTTAGGTATGCGAGGGCCGAGGGATCTCAGGTCGATACTTCCGTATACGCAGAGAGATATCGGCTTCGACTTTAAGGTGTGTCCCCTTTAGAGGATCTTTTTGCTACAACAGCAGCGTTTATCAATTTTATTGTTTCAGCATGCTGAGGGTTTAATGCTATGTTTCAAGCATTTGCAGAAAGTATTATCCAGGGACTAGGTCAGAACTACCGTTCAGCAGAAGTCCCGGAATAATACCCCAGACATCATTGAGAATAAAGACCTAGTATATCAGATTATGAGACCTTTCAAACGAGATTTCAGGGGTTACCTATATATCCAAGTGGTGTTCCCCACGAAATAAGTAAGTAAAATTTTAGGTTTATATCCCGAACAAATCTACTAAATGTGTAAAAACCTATCGACACATCATTAGTGAGACTGTTTAACGTATTTGAACTTTCCATTTCTTTAGCGTACAGTAACCGTCTAGCTGATGTACTATCATTTTCCCTTTTTACACAAACTCTTTTTGAAATTTTATCATGTTTTTGGGTTTTTGAAATTTTCTAATGTTTTTGGCTTTTTCGAATTTTTTATTGTTTTTGTATTTTCTGAAAATAAAACTACTATCTCCCCCTAAAAACCAAAACAAGTAAAAATTCGACAAACCATTGCAGATTGTTTCTCAACATTATCTACAGTGGCACCTTCATCAACGCCAACAATTTCCTCCGCATCCGATAGCAACTTCATACCATTAAGTTTCAAAAGATATTTAAAGCGAGTTTTATCAAATGCTTTGGTATGTAAGTCAGCTTTTTGTTCATCGGTGTGAATTTTCTCTATTCGTATCAACTTCTTCTCGAAACAGTCTCGGATGAAGTGATGACGAATTTCAATGTGTTTTGTTTTAGCGTGATGAACAGGATTTTTTGTTATGTTAATTGCTGCCTCATTATCAACAAAGATAGGGGTGTTAAGAAATTGCAAACCGTAGTCTCGCATCTGTTGCTGGATCCACAAGATCTGAGAGCAGCAGCTGCTAGCAGATACATATTCAGCTTCACAAGTGGATAAAGCGACAGAGGTCTGCTTCTTGCATTGCCAGGTGACCAATCGTGGTCCGAAAAACTGGCACCCCGCTGTTGTTGATTTAGCATTCACTTTGCAGCATCCGAAATCAGAATCAGAATATCCTTCGAGCATGAAGTCGCCAACTTTTGGATACCACAACCCCAGAGATGGAGTTCCTTTCAGGTAGCGTAGAATCCTTTTCACAATTACCATGTGCGAAGCTCTAGGATTTGACTGAAATCGAGCCGCGAGGCAGGTTGGATACATAATATCCGGTCTTGATGCCGTCAAGTACATTAACGAGCCGATCATGGAGCGATACAGTGTTTCATCTACCTTCTCTCCGGTGAGATCAGGGTTTATCCCATGATTCGTCGCTAATGGGGTGGACATTGGTGACATTCCTGACATCCCGAATTTCTCTTTTTTTTGGGTAAAGGGTTACCCCGATGAATTTTATAAATAACCAATAAAGAACAAGGATGTGTCAAAGCAACACACCAACTAGACTTGGCATACCAAGCCTAGGACATCAAACGACAAGACCAAGAAAAACAACCAACTAAAAAGTTATCAAACAAAGCAAGCTACCATGGCCAAAAAATAAACAACCTAGGCCATTAACAAACTAAACAACTAAACCACTAGCCCGGTTCATCATCCTTGTTATCATTGATCTTCCAGATTTCATATATCCTCCTCCTAGCCGACTCCACTCGAAACTTGAATCCCATAAGACGAAGTCGAACCACGCTTTTAATCTTCTCAGCAACTTGCAAAGCGGTCAATTGGTTGGAGCTAAAAAGGCGATCATTCCGCTCTTGCCATATGTAGTAGGTAGCCGCAGCAACCACCAACTTACACACAATATCATCAGTTGTCTTCGAATTTGCATGTTGATCAGCCCATAACATTAAAGACTGCCATGTGTTATCAACATTCTCCAACTTCGCCATAGTCTTCACTTTATCCCAAACCTGACTTGCAAACTCACATTGAAAAAACAAATGATTACGGCTATCTCGATCATGTTTACACAACGGGCAGCACATAAGATTTAGATTTGTAGCACTTCCAGCTTCCCAAACCGCCAGCCTATCCTGAGTTTTTAGCTTATTCCGAAACACTAACCACAAGTGAAACGAGTGGCGAGGAATGCACTGAGAAAACCAAACCATGTTTGCCCAGTTGACCTGATTATCACTTGTCCGAATTGTACTCCATACTTGAGCCGATTCAAATTCTGTATACTTCCCATCCAGAGTTTTCCAAGCCAACCGATCCAGAGTACCATCTATCAGCTGAGGCATTTGGATGCTTATTAAAACCGGGAACAAATCTAGCCAAGCTTGGGGCCATCTCCACTGTCCATATGCGTCAACAACATCAACAACCGAAGAGCTTAGATTGAAACCAGCATTAGCTATAGACCGAGGAGTAATAAATGAGGTAAGAGGACTTATAGAACACCAATTGTCACTCCATACATTAGTTTGCACGCCACTTCTGAGCAGAGACCATATGTGAGGCCGCATAATACAACGAATAGAAAGAATTTTCCGCCAACCCCAACTCATATTCCCTCGACAAGGCACCTCCCAAAAATTTCTCCCCTTTATCTTGTGTTCGTGAATCCATGTCACCCAAATGGATTCCCTTTTAGTAATAATACTCCAAACATGCTTGGCCATAAGCGATTTATTTACATCATTTATGCTTCGGATGCCCAAACCACCTTCATCTTTCGGCAAACATACATCTTTCCAAGCAACTTTAGCACGAATTCTACCCTCCGATCCCGCATTCCACAAGAATCTACGAATTCTTTTCTCAAGTTCCTTAATAACCCGAGCTGGAATAATGAAAACAGAGGCCCAATATATATGCATGGATGAAAGAACCGAATTTATTAGCTGCAAACGGCCAGCAAACGATAACGACTTGGTCATCCAGTTTGCAATCTTCTTATCCATTCGATCAATAAGTATTTTACAATCCTTAAAGAGCAACCTGGAAGAGATAAGCGGAACCCCAAGATAACGAACCGGAAAAACACCCTCCTGAAATGGCATAATCTCCAGAATTTCCTGTCTAATCAACTGAGGAACATTGCAGAAGAAGATTGTGCTTTTAGCTGGACTAGGAGCCAAACCAGAAACCTTAGTAAACATCCCAAGAGCCTCCTTAACTTTCTTTACCGAAACAACATCAGCATGCACAAAAATAAACAAGTCGTCAGCAAAGGAGACATTGATAATTTTTTGCTTCGCACAATGAGCATGATATTTGTATGGAAAACTAGCAGCCTGTTGAAGCATGAGCGACAGAACCTCCATAATTAACGTGAATAAATATGGTGACATTGGATCACCTTGTCGTAACCCTCGTTTGCCTCTAAAATATCCATGAAGATTGCCATTAATATTCAACGAATACGACACAGTTGTAACGCATGTCATAATCCATTCAATCATTTTCTGATGAAACCCAAATCGAACCAAAATATCACGCAAGAATGCCCAATTAACCGTGTCATAAGCTTTCTGGATATCAATTTTGAATGCACATCTAGCCGGACCCCTATTCAGATGATAATTATGCATTAATTCTTGTGTAAGAAGAATGTTATCAGAAATCTTTCTACCCGGCACAAAAGCTGACTGGTTGATGCTAACAAGAGTACCCAAACTTCCTTTTAAACGGTCCGTAATTATCTTACTTATACATTTATAGAGAACATTGCAACAAGAAATCGGCCTGTAATCTAGAACTGAATCCGGGACATCTTTTTTTGGAATCAACGCCAGAATAGTATGGTTAACTTGAGTTAGAAGTTTACCATTCTCAAAAAATTGCAAGACCGCATCAGTAACCTCCTTACCAACAATATCCCAAGCATGCTTAAAAAATGCGGACGTGTATCCATCTGGACCTAGAGCTTTGTCTTCTCCAATACTGTACATCGCATTTTTAACTTCCTCTCTAGTAACCCGAGACACCATTCGATCCGCAACCTCACTACTTAGCACATTAGGGAACAGAATGTCCGAATTAACCTTTTCAACCGAGATATCAACCCCCAAAAACTGAGTATAATGCGAAACCAGAACATCCGTAACCGCATCTCCTTCATGGCGAGCTCCCAGAGTATCCGTGATACTAGAAATTTTGGATCTTGCATTTCTAGCTTTAACAGTGTTATGGAAAAATCTGGTATTAGAGTCTCCTGCCCGAAGCCACTCAACCTTGGCTTTCTGTTTTAGAAAACATTCTTCATCATAAGCCGCAGCTTGAAAATCTTGAAGACATTGAGTCTCCATTTGTCTAAGCCGAACATCCATCGGATTCTGATCCACCTGTATCTGAGTATCATCCAAATTTTTTCTCAACTCCACCACCCTATCATGTAAATTACCTTGGTTAAAAAGAATCTTCCTTAACCTACGTTTTAAATTCCTCATTTTCTTCACAACGGAAAGCATAGTAACACCCTCCACTATTTTAATCCATTCCTGCTTCACGGAATCTTTAAATTCAGGTTTAGTAACAATGAAATTCGGAAATTTGAAGGGTCTTGGACGAGTTCCAGCTGAGCACATCATTCGTAGGATGCAAGGCGTATGGTCAGACACCCGAAATGGGTGAAAGAAAGCAAATGCATCAGAAAAATGATCTATAAACGAGACATTACTCATAACCCTATCAATCTTTTTGAGAAGACCCACACCACTCTTCGGTTTTTGGCTCCACGTGTATTGCATACCATGCGCCTGAACATCAAATAATTCTGTTTGTTGAACACAATCATCAAACTCACGCATACCAATAGAATGATTGGACGGCCCAAACAAAGAATCTTCAACTTTGAGAACCGAGTTGAAATCTCCCATAACAACCCCCGGCTTATCATGACAAAGAACCTTATGCTTGCATAAATCAGCCCATAACAGTCTTCGATCTTGATACTTATTTTTAGCATACACAAAAGAGCAGAAAAGAACCTTTTTGCTATCTTTAAAAATTACCTGAGTATTAATAAGTTGATCAAATTGATAGAGGACCATTACATCAAACACATTAGGATTCCACCCCAAAATAATTCTCGTACCACGCGAGCATAAACCACCATTAGAAGTCCAACACCAATTACGGAAAACATACTTGCAAATGTTGGCCAGCTTGGAAACATCCACATGAGATTCAAGGATCGCACACATATCTAAATTATTACCAGTTACAATAGAACGAACCTCACTTTGTTTCAGGGGCCGGTTCAAGCCCCTAATATTCCAAGTCATTATGCTACCCATTTAAACCATTCGAACCGGGAGTGCTTGCCCCCTCAGGATTAGTATTATTCATAAACTGTGCCATCTCAGTTGGAGTAACCTCCTTCACCTCATCATCGTTCTTCGTAACCCGATTGGTATCAACATCCAGCCTCTGATTGTCAACATCTCTACTCTCCTCTCCATTTCCATCCACAGCCGCTAATGCTTCAAAAGAATTCGCTGTTTTAATCTGAATAGACCCCGAGCTATTATCTTGCTTGGTTCCTGATGTACTGGCACCCGATCTATTTACTTTTGGCTTGTAAACAAACTTTGGTTTCTGTTTTTTCTGCCCAACCCCGAACTTAGCAACTTTCCTTTTATCCGTAACAAATCCTTCCTCATCCACCGTTACCTGCTTCTGGCTAACGTTAACATTCTTAGGACAACTTTGGTCATTATGACCAAAAATACAACAAGCAGAACAATGATGCGGCTTCCATTCATACTCAACTCTGACTTTCTCCATGATAAACCCATCATCCTCCAGCTTCGGAATAGCAACAACTATCTGATCCTTAAGAACATCATCGGCGCTAACTTCAATCAAGGCTCTAGCAAAGCTGCTCCTTCCCCAGCTATCCGCACACATATCCGCTGTGTAACTATCCAGCCTTTTTGGTGTTCCAATTTTCGATGCCAGCAAGCTCAAACCATCATCCGTATAGATAGAAATAGGAACATTATGAAGCTTAACCCATATAGGAACTGATTTAATTCCTTCTTTTTTCAGACTAACCGAAGGCGACCAGATGTTAATAAAAAGAGGAACTTTACGAATTAGCCAAGGCCCACCCTCAAGAACTTTATTCATACCTTCCTTTGTATCAAATTTAAAAAAGAAAAACCCTTCCGCATTCATCATGACTTTAGCAAATCCAAATTTTGACCAAACGTTTTTAACATAATACTCCACAACAGGAAACGGCAATCTGTTCCCCAGAAAGTATCCAAAAAGCACATTATCAAATCTGTCTTTAACCGTTTTAACAACCTCCCTCGGAATCACAATATCTGCTTCCTGATGAGTCTCAGTCGTGTCCAGCTTCCTGAAGTTAACTTCACGATTAGACTTAGAATTCATCATCACCTTTTTAGCATACGACACCTGGTTCTCCTGTTGTTTATCCGCATAAACATTCTCAACCGGAACTGTTATTTTCTCCAATTCATCAATAACATTGATAACTGGAGGCTCATTCAGATTGTTCACGACAACTCCACGTCTCGGTGCCATCGTTTTGCCATCAATATTCAGAATTTTACTTCCCAAACCCTTGATCACAGTCGGCGGCTTCCCATACATATCACGGTAATCAGCATTCAAAGATGGAGGTTTCCCAAAAATCTCATTGATATCAGGCGGTTCAGTATTCATCTTTGTATCAAACTACTCACATGCAAACGTAAAGACAGCAGCAAGAACAGCTTACGGAAACAGCAACAAAAAACCCTAATCAGCCGACAAAACTATCTCTCTTGGAAACGAATGAACCAGACTCCAACTCCAATAGAAACAATCAGCAAACGACCAAGACAACCTGAGCAAACCCTAGACTAGCCGAACTTGTGAATCTAACAATCTATATAATGTTATCGGATAAACCTACCACACTATACAGAAGTTTCAATTCAGCAAATTATGAAGACGACAGAAAGAAAACAGAAAACCCTATTATAAAACGATCACTATTTTGCTAACTAGTTCGATATAGATCATTTGAAAAATCAAATTACTAATCTCAGACTGTTATACAAAGAGATCACGAATCAAACCTAGGGTTGCATGAAGAAGAAAGTCGCCTGGCTAGAGAGAGAACCTAGGGTTTCAAGAACTCCCCGGGCAACATCCCGAATTTCTCCAGAACGTCATGAACGTATTTTGTTTGATGTATGAAAGTTCCTTCGGGAAGTTGATCAACTTGAAGTCCCAAGAAAAACTTCATCTCACCCATTGAAGATATTTCAAACTTCTGCTTCATAACCTGTTCAAAATCTTTGCAGAGTTGTTCATTTGTAGACCCGAAAATTATGTCATCCACATAAATTTGGACTATCAGAAGATGTCCGTCGACTTCTTTTGTGAAAAGAGTGGCATCTATCTTTCCTCGTGTGAAGTGGTTGGCTAACAGATGTTGAGACAAGGTCTCATACCAGGCTCTCGGGGCCTGATGTAAGCCGTACAACGCTTTGTCAAGGAGATAAACTTTATCTTTGTGAATTGGGTCGGTGAAGCCCGGTGGCTGTCCGACATAAACCTCCTCTTTCACCTTGCCATAGAGAAATGCCGACTTCACATCTAACTGAAAAACTTTGAATCCTTTCCATGATGCGAATGCAAGGAAGATTCTGATTGCTTCAAGTCTTGCGACAGGGGCATATACTTCGGTGAAATATATTCCCTCCTGGTGACTGAAGCCTTGTACAACGAGTCGAGCTTTGTTTCGAATGATAACTCCTCGATCATCCCTCTTGCATTTAAACACCCATTTGGTATTAATCTTTCGGTGACTATCGGGCAAATCTACTAGCTTCCATACGCCAAGCTTCTCGAATTGGCTTAACTCCTCCTGCATTGCATTTACCCATGAATCTTCAGTAAGCGCCTCTTTGTACGTCCTTGGTTCTATCTGCGAGATAAAACAACTTAATGAGAATTCAGTTTGTAAAAGAGCAACTGTTGTGTAAAAACATGTAAGCCCTTGATCAAGCTGTCTTCGAGTGCGGACGCCTGATTGCAGTTCTCCGATTATCAGTTCCTCCGGATGATAAGAAAGCGTTCTTGGCATCACCTCGCCCGAAACATCTACTTCTCTCTCCAAATTTGTGACGTTTTGATCAGCAACTTGTTCATTGACTGGAATAGTTTGATTTGAAAACTGGATTAGCTCCCCCTCAGAGTCTGAATCATCATGATCGAATATTGGTCTGTTTTCAGATTCTTGATTATCATTCTCTACCGTTTGATTTTCTTGAGCAACATCATTTTCAATATCGTCATGTTCTCCAGCATTGCTTGGACCAGCCTCATCATCATTTGAAGCTTGTCGTTTTCGATAAGATTCTGCTGGAAACCTTTCGTCTTCATATTCTCTAAGAATATCCAACTCATCAAAGAACTCTGGTTCTTCTTCCATGTTGAAAGACTCCCACAAAACATCATAATTGAAACGCCATGAGTCGCCCGGATTCTGTGGAGGCATTGTGTGACCTTGGCATTCAACATTTTGAGCTTCAATAATTCGCTTCAGACTTGGAACGAAGACTCGTCGTAAAGGACTTGCATATCCCACAAATATTCCTTCAAAACTCTTCGGACCCATCTTTCCAAAAGGCTCTAGAACTGTACAGGGTGACCCGAATGGTTCAAGATACTTCAAATTTGGTTTTCGGTTATTGATCAACTCAAAGCATGTTTTGTTAAATTTCTTGACAGTGAGGACTCTGTTGAGCGTGTAGCATGCGGCGGAAACTGCTTCTGCCCAGAAATTTATTGGTAACTTTGAATCAGCAAGCATTGTTCTGGCCGTTTCAATCAGTGTCCTGTTTTTACGTTCTGCAACTCCATTCTGTTGCGGAGTGTACGGAGCACTGAACTCATGCAAGATACCTCTTTCATCACAATATTCTTCCATATTGTTGTTCTTGAACTCAGTACCATTATCACTTCTAATTCTTCTGATACGTCTTTGGTACAAATTTTCAATCTTTCTGAACAACCCCTTCAACCTGTCAAACGTTTCCTCTTTCGACTTCAAGAATAACACCCATGAGAATCTGGAATAATCATCAGTGACCACAAGACAATAAAGTTCTCCGGTAATACTTTTGACATTCACAGGACCAAATAAATCCATGTGAAGTCTCTCCAAAGGTCTTGAGACTGAATTGACTTGCTTTTTGGGGTGTGACTTTTTCTTTTGCTTGCCTTTCATGCAACTAATGCACTCTTGTTCCAGATGGAAACCTTTAATGTGAACTCCCAGAACCAAATCATTGTGCACAAGATGATTCATTTTACGAAGATGAATGTGCCCCATCTTTCGATGCCACAACTTTGATTCTTTCTCCGTTGCTCTTGAAACAAAACAGTGTGCTTGACCCGTTGTTGTAGTTGCTACAGTCATGTCTAAAACATACAGATCATTCACTCTAGGAGCTCTCATGATGATCCATTCTTCAGGAATAACAAACCCTGGTTTCAAAATCAAACACTCTTTGTCTGTGAAGTGAGTAGTATACATCCGGTCACAAATCTGCGAGATACTTAGCAGATTATTTTCCAGCTCAGCAATGTAGTTAACTCTCTCAAACGTGACAATCCCGTTGGATAACGTTCCTTCACCAACAATTCTACCACCTTGGTTACCCGCGAACCCTACATAACCTCCATTGATATTTCTGACATCATACAGCAGTGTTGTCTTTCCTGTCATGTGCCGAGAAGCTCCACTATCCATAATCCAACGTGAAACGGATCTCGGAAGCTCCTGCACATGTCAAAAACATTTAATGAGATTTTGATGCTACCCAAGCCTCTTTTGACTCAGGTAACTTGAAATTAAGGTGAGTTGTTTTAGTGTAAAGTGGTGGAAAGTTTTTATCATTCATTTTAAGGCTTTCAGCAGTTCCAACTTCAACCTCTTTGAATAAGAAAAATTCGTCTTTTTGAGGTTGATCAGTTGGTTGATTTTTCTTCACCACATACTTCTTTTCAGAAGTCGATTTCTGTTTCTCATAAAACTTCAAAGGTACATACTTCTTCTTGGTAGAAGATGATGATTTTTCAGTTTCAGACACCTTTGGTGAATCAACTTTCTTTTCAACAACTTTTGGCTTCCGTGTTTGTTGAGGTGAGGCAACCCGTTGGTAAAATTTATTATTTTTAGTTACCGAATTCTTAACAGGTTCAGTTTTGATCTTGGTGTTATCATTTCTCGAAACATTTTTCTCAACAATCAATGGAGCCTTTCCTTTCACAACATCTCTCTTGATAGAATTCTTCACAGTTTCAGTCTTAGGCTTCAAGTTGGTACACTTTCGTGCAATATGTCCAACTTGATTACATTTGAAGCATGTTCGGGTGTCAACTACCCGACTTGAACCTTCAGACTGAGGCTGTGAGGCCTTCTTTTCAAAGAACTCTTTGTTTGATTTTAAAAAGATTTCAGACTCTTCTTCAGAAAGTGAACTTCAACTGTTCACAAACACCTTTTTCACAGCGAACTTCTTGTTTTGAACATTTCTTTTCTGATAATTCTTACCACCCTGATATCCTCCCGACCATTTATTTTGATTGTTGTTAGAAAAACGTGGTGGAATAACAGGTTTCTTATAGTAAGCTTTATCTTTCTCAAAATTCATATGTCTCTTTGTCTGTTTCAAACTGTCCACTTCAGACAAATCAATTTCAACCAGTTTGAAAACATTTTTCAATTTGTTCACATTAACATTCTCCAGAGGAAACTCAAAGTCTGAATACAACTTATCAGAACCAGACATCTTGTACATCACAAGACCCGGTTCATCATTTGAGTTGTTTTTAGATTTTGGTTTCGGAATGTAATTGTTCAGAAAACATTCTTCATCTTCAGTCGAATCACTATCCAAGACACTTTCAGCCATTCCTTTTATGATCTCAGTTTGAACACTGTCATCGGATGATGATGATGAAGAAAATGTCACATCTATTGATTCTGGCAATTTTATCTCATTTGTTTCAATATCATCATTAACCAACCCAGATTGCTTCTTTGAGAAATTGTTTAGAACAGGTGGCGGAACTTGATGAAACCCCACCCCAGTTCCATCACAGTATACATCTTCGCCAGCTTTGGTTTTTCCAATGGGTTTTGGAGCAATGTGTTGCAAAACAAAGCTTGCAGAGTTGTAACTGCTCAGTTTCAGATTAATTCGCTCATTCTCAATTTTAGCTTCTTCAAACTGAAGCTTCAATTTTGCAATTTCATCAAGTTGTTGGTTGATTAACTCCTCTTTTACTCGAAGAACCCCTGATAGTTGAAGATTTTCTTTCGTTGTTTTACTGTTTCTCTCATCAGAATCTTTAACCGTTCGCTTCAGCTTCTCAAAATTTTCAGAAATTTTACGACTTTCAAGAATCAACTTTTCATTTTCTTTTCTTATTCTTTCAATGTCATTTTTATCATTTTCAATTTTATCAGCTAATTCTTTTGATCTATCATTCGAAGCTTTCAGCATTTTGTCACGGTTTAAGATTTGATCTTCAACACTTTTGACTTTACTAGTCAACTCTTCAATCTTCTTACCACTGAGGTAAGTGATTGTACTACAAACTTTGCACTCTTTCATGCAACTTTTGCAGTCATTTTCTGATTTACCATTCTTACCTGACTCAAGTATACCATTTGAACTGACCTTGTTTGTTGACTCAGTTCCAGAACTAGAAACTACCTCAAGTTCTTTTGCTGCAAGAACTTTTTCAGCCATCTTCCTCAAGTTCTCAGCCGTTAGCTCTTGTGATGTGTCAATGATCCCATCATCAGCATTCTTTGACTTTGGTTTCTGTTCTGCTTCTTTGACTTTTTCATCTTTCTCTACTTGTTTCTCTTCACCACCTCCCCACCATTCTCTTTGTCTAGCTTCTTCTTCCTCGGCAAATTGTTGTGTAAGAGCATCAACACTGATGGAATTTGGGTCAACTGCAATGTTTCCTTGAGGATCAAGGTAACATTCTCTATCGGCATCCCACCTTTTTGCTCTTTTTGCTTCTTTGTAAGTGTTATAAATTCTGTTCAATCTGGTTTGGGCTTTCATTCTTCGGTTGACGAATTTTTCTTCTTCAGTCCTAATGTCTTTAAAAGGAATAATCTTCGTCACGAATGCATAACCCACCGCATCTTCTTCAGGCAATAGCTCGCTCCAATCATAGCCTTTGTCATCATGAATCACGGCAAGAGCTCTAGACTTCTCTTTGTTGTCTTCAACTTGCTTCAATCTAGGTGGCTCAGATTTATTCTGGTGATAGATTGCTCTCTTGTAATAATCATCTCTGAAAGGGTTTTCTGACTCATCAGCATATGCATTTCTGCATTCTCGTTTGAAGTGACCCTTCTGCTTACATTTGAAGCACGTCACTTTTGATTTATCAAACCCCAGCTTAGTAGATGCACCACCAATTGTCTTTCTGCCGGTAATTTCCATGAATCGTTGTGCTCTACGAACAGCACTGGCCATAGCCCAACGAATATCGATCAGCTCCATCTCCTCGGGATCAATCTGATCATAATCTTCTTTCGTCAGATTGGTATTACCTATCTTCCCGGCTACTAACCCTTCGTACGACTCCAACACAGATGCTAGAAAGATCATCTGCTGTTTAGCCGATTCTTCATCAAAATTTTGAGCATTCTTCAAATCGATCGCAATGTTGCAAGAAAACGCGTTCTTAGGAACAGATTGTTGTTGACTTGAAAAACTTGAAGAAGATCCCTGACTTGGAGTATTGGATGAAAAACCTCCATGAAAACCACTATTTGAGCTTGGACTTTCTTTACTTGAAGTGTTTGTGTTTTCAGCGGAGAAAGCAGTTCTTGGAGAAACATTCTTGGGAATCATACTCTTTGGATAGTACAACTCCATGTTTTGTTGGTATGATGAATGATTTATTTTGTGTGTTTTCTTTATCTCCAATTCATGACTTTCTAGTCTTTCAATCAGCAAGTCGACGGTCAAACTTTCAGCTTTGATTGTGTTCTTTAACATCAGTGCATAGTACTGCCAATCCATCTCTTCTGGTAGTGAATCGAATAGTTTATCAACTAGCTCCTCTTGAGGATAGTTTACTCCGTGCCTTGCCAATTCCAACTTTAAGTGTCCAAATCTTTCAATCATTTTGCAAACAGATTCACCTTTTAAGCATCCGAACAAATCAAACTCCTTTCGCAGCAATTTCTTTTTGTTTTTGATTATTTCTGCACTTCCTACACATTTTTTATTTAACTTTTCCCATAGATCTTTTGCGTTTGTGTATTCAATGAGTGAAATAATGTCGTCTCTTACGGACTGGTGAATCAAAGCGATGCATTTTTGTTCAGCTATATAGGTATCTACGGCTTCACCTTCTGACAAATTCTCACAATCTAGTCTTTCTGAAACATAACCGTTCTTTAAGTTCTTCCAGCTCGGATATGCGAAAGCTTTCAGCCATTCTTCGAATCTTTTTGCCCACCGATTGTATTCTTCGATTGCCATTAGCTTTGGTGGTTTGTTGTAGGTACCATATGCGCTTTCAACACTTAGAGCATTGGATAAAGTTTTCTTTGGATTCGGATTGGGATTATCATTTGAACGATTGGAAATATCGTCTCCGGAATTACCCGCGAAAGCATACATCTCACTGAAGGGATTCATGAACTCTTCCATTTTTAAGTACCTGAAACAATTTTAAACACTTAGACAATTTTTACAAATTTTAAAATTTCAAACACTTGAACCGGATTGTTATCCGTTCGAACAGGAATACGGATGATAACAAAGTCTATCCGCACGGACGGTGATCCGCTCGGATGGTTGTGCGTACGGGTAGCTTTGACCTTTTGACTTATCTGGTTATCCGCACGGGTTGTAATCCGTGCGTGTAACAATGATGATGTCAGCAAGCAACTTGCAGTAACTAACTAATCCAAACCGTTCAGACAGCTGTCCGCACGGGTAAATGACGTCATCAAATACGAACAACTAAACATGATTTTCGATGAATTTGATCTAGTTTTAGATTGATTCTGATTATGAAACTAAGTAGGATTATACTTTGAATGATTGCGAGTTGATTGATATCGATGTTAACAAATTTTAACCGTAAATTCTTGCTCGATTTTAAATTTTTCTGATTTCATGATGACAAATGAAGAACAAATGTAAAATCTGAGTAGATGTAGAAGAAATCTGTCAAATTTCCAGTGAAATTTGAATCAAATCGGCAACAGAAGTCAAATCTCCGGTGAAATTCGACTTTGATCGGCGAATAAAACTTGAATTCCGGTGAATTCAGTGTCGTTGATCTCGATTCAGCTTCCTGGACGCTCTGATACCACTTGTTGGTCCCGTTGATACAGGATCTGATCGTAGGAACAAGATGAATCGATTTCGTCTTAGTGTGCGGAATCCATTAAGACGAATCACAGATTTGTGCAACAGAGAATTCAACGTTTAACTTCTTGTCTGTTCGTTCTATTAATCGTTCTGAAAGTCACAAAGTTCCGGTGAACGTACAAACTACCCGTGCGTATGTCAAAAGTTCTAACAAAGTAGCACCGAACCTACTATATATAGACAGACTCAGGAAACTAACAAGTGTTGTACGTGCGGGTGGGCTACCCGTGCGTATAGCTTACCCGTGCGTATTGCCATACGTGCGTATTGCCATCCGCACGAGTTGAACTTATCCCAAACAACACTTTTACATACAAACCCTATTCCTGAGTTGTCCTGCTAACTACATACATTAAACATAAACACAGAACAAAATATGACTACATGCTGACGGAAGCTACAGACGTAATGTACTAACAAAAGGTCATTTAAACACAAGATTAACATCCCCTAGCATCCCCCAAAGGTCAAGTGCCACATGTTAAACTCTTATGGTGTCCAAAATCAGTAACCACAACATTACAACAAGTGTAGGGATGTGATCATTCCCTCTTCTCCAAGGAACGATCCTAACGGTGGACCGAAATCTATAAATACCCATCACATTTCACTTCATTTCTCACAAGAATCTGATCATTTGTGCTCTAAGTTGAAACCTTTGTTTCATACCTGAGCTATTTTGATCTAGATTAGCATTCGGGGACCCTTCGTAAGTGTTCCTTCGTTCTTTTATTGCTTTTCGAGTCCGAAAGTCAAACTTTGTTTGACTTTCTGCATTGACCAGTTTATGGTCGATGCGAAGTTCGTTGAACTTCATAACGTGAGCGTGATCACGATGGTTATAGTCCCTAGTGACTATACCTACTGATTACCACGTTATCTAGGCTCAGTGACGAGCCGTAGTTTCGGTCAGAATACGTATTTTTGCGTATTTTGTAACCAAACTACTCTTAGGTATCACAACCGTTTGTTGTGATACCAAACCTGTTTTCTAAACTTAGTTAAGCATGTTTTAACATGCTTAGCTCGTCACTTTTAGTTTAGTGCTTATATAGGGTCGTCAGGTAAGCGATCTAAACAATCGCTTATACTTTCGAACCCGACCCGTTTGGTCGATCATTAGGATCCGACCAAGCACATTAGGTGACCATAGTATATAGGGAATAACCTTCCGAGTATATACCTTATGGTCGCTTCGTTTAAGTAGTTGTATGATAGGTAGTATATATGCCTTAGGTAAATTACCAAAATACCCCTTTGATGCCAAAATTCATTTTAAGCATATGTAACATAACTTTTGGTATCTAAACTGATTTAGTAACAATATTAAACATGTTAAGGCATATTTTACTTGTCATAGGACTAGTTAGGCGGTCTGAACGCGTTTCACGCGAACGACGCGTTAAAGTAGCATAAGCTACCTAAACGGGTCGTAATGGGTCACAAGCACTTAGGTTAGGTTTCATTTAGTATGTAGGCTTTGTTAAACCATACTACATGAGTTCCCATACTCATTTGGTTTACGAACCCTCATTCTATCCGATCTTCCGATTTAGGTCCGGTTTATTAATGCAGTTACCTATATTAGGTGCCGTTTGATATTCCGAGATCTCTAGCATTGCTTGGTGGTTATCTTAGGACTTCTGAGCAATCTCAAGTGAGTACATAGAACCCCTCTTTTACTATTTTCAAACTGTTTTGGGGTGGAACACATGTGCCTACTTGTTACTTTCGTGCTTTCCTGTTTTCACATCATATACCTGCTATGTTTGTTAGTACATTATAGTACATGATTTCATTACATTTCATGCTATGTATGTCCATTGTGTGCATACTTAGTACATTGTTTTACATTACATTTCTGCTATGTATGTTAACTGATAGCATGCTAGCACATTGATTTACATGACTTTTCTGCTTTGTATGTTAACTTAGCATACTTAGTACATTGTTTTCATATGACATGTATACAACTGCTATGACATTTGGTTTGCATAAACGAGACTTTTATACGTTCATTAACATTAGCTATGCCGCTCGGGAGTAAGTAGTGGTACCATAGGACTTGACAAATCCCATTCCTGACATCCCGGGTTTGTTTGGATGTAAGGAATGACTGAATCCGAAAACATTTCTTTTGATAACCTTGACTGAAAGGGTTATCCGACTGTCTCAAGGCTTGAATGTATGCGTTAACTTACCACATAAATGTTTGTATCAATGTAACATGTATTACTTTGCGAAACATAACTTTTTGATATATTCAAAATACTTTGTTTTGTACATTTATACATTTTAGACTATGTGACAATACTTTACTTACAATACATAACTTTTGTTACACATTACTTGACTACTTTTGGACTTATAAACATTTGACATGACTTATACAAGGACTTTTGACTATTGGTTTAAACATAGACTTTATACATTGGTGGTTTGTTTAAATGATTTAAGTAACGAGGCATGTGTAATATGATACAAGCATGGTGGATACGCCGCTAGTACTTCCTATATATAAGTGTTTGTATGGTATTACATATTGTAGCGTTATTTAAATCATTTCAATTTAGACATATGACATTTTATACAAATAATATACTTTTCACAAGGCATTGTTTTACAAAACAACTTATCTTATACAAACTCATTTTACTTGGTTATTTATTTAACCATACTTTATGATCTAATTTATACATATCATCTGATCTTATCGTTTTTCAAATGATTTACAAGACAAAACAATTTACAAGGTTCATGACTGACTGTTATTAAACAATTTCTTAAACTTAAGTCATGAATCCTATTTTCACAAAACCTATGTATCTCACAGGCATTTTTATGCTGACGTACCTATTTTCACATGTGTTTTCAGGAGCTTTTCCGTAGGATGACGATCGTGACACTAGGGCGGACCTGTGCCTTAGAGACTTAAAATGATGAAAGACTTAGTTTAATTATGTTATAAACTCTTTAATTTCTGTTTAAGACGATGAAACTCTTATGTTAATAAATAAAATACAACTTTGAACACCATGGTTATGAAACAATTAATTCTGTTACAACACTCCCCGACGTTTTCCGCCACGTCTTGTATGCTATACGTGGTCGGGGTGTGACAGAAGAGTTGGTATCAGAGCCAATGGTTATAGGGAATTCGGTTATTAGTAATGCTTTGACCTGGACTATAACTTTTCTAGGACCCTAACACAAGTTATCTTGTGTTTAGATCTTAAAACATGTACATCACCTATCCTTAGGTGATTAACAAAACAAGAACCAAAATTTTTCCGAAACGATTTTTGAAAAACAATTATCTGTTTTTGGATAATTTATTACAAGGTTTTGAACCCTCTTTTGTAAGGTTTTGAACCCTTCCAGTTTGACTAAATTTTTGGCCTTGTGCCTTCAAATTTTGAAAATCTCGTCAACGTTTTGGGTTTTAAATAATGTGAACACGTGCAAACTGGAAGAGTGAATGCCTGTATTCTGGGTTTTCTGTCTAGGCAAGCACTTCGTATACATCTCATCAGACGCGAGACCAGTTGTGCTTACCTGGGAATTCTTGGGATGAGTGTTCACTTATAGGCGAGCATGTCTTCATGATACATTATTTTTTATCCATTTACTTTGATTAGTCACTGTGCGTCGTTTGTTTGCTTGGTAATGCGGACTAATGACCACCTTCTTTGCGTTTGTTAATTTTGTTTCATCTCATTCTTTTCATCCAATCATCTCACTCGTTTCCTTTCATGTTTTCCTCTTTTAGAATGCCTCCTCGACGCGACAATCTGAATGTGACTGCCGAACTGGCAGAAATTATTGCGCAGCAGATGGCTGCTCAATTCCCAAATCTCTTTGCTCAATGGCAACAAGCCAACAACAACAACAATGCTCCATGCAAATACAAGGATTTTAACTCGGCTAAACCACTCAAGTTTAGTGGTTCTGAGGGAGCGACTGGGCTTCTTCAATGGTTTGAGAGCATTGAGAATACTTTCCGCCACGTGCAGTGTCCGGATAATCGCAAGGTCGAGTTTTCTTCGAGCGTGTTTCAGAAGAGGGCTCTCACATGGTGGAACGGGGTTATGAGAGATCGGGGTGCAGAAGTTGCTCTAGCGCAAACTTGGGCTGAACTTAGGGCCCTTATGATGAGGGAATTCTGTCCTCGTCATGAACAGCGAGCGTTGGAGAAAGAGTTTGAGGACTTGAAACAAGACAGTGGCGAGCACAGGGCTTATACTGATAGGTTTGAAGAGTTGAGTCTGCTTTGCCCAACTATGGTTACCCCACTCGACAAGGCTATCGAAAGATACATCGACGGCCTACCTGACTCGGTACAAGACATCATTTCTGGTAGCAACCCTACCACACTCCGTCAGGCGATCGAGTTATCAGCGACATTGACTGAGTCGCAGATTCGAAAGGGGAAGCTGCACAAAAAGGGTGACAAGGGTAAGAAGCAGGTGTCTGATAAGGAAGATAGCAAGAAAGGTCAAAACAAGAAGGGAAAGAATTCTGGAGGGTCTAGGAAGCGGAAGGCTTCCCAAAACTATGCCGTTACTGCACAGGCCCAAGCTGCGCCAAATCAGCCTGCGCAGCCACTAGCCAAGAAGCCTTATCTTGGCAATGCACCTTTGTGCAACAGGTGTAACGGCCATCATCAACCACACCTCCAGTGTCGTCAGTGCACCAACTGCGGAAGGCCTGGTCATCTTGCTGCCACCTGCCGCATTCCTGTTAACCAGAACCAGGCAGTTCAGAACCAAGCCCAACAAGTTGCTCAGCCTCTTGCTCAGCAACAAGGTCAAGCTGCACGACCTCATTTTCCTCCTGGTTCGTGCTACAATTATGGGGATCTGACCCACTACAGGAACCGGTGCCCAAGGCTAGTCAACCAAAACCAGAATCAGATCCAAAATCAGGCTCAGGCTCGAGGGCGAGCTTTTAACTTGAATGCCCAAGAGGCGCAGGTGGACGATAATGTGGTGAACGGTACGTTCTTTATTAATAATCAGCCTGCATCTGTTCTTTTTGATTCGGGTGCCGACAAGAGTTTTGTGTCATTGTCTTTTGAGCCATTACTTCGCGTGTCTAGAACAAAACTAGGTAAACCTTTTACAGTAGAAGTTGCTAGTGGCGAACCCATTGTTCTTGATTCTGTTCTTCGCAACTTCCAGTTGAACCTCAACGACCATCTTTTTCCTATTGACCTCACGCCTATGCAACTTGGAAGCTTCGACGTCATAGTGGGTATGAATTGGTTGTCTAAGCATCGTGCAGAGATAGTTTGTTCTGAGAAGATTGTTCGTGTGCCGCTTTCGACAGGCGAGATCCTACAGGTTCAAGGTGAGAAACCTGCCGGTGGTCTCAAACTCATGTCTTGTTTTAAAGCTCGGAAGTATCTGCGAAAGAACTATGTGGCTTTCTTAGCACATGTTACTGCAGATAAAGGCAAGGGTAAGTCTATTTCAGATATTCCTGTCGTTCGGGATTATTCTGAAGTTTTCCCTGAAGAGTTACCTGGTCTACCTCCAGCACGCCAAGTCGAGTTCCGCATTGATCTCGTACCTGGTGCAAATCCCATTGCCAGAGCTCCATATCGTCTTGCACCATCAGAGATGCAAGAGTTGTCTAAGCAGCTTCAGGAACTCTCTGACAAAGGTCTTATCCGTCCTAGCTTTTCACCCTGGGGTGCTCCCGTTCTTTTTGTCAAGAAGAAGGATGGATCTTTTAGGATGTGTATCGATTATCGTGAGCTTAACAAGCTTACCATCAAGAATCGATATCCCCTACCGCGCATAGACGATCTCTTTGATCAGTTACAAGGCGCTTCTTATTTTTCGAAGATTGATCTACGTTCCGGATATCATCAACTTCGAGTGCATGAAGAAGATATTCCCAAGACAGCGTTCCGCACTCGTTATGGGCATTATGAATTCACAGTCATGCCATTCGGTTTGACTAATGCTCCTGCTGTTTTCATGGACTTAATGAATAGGGTCTGCAAACCTTATTTGGATCAGTTCGTCATTGTTTTTATTGACAACATCTTGATTTACTCCAAGACGCGAGCTGATCACGAGCAACATCTTCGTCTTACTCTGGAACTCCTAAAGAAAGAGCAACTTTTCGCCAAATTCTCCAAGTGTGAATTCTGGCTTAAAGAAGTTCAATTTTTAGGACATATCATCAACGAACAAGGTATTCATGTAGATCCCTCCAAGATCAGTGCGATTAAGGATTGGGATACGCCTACTACTCCTACTGAGGTTCGTTCTTTTCTTGGTCTAGCGGGTTATTACCGCCGCTTCATTGAGAACTTCTCAAAGATTGCAGTTCCTCTAACTGCTCTAACTCAGAAGAACAAGCCCTTTGAGTGGGGATTCAAACAAGAGGAAGCTTTTCAAAAGTTGAAGCAGAAGCTTTGCGACGCGCCTGTTCTGACTTTGCCTGAGGGCAATGATGATTTCGTCGTTTATTGTGATGCATCTAAATTGGGTCTTGGTTGTGTTCTGATGCAAAGGAACAAAGTCATAGCATATGCATCGAGGCAGTTGAAGATACATGAGAAGAACTACACCACTCATGATCTTGAGTTGGGTGCAGTTGTCTTCGCTCTTAAGATCTGGAGACACTATTTGTACGGTACAAAATGTGTGGTTTTCACGGACCACAAAAGTCTTTAGCATATCTTCAACCAGAAAGAACTCAACACAAGGCAACGACGTTGGGTTGAGCTTTTAAACGACTATGACTGCGAAATTCGCTATCATCCCGGTAAGGCGAATGTCGTAGCTGATGCATTGAGTCGTAAGGAACGTACTAAGCTTCATTGTGTACGTGTTCAATCTGTTATTCAAGCTCGATCTGATATCCAAGCACGCATTTCTCAGGCTCAACAATCTTGTGTTTCACAAGGTTTGATGGATAAGGAATTCCCCTATCACATAATGCCTGCTCTTGAACTGAAGGACAATGGATCGTATTACTTCATGGACCGTTTGTGGGTCCCAAGCCAGGATGACCTTCGCACCTTACTTATGGATGAAGCCCATAAGTCTCTCCGGGCTCAGATAAGATGTATAAGGATCTTCGTATTCATTATTGGTGGCCTGGTATGAAGAAAGACATTGCCTTATACGTATCAAAATGCCTTACTTGTCTTAAGGTTAAGGCTGAACATCAGCGTCCTTCTGGTTTATTGGAGCAACCAGAGATCCCAGTTTGGAAATGGGAAAACATTACTATGGATCTTGTTACTAAACTTCCGCGCACAAAGAAAGGTCATGATGCCATCTGGGTAGTTGTTGATCGTCTTACTAAGTCAGCGCATTTCTTGCCAATCCGTGAGGATTTTCCTGCTGACAGACTTGCTCAAATCTATGTGGATGAAATTGTAGCTCGACATGGTGTTCCTTTGAACATCATTTCTGACAGAGATGCTCGTTTCACTTCTCATTTTTGGAGAACCATGCAATCTGCTATGGGGACCCAACTTAATCTGAGCACAGCTTATCATCCGCAAACGGATGGTCAATCTGAAAGAACAATCCAGACTCTGGAGGATATGCTTAGAGCTTGTGTGATCGATTTTGGTGGTAGTTGGGATTCACATCTTAAGTTGATTGAATTCTCCTACAACAACAGTTATCACACCAGCATCAAAATGGCTCCTTTCGAGGCTCTCTATGGTCGAAAATGTCGTTCACCAGTCTGCTGGAATGAGATCGGCGAGGCCCAACTTACTGGACCTGCCCTCATTTTAGAAACTACTGACAAGATCAAGAAAGTTCGTGATAACCTTCAGGCAGCTAGAAGCCGTCAGAAGAGTTACGCGGACCCAAAACGCAAGGCCTTGGAATTTCAAGTCGGTGATCGAGTATTACTTAAGGTCTCACCTTGGAAAGGTGTGATCAGATTTGGAAAGAAAGGAAAACTTGCACCTAGATACGTTGGACCATTCAAGATCGTCGAAAGAATCGGAAAGGTAGCCTACAGACTTGAGTTACCTCCTGAACTGGGAAATGTTCATCCAACTTTCCACGTGTCCAATCTCAAGAGGTGTTTAGCTGATGAGAACCTCCACATACCGCTTGACGAAATTCGTGTTGGCAAAACACTAAAATTTGTTGAGAAGCCAGTGGAAATCATGGAACGTGAAGTCAAGTGGCTTAAACGCAAGCGCATTCCTTTGGTCAAAGTTCGCTGGGAAGCTAAACGTGGACCCGAGTTTACTTGGGAACGCGAAGATCAAATGAAGGCGAAATATCCGCATCTTTTCCCACGAGTTTCCTCTAAATAAATTTCGGGACGAAATTTCCACAAGTAGGGGAGACTGTAACATCCGTGCTTGTAATCATTGTGAACAGTTCTATTATCAATAAAACAATGTTATTCGATCCCAATGTTTGTTTGATTGTGTTTTACATTTTCATGTTTTGACTTTTATTCAATTTCAAACTCTACATCGCTTTCTGGAGAGTATTACGCAAACTGGTGCGTAAACGTACTTAGTTTAATGCGACAAATACTCCGGAACATCAACATATGCTTAACATACCTTAAATAACCCTTACATAACTTAGAAATAAGTTTTGAAGGCTTTGGTATGTCAAAAACAAGTTAATTCGCTTACAGGGACTAAACTTGACAAACTGCGAAAGTATGCCAATTGGAACTATAACGAACATTCCAGAACATGACCATAAGTTAAACACACCTTAAATATCCTTTATATAGCTTAGAAATGGGCTTTGAGGGGTTCGGTGTGCTAAAATAAACTTTTGAGTCATTCAGGGACCAAAAGCGTCAAAAAGTGCACAAGTTTGCATTTTCGCGCATAACTTACGTTCTGAATACATCTGGACGTCCAAAAATTTATGTAAGCACTAAAATATTTTATCTTAGTGTTTGGCATAAGAGAAATTCATTCGTTGCGTCATTTGGATCGTTTTTCGCACTTATGCGCATTCCGTCGTAATTAAGCGAACGTCGCGTTCGTACGACCAAACGAACCAACATCCGGCATATTTTTGAACATGTTTCATGTCCAAAATGTTTAGGCATCCTTGTGGAGCCTTGAAAATGATTTAACGAGCCTTAAACACGTCGGAAATGGCCTTAATACGCAACGGGGACTGAAAGGTGGACATTTGAAATTGTTTGCTGATCAGGGGACCCCTAGCGCGACGCCTAGCCCCCCTAGCGTCACGCTAGGCCCCTTCTGATCAGGAAAGGTCATTTAAACACAAGATTAACATCCCCTAGCTTCCCCCAAAGGTCAAGTGCCACATGTTAAACTCTTATGGTGTCCAAAATCAGTAACCACAACATTACAACAAGTGTAGGGATGTGATCATTCCCTCTTCTCCAAGGAATGATCCTAACGGTGGACCGAAATCTATAAATACCCATCACATTTCACTTCATTTCTCACAAGAATCTGATCATTTGTGCTCTAAGTTGAAACCTTTGTTTCATACCTGAGCTATTTTGATCTAGATTAGCATTCGGGGACCCTTCGTAAGTGTTCCTTCGTTCTTTTATTGCTTTTCGAGTCCGAAAGTCAAACTTTGTTTGACTTTCTGCATTGACCAGTTTATGGTCGATGCGAAGTTCGTTGAACTTCATAACGTGAGCGTGATCACGATGGTTATAGTCCCTAGTGACTATACCTACTGATTACCACGTTATCTAGGCTCAGTGACGAGCCGTAGTTTCGGTCAAAATACGTATTTTTGCGTATTTTGTAACCAAACTACTCTTAGGTATCACAACCGTTTGTTGTGATACCAAACCTGTTTTCTAAACTTAGTTAAGCATGTTTTAACATGCTTAGCTCGTCAATTTTAGTTTAGTGCTTATATAGGGTCGTCAGGTAAGCGATCTAAACAATCGCTTATACTTTCGAACCCGACCCGTTTGGTCGATCATTAGGATCCGACCAAGCACATTAGGTGACCATAGTATATAGAGAATAACCTTCCGAGTTTATACCTTATGGTCGCTTCGTTTAAGTAGTTGTATGATAGGTAGTATATATGCCTTAGGTAAATTACCAAAATACCCCTTTGATGCCAAAATTCATTTTAAGCATATGTAACATAACTTTTGGTACGACAATGCCACCCTATGCTCTCTCTGCTATAGGCGATTCTCTTGTTCTTTCATGAATCCTATGTTTTTCTTCGTGATCGTGTGTATAACAGTCTGTGATTAGAGGTTTGATATTTCAAATCTCTATAACGAACTAGTTAGCACTAGGGATCGATCTAGAACTAGGGTTTTTCGTTTGTTCTCTCAAAATCGCTGCCTTAGATTTGATTCAGGAACCCTAATTTATTAAACTGGTAGTCATTGATTGCGGTTAACTGAGATTAATTTAGCTAGATTGATGCTCAGGTTTAATCGATCAAGGGTTCAGGTTTCGAACTAGGGTTTATAGGATTAGGGTTTTTTGCTTGTTTCTTGGTTGCTGCGGCTCTAGGGTTTGGTTTTCTTGTGCATGCTACTAGATTCACGTGAGAGTTGTCTGCTTAAATATGGATGAACGTTCAAAGCTTGGAGATAATCCCAAAGATGATCGGGGTAAACCTCCATTGCCGTTAAAAGGATTGGTTAGTCGGGTGGTGAGTATTGATGGGAACCCAATGCTTCCGAGGAGAGGGGTAGTGCAAACGGAACCAAAACGAATTAATGTCATAGACGAACTTCAAAAGATTACAGTTCCGGTCCAGTTGCCACCGGAATTTTATGATTTGGAAAATAAATCGGCTGGAAGTCAAGAGGTTCAGGGTTTGTGTGCGGATCAGAGTAGTTCATCTAAGCCCATGTCTTATGCGGAATCGGTTGCAAACAATAATACTAAGGTAAATTTTCGTTCTTTTGCAAATTCGGATGTGCATGAAGGATGTGATGTTGTCCTCCCTAGGGAGTCGGTTCGGGTGGTTCGAGATAAGCTAGCAAATACATTATATGGGTATTTTTTAGGGGATCGAGTGGCGTTTCCAGTTGTAGATTACTATGTTAAGAACAATTGGAAGAAATATGGATTGGAAAAGACAATGATGAATGCAAATGGCTTTTTCTTTTTCAAGTTTAAGGATGAAACTGGTATGTTGAATGTGATTAAGGATGGTCCTTGGATAATAAGATCGCAGCCGATGTTTCTTAATACCTGGACTCCAATGACAAAACTGGAAAAGAAAGAGGTTAAGACGATTCAAGTTTGGGTTAAAATTCATGACGTTCCTTTAGCCGCTTACACAGAAGATGGTCTCAGTTTAATTGCCACGACAATTGGGGAACCGAAGATGCTAGATTCTTTCACTACGTCGATGTGCATGGATGCTTGGGGTAGAAGTAGCTATGCAAGAGCATTGATAGAAGTATCGGCTGAAAAGGAGTTACGTGAAGAGATTAAAATGGCAATCCCAGAGCCTGAGGGAGAAGGTTTTATGAAAGAAACAATGTACGTGGAGTACAAATGGGGTCCGCATAGGTGTGCTACATGCTGTGTATTTGGTCATTCCGTGGCGACATGTCCAAAACAACCCATGAAACTGAGGAAACCTGTGCAGGAGGATCATAACCGGAATATCCATAAGCAACCAGTTAAGAGATTTCCGACTATGGATCAAGACGGATATATAGGTGTGTATGGGAAGAAGGCAGCAAAAAGGGTTGGAGTCCCTGTAAACAAACAAAAGCCAAAGTTTGAGTACCGGCCGGTGGGTCAAAAACCGAGGGGCGATAATAATCGAGGTTCATCATCTAACGTTGTCAAATCCTCGAATCCTTTTGATATTCTAAATGATGTGGATGCCGATACGGGAGAGAAAAAAAAGGGTTCTGGTTTGGATGATGAGGATCAAGATGATGATGAGGTAGAGGAGGTGTACAATGAAATGGATGAATTCATGACACGCGGGTCAGAAAATCGGAAGAGCAACACAGGGGCAAGCACTCCTGATCAACCGGTTCTCAATGATTAGTCTAGCGGCATGGAATATAAGGGGGTTGAACCGCCCCCTGAAACAAAAGGAGGTTCGGCAGGTGGTGAAGGATAATAATTTAAATTTTTGTGCTATTCTTGAGTCTCACGTTGATGTAGCTAATCTGGGGAAAGTTTGTAAGTCTGTGTTTCGTAATTGGGATTGGACGTCTAATGGGGGTCAATGTACGAAGGGTACGAGAATTATAATAGGATGGAACCCGGATATTTTTGATGTTATGGTGGTCAATCAGACGGCTCAGGTTATGCATGTCCAAATTTTCTTTAAGATTGATAAGAAAATGTTCTTTTGTTCCATTGTTTATGCGGCTAACTACTACGTCTCTAGAAGAGAGTTGTGGCATCAGTTGTCCATGCACAAGGTGCTGGTTGGTAGTAATCCTTGGGTCATCATGGGGGATTTCAACTGCGCTTTAAATCTTGAAGACAATTCATTTGGGACATCGGGTATTTCTATAAGTA
The DNA here is from genome assembly GCA_030545235.1 of Helianthus tuberosus. Taxonomy (NCBI): domain Eukaryota; kingdom Viridiplantae; phylum Streptophyta; class Magnoliopsida; order Asterales; family Asteraceae; genus Helianthus; species Helianthus tuberosus. The sequence goes on along the minus strand of JARYGA010060842.1, from coordinate 13,285,578 downwards.
TGCGAGAGTTTCAGGCATGTATTGATGACATTGAGGTGTTTGACATCAACAGAACAGGATTCCACTTTACGTGGAATCAAAAACCGAAAGAAGGAATTGGGTTATTGAAGAAAATTGATAGGGTGTTAGGAAATACGGCTTTTGTGGAGGAATATCCGAGCTCGGTGGCTGTTTTCAATTCGTATAGGCTGTCCGATCATTGCCCCTGCATCCTAAAAATTCCGAAAGTGGGTGTCATTAAGCGGAGATCTTTTAAGTTTGCGAACTTCTTGGTTTTCAAACCTGAATTTCAAAATATAGTTAAACATACTTGGGAATCAAGTGTGGATGGAGTTCAGCAATTCCGTGTTGTCAAGAAGCTTAGTATGTTAAAATCTCCATTACGAGCACTTTTATTTCAACAAGGGAACCTCCATAAAAAGGTTGCTGATCTTCGGGCGAAGCTTGATTTAATTCAACGGGAGATAGATGAAGACCCGTTAAACTTGGCAATTCGAAATGAAGAGTCCAAAGTTACAAATGATTATCAGGAAGCTTGTTTGGATGAGGAGAGGTTTCTCAAGCAGAAGTCTAAAGTGGACTGGTTGTGTGCGGGGGATATGAACACGGCATTCTTTCACTCATCGCTAAAAAACAGGAATCATAGGAGTCGGATTGATGTTATTAAAGATGTGAATGGGATTGTTTATGAAGGGGATACAGTTCAATTGGCGCTTGTTCAACATTATGAAAATTTTTTGGGTTGTCATGATGATGTCTCGCTATCTCCTACTCCAGATTTGTTTTCTAATAAATTGCAGCCGGAAATTGCAACCCATATGATCCGTCAAGTTACGGAAGAGGAGGTGAAGAAGGCTATGTTCTCGATTGGTATAGATAAGGCTCCGGGGCCTGATGGGTACTCTTCAGCGTTTTTTAAAAACGCTTGGCCGATTATTGGGCATGACGTGTCGATGGCGATTATGGATTTTTTCTCTACGGGTAAAATGCTTCGTCAGCTCAACCATACTCTTCTTGTTCTCATCCCAAAGACGGCTACACCAGCTAGTGTTACGGATTATCGGCCTATTGCATGTTGTAACGTGCTTTATAAATGCATTAGTAAGATTATTGCTGATCGCATTAAAGTGGCGCTGGACGGGATTGTTAATGTGAACCAATCTGCTTTTGTCCCAGGTAGGAAAATATCGGACAATATTCTCCTAACCCAAGAGTTAATGCACAATTATCATAGGAACTCGGGGCCCCCTAGATGTGCATTCAAAGTGGATATCCAGAAAGCGTATGACACGGTTGAATGGAAGTTTTTAAAGGAAATTCTGCTAGGGTTTGGGTTCAATATTCGGATGGTGGATTGGATTATGACTTGTGTGGGTACTCCGTCGTTTTCAGTGTGTGTTAATGGAAATGTGCATGGTTATTTTAGAGGTAAGCGTGGGCTAAGGCAAGGAGATCCGTTATCCCCTTACCTATTCACTCTTGTTATGGAAATTCTGACGGCTATTTTGAAACGCGAGACTTCTATTGACTCTTCATTCAGATTTCATAACAGATGTGAACGTCAGCAAATTATTAATCTTTGTTTCGCAGATGACTTGTTCATTTTTTCTAGAGGAGATCTTCAATCAGCCAAGTGCATTATGTCTTCGCTATCTAAATTCACTAAAATGTCAGGTTTGGTTCCTAGTATCCAGAAGAGCACAGTTTTCTTTTGTAATGTTGCTAGTAATGTGAAGAATGCGATTCTGAGTGTGATGCCGTTTGTGGAGGGCTTGTTACCGGTTAAATATTTGGGTGTCCCTTTAATATCAACGAGGCTTCTTTACAAGGATTGTAGTATCCTAGTGGAGAAATTGGAGAAGCGTATTATGAATTGGAGGAATAAAATGCTTTCATTCGCAGGGAGATTACAGTTAGTGTTGTCTGTTCTTTCTTCGATGCATATTTATTGGGCTTCCGTTTTTATTTTGCCAACTCGGGTGGTTCATGATTTGGAGGCGAGAATGAGGAATTTTTTATGGACTCAGGATGTTTCGTTCCAAAGAGGGAAGGCAAAGGTTTCTTGGAAATCTGTTTGTCTTCCTAAATTTGAAGGAGGACTGGGTATTAGACGGATTGCTGATGTCAATAAGGCTCTCATGGCAACTCATATATGGAGTATTATCACTAAACGTAAATCGCTTTGGGTTGACTGGGTGCATGATTACAGGTTGAAAGGCAAGAGCTTTTGGGTCTGTAAAATGCCTGCTAATTGTTGTTGGAGTTGGCGAAAACTTCTTCAGCTAAGGCCATTGATGAGGGATCATTTCAGGGTTCAAATTGGGGATGGGAGAATGACTTCAGCCTGGTATGATTCGTGGTCCGATGTAGGGCCGCTAGGTAATTTCATTACTCCTAGGAGAATAACAAATGCAGGTTTTCGATTGGAGGATTCGGTTGCGGACATTTATGATAATGGGGAGTGGTTATGGCCAGCTGCGTGGCGTGATATTTTTCCGGTCCTTATACAGCTTGATCAGATCCAGTTAAGCCATAATAAAAGAGATAAAGTCCAATGGAAGGATGGAAATCTGATGGTGGAGGTATCGGCTTCGAATATGTGGCAAACGGTTCGATATACTGAAGCAGAAGTGGATTGGAGCAGCTTAGTTTGGTGTGCTAAATGTATTCCAAGGCATGTGTTTCTCATGTGGCTGATTATGAGGAAGAAATTGTTAACCCAAGATATTATTCTACAGTGGGATCTTTCTCGCAGGAAGAATATGAATATGATGTGTTGCTTGCTTTGTTATGAAAATCATGATTCTCACGATCATTTATTTTTTGAGTGCAAGTACTCTTCGAAGATATGGATTACGGTTAGACGAAAAGTGGGTACGGAAGATGTGAATCCACAGTGGGATGATGTGGTGGGATGGCTTATGTTGCGTGTAAAATCTAAATCGGCTGGTATGTATGTCAGCAGGATTTTAGTAGCGGCTACAGCTTATTTTATTTGGCAAGAAAGGAACACTAGATTATTCAAGAACCAGTTGAGACCACCGGAACACTTATGTCAAGTAATATTGGATACGGTTCGGTATAAAATCATGGGACTTCGGCTGAAGAGAACTGATGGAGTGGCAAGGCTGTTGCAGGAATGGGATATTCGTGATGATGGATACGAAGGTGGCTGATTAGAGTTTCGAGTTAGAGTTTTCTAGTTTCTTTAGACTAGTGGTTGATTTGGTTGTCTTGTTTTTGTTTTTGTTTTTTGCGTGGTGAACTTTCTTGAGGTATGCCTCTTGATTGAACTAGTGTAGGCTCTCTACACTACTTGTTTTGTTTTGGTTGTGAATATATAAAATCGCCGGGGTAACCCTTTACCCAAAAAAAAAACATAGCTTTTGGTATCTAAACTGATTTAGTAACAATATTAAACATGTTAAGGCATATTTTACTTGTCATAGGACTAGTTAGGCGGTCCGAACGCGTTTCACGCGAACAACGCGTTAAAGTAGCATAAGCTACCTAAACGGGTCGTAATGGGTCACAAGCACTTAGGTTAGGTTTCATTTAGTATGTAGGCTTTGTTAAACCATACTACATGAGTTCCCATACTCATTTGGTTTACGAACCCTCATTCTATCCGATCTTCCGATTTAGGTCCGGTTTATTAATGTAGTTACCTATATTAGGTGCCGTTTGATATTCCGAGATCTCTAGCATTGCTTGGTGGTTATCTTAGGACTTCTGAGCAATCTCAAGTGAATACATAGAACCCCTCTTTTACTGTTTTCAAACTGTTTTGGGGTGGAACACATGTGCCTACTTGTTACTTTCGTGCTTTCCTGTTTTCACATCATATACCTGCTATGTTTGTTAGTACATTATAGTACATGATTTCATTACATTTCATGCTATGTATGTCCATTGTGTGCATACTTAGTACATTGTTTTACATTACATTTCTGCTATGTATGTTAACTGATAGCATGCTAGCACATTGATTTACATGACTTTTCTGCTTTGTATGTTAACTTAGCATACTTAGTACATTGTTTTCATATGACATGTATACAACTGCTATGACATTTGGTTTGCACAAACGAGACTTTTATACGTTCATTAACATTAGCTACGCCGCTCGGGAGTAAGTAGTGGTACCATAGGACTTGACAAATCCCATTCCTGACATCCCGGGTTTGTTTGGATGTAAGGAATGACTGAATCCGAAAACATTTCTTTTGATAACCTTGACTGAAAGGGTTATCCGACTGTCTCAAGGCTTGAATGTATGCGTTAACTTACCACATAAATGTTTGTATCAATGTAACATGTATTACTTTGCGAAACATAACTTTTTGATATATTCAAAATACTTTGTTTTGTACATTTATACATTTTGGACTATGTGACAATACTTTACTTACAATACATAACTTTTGTTACACATTACTTGACTACTTTTGGACTTATAAACATTTGACATGACTTATACAAGGACTTTTGACTATTGGTTTAAACATAGACTTTATACATTGGTGGTTTGTTTAAATGATTTAAGTAACGAGGCATGTGTAATATGATACAAGCATGGTGGATACGCCGCTAGTACTTCCTATATATAAGTGTTTGTATGGTATTACATATTGTAGCGTTATTTAAATCATTTCAATTTAGACATATGACATTTTATACAAATAATATACTTTTCACAAGGCATTGTTTTACAAAACAACTTATCTTATACAAACTCATTTTACTTGGTTATTTATTTAACCATACTTTATGATCTTATTTATACATATTGTCACACCCCGACCGCGTAAAACAACAAATCGCGGCGGAAACATCGGGGCGTGTCGTAACAGAATAAATTGTTTCATAACCATGGCATACAAAGTTGTATTTTATTTATCAAACAAGGGTGTTACATTGTCTTGAACAGTAAACAAAAGAGTTTATAACATAATTAAACATAGTCTAGCTTCATTTTAAGTCTCTAAGGCACAGGTCCGCCCTAGTGTCATGATCATCATCCTACGGAAAAGCACCTGAAAGCACATGTGAAAGTAGGTACGTCAGCATAAAAATGCCTGTGAGATACATAGGTTTGTGAAAATAGGATTCATGACTTGTATTTGAGAAAATGTTTAGTCATGAACCTTGTAATTTGCTTTGTCTTGTAAATCATTTGAAAAACGATAAGATCAGTTGATATGTATAAGTAAATGTAAGGTTAAATGAATAACCATGTAAAATGAGTTTGTATAAAATAAACTGTTTTGTAAAAACAATGTCTTGTGAAAAGTATGTTATGTATATAAAATGTATTATGTCTATACTGAAATGATTTAAATAACGTTACGCTATGTAATATTATACAAACACTTATATATAGGAAGTACCAGCGGCGTATCCACCATGTTTGTATCATATTACACACGTATCGTTACTCAAATCACTTACCCAAACAACCACCAATGTAACTTGTTCATGTACAAACCAATTGTCAAGTGTTATTGTGTAAACCATATCAAAATGTCAATGCCCAATGTAAATCACCAAATGTGTATATCAATGTCAAAATGCTTATGTTCAATGTAGATCATGTAATGTGTAACCAAAATGTCATGTATGGTAAGTGAAATGTATCAACTAAACCATATGTAAAATGCACAACAACAAGGCATTGAAGTAAAACACAGTTTAAATCAAAGTCATGTTGTGTGTAACAAATGCATGCTATACTGATACAAACATTTATGCGGTATTGTTATAATGCATACATCCAAGCCTTGAGACTGTGGCGATAAACCCTTAAACAAATTAAAGGTTTATCTAAGTTATGTATATCGAATTCGGTCATTCCTTTCATCCCCATACCCAGGATGTCCGGAACGGGAGTTGTCAATTCCTATGGTACCACTACCTACTAACGAATGGCATGATCAATGTTAATGAATGTATTGTTCCATGTTAAACAAACCAAATGTCATACCCAAAATGTAAGCATGTGAAAACGATGCACTAAGTATGTAATCAAATGAACATACGTAGCGTGAAATGTAATGAAAAATGATGTACTAAGTAATGCACACAATGGGCACACCTAGCATGAAATGTAATGTAAAACGATGTACTAAGTAATGCACACAATGGGCACACCTAGCATGAAATGTAATGTAAAACGATTTACTAAGTAATGCACACAAATGGGCACACCTAGCATGAAATGTAATGTAAAACAATGTACTAAGTAATGCACACAATGGGCACACCTAGCATAAGATGTAATGAAATCATGTACTATAATGTACTAACGAACATAGCATGTATATGATGTGAAAACAGGAAAGCATGAAAGTAACAAGTAGGCACATGTGTTCCACCCCAAAACAGTTTGGAAAACAGTAAAAGAGGGGTCTATGTACTCACTTGATATTGCTCAGATGTCTTAAGATAAACACCAAGTAATGCTAGAGATCTCGGAATCAAATGGCACCTAATATAGGTAACTATGTTAATAAACCGGACCTAAATCGGAAGATCGGATAGAATGAGGTTTCGTAAACCAAACGAGTATGGAACTCGTGTAATATGGTTTAACAAACCCTACATACTAAAACGAAACTTAACCTAAGTGTTTACGACCCATTACGACTCGTTTAGGTAGCTTATGCTACTTTAACGCGTCGTTCGCGTGAAACGCGTTCGGACCGCCTAACTAGCCCTATGACAAGTGTTATATGCCTAAACATGTTACATAATCAGTTATGTGACAAAGGTTTAGGTTACATATGCTTAATTACCAATTATACATGAAAAGGGTATTCTGGTAATTTACCTAAGGCATATAAACTACCTATCATACAACTACTTAAACGATGTGACCATAGGGTATAACCTCGGAAGGTTATTCCCTACCTACTATGGTCACCTAATGTGTTTGGTCGGATCCTAATGATCGACCAAATGGGTCGGGTTCGAGGTATAAGCGATTTATTAGATCGCTTACCCTACGACCCTAGACAACGTGGTAATCAGTAGGCATAGTCCCAAGGGACTATAACCAACGTGGTTACACTCACGTTGCGAAGTTCAAACGAACTTCGCATTGACCATTACTGGTCAACGCTGAAAGTCAAACAAAGTTTGACTTTCTGACTCGAAAAGCAATAAAATAAGGAAAAGAACGAAAGAATACTTACGAAGGGTCCCCGAATGCTAACCTCGATTCAAAAATCTCAGGTATGAAACAATAGTTTCAACTTAGAGTTTCTCAAATCAAAGTTCTTGTGATTTTGAAGCATGGGGGTGGGGTATTTATAGTATTCGGTCCACCGTTAAGATCGTTTCATGGAAAACGTGCCTTAATCGTAACCGTACAAGTGTTGGCAAGTTGTGGTGCCTAAAAATGGTCCTTATCATCTGACTAAGCAATTTAGAATGTGTGGGTGAGGATCAAACAGCTGCAATCTGCTGTGAAATTCATTTAATCTGGTCTAAAGGTGCCTCGCGGGCCGCCTGGGGATTTACAGGAACTGAGGCGGGCCGCCTAGCCCTTCTGATCAGAAAACAAGTTTCAGAAATTACAGTTTTGGTCCCTGCACGTGTTTAAGGCCATTTCCGACACTTCTAAGGCCCGTAAAGCCAACTTTAAGGCCCTAAAATGATGCCTAAACATTGTGGAAATGAAACATGTTCAAAAATATGTCTGATGTCAGTTCGTTTGGTCGTACGAACGCGATGTTCGCTTAATTACGACGGAATGCGCATAAGCGCGAAAAACGATCCAAATGACGCGACGAATGGATTTTTCTTATGGCGAACACTAAAATATAATATAGTCATGCTTACATAAATTTTTGGATGTCCGGATGTATTCAGAACGTAAGTTATGCGCGAAAATGCAAACTTGTGCACTTTTTGACACTTTTAGTCCCTGAATGACCCAAAAGTTTATTTTAGCATACCGAACCCCTCAAAGCCTATTTCTAAGCTATGGTAAGGATATTTATGGTATGTTTAACTTATGGTTATGTTCCGGAATGTTCGTTACAGTTCAAATTGACATACTTTCGCAGTTTGTCATATTTAGTCCCTGTAAGCGAATTAACTTGTTTTTGACATACCAAAGCCTTCTAAACTTATTTCTAAGTTATGTAAAGGTTATTTAAGGTATGTTGAGTATATGTTGATGTTCCGGAGTATTTCTCGCATTAAACTGAGTACGTTTACGCACTAGTTTGCGTATAACTCTCCAGAAAGCAATGTAGAGTTTGAAATTACATAAAAGTCAAAACATGAAAAATGTAAAACATAACAAAACAAACATTGGGATCAAATAACATTGTTTTATTGATAACAGAACTGTTCATAGTGATTACAAGCACAGTTGTTACAGTCTCCCATACTTGTGGAAATTTCGTCCCGAAATTTATTTAGAGGAAACTCGAGGAAAAAGATGTGGATATTTCGCCTTCATTTGATCTTCGCGTTCCCAAGTAAAATCAGGTCCACGCTTAGCTTCCCATCGAACTTTGACCAAAGGAATGCGCTTGCGTTTAAGCCACTTGACTTCACGTTCCATGATTTCCACTGGCTTCTCAACAAATTTCAGTGTTTTGCCCACACGAATTTCGTCGAGAGGTATGTGGAGGTTCTCATAAGTTAAACACCTCTTGAGATTGGACACATGAAAAGTTGGATGAACATTTCCAAGTTCAGGAGGTAACTCAAGTCTGTAGGCTACCTTTCCGATTCTTTCGACGATCTTGAATGGTCCAACGTATCTAGGTGCAAGTTTTCCTTTCTTTCCAAATCTGATCACACCTTTCCAAGGTGAGACCTTAAGTAATACTCGATCACCGACTTGAAATTCCAAGGGTTTGCGTTTTGGATCCGCGTAACTCTTCTGACGGCTCATAGCCGTCTGAAGGTTATCGCGAACTTTCTTGACCTTGTCAGTTGTCTCTAAAATGAGGGCAGGTCCAGTAAGTTGTGCCTCGCCAATCTCATTCCAGCAGACTGGTGAATGACATTTTCGACCATAGAGAGCCTCGAAAGGAGCCATTTTGATGCTGGTGTGATAACTGTTGTTGTAGGAGAATTCAATCAACTTAAGATGTGAATCCCAGCTACCACCAAAATCGATCACACAAGCTCTTAGCATATCCTCCAGAGTCTGGATTGTTCTCTCAGATTGACCATCCGTTTGCGGATGATAAGCTGTGCTCAGATTAAGTTGGGTCCCCATAGCAGATTGCATGGTTCTCCAAAAATGAGAAGTGAAACGAGCATCTCTGTCAGAAATGATGTTCAACGGAACACCATGTCGAGCTACAATTTCATCCACATAGATTTGAGCAAGTCTGTCAGCAGGAAAATCCTCACGGATTGGCAAGAAATGTGCTGACTTTGTAAGACGATCAACGACTACCCAGATGGCATCATGACCTTTCTTGGTGCGTGGAAGTTTAGTAATGAGATCCATAGTAATGTTTTCCCATTTCCAAACTGGGATCTCCGGTTGCACCAATAAACCAGAAGGACGTTGATGTTCAGCCTTAACCTTAAGACAAGTAAGGCATTTTGATACGTATAAGGCAATGTCTTTCTTCATACCAGGCCACCAATAGTGAATACGAAGATCCTTATACATCTTATCTGAGCCTGGATGAATAGAATAACGAGACTTATGGGCTTCATCCATAAGCAAGGCACGAAGATCATCCTGGCTTGGGACCCACAAACGGTCCATGAAGTAATATGATCCATTGTCCTTCAGTTTAAGAGCAGGTGTTATGTGATAGGGAAATTCCTTATCCATCAAACCCTGTGAAACACAAGATTGTTGAGCTTGAGAAATGCGTGCTTGTATATCGGATCGAGCTTGAATATCAGATTGAACACGTACACAATGAAGCTTAGTACGTTCCTTACGACTCAATGCATCAGCTACGACATTCGCCTTACCAGGATGGTAGCTAATTTCGCAATCATAGTCGTTTAAAAGCTCAACCCAACGTCACTGTCTCATGTTGAGTTCTTTCTGGTTGAAGATATGCTGAAGACTTTTGTGGTCAGTGAAAACCACACATTTTGTATTGTACAAATAGTGTCTCCAGATCTTGAGAGCAAAGACAACTGCACCCAACTCAAGATCATGAGTGGTGTAGTTCTTCTCATGTATCTTCAACTGCCTCGATGCATAAGCTATGACTTTGTTCCTTTGCATAAGAACACAGCCAAGACCCAATTTCGATGCATCACAATACACAACAAAATCATCATCACCCTCAGGCAATGATAGAACAGGCGCATCGCAAAGCTTCTGCTTCAGGTGTTGAAAAGCTTCCTCTTGTTTGTATCCCCAATAAAAGGGCATTTTCTTCTGAGTTAGAGCAGTTAGAGGAACTGCAATCTTCGAGAAGTTTTCTATGAAGCGGCGATAATAACCCACTAGACCAAGAAAAGAACGAACTTCAGTAGGAGTAAAAGGTGTATCCCAATCCTTAATCGCACTGATCTTGGAGGGATCTACATGAATACCTTGTTCGTTGATAATATGCCCCAAAAATTGAACTTCTTTAAGCCAAAATTCGCACTTGGAGAATTTGGCGAAAAGTTGCTCTTTCTTTAGGAGTTCTAGGGTAAGACGAAGATGTTGCTCGTGGTCAGCTTGCGTCTTAGAGTATATCAAGATGTCATCAATAAAAACAATGACGAACTGATCCAAATAAGGTTTACAGACCCTATTCATTAAGTCCATGAAAACAGCAGGAGCATTAGTCAAACCGAATGGCATGACTGTGAATTCATAATGCCCATAACGAGTACGGAACACTGTCTTCGGAATGTCTTCTTCTTGCACGCGAAGTTGATGATATCCAGATCGCAGATCAATCTTCGAAAAATAAGAAGCGCCTTGTAACTGATCAAAGAGATCATCGATGCGAGGTAGGGGATATCGATTCTTGATGGTAAGCTTGTTAAGCTCACGATAATCGATACACATCCTAAAGGATCCATCCTTCTTCTTGACAAAAAGAACGGGAGCACCCCAAGGTGAAAAACTAGGACGTATAAAACCTTTGTCAGAGAGCTCCTGAAGCTGTTTAGACAACTCTTGCATCTCAGATGGTGCAAGACGATATGGAGCTCTGGCAATGGGATTTGCACCAGGTACGAGATCAATGCGGAACTCGACTTGGCGTGCTGGAGGTAGACCAGGTAAATCTTCAGGGAACACTTCAGAATAATCCCAAACGACAGGAATATCTGAAATAGACTTACCCTTGCCTTTATCTTCTGTAACATGTGCTAAGAAAGCCACATAGTTCTTCCGTAGATACTTCCGAGCTTTAAAACAAGACATGAGTTTGAGACCACCGATAGGCTTCTCACCTTGAACCTGCAGGATCTCGCCCATCGAAAGCGGCACACGAACTATCTTCTCAGAACAAACTATCTCTGCGTGATGCTTGGATAACCAATCCATTCCCACAATAACGTCGAAGCTTCCAAGTTGCATAGGCGCGAGGTCAATAGGAAAAAGATGGTCGTTAAGGTTCAACTGGCAGTTGCGAAGAACAGAATCAAGAATAATGGGTTCACCACTAGCAACTTCTACTGTCAAAGGTTTTCCTAGTTTCGTTCTAGACACTCGAAGCATTTGCTCAAAAGACAATGACACGAAACTCTTATCGGCACCAGAATCGAAAAGAACAGATGCAGGCTGATTATTAATAAAGAACGTACCGTTCACCACATTATCGTCAGCCTGTGCCTCTTGGGCATTCATGTTAAAGGCTCTGCCTCGAGCCGGAGCCTGAACCTGATTCTGGTTGGCTAGCCTTGGGCATCGGTTTCTGTAGTGGGTCAGATCCCCACAATTGTAACAAGCACCTGGTGGGTATTGTAGTCGTGCAGCTTGACCCTGTTGCTGAGCAGGAGGCTGTGCAACTTGTTGCGCCGGGTTTTGAACTGCGCGATTCTGAGCAAACCGACAAACATCGGCAAGATGACCTGACTTCCCACAGCTAGTACAGAAACGGCACTGATGTTGCGGCTGATGGTGACTGTTGCATCTATTGCACAAAGGTGCATTCCCTGTATAGGGTTTCTTTGCTGGAAGCTGTGCGGGTTGGTTGGGAGCTGCCAGATTAGCTTGGGCAGTGATAGAAAAATTTTGGGAAGCCTTACGCTTCCTTGACCTCTTCGAAGAACCAGAGTCCTTTCCATTCTTGTTTTGACCCTTCTTGCTATCCCCCTTGTCAGCCAACTGTTTCTTGTCCTTGTCACCCTTCCGGTGTAGCTTTCCCTTTCTAATCTGCGACTCAGTCAATGTCGCTGATAACTCGATCGCCTGACGGAGTGTGGCAGGTTCACTACCAGTAAGGATGTCTTGTACCGAGTCAGGTAGGCCGTCGATGTATCTTTCGATAGCCTTGTCGAGTGGGGTAACCATAGTTGGGCAAAGCAGACTCAACTCTTCAAATCGATCAGTATAAGCCCTGTGCTCACCACTATCTTGCTTCAAAACATCAAACTCCTTCTCCAACGCCCGCTGTTCATGGCGAGGACATAATTCCCTCATCATAAGGGCTCTAAGTTCAGCCCATGTCTGTGCGAGAGCAAGTTATCTTGTGTTTAGATCTTAAAACATGTACATCACCTATCCTTAGGTCAAAGTTATAGTCTAAACACAAGATACAAGCGGTCGGGGTGTGACAGAAGAGTTGGTATCAGAGCCAATGGTTATAGGGAATTAGGTTATTAGTAATGCTTTGACCTAGACTATAACTTTTCTAGGACCCTAACACAAGTTATCTTGTGTTTAGATCTTAAAACATGTACATCACCTATCCTTAGGTGATTAACAAAACAAGAACCAAAATTTTTCCGAAACGATTTTTGAAAAACAATTATCTATTTTTGGATAATTTATTACAAGGTTTTGAACCCTCTTTTGTAAGGTTTTGAACCCTTCCAGTTTGACTAAGGTGTTTCCTGATGAACTGCCTGGTTTTCCTCCAGTTCGTCAAGTCGAGTTTCATATTGATCTTGTACCCTATGCCAACCCGATTGCGAAAGCACCTTATCGTCTTGCACCGTCTGAGATGCAAGAATTATCGAAGCAGCTTCAAGAGTTATCTGACAAAGGATTCATCCCTCCAAGTTATTCACCCTGGGGTGCTCCTATCCTCTTTATGAAGAAGAAAGATGGGTCTTTTCGTATGCGTATCGATTATCCTGAGCTTAACAAGCTTACCATCAAGAATCGATATCCCCTACCTCGAATCGATGATCTCTTTGATCAGCTGCAAGGTGCTACCTTTTTTTCCAAGATCGATCTGCGTTCTGGGTATCATCAACTTCGTGTTCTCGAAGAAGATATTCCCAAAACTGCTTTCCGCACAAGATATGGGCATTACGAGTTCACTGTCATGCCTTTTGGTTTGACGAATGCTCCAGCCATCTTCATGGACTTAATGAATAGGGTCTGTAAATCTTATTTAGACAAGTTCATCATTGTGTTCATCGACGATATTCTTGTTTATTCGAAGTCTCGAGCCGATCACGAGCAACACCTTCGTTTGACACTGGAACTCCTGAAGAAGGAACAACTTTTTGATAAATTCTCCAAGTGTGAATTTTGGCTTAAAGAAATTCAGTTTTTGGGTCATATAGTCAACGAGAAGGGTATTCATGTGGATCCATCCAAAATTGTTGTAATTAAGGATTGGAACACACTGACGACACCCACAGAGATTCGATCTTTTCTTGGTCTTGCTGGATATTATCGACGGTTTATTTCGAACTTCTCTAAGATCGCGGTTCCACTCACTGCTTTGACTCAGAAGAATAAGCCTTTTGAGTGGGGACCCAAACAAGAAGAAGCATTCCAAACGCTAAAACGGAAGCTATGTGATGCTCCTGTTCTATCTTTACCCGAGGGAAACGATGATTTCGTTGTCTATTGTGATGCGTCCAACTTAGGCCTTGGTTGTGTTCTCATGCAACGAGGTGAAGTAATAGCATATGCGTCTAGACAACTGAAAGTTCACGAGAAGAACTACACAAGTCATGATCTTGAGTTGAGAGCTGTGGTTTTTGCACTCAAAATCTGGAGACACTATCTCTATGGCACGAAGTGTGTGGTTTTCACAGACCACAAAAGTCTCCAGCATATTCTCAATCAGAAGGAGCTGAACATGAGGCAACGGCGTTGGGTTGAGCTCTTAAATGATTATAATTGCGAGATTCGCTACCATCCTGGTAAGGCGAATGTCGTAGCTGATGCGCTTAGTCAAAAGGAAAGAGTCAAGCTTCATTCTATTCAAACTCTATCTAATATTCAAACTCGTGTTTTTCATGCTCCGCAATTTTGTGTTTCACAAAATTTGATAGGTATGGAATTACCACGTCAACTTGAGCTTAAACTCGAAGTGAAAGGCGATGGTTTACTCTATTTTAAGGATCGTTTGTGGATTCCGAAACAAGACGATCTTCGCACTTTGATTGTGACAACTGCCACTTTCTGGTAATTTACGTACACTTAAAACAGTCATTTACGTTATACAAATATGTGTTATGAATATCAGAAATGCATGATTACATGATATACATCTTAGAATACTCATGGAATACTCAATTATGATGAACATGATTCATTTTTATTGGTTACAATGGAAACAGTTTAAACAATGCATCGAAACAACTAGAGTAGTATCTAGTAAACTAGCGTGCTGACGAAAACTCAGGATCCGCAGCAACCATCTTAATGACATCTTTAGGACTCAGACGAAAGTCCAACATCTAATATACATTAAACCCTAACTGGGAATACAATGGTTTGGTTTAAAACCTTTCCGAAGTCCGATAACACTAAAAACTGCCCGAAAAACACTAAAAACGACAATTTCAACACTTTTCCGCAGAAATTCTGCAGAATTCAACAATTTAATATTTTTGCAACATGTAATAGTAGTGTTTAACATAGAATTCATATGAGGATACCTTCGGGTATCATCTGAACCATAATCACATCAATTCACACAATTTACACAAGCTTAGCGTTCAGATAACGACAAACGGAAACAAAGCGTAACGATTATCCGAACGATATCAGATCTATTTTTTAGTAACCATCTAACATTATTTGGATCATTTTAAACTAGTAATGATCACCTAACATCTTGAAAACATTTGAAAATCCCTAAACATCTAAACTTCCTAACTTTTGCTAATAAATTCTAACACTTTTATTAGTAAAACAAGAAGCAAAACATGAGACCCCTCCCATGTAATTTTCGTAAATAAGGGTCCCACATACCCTTAATCTTTTGCTAAAATATCTAGATATTTACATTAGGTGCAAGTGGTTAAGTTGGTGGATGATTATATCATTTAATCACATAAGTTTACTAGCATTTTACTACCACTTTACACCTTTATTTACACACACATAAGAATACTCTCAATCTTCATCTTTTCACCAAGAACACCATCCAAAAACCCATTTTATTTTATCACTTCCTTGATGATCAAGATGGATTTTCATGGAACATAAGATGATCTAAAGCACCTACAAGTTAAAGCAAGCTTTTTCATCCATTCAAGAGTTTTCTACTAACAAGATCTTCATATTCGTTGCTTCTAATCATCATATAGAACATCCCTAGCCACTAGTGCTAGAAGTGAGCTTCTAAATCTATTTTTTTATAGTTATTTATGCTTATGATGATTTAAGAACATGATATAACTAAAAGAATCATACATAATAATATGAAAATACAAAGAAGCAAAATAATAATCATTATATATATGTTTGTTTATGTGGCGATTTGAGACTTATTACTTGCATATTTGATCTTGTCATGATGATTAGCATATGAATAAATTGTTAGATGATGTTTAAATACATGATTTAACAAGTATACATGTTTATGTTAAAAGGGTTTTTTTTTTGGTAAAGGGTTACCCCGGTGATTCTATTATAGACAACCGCCAAATAAGTACAAGTAGTGAGGATGAGTTCCCCACTAGTTCATATACAGGACATGCCCCATATATGTAAGCAAAGAGCAAAACAAACCAACAAACCAACAAACCAACTCAATCTAGCCTACTACAATCATGATGATTACTAACTAGTAGACAAACGAAAAAATCAAACAAACAACGACGTCAACCGCCATCATCAAAAATGAAATTGCTACCAACCGGCAGCCCCTTAGGATGAAACAGAAGCCACCTATCCATTGGACTTTATGTGAGAGGTGCTTGCCCCTGTACTGGAAGACGAAGGATGTGTACCCGATGTCATAAACTCATTCGTTTCATCATATACAACCTCAACCTCGTCGTCGTCAGACTCTTCATTTAGCTCACGTCCCCCTTTATATCTCCCCTGGGAGGAACCCCCGTACCCCCCAATGAAACCAAGAGCACTAAACGAATTGTGTGTTTGAACCTTGGATGAACTAGTGGACCTCGCATTCACGGAGGAAGAACTAACTGCCTTTTTCTTTTTATCCACAGGTCTATATTCAAACTTGGGCTTTTGATTGTTAACTTGAAAACCGCTCTTCTTTACATTCTTCTTTGTCTTGACTTCCGTATAACCATCCTCATCTACTTTCGGACTGTTTGTAGGAGGTTTCACTGTCGGTCGAATGCATTTTGGACACTCCTCAGAATTATGCCCAAATAGACAACAGTGGGCACATCTCGGTGGTTTCCATTCATATTCCACACGAATAGTCTCATTGACATACTTGTTCTCATCCAACTCAGGAATTGCCATGGTTAGAACCTCTGTAAAATCATGTTCAGCAGATATTTCAATGAGAGCCCTAGCATAGCTGCTCCTTCCCCAAGCCTCGTTACACATATCAATTGTATACGAATCCAACCACAAAGGTGAACCAATTTTAGATGCCAACATGCTTAATCCATCATCAGTATACGCCACTATAGGAATCTCATGCAATTTAACCCAAACCGCAACCTTTTTAATATCTTCTTTTTTAAGAGTACTTGTAGGGGACCAAGTGTTGAGAAAAAGTGGTTTATTCCGAATCAGCCATGGACCCCCTTCAAGCACGTTATTCATACCCTTTTTGTCTTCAAACTTGAAGAAGAAAAACCCATTCGAGTTCATCATAGTTTTCTGAAGACCATGTTTCTTCCAATTTGTTCTCACAAAATATTCAACAACCGGATAAGCAATTCTATCCCCCAGGAAGTAACCATAAAGAGTATTCTCTAACCTGTTGTTAACCTGACAAACAGAATCGATTGGTAGGACAACATCCACTCCATCCAAGGAGACATCCGACTTTAAAAATCGAAAATTAATTTTAGGGACATGATCAGCCGACTCATTAGCATTCATTGCTGAGTTTTCAACATTCTGATTTTGATTTTGATTTGTCGAACCAAAATCCTCCTTAACACCTCCCTGATCAGCTTGTTTATTTGACACAACATTAGCGTACGATTGATGTTGAGAAATAACTCGGGAGCTAGGACTAACATCATTCAATGGAAGCACAAAAGCTACTTTACGTTTATCAAAAACCTTAGCATATTGCTGATTAGGAGAATCCGAACGACCATAAGCGTGTTCAACATCATTCAATGGTAGCATAAAGGTTACCTTCTTATTCAGTTCAGAAACCCTAGCCGCCATGAGGGATGTTTGTCTTGGCTCAAATAGTTTCCCGTCGATATTCCTGATCTTCCTTGAAAGAACATCTGAATTATCTGCATTCTGACCATCCATAACAACAGCCACAGAAAACAATGCCGACACCCTAGATGAAACACCCAAACCAATCAGAAAAACAAAGAAGAAATAGCACCGATGAATTGCCGAAACCCTAAACTGAATATGGATAGCCGCTGAATATGGTTTGCCGAACCCTAAGTAGCAGCCGCACACTCCTTCGACAATCCGAAATCAAAGAAAACCGAAACCCTAAAAAACAAAATCCTAATCTGATTTCAAATGATTATCTTCTAAGGATCGATTGGATAATCCTAAGATGATAACCAAGCTCAATCGAAATTAGGAAAAGCAAGAATCAGATAGGGTTTCACGAGAATGCCCAGGTCGCCCAATTCGCCCAATTCATGGCTACTTTTATTCCGCTTAGTTGCACCTTCTTTGGCAGCTTTAAAAAAAAAGGTTTTTGTTAAACATAAAGTTTATATGGATGATCATAATCTATGGTGTTGTTAAAGTATTTAGTGTTTTTCATTAAAAACAATACTTCTACAAGATTATGAAAACAAACATACAAGATGGGATTTTTGTAAAAGTGGTTAAAACTAGAATTAAAGCATGGATATGAACTAGTTAACATATGTTATGATCATACCAAAAATCCTAAATGATTTTGAGATCATCTTAATGAGGTTATGTTATAAATCTCATGTGTTATTCTTTAAGAATGTTATGAGTAATTTGATTGGTGAATTCGAAAAGAAAATGATATGTTTATTTAAACATGGTAAAGTGCATATTACAAAGGTTATATGGCCGATTTTTATTAAAAATCATATGTTAACAAAACCATTATTTTTGGCTAAATCTTTACAAGACTAAAAAGATTTTAAAGAATGGTCTTTTTATAAAAATAAAGTTAGATAAATATATATTTTTGAGAAAATATATATTTGGTCACTTTAACAAACTATGTGCAATATGATACTTGGTGTATTAGTTATACATATCAAAACTAGGAAATTGAATTCAATGTAACAAATAAACATAAGATACATTACAATCAAAGTCTTACAAGACTACATAGAAATATGTCTTAAAAACAAGTTACGGACGATCCGAATGATCGGACACAAATTATGGTCAAAACGGACGACGGACGAAGCTATAACATAACGCCAATCCGAGAAGTTACTACGACGCTTAGGCGATCATTCGACGCGAATACATATAAATCACCGACAACAATATCCGGATGTTTTGAAACTTATAAAAACTATTACGTTTTTATTAACTAAAACTTGGTGATTTTTATAAATTACAAGATTTTACTAAATGGGCTTATATTCAAAAAATGGACTTATTTTTACTAAATGGGCTTATATCTTTACAAATGGGCTTGTTTTATACAAATGGGCTTATTTTAAACAGATGGGCTTATATTATATAAATGAGCTTATCTTCCTAAATGGGCTTAACATAAATACATGGACTAAGCCCAATATCAAAACTCATGGGCTAAGCCCAATACCAAACATATGGGCCAAGGCCCAACAACATTAAGCCCAATACTATTTAGACCCAATACTATTTAGGCCCTACACTATTTAGGCCCAATACTATTCAGGCCCAATACTATTTAGGCCCAATACTATTTAAGCCCAATAACATAAATTCTTTGGCTAGGCCCAATAACATTAAGACATGGGCTCGGCCCAATGACTTGAAAACATGGGCTTGGCCCAATGACATATAATTGGTGAAAATACAATTATACAATTTATTCATAAGACATAAAATCAAGAGGACAAGATCCGATGATACAACTCACAAGATACAAGATTACATATATATATATATATTTGGTGAAATATATATATAACAGTTTAACAATTCATACATCTAATACACAGTTCAATGAATAACAAATACAAACAAGTCTTAATACATATTCAAGTTAGAAGACTTGTACATGAGCCAATACAAAGACCGAAGTGTCTAACAAATCTAGGACCTTTGTAGGTCGTGATACAATTCAAGACAACTGCAAGTGAGGTTACAATTACATACAGTTTACGGATGCAATTCTGTGAGTTCATGTCCCCTTTTTATCTTAAATACTTTTCAAGCTTTACAACTATCGGGGAAAATACATGTACAATAGTATGATAAGTCAAGAATGAAACACCTTAGATCATGTGCGAAATTAGGGCCATAACTAAAGCACCATTAATCCAGTTTGGACCAAGGAACAAAGGGTTAGATCTAATGGGTTTTGGCGAGCCCCACTCATGGCCATTTGTTTGCTTAGGAATGCTTTTGTTTCCCTATGACATGGTGTCGATACAATTAAAATCGTCTAGGGTTGGATTGCTTCCTATTTCGTCACAAATATTAATGTCCTTGCAAAACATTAATAATCACGATTTCATTGACGCTTTTCATACTTCATTTGATACAAATACAAATACATCTCACATTTTACAGATACATCTTATATCCAGTTTGGATGCAATTACAATTGAGACAAATACATCTTACATATTGTTTTGATACAGATACATCTTATACAGATAAACTGCATGAACTCGCTCAACTTTTGTTGATGTTTTCAAACTTACATGTATTTCAGGGAATTAGTGGACTAATGCAAAGATTTCAGTTCAAGGAAAACAAGTATCAATACTCCATGCCAACTATTGAAGGGTTTGCCTGTTATATACCGCCTCTTTGCGGTGATATAGTGGTCAAAGCCTTGACATTTTTAGACTTACATTTGATGTATGAAACAATGACAACTTATTTTCATTTGATGGTTTGTAAACAATGTACTTAACTTATGTTGCGATCTTTTGAACAATTATGACAATGGCATTGGAGCATGTTTTATTCATTTAGTATGTTTACTTATATCGTTATGCAATGAGAACCGAACAGATCACACCTCGCGCTTCCACTACGAGCGGGTGTGACAGTTTTGGTATCAGAGCATCGATTGTTGTGAACCAGGATTCTTTCTCGAGTCTAGTCTACAATCACTAGGGAACCTCTCACGAAAACAATTTATACAAGAACGAGAAGTTTTCATTGCATAAACATTTTTCAAGGTCCACTACAAACAAAAATTCATTTCATAAAAATCAAGCAAGGACATTTCCATGGGTGAAGTCTATGAGAGATAGACACATTACATTAACAGACTATGTACCTACAACACATTACATTATCAGTGCTTATACAAGATAGACACATTACATTATGAGTTTATACATCATAAACAGTTTACAGGTTCAACATATACAAATTCAAGTTATGCAAGATAGAAATCCTTGTTAGATAGGATTTCATGTGATTATATATATATATATATATATGATTTATTTATATATGTGTTGTACAAAATATTTTGCCAAGAACAAAATACCTTCGACTTCAAACTCTATTATTATTCTTTACTCGCACGATGAAAATATCGACCTTACGTCTACTGCGGAGCTTATGGCGAACATGATTCCTAAGTGAAATCTTAAACTAAATTCCGAAAAATATGGTTGCTTTCTCGCGAATGCTGAGATGCCTGACCATGATAGTGACAACGAGGCGGAGGTGGTAACCTTGAACAACAACTCCATTAGTGAGACGAGGTCCCTGTGACTGATACTAATCAAAATTGATACACTCCTGTCCAGACAAGGAAAATTAAGTACTCATCTTGAAGGTGCCCCTTCAGTTGTTATTGTTACAGATTCTTTCCATTTCTATTTCATCTAACGTCGTGCCGTTCTGCGAGTAATAACAACGGACGTTGACACGTGAACTATCACGAAGGTCCCTCCTATGTTGAAGGTATATTGACAATAGTATTCCTTCTTGGACTGATCGTCTGCTCTGAATGAGAGAATGCTAGGGTGACCATGCAAGACAATTTATTATTACGGGGGCCCACGTCATAACAACTTGTAGTGCATGGAAATTCTGGTGGACTCTACGGGCTAAGCTAATGATCACTATTCATTCAAAATTCTTAAGTTATTACTTGAGATTCAATTCTTCCTATCTAGTAGAACACGAACTGGGGTGGTTAGTATAACACCCTATAATACAATACAATACAATACAATACAATACAATACAATACAATACAATACAATACAATACAATACAATACAATACAATACAATACAATACAATACAATACAATACAATACAATACAATACAATACAATACAATACAATACAATACAATACAATACAATACAATACAATACAATACAATACAATACAATACAATACAATACAATACACCCTTACGAGTTTTACTCTTTCAGCAAGGTAACTTGCATAAAAAAGTTCAAGACTTGAGAGACAAACTTGATAGGATCCAGTGTGATATTGACAATAACCCTTCTAGTCAGACGCTTCGAGATGAGGAAGCTACTATTCGTTGTGATTTTCAGGTGGCTTTATTAGATGAAGAGCGTTTTTTGAAGCAAAAGTCTAAAGTGGACTGGTTAGCGGCTGGAGATATGAACACGGCTTACTTCCATTCGTCGCTTAAAAACAGAACTCACTATAGTCGTATTGATGTTATTCGAGATGTTAGAGGGAATGTGTTTTCGGATGATATGGTTCAGAAAGCGTTTGTTGAACATTATGAGAATTTTTTAGGATGCCCGGGTGATACGTCGCTTAATCCGACTCCTGATTTGTTTACTAAAATGTTAGATATGGATGTTGCGGCTCATATGGTTCGGCCGGTCACCCGCGAAGAGGTTAAAAAGGCGATGTTTTCGATTGGGTCGGATAAGGCTCCGGGTCCAGATGGTTTTACAGCAGGATTCTTTAAAAATGCCTGGCCTATCGTTGGTAATGATGTCTCCAAAGCGGTAATTGATTTTTTTGCTACAGGGAAGCTCCTTAGGGAATTGAACCATACACTTATTGTTCTTATTCCTAAGATACCCTCCCCATCTGTAGTTACGGACTACCGTCCAATTGCATGTTGCAATGTTTTATACAAATGCATTAGTAAGATTGTTGCTGAAAGAATGAAGGTGGCGCTTAATGATATTGTTAGTGTCAATCAACCGGCTTTCGTGCCAGGTAGAAAAATCTCTGATAACATTTTGTTAACGCAAGAGTTGATGCACAATTATCATAGAAATATCGGTCCCCCTAAATGTGCGTTCAAAGTTGATATTCAGAAGGCTTACGACACTGTTGATTGGAACTTTCTAAGGAACATTTTGGTGGGTTTCGGTTTTCATACTAGCATGGTACACTGGATCATGGTTTGTGTTTCTACGACCACATATTCAGTGTGTATTAATGGTGACGTTCATGGTTTCTTCAAGGGTAACAAGGGGCTTCGACAGGGTGATCCTATGTCTCCGTATCTTTTCACTCTTGTGATGGAGGTTCTTACGGCTATCTTACAACAGGCAGTAAGGATTGATTCATCTTTTAAATTCCATAACAAGTGTCAACGCCAACAGATTATCAATCTCTGTTTTGCAGACGATTTGTTTATCTTTGCTAGAGGTGAGATTGCCTCGTCCAGGTTCATCATGAAATCTCTCAATGCTTTTACTAAGATGTCGGGTTTGTTGCCTAATGTTCAGAAAAGTACAGTTTATTTCTCTAATGTGCCATCGTTTGTTAAAACCGCTATTTTGAATATTATGCCGTTTATAGAGGGTACTTTGCCAGTGAGATATTTGGGTGTGCCTCTTATATCTTCTCGTTTACTTTACAAAGATTGTTATGTGTTGGTGGAGAAGCTCGAAAAACGTATCAAGCATTGGAGGAATAAGTTACTATCTTTTGCAGGCAGGTTGCAACTTATTATATCGGTCTTGTCCTCGCTGCATATCTACTGGTCTTCTGTGTTTATTTTGCCTTCTCGGGTGATTCTTAATTTGGAGGCGCTAATGCGAAATTTCTTATGGTCTCATGATAGTGCGTTTCAAAAAGGCCGGGCTAAGGTTTCTTGGAAAGCAGTTTGTGTTCCTAAGTTTGAGGGTGGGTTAGGGATTCGTCATATTGGTGATGTTAACAAAGCCCTTATGTCAGCGCATATCTGGAGTATTCTTTCAAGGCGTGACTCTTTGTGGGTTAAGTGGGTTCATTCTTACAGGTTAAAAGGTAAAAGTTTCTGGGCTAGTAAAATTCCGTCTTCTTGTTGCTGGTCGTGGAGGAAGATTCTTCAGGTTCGGCCATTCATGAGGAATTTTGTTTGGTCCGAAATTTGGAATGGTTTGAATACTTCAGCTTGGTTCGATACGTGGAATGATCTAGGTCCGATGATTCAGATTCTATCACCGAGAGTTATTGCAAATGCAGGTTTCAATATGGAGTCTAAAGTTTCTGATATTTACTCGGAGTCTTCGTGGAGTTGGCCAACTGCTTGGAGGGATCTGTTCCCTGTTCTTATACAACTCGATCATATGTCTATTGATCCGAATAAAGCTGATAAACTGTTATGGCGCCAAGGGGATCATCTACATGATTTTTCTACGGCTCGAGCATGGGAATCTTTCAGACATTGAGAATTGGAGGTAGAGTGGTGTAGTATTGTTTGGTTCACCCAATGCATCCCTCGTCATGCTTTTTTTTTGGGTAAAGGGTTACCCCGGTGATTCTATATATTCACAACCAAACAAAACAAGTAGTGTAGAGTGCCTACACTAGTTCAATCATGGGACAGGCCCCATGAAAGTAAAACAAAGATCAACCAAAAGTAACCAAAAAAACTAACAATGAGACTACTAGACTAAACTCTAGAAAACGAAAAACACAAAGCAACTAATCAGCCGCCATCATCATTAACGACTTCCCCACGAATTTCCCAATCTTCAAGAAGCTTCCGCACATTAGCAGTATTCTTTAACTTTGCTCCCATAAGTTTGTATCTTACCGTCTTTAAAATAATTTCACTAACCATTTCCGGGGGTCTCAGCTGATTTTTGAATAACCAATTATTCCTCTCTTGCCATATGAAATAAGAAGCAGCCGCCACTAGAAGCTTAGCAACATAGACCGCAACCGATTTTGCACGAGCACGAGCAAGTAACCAATCTACAATATCCCTCCATTTCGGGCTAACCGATGACATACCCACCTTTTGCCTCACTATATGCCAAACTTGAGACGAAAATTTACATTCAAAGAATAGGTGAGGATGAGAATCAAAGTTCTCATAGCACAAAAGACAACACATCATATTCATATTCTTTCGCCTTGAAATATCCCACTTCAGAATTTTGTCTTGAGTTAAAAGTTTACCTTTCATGACCAACCACATCATAAAAGCATACCGAGGGATACACTGCGAGAACCAAACAATATTGCACCAGTTAACTTCCGGTTCCTTGTACCGAACCGAATGCCAAACATTCGACGAAGAGAACTCGGTTAAATCATTACCATCCTTCCATAATAGTCTATCTTGTTTTGTTGGAATTAAGTGCATCTGATCTAGATGAATGAGCACCGGAAACAGATCCCTCCAAGCCATAGGCCATCTCCAAGTACCACTAGAATAGACATTAGCCACTGAATCATCTAGCTTAAAGTCCGCATCGGTAATGGTTCTCGGTGATAGAAAGTCACTTAACGGACCCAGATCACACCAGAAATCGAACCAGGCCGAAGTCCTCACACCATTGCCTATATCCGACCATATATGTTTTCTGATCATAGGGCGCAACTGAATCAATTTCCTCCAAGACCAACAGCAATTAGCAGGAGTTTTGCAAACCCAAAAGCTCTTACCTTTTAAATGATAGCTATGAACCCACGCAACCCACAACGAATCTCGCTTAGAAACGATACTCCAAATGTGAGATGACATAAGAGCCTTATTCATATCCCCAATTCGTCTAATACCCAAACCCCCTTCATATTTTGGAGTACAAACAGTCTTCCAAGAAACTTTAGATTTACCTTTATTAAACGAACTCTCTTGAGACCAAAGGAAGTTTCGCATTCTAGCTTCTAGCTCCTGAATTATCCGAGCCGCAAGATAAACACAGACGACCAATAAATATGCATGGAAGAGAGGACATAAATAATAAGTTGAAGTCTACCAGTAAAAGAGAGCAACTTGTTCCTCCAGTTCGTGATACGTTTCTCTAATCTTTCGACAAGAACTCGACAATCATTGTAACCAAGTCTAGAAGAAATTAGAGGCACACCCAGATATCTGACAGACAATTTTCCTTCCACAAAGGGCATAATATCCAGAATAGCATCTTTGACATGACTGTTAACATTGCAAAAGAAAATCGTGCTTTTCTGATTACTAGGAACTAACCCCGACATCTTCGTAAAATTAGAAAGAGATGTCAAAATGCATCTTGCCGAGTTGACTTCTCCTCTAGCAAAAATGAACAAGTCATCCGCAAAACAAAGGTTGATAATTTGCTGTCGTTCACATTTGTTATGAAATTTAAACGATGAATCAATACGAACCGCATGTTGAAGAATGGCCGTTAGGACTTCCATGACTAGAGTAAAAAGATAAGGAGAGATTGGGTCCCCTTGTCTTAAACCGCGGCTACCTTTGAAGAAACCATGCACAGAGCCATTGACACAGACCAAAAACGATGCCGTAGAGACCAAAACCATGATCTAATCTACCATCTTGCCGTGGAAACCAAAACCAAGCAAAACACTCTTGAGGAATCTCCAATCAACAGTATCATAAGCTTTCTGGATATCAACTTTAAATGCACATCGTGGAGGACCCGTACTTCTATGGTAATTATGCATCAATTCTTGCGTGAGCATAATATTATCAGATATTCTCCTTCCTGGAACAAACGCCGATTGATTAATGCTAACAATGTCATTGAGCACGCCTTTAATTCTATCAGCAACAATCTTGCTTATACACTTGTATAAAATGTTACAACAAGCAATTGGCCGATAGTCAATAACAGCCGCAGGAGTAGGCACCTTCGGAATTAGGACAATAGTCGTGTGATTCAACTCCCGAAGAAGATTACTTGTTTCAAAAAAATCCAAGATGGCAGAAGTAACATCATTACCTATAATAGGCCAAGCACTTTTAAAGAAAGCCGCTGTATAGCCATCCGGACCAGGAGCTTTGTCAATACCAATAGAAAACATCGCTTTTTTTTTACCTCCTCCACAGTTAGTTGTCGTATCATATGCGAAGCTTTCTGAGGATCAATGACTTTAGAAAATAAATCTGGAGCCGGAAAGAGAGAAATATCCCCTTGAGTACCAAAAAGCTTCTTATAATGATTAACAAAGGCTTGAAAAACCGCATCACCTTCATAGAGATTTCCATCCGAATCTTTAATCACATCTATTCGGCTACAATGATTTCTGATTTTCAGAGAAGAATGGAAAAAAGCAGTGTTCGTATCACCCGCCCTTAGCCAATCAACCTTTGACTTTTGTTTCAGAAAACGCTCCTCGTCCAGCGAAGCTTCTAGGAGATCACGGCTAGTCTCCTTTTCAGCCACACGGAGATCGACATTAGTCGGGTCACGGTCAATATTTTGCTGAACGTCATACAGTTTTGACCGAAGAGCTTCCACTTTCTTGTGAAGATTTCCTTGCTTGAATAACAAAGAACGAAGAGGATGCTTAAGCAACCGGAGCTTCTTGACCAAACGGAACTGATGCACACCGCTCACACTAGAATCCCAAACCTTTTTAACAATACCCAAAAAATCCGGTTTGAAAACCAAAAAATTAGCAAACTTGAACGACCTCGGCTTCACTTTACCAGCTTCCGGAAACGATAAGATACACGGACAATGATCAGAAAGTGTGTATGGCTTGAAAAAGGCAACAGAGTTCGGGTATTCAGCAACAAAAGGAGTGTTTCCCATAATTCGATCAATTTTCTTCATAAGACCTACCCCGTTTTTAGGTTTTTGGCTCCAAGTATAATGGATCCCCATTCGATTAATATCAACAACCTCAATATCATCCACACACTCTTGAAAATCTCTCATGCCAATAGAGACCGACGACGATCCCATAGAATTATCTTCAATGCTAAGAGCCGTGTTAAAGTCACCCATGATACACCAAGGTTTATTCCCAACCAAGACTTTGTGCAAGGACAAATTATGCCATAATTCTTTACGGGAGACATAATAGTTATCAGCATAAACGAAAGAGCAAAAAGCCATTCTTTTATCAATTTTAAAAACAAGCTGAATATGCATAACCTGAGGAGACTGCGACAGAATCATCACATCAAAAATAGCCGGGTTCCATCCGATAATAATTCGCGTGCCTTTGTCACAACACCCTCCATTTGAACTCCAATCCCACGAGCGAAAAACGGAGTTACAAACTTTACCCAACTTACAAACATCCACATGAGACTCTAAAATCACACACAAGCTCAAGTTAAAATCTCTGACTGCCTGACGAACCTCCTTCTGTTTGAGAGGGCGGTTCAACCCCCTTATGTTCCATGTCGCGATACTAACCATTGTTAACTATCGGAGAAGGAGTGCTTGCCCCTTTGCTTTTTATATTAAGAGTACCTTCCATCATAAAACCATCCGTTTCATTGTACACTTCTTCTACATCGTCATCAGTATCCTCATTGCCCATACCCGAGGTCTTGATACTGGCACCCGAATCAGCATCCACTTCATTAAGAATATCAAATGGGTTATTCGACCTGTTACTATTCGAAGTAGAAGCCTTGTTACTGTCTCCCTTTGGTTTCGGCCCCACAGGACGATATTCGAATCTAGATTTTTGCGTATTGACAGGAATTCCAACTTTTTTAGCAGCTT
The DNA here is from genome assembly GCA_030545235.1 of Helianthus tuberosus. Classification (NCBI taxonomy): domain Eukaryota; kingdom Viridiplantae; phylum Streptophyta; class Magnoliopsida; order Asterales; family Asteraceae; genus Helianthus; species Helianthus tuberosus. The sequence continues at coordinate 13,257,066 of JARYGA010060842.1, read as the reverse complement.
TCTTACCATGGACTTCTGTGTACCCATCCTGATCCACAACATGCATCTTTTTTGTTGATCGATTTTTTTGAACATTCCGATTATGCTCCTCATGCAAAGCCTTGATTGGTTTCATAGGTTGTTTCGGACAAGCATCAATATTGTGGCCAAACACACAACAAGTAGCACACCGATGCGGACTCCATTCATACTCCACATACATCGTTTCTTTAATAAAACCCTCCCCTTCTGATTCAGGAATAGCCATAGTAATTTCCTCCCGAAAGTCTTTATCAGCCGAGATTTCAATTAGGGCTCTAGCATAGCTACTCCTACCCCATGAGTCTCGGCTGTAGGCGAATGGGGCTCTGGCCGATTTTGGAGACATCGTGAAACCCTAGAAGATTAAAGCTTTTCCTGGTCTTGATCGATCTTACTTAGGATCTAAGGGTTTCCATTGTGATCCTTTAGACGTTAAACTTTTGAAATCAGATTAGGGTTTCGATTTGTAGGGTTCCGTTTTTTTCTTTTTTCGTTTTGCTTTCTGATTGAAGACTAGGGTTTCGTTTTTCGATTTGATCTGCGGAGTGGCTGCTTGTAAACGACTAGGGTTTCGGCAGACTGCATACTTTGTCGCTGATTAAGGTTATTAGGCTGACCGATTCTTGTTAGGGTTCAAGCAGTTTTCACATCCGTTCATTCGCTGATTGATTATTGTTCCGTCGCAACGTAAACTATCAATCACTTCTTGTTTGTGATTGTGGTTATGGATGGCCAAAATGCAGAAAATTCTAATGTGTTTGTGACAAAGATTAAGAACATTGATGGTAAACCATTTGAGCCTAGACAAATTTCACGTATGGCGGCTAGGGTTGCTGAATTGCCGAATAAGAAGGTATGTTTTATGATGCCGCTTAATGATTCTGAGCATGTTATTGGCAGTTCTGATTCTCCCAATCAGAATTATGCGAAGGTGTTTGACAAACGAAAGGTGGCATTTGTGCTACCGTTGAAGGATGTTAGTCCTCCTCGAGTTCAAGATCAGATACGGGATGATAATGCTCATGTCCAATCTTATGCGGATGTGGTCCTAAATGAACAGTTCGAGCAGGGTGATATTAAGCGTGGTAGTGATTTAATTCAGAAACAGAATGATGATAAAATTGCTAGGAAGGCCAATGATGCGGCTGATCAAGTTCCTAAAGTCAAGTTTCGTTCTCTAAACTCAGATGTCTCAATGGATGGAGTGGATGTAGTGCTTCCGATTGATTTTGTTCGCCAGGTTAACAACAGGTTAGCTAACACTCTTTATGGTTATTTCCTGGGGGATAGGATTGCGTATCCAGTAGTTGAACACTTTGTGAGAACAAATTGGAAGAAACATGGTCTTCAGAAAACTATGATGAATTCAAATGGGTTCTTTTTCTTCAAGTTTGAAGACAGAAAGGGTATGGATGTTGTTCTTGAAGGGGGTCCCTGGATGATCCGTAACAAACCTAGTTTCTCAACATTTGGTCCCCTACAAACACCCTTAAAAAAGAAGAAGTTAAAAAGGTTGCAGTTTGGGTTAAATTGCATGATGTCCCTCTAGTGGCGTATTCTGATGATGGTTTAAGCATGTTGGCTTCAAAAATTGGGACTCCTGTGCGGCTTGATTCTTATACTATTGATATGTGCAATGAGGCTTGGGGAAGGAGCAGCTATGCTAGGGCTCTCATTGAAATATCGGCTGATCAGGACTTGAAAGAGACTCTTACCATGGCTATTCCTGAATTGGATGGGAACAAATATGTTACTGAGACTATTAGGGTGGATTATGAATGGGAACCCCCGAGATGTGCCCATTGTTGTGTTTTTGGGCATGATTATGAGGAGTGTCCTAAGGGCATTCGATCGACAGTGAAACCTCCTACAAACAGTCCGAAAGTAGATGAGGATGGTTATACGGAAGTCAAGACAAAGAAGAATGTAAAGAAGAGCGGTTTTCAAGTTAACAATCCAAAGCCCAAGTTTGAATATAGACCTGTGGATAAAAAGAAAAAGGCAGTGAGTTCTTCATACGTGAATGCGAGGTGTACTAGCTCGTCTAAGGTTCAAACACACAATTCTTTTAGTGCTCTTGGGTTTGTTGGGGGGAACGGGGATTCCTTCCAGGGGAGATCTAAAGGGGGACGTGAGCTAAATGCGTAGTCTGACGATGACGAGGTAGAGAATGTATATGATGAAACGAAGGAGTTTATGACATCGGGTACACATCCTACGTCTTCCAGTACAGGGGCAAGCACCTCTCACATTAAGGTGTCCAATGGATAGGTGGCTTCTGTTTCATGCTAAGGGGCTGCCGGTTGGTAGCAATTTCATTTTTGATGATGGTGGTTGACGTCGTTTGTTTGTTTTTTTCGTTTGTCTACTAGTTAGTCATTATCATGATTGTAGTAGGCTAGATTGAGGTGGTAACTTGGTTTGTTTTTCTTTTTTGTTTACATATATGGGGCATGTCCTGTATATGAACTAGTGGGGAACTCATCCTCACTACTTGTACTTATTTGGCGGTTGTCTATAATAGAATCACCGGGGTAACCCTTTACCCAAAAAATGAGTCCATGCACATAGACGTGGTAAACGAATCCAACATCTTTGGTTCCCCAATAGTTGTTGCAATCAGGCTAAGACCATCTTCCGTGTAGGCCGCAATAGGCACCTCATGAATTTTAACCCATAGTTGAACCTTCTTAACCTCCTTCTTTTCAAGTTTAGTAGTTGGGGTCCAAATATTAAGGAATAAAGGTTGAGACCGAATTATCCATGGCCCATCTTTAAGAACATTCGACATACCAATTTCATCTTTAAATTTGAAGAAGAAAAAGCCGTTCGCATTCATCATAGTTTTCTGTAAACCATATTTCTTCCAGTTCACACGCACAAAATAATCGACCACTGGGAAAGCCACACGATCTCCTAGAAAGTACCCGTAAAGGGTGCTAGCCAGCTTATCTTGCAACACAATATCACAACCATCATGCACTACGGAACTAGCCAGAGAACGGAAATTAATTTTCTTTAAATTCTGAGCACTTACCGAATCAGCATATGACATAGGCTTAGCTGTAGATTCATTGACCGAAAGAGTTCCTTGAGTTTTGACATCACCTGCCAACTCCGTCGCCACAACCTCACACTCCGATATAGAGACCGGAGTAGTGATCTTGGTTAATTCATCGATTACATTAAACTTTTTAGACTCCTGCTGAGATACTTGTATCGATCCTCTTCTGGGTAGAACCGGGTTACCATCAATGTTGACAATACGACTGGCTAGCCCTTTGTACGGTAATGGCGGCTTACCACGATCTCCCAAAACAGTATTATCAGGTTTAGAACGATCATCCATAATGAAATAGTCACCTCTCTCCAAACACCAGCAAAGAAGACAACCATGCACCGAAAAAACCAGCCGAAACCAGATCCTCAACAAGAAAACAAACCGAAAAAACAGAAAAACCCTAATTCTAGCAAAACCCTATTCCATGCACCTTCCGAATCATATAGTAGACCTGGATAATCAATAACCTAATATAGTAGGAACGACAATCCAAAAAGACTATACAAGACGTTAGGAAAAACACAAAAATAAGGAGGCGAATGAACCGAAAAGAAAACGAAAAAACCCTAGATGAAAATCGATCAAGCTTGCTAACGAGTTTGTTATAGAGATTAATAAATCAATCCCTAATCACAGACTGTTATACAAGAAATCACGAAGAAGATCTGAGGATTCATGAAGAACAAATCGCCAAGCTAGAGAGAGAGCATTATGGTTTTTTTTTGGGAATGACATTCCAACCATGGAAGGTGTAAAAGCTTGGCTTGGAAGTTGTTTTTCCATTAAGGATCTTGGTGAAGTCGCCTACATTCTGGGAATAAAGTTCTATAGGGATAGATCAAGGCGCTTGATAGGTTTAAACCCAAGTGCATACATTGACAAAGTCTTAAATAGGTTCCAAATGGAGAACTCTAAGAGAGGTTTTGTACCTATTCAAAAGGGGACAATATTGAATACATCTCAATGTCCAAGCTCAAAGGATGAGCAAGAGGAAATGAAAAGAATCCCACATGCGTCAGCTATAGGATCCATCATGTATGCAATGATATGTACCAGACCGGACGTCTCATGCGCCTTGAGCATGACGAGTAGATACCAGCAGAATCCAGGTAACAGTCATTGGATGGCTGTTAAAAGCATATTGAAATATCTTAGGAGGACTAAGGATATGTTCTTAATATATGGATCTGGTGAGGAGGAACTCGTTGTAAAGGGTTACACGGACGCGAGTTTCCAAAACGATCGAAGTGATTCTCGATCACAATCGGGGTATGTCTTCATTTTAAACGGAGGAGCAGTTTCTTGGAAGAGCTCAAAACAAGACGTGGTAGCATTGTCCACTACAGAATCAGAATACATCGCCGCTTCATTGGCAGCCCCAGAAGCTGCATGGTTGAAGAAATTCATAGCCGACCTAGGGGTGGTCCTAGGCCTGTAAACGAACCGAACGAACACGAACATCAGCGTGTTCGTGTTTGTTCATTTAAATTTAACCGAACACGAACACATAATCGAACACTTTTTTTTGTTCATGTTCGTTCATTAAGAAAATTGAAATGTTCGTGTTCGTTCGTGTTTGTTCATTAAAAAGCTAAACGAACACAAACGAACAAACACAAACGAACAAAAATAAACGAATATGCTTGAACAAACATAAACGAACATAAAGCAAACATAAACGAAAACTAACGAACACAAATGAACAATTCTAGTACATCATTAATCCATCACGATTCTACGAAAACGAACAAGTCTAATACATCAAAAATCCATCAGGTTCAAAAATAAATTATTCATCCATTCTACCAAAAAAAATCGATAATGATTCTTCCAGCCACGATCCATGTTTCATCCAAAAACCATGATCCATGTTTAAATAATTATTTTAAGATAGTAAAAAATAATTATTAGGTTACTAAAACAAATATATATGAAATATATATGAAATTTTATTTAAATATTTAAACGAACGAACACAAACAAACGAACATAAACGAACGTAAATAAACGAACATAAACGAACGTTCATGAACATAAATGAACGAACAAAGCAAGTGTTCATGTTTGTTCGTTTAATTAAACGAACAAATTTTTTTGTTCATGTTCGTTCATTTATTAGATGAACGAACATAAACGAACTTCCCGCCGAACATGTTCATGAACAGTTCATGAACGTTCGGTTCGTTTACAGGCCTAGGTGGTCCCTACCATTCAAGACCCCCTGGAGATCTTTTGTGATAACGAGGGTGCGATTGCTCAAATCAAGGAACCTCGTGCACACCAAAAGACTAGACATATTGAGCGGAGATTCAACTACATAAGGGATGAAGTTGAAAAAGGAAAGATATGTATTCGCCAAGTTCACACCGATCAAAACATTGCGGATCCACTCACGAAGCTCCTTGACAGGGCAAAACATGAGGGTCATACATGTTCCTTAGGACTTCGATATTCTAGTGATTGGATTTGATCTATTTTGTATTTGGATATTGAAACAATTGTTAATTTAACTCTTTTATGGTATTTTGAGTTACGTTTCATATTAGAATGTTTAATCCGTGAATAAGTTAATTATTCTAAATGTCCGTAGTCGATCATACTTGTGGGAAAAAATATGAATGTAAGACTATTATGAACTTGGATTGGTGGATATTCATTTAGAATGAATATAGAGCAAAGTGTTGCTGCCAAAGTTCATAGATATTTGTGGGATACAAATATTGGACTGACTCGCTCTCAAATATTACTGCATGGAATCATTTGTGATTGATCATAAGTAAATTTTGAGTAAAGGCGAATATCATAGTATCCTCTAACCTGAGATACATATTGGGTCTTGATATTCACCAAGTATTATACCTTGACCTAGTTCTTTGCTGTCTGTAATAAGGCAGTACACAAGGCTAAACTCAGGTGTGGTACAAGATGATTGTGAGAGACGTATGTAGTCAAGAAGGGATTTGTTCCTCTTATTCGTTGAGAGTAAGATGTCTAAGGCCTGATAAAGTTAAATCAACAGAGAGTGATCACTCTATGTCTCTGGATTTAACATGACATCTAAAACGAAAGGATAAATGATAGATTCACCTAAATCATGTTTAAGTAAGGGACTTGAAAGGGATGATGTTATTGAATGGCAAATATAGTCATACATATTGGGGGTAGTAAACCGTAGTTAGGCGTCATTTACTACTTGCATCAATCTTGAGTTGGGATATCTCGCGTAGAAAGAATATGAACATATGTGCTGTTTGTTATGTTATGCTAACCATGATTCTCATAGTCATCTGTTTTTTGAATGTAATTTATCGGATCAAGTTTGGCATAAGGTTAGGCATAAAGTGGGCATGGAGTCGGTTCAATCGAAGTGGGAGGATATTGTTAATTGGCTCCTCGTTCGGTCCAGGTCAAAATCAGCGGCTAACTATGTTGCAAGGTTGTTGGTAGCGGCTACTGCTTATTTCATATGGCAGGAGCGTAATGCTAGACTATTCAAGAATGAGTTGCGTCCTCCGGAAACTATTGTTGACACTATTATCCAATAGGTGCGTTACAAATTGATGGGATCGAAGCTGAAGAATTGTGACAATGTGCAAAGGCTTCTAGGGGACTGGGGGATTAATGGAGCTGATCTTCATGAAGACGGTGGCTGATTGAGTAGTTTTGCTTTTATGTTCTAGAGACTAGTCTAGTTGTTTTTCCGTGTGGTGGTGTTTCTTTGTTTTTCTAGTTGTTTTACTTTCATGGGGCATGTCCTGTGATTGAACTAGTGTAGACTATCTGCACTACTTATGTTTATTGGTTGTGAATATATAGAATCACCGGGGTAACCCTTTACCCAAAAAAAATACAATACAATACAATACAGGAAGACGACAAGTATTTGTTCACACCTAACATTCGATCTACATCACGATTCAGTTGAGACTAGTCATCTACACAAACAAAATTTGTTAGCCACTCATGAAGTATTTTCCTCAACATTCTAAAATTTTTGTACATGGGCTATTTCCATGGTGTCTATGACACTTTACCCTACTTTACCTTACCTTACCTTATCATATTCCACCTTATCATATTTATTGGAAATGATACAATAAATTCCGTCGCTTGACATTTGTCTTTTCCCAAGGGATGGTATGGCATGAGCCATGCTGCAACTCCCTCATTGCATTCTATTCAACATCTTTGGAGATTCTAATGATCTTGTTAGAGCTCGTGAAGCTCAAGCACTATCACCATACTCGTCACATGGACAAGTACAACAAAGAAATTTCTTTACTTGGGACGACCGAGGTCCATATAGTATGGAATACATATTATAGGGACGGAGGCCACGGGTTGGATTTCCCTCCTCAACGAATTATTTCTTTGCCACTTAAACATATAACCAATACACGCAAGAGGAACTACGCATTTTGGTTGCGATTATTCACATTATCATTTATTTATTTATTTATTTTTTCTCGGTTATCCATATTATCATATATTCAAACATATATGAACAATGCAATCTTGAGGTTTCCATGACCGATGGCATTCTTCATTCTTGGGCGCATGATAGACTATATTTATCCAAATATACGTCTAGATTCTTTTAATAGTGTGTATTAAAAATATCATGGCACCAAAAGAAACAAATGTTTAAGTCAAAAGTTATGTGTTGAAAATCATTGCTTTTACAGAAGACGTGGTTTATACATGACACTGTTACGCAAGACATTGTTATACATGACATTTGACGTTGGTATACACAAGACATTTTTGTAAATAATGAGACGTGTGTAATATGATAAAAGCATGGTGGATACGCCGCTGGTACTCCTATATATAAGTGCTTATATTATATTGCATATCGTGGTGTTAACCAAACCACTTCGACAAAGACAAGACACAACATCTTCTACACAAGACATGATATTCGATTTCAAGGCATGATATATATTATACACTACATTTCATTTGGTTATTTATTTAACCATACATCATTCTTTGATATCATCTGATTTTCATATCTATTTTCATATGATTTTATAAAAGAACTCGATCATGACTAGAGCCAATGTTGTTGTTTACACTTGATGTTTTCACGGTCTCTCAAGGGTTGTTCCATACTGGGTAACACCCGAATTCAAACGCATTTAGCGTTACAATTTAAGTTTAGCCCTAGAATCCAAAGTATGGTCACATCTTCTCACCCTACCTCGATCACTCAAACGATAACTCTCGCGATGAGAGAAACGAAGGCATTTCCTGCCATAAATGATTTTGACACCAGGAGGTATGCTGGTAACTTGCTGAAATCCGTAATGCGACAAGTGAGACGTTCATCAGGAGAACACTTGCAAAAGTACCATGTGACAACCCTCAAAATCCTATGTATTCCGTACAATTTATTATTGATAATTAAAGTGTTTCACGACTGTGTGGAATTACTTAACAGCTTTCTGATATCTGTGATGTGCTTACATGTACTTGTCAACATACTACTAGTATGCAGAAAGGTTACTAAATAGTCCGTTATAATTTCCTAAGTGTTAGAAATTAAAAGTGTTACGAAAATATACATAAAAGACACTTTAAATGCTTATTTAGCACTTTAACGAATCAGTATTCAACCGAACAACCGGACTTTACCCGGAACCCAAAAATATTGTCAATGACATTGTTTTTCTCTTTCTGAGCCAGTTAGGGTCCCCGAATACCCTAACACCCATTATAAACCACAACACACTAGTAGTTAGATTAAACTCCTAACTAAACCAACTAAACTCTAACTAACTAGTTAAATTCCAACCCAATTACCCCAAACCCCCCTTGACCGAATTCCCCACATAGGGGGGAACATACTTTCACCATTTATAATATTTTAATCTTTTTGTTGAATATCTAGGTAACACATGATCTATTGGTTAAACACACTTGGTGGATTATAAATAACCCCATTAGGCAAGACATCTCTAAATCACCAACACTTAGCAAAATTTTCACCTCTCTCTCCCTCTTCTCTCTTGCTCATAACCGGCCAAGAGCCACCACCGTAGCCACCACACCTTCAAGTTTGGTTCTTGCTAAATCACACACATACAAGGGTGCTAGAGTTCGTATAACGAAGCTTGGTGCTCTCGGAAGTGGAAGGACCTTCTCTATTCGCTTTTAACCACCACTTTTCTACACTCGAACTCTCCTAGCCTTGTGCTAGTGGTAAGAACTTAGATCCGTTCATTCTTCATGTTATTTAAGTGGTTAATAGGTGATTTGATGATTAAAGTTATGAAACACTAAAGAACTTGCACTAAACTCTTGAACATGTTGGTTAAAGAGTAACTAGTGGTGTAAATCATGTAGATCTTGTGTGGATATGATTCTTGCTGATTTCTTGATAATTTACTGGTTAATATTGATGTTTGATGTTGTTGTGATCACTAAACTTGTTAACGGAATCGATCGAACACGATTTAGAAGGTTAAACACTGAAAATCAGAATTTGTCCAAGTTTTACAGCCAACTTCAGTTGGCTGTAAACAGGTCATAAACTCAATGAAAACCCGATATTTTGAATCTAAAATATGTTACTATGAAATACGGTTCTAATGGCACCGGAATCGTAATTTTTGGACTTCGTTTACTATTTTTAATGTGTCGATTTGTAACAACAGCTTAAGCTGAATTTTGACAGCAATAAATGGGTGTCATACTTTCAGTCATAACCTGAGTTTTGTGATGAATCGGACCATGAAATTTGTACAATAGATGACAACCGATTCATTTGTAATTACCCCACTGGAATTTCATAAATCGGACACTCGATGAATTTTTAATAAATTGTTCCGTGGACTATGGTCAGAAATACATAAATCTGAGTTCAGTCCGGAATATGAATTTTTTTATAAAATATTTGTAATGAACCGGACCCCGATATTTTTCACAATAAAATATGGAACGTTTAAGACAACCTGTAAAAAATTTGGGAATTTTTGGAATAATTTAACTATTCTATTAAAATGACCGAAAACAGCCGGTTTTGAATATAAATGCTGAAATGACATAAGTTGTGACTCGCGTGTCTAAATGTCGAGTATGCTATCTGTGAATGATCTAACATGTTATATATGTTATGTGCATTATCGTATGTTTGATTTTGAGTGGGGAATGGATGGGAAACTTAGATGGGCATAAACCGTTAAAGTGATGCATGTTGTGTGATAGATACGTGTAGGAACTTTGTGTTCTATTTGAAAGCCACTAAATGACTAACTGGTAAATCATACTAGGACGTGGTTGACCGACCTTGACTGTTAGCTATATTGAGAATCTAACCGAGCAAACCGAGGTGAGTTCACACACTTTCTAAGGCATGGGATTCCCGGTGGTTTGGGAATGGGTTAAAGAATTAAAACTAAATCTACATATCCTCCTTGGGTAGGATATGTATGGCCATCCTCCATAGAGTGGATGCCATTATTAATCCTACGAATTCTCCTGGTGCAGAATACGTACATTCGTCCTCCCGGTGCAGGACAACAACCTTAAAACTAGCTAGACAAAACTCTATCATGAAGTCCCTCAATTTATATCGACTTAATCGCCGAGGCCAATGGCGAGCGGGTCATTAGTTAATAGCGCTATTAGGTTTAACAAACCTCACACCGTGCCGTTCGGACGGGCGTGTACTAATGGACTATGGCAGATTGTCAGTGATGATAGACACTGATGTAGGGCACAACTTATTTGCGTAGCAGTCGATATCATACCGTCTAGTAGTTCAAATGGGGGAAACCCCCACTGATCATGGTTATGGATTGGGTAAAGAAAAGGAAATGGTTAAACATACTTTCAACTACGGGGTAACCCCCATGGCAAATAAGCCAACGAAAGTCAAACCATGTTTTTCAGAAACAACTTAAAACTAAACAACTAAACGTGAACTCACTCAACTTTGTTGTTGACTAGTTGTTACATGCCTTACAGGTCGCTAAATGCTTGGAGCTCGCACGAGGAAGAAGTCGTTGTGGTGTACGGACTGTTATGTTCTGTGCTTAATGTTTAACTCCTTATGAACTTATTAAACTTGTGTTTTGAAACTTAAAACTTATGAACTGTGAACTTATGTTTCGAACTCACATTTTATGCTTCCGCTGTTAACCTAAAATCGGTTTACTTCCTCTTGGTCACCAATCGTATTGTGTTTGGTTTTATTTACTTAATTATGTTGTTCAATATGATTGGTGGCTCGATCCTGGTCACGTCACGCCTCCAAGCGGTGGTACTCCGCATGGTGGATTTTAGGGGTGTGACAGATTGGTATCAGAGCCATTGGTTATAGTGAACTTGGTTTTAAAAAGGGGAAACGTTTTGATAAAACCAGACTATAACCTGAACAGTGCTCAACGATCCACAACGACGCTTCGCTCCACGTGCAAGACTCGACACCATAAGTGGTATGATTTATGTTATATTGTCGGTTAGATAGTTCTCACTGTGCATTAGATAATGTGATAATTGCTATTTGAACCTTGTGTGCTTACTCTCTAATGTCGTCCCACACTTACGCACTTTCGTGACACTTTCCTCACTTACGTTGCTTCGTTATGAAGATCATGAGCGGACGCGGAGGACGTATCAACCTCACTGAAGCCCAGTTGACGGCTTTGATCAACGAACGTGTCGCTGAGGCACTCGCAGCTAACCCAGCAGGAGGTATAACCTGCTATACCAACTCACCTTAGGACGTTTAGATCCTACCTTCACAAACCAACCCTCGTGCTTAACCTTGTCTATTATTCTAACACAACAGATCAACATGCTCAACCTCCTGTGTGCACATTCAAAACGTTTATGGACTGCCGACCTACTACTTTCAGTGGCACCGAAGGAGCAGTGGGACTTCTACATTGGTTCGAGAAGCTTGAGTCAGTTTTCGAGATGTGCGAATGCCCCGAAGACCGTAGGGTGAAATATGCTACCGGAACACTTGAAGGAGCTGCGTTAACCTGGTGGAAGGCACATGTTCAATTACTAGGGCTGGCAGTTGCTAATGCCACCCCCTGGAATGGTTTCAAAGAGCTGATTAAAGAGGAGTACTGCAGTCGGGATGACATCCACAAACTAGAGGTGGAATTTTTCAATCTGAAGATGACGGGATCTGAGATTGAGGCGTATACTAAAAGGTCAAATGAGCTGGCCATCTTATGCCCTACCATGATGGACCCTCCCATCAAACGAATTTAGCTGTATCTCAAGGGCCTTGTACCAGAGATTCAAAGTCATGTGACTTCAGCCAACCTGGGTACCATACAGCAAATCATCAAGTTGGCCCATCGACTCACTGACCAGGCGGTGGAGCAAAACAGACTACCCAAACGAATCAGTGCCACAGCTACTTCTGATGCACCTACCGACAACAAGCGAAAATGGGATGGGAACTCAAGTAAGGGTTCTACTTCGGTTCAGTCTCAGCAGCGAAAGACTGATGACTACCAGAGTCCTGGTCAGCAATCTTCCGGTAATCAAGGACAGGGTGGGTACCGAGGGAACCACCCCAAATGCAACCGGTGCAACAAGCATCACAACGGGCAGTGCAACAAAGGTCGCTGTCAGAGAAGTCAAAAGCTGGGTCATGAAGCTAAGGATTGCAGGAGCCCGCATCCTGTGAATCAGAATCGCCAACAGCAACAAGCTCCACAGAACCACCAGCAGCAACAACAACAGGGCAATAAAGGATGCTTTCAGTGTGGCACTGAAGGCCACTTTAAGAGAAACTGCCCCCAACTGAACCGGAATCAGAACAACAACAACCAAGGAAACGGGAACCACAATGGGAACAACAATGGAGGCGGCAATGGGGGAAACAACAATGGTAATGGAGCAAGGGGTCGTGTGTTCGTGATTGGTCAGGGAGAAGCAAGGAACGATCCCAACGTTGTGATGGGTAAGTTTCTTCTGGATGACTTCTTTGTTACTGTTTTGTTCGATTCGGGTGCCGATACTAGTTATGTGTCCTTAAAAGTTAGCCAAATGCTTAAGCGCACTCCAACACTTCTGAACACCAAACACACGGTAGAACTAGCTAACGGTAAAAGTCTTGAAGCTACACACGTAGTTAAAGATTGTAACCTCGTCTTAGCTGTCCAGACTTTCTCTATCGATCTTATTCCTATCACACTTGGTAGTTTCGACGTTGTTATTGGGATGGATTGGCTATCTCATCATCAAGCGGAGATTGTTTGCAAGGAGAAAATCGTCCGCATTCCTCGTTCTGATAAAGAACCCATCGTGATTCGTGGCGACAAGAGTGGTGCTGTCGAAGGTATCATCTCTTTCCTTAAGGCCCAGAAATGTTTGCGAAAGGGCCACACTGCCATTCTGGCACTCGTTACTGACACATCAACGGAAGAGAAGAGAATTGAAGACATCCCTATTGTGCGCGATTTTCCCGAGGTATTTCCTGAGTAATTACCTGGTCTTCCGCCTCATCGTCAAGTTGAATTTCAAATCGAGCTAGCTCCTGGAGCAGCGCCCGTAGCTCGAGCACCATATCGTCTAGCTCCATCAGAACTTGAAGAACTGTCCACGCAATTACATGAACTCTTGGAAAAGGGTTTTATACGTCCTAGCTCTTCGCCCTGGGGAGCTCCAGTCTTGTTCGTAAAGAAGAAAGATGGTACTTTCAGAATGTGTATTGACTATCGCGAACTTAACAAGGTGACTGTGAAGAATCGTTATCCCTTCCACGAATTGACGACTTGTTCGACCAGTTGCAAGGGTCGAGCTATTACTCTAAGATTGATTTGAGATCGGGATACCATTAGCTGAGAGTCCGAGATGAGGACGTCTCCAAAACAGCATTCAGAACCCGTTACGGCCATTACGAGTTTCTGGTTATGCCATTCGGGCTGACGAATGCACCAGCGGTCCTCATGGATCTCATGAACCGAGTGTGCAAGCCTTACCTGGATAAGTTCGTTATTGTGTTCATCGACGATATCCTGATCTATTCTAAGAGTCAGGAGGAACACGAGCAGCATCTACGACTTATGCTGGAACTTCTTCGAAAAGAACAGTTGTATGCCAAGTTTTCAAAATGTGACTTCTGGCTTCGCGAAGTCCACTTTCTAGGCCATGTGGTAAACAAGGATGGAATTCACGTGGATCCATCTAAGGTTGAATCGATCAAGAACTGGCCTGCACCCCGCACACCAACAGAAATCCGCCAATTCTTGGGTTTGACAGGATATTACAGAAGGTTTATCAAGGATTTCTCAAAGATTGCGCAACCTCTCACTTCACTGACCCAGAAGGGTGTCGTCTACCATTGGGGTAATGCACAGGAATCCGCTTTTCAACACCTAAAGGATAGACTTTGTAGCGCGCCTATCCTCTCATTGCCTGAAGGCACAGATGATTTTGTAGTTTATTGCGACGCTTCCATCCAAGGACTTGGATGCGTATTAATGCAACGTGACAAGGTCATTGCCTACGCATCGCGCCAACTCAAGGTTTACGAAAGAAATTACACTACTCACGATCTGGAGCTGGGAGCAGTTGCATTCGCGCTTAAGATATGGAGACATTACCTGTACGGTACCAAGTGCACCATTTACACCGATCACAGGAGTCTCGAGCATATCTTCAAGCAAAAGGAGTTGAACATGCGTCAACGCCGATGGGTTGAGCTCTTGAACGATTATGAATGCGCAATCAAGTATCATCCGGGCAAAGCCAATGTTGTGGTCGACGCCCTCAGTCGAAAGGACATACCTAGGCGTGTACGTGCTTTACAGCTTACCATCCAGTCTAACCTTCCCGCTCAGATTCGTGATGCTCAGGTTGAAGCATTGAAAGCAGAGAACATCAGGGCTGAGTCCCTACGAGGATCGAGGCAGCGGCTAGAACAAAAGGAGGATGACGCTTACTATGTAACAGGGCGCATCTGGGTCCCACTGTATGGAGACCTACGCGAGCTTGCGATGGATGAAGCACACAAGTCTCGTTATTCGGTACACCCTGGTTCGGACAAGATGTACCACGACCTCAAGACTACATATTGGTGGCCTGGTATGAAAGCCCACATAGCCACCTACGACAGTAAGTGCTTGACTTGTGCGAGAGTCAAGACTGAATATCAGAAACCATCAGGCCTACTTCAACAACCGGAGATCCCGAAATGGAAATGGGAGCAAATTTCCATGGATTTCGTTACCGGCCTGCCTAGATCTCAACGCGGAAACGATACCATTTGGGTGATCGTAGATCGACTAACCAAGTCAGCACATTTTCTGGCCATCAAAGAAACGGATAAGTTTTCTACTCTTGCAGACATTTATCTAAAGGAAGTGGTATCAAGGCACGGAGTGCCAACCTCTATTATATCTTATCGTGACGCGCGTTTTACTTCTGAACTGTGGCAAGCAATGCACAAGTCTTTTGGCTCACGTTTAGATATGAGCACCGCTTATCACCCACAGACGGATGGGCAATCTGAACGCACCATCCAAACCCTTGAAGACATGCTTAGGGCATGTGTAATCGATTTTGGTAATGGCTGGGAAAAGCACCTCCCGCTAGTGGAGTTTTCGTATAACAACAGCTACCACACCAGCATTCAGGCCGCTCCATTCGAGGCATTGTACGGACGCAAATGCCGATCACCTCTCTGTTGGGCAGAAGTTGGTGACAGCCAAATCACTGGCCCATAACTTATGGTAGATACCACCGAGAGAATTGCTCAGATACGACAGCGAATGGTGGCAGCTCGTGACCGTCAGAAAAGCTATGCTGATAAGGGAAGAAAACCACTCGAGCTCCAGGTTGGGGATCGAGTGCTACTCAAAGTCTCACCTTGGAAAGGTGTAGTCCGCTTTGGCAAACGAGGAAAACTCAATCCGCGTTATGTCGGACCATTCAAAGTCACCGAGAAATTTGGCAAAGTCGCCTACAGGTTGAATCTACCTGAAGAACTCAGCGGAGTTCACAATGTCTTCCATGTGTCAAATCTGAAGAAGTGTCTGTCAGATGAGACCCTCATAGTTCCTCTTAAGGAACTCACAATCGACGACCAGCTGCGATTCGTCGAGGAACCAGTAGAAATTACGGATCGAGATGTTAAGATCCTCAAGCATACCAGGATACCTCTGGTTCGAGTTCGTTGGAATGCTCGTCGTGGCCCAGAGTATACCTGGGAACGAGAAGACCAAATGAAACTCAAGTATCCCCAACTGTTTAAGAAAAACGCAACAACTACTGAGGCTGAAGCTACTGCAGAATTTCGGGACGAAATTCCAAATCAACGGGGGGATGATGTGACACCCCAGGAAAATCAGGAAAACAACGCAACTTAACTAGCTTCCTCAGTAACCACGCGCTAAATTTCGGGACGAAATTCTCTTAACTGGGGGAGAATGTGACAACCCTCAAAATCCTATGTATTCCGTACAATTTATTATTGATAATTAAAGTGTTTGACGACTGTGTAGAATTACTTAACTTGTCACACCCCCAAAATCCACACGCGGAGTATCACCGCCTGGAGGCATGACTGACCAGGATCCAGCCACCAATCATATTGAACAAGCATATAAGTAATTAGAAAATCCAACCAATACAATTGGTGTCCAAACAAAACATAGTTTAAGTTGCAAGCGGAAGCATAATGATTAAATCCAAAACCAAATACAAATTCAAATGTTTAAATGTTTAACATGGCACACAGTTGTCCATGTCCCACAACGACCACGCCTCCTCGTGCAAGGTCCATAAGTACCTAACGACCTGTAAGGCATGTAACAACGTGTCAACAACAAAGTTGAGCGAGTTCACAGTTGGTGTTTATTGTTAAGTTGTTTAAAAAAAACCAGGAATTCATTTGTAAGTTGTAAGTTAATCATTTTACCCTGTTTCCCAAATATATCCATAGTTGGTGGGGGCTTCCCCATGTTAACCACTAGACCTGTTTACCATATCGACTACTGACTGAAGTAAGTTGGTGCCCTAGCGTCAATGTCTATCATCATTGACGTGCCCAGATCTATTAGTTCACGCCCGTTCTCTGCGGCACGGTGTGAGGCTTGTCAAACCTAAATAGCGCTATCTAACTAATGACCCGCTCGCCATTGGCCCGGTGATTAAGTCGATATAAAAGGAGGGACTTCATGATAGAGAGTTTTGGTCTAGTATCTGAGTTGTCACCCTTCAAATAAGAGGGTGTGTACGTAATCCCCAAACCAGGAGATTACGCAGGTTCCGATTAAGTTCTTAGTACGTGTTGTCACCCTTCAATAAAGAGGGTGTGTACGTGTCCCAAACTAGGAGATCACGCAGTTTCAATTTCAATCCTTTACCCATTCCCAACCCTTGGGAATCCCATGCCTTGTAGAAAGTGTGAACTCACCTTGGTTTGCTCGGTATGATTAGTTACTTTACCAGTTCCCAGTTGGTCAACCAAACCCTACTGTGGTTACCAAAGATTAATCAGTTTCGTATGCACATTACTCACTTATGTTTCATCCACATTTCACACATGGCGTACAAATAACACACACATCATCAAACCGGTAACATGCCAGGAATACACATAACACGTAACAGTTTTCCACATAGATATCAGTCATTGTCATTTCGTATCATGTATTCCTAGTTATACACAAGTTCAATCCACCAGCTCATACTACACACAACACTTTAACCGTTCATTCGTTATGCATAAGTGTGCGATTTAAACAAGTCATTGGCCCATTTCAGTTGTCACAAATTATATCAGCCCAATTTAACATCTTATAGGTCATTATATATCCATTTGTTTGCATGGTCACTTTTTGAAATCATCGATCTTAACCGTATGCGATCCAACATATATGTCCACGGCCCAATTAAAGCAATCACGTTTAATAAAATATGCAACTTATAATTACCCATTCTTAAATCTTGGCTTTCTGTTATCCCCACAACACGTCACTATCAATTCATCTTGCATATGTGCCAAACATAATTTCCCAAACCGTTGCTTATCGACATAGAATAGTTTCAGTTTTATGATAACATCCTATACTATCATATAACCCTAATTATCCACTAGCAATTATTTATCATAAGTTAACATCGAATCCAGCATGTATCACATGTCATCGAGTTTATGGACATCAATTCATACTACAGATCATTGATCCATCGTTATCCACTAACAAGTATTCATCATTATTATAACCATAACCTCGATATTGCAACCATAACATTATTATTATAACCATATTATTATTATAACCATAACATTCAAGTAGAGCATCAAACAAAGATGAGTACTACCATGCATCAAATCAATTATCATAACACTTATTATCCTCATAAATCGAATTGGAACAATTATATTAACAGCAGCAACATTTACTAGCATGGATCTCAAAACAATGATTAACAACTCAACACATTCATATCGGATCACTTTTATGCACATGAATCCCCAACTCCTATGCCAGTTCTATTCTATAGTCGCATTAACCAACCAATATCAATCATATAATAACCATTTGTTTATCAAGAATTAGCAGTGAATCAAGAATTGAGTAACTATATGTTTATCCACATAAAATAGACACACCAAATCAAGAATTGGATAAACATAACGGAACTAACCAGAAGATTAATATGTGCTAGACACAAATGTTGATTGCTAATAGGAGGAGGCTTCGACAAAGGTGAGGGGGGGGGTCTCCTGCCGTGCGTGATCTTGAGAGAGAGAAGTAGGGTTTGTTTGGGCTGTTACCTAGTAGCTGAAGTGGGCTCAAGCCCACTCACTTGGGCTGCTACAACAATTGAAATTTGGGCTTGTGTAACCGGCCAAATGGTAACCCAATTCCAACTAATTAAGCCGATACTAGGCCCACTCTAAGGTTAAACATGTATTAGGCCCAATTCTAAGGTTAAACATGTAATACGGGTGTTTGGTTGGGCCTACGAGTGTGCGTGTATGTGTTGGCCCAAATATACAAACATGTTACTAACCGTTATAACAACAATGCAGCCAGTTGGAGAGAAACAATTAACGAGAAGTTAGAATCACGAGATTAACGTTACAAACCTTGAAAGTTCGGGTTGTCACATCATCCCCAACTTGAAAGAAATTTCGTCCCGAAATTTGACAAGTAAGCACAGAGAAGTGGGGTGATAAATCAAAATTGTTGCGGATTTTCCTCAGGTGTCACATCATCCCCCCGTTGGTTTGGAATTTCGTCCCGAAATTTAGCACTTGGTTACTGAGGAAGCTAGTTGTGTTGTGTTGTTTCGTGGTTTTCCTGGGGTGTCACATCCTCCCCCCGTTGATCTGGAATTTCATCCCGAAATT
Source organism: Helianthus tuberosus (assembly GCA_030545235.1). Classification (NCBI taxonomy): domain Eukaryota; kingdom Viridiplantae; phylum Streptophyta; class Magnoliopsida; order Asterales; family Asteraceae; genus Helianthus; species Helianthus tuberosus. The sequence continues at coordinate 13,237,648 of JARYGA010060842.1, read as the reverse complement.
CCGCAGTAGCTTCAGCCTCAGTAGTGGTTGTACTGTTTGCGAACAATTGGGGATACTTTTGTTTCATTTGATCTTCGCGTTCCCAGGTGAACTCTGGGCCACGACGGGAGTTCCAGCGAACTCGAACAAGAGGTATTCTGGTATGCTTGAGAATCTTAACATCTCGGTCTGTAATCTCTACAGGTTCCTCGACGAATCGAAACTGATCGTCGATAGTGAGTTCCTTGAGAGGAACTATGAGGGTCTTATCTGACAGACACTTCTTCAGATTTGACACGTGAAAAACGTTGTGAACTCCGCTGAGTTCTTCAGGTATGTTCAGTTTAAAGTTGTTTTCAAAAACCATAAGTTCATTCGAAAACCAGTAGTTAGATAGTTCCTTGGGTCGTGCGAATGAATCCAACTTAAGTCTGTGTAGTTGTGAGGTTCCAAAGGAAAAATGCGAAAACGTGTTCAAGGGAGTATGATCGTATCAACAATACACCACCACCCTCAAGGTTTCGAGGAGTGATCACCAATGATCGAAAGTCCAGCCTTCCACTTTCTTTAAGCTAGAGCGTGTTCGTTTCAGTATCTCAGCATGGAGTAGTGAGAACGTAAGGTCACTGTGGTAAGAGGGCGATGGTTTGGTCTAAGCCAATGGTAGAAATTGGACATACCATTAATCAATATTCACGTGTTGGTGCAAGACCTAGTGCAAAGATTCCGCATATGAAAGAAAAACTATCATGATATTAGAGTACGTCTCTTGTAGTGTAAGGTGGGTCAGGTAAACGTATAAATTATCGTGTTTTCCGGTAGGTTGAGTGATCCACAACTCTGTCCCCAATTGTCCTGAAGACTATTTCACCATCAAGGTCCATCTTTTCACATTCTGGGTCACATCCTAACGCGTTACTCACTGTGCTGGCAGTCACACCTTCCATACTACCATCAGCTGTCCTCACTTATGCCCCGATTGATTCATAAGAGTTGACTCCCATGAGTTGCTGACGAGGGTTAAGGATTCGTTTGAAGCCAATTCGCTGGTGCTCGTTGCCGGTAATTAGGGTCGTCAAGTACTGAGGTCGGTAAAGTACTACGCTCATCCTCCTGTCCATCGATGTTGCAAGTTGCTTGAGTAATACTCGGTCTGTTACGAGGGTATCGCAGAAGTGATCACACTTCGGGATCTAAGATGTCAAAACATGAGTTCCAGCAAACGAAGAGGAGCAAGAAAGGTATCGATCAATCATTCGACGCTGCGACATCCTACTCAGGGACGTTCGTATAAGCACCTAACATTCTACACGGTTCACTAGGTGTTCAGATGGGTGTTCAGGTAATACTCGATAGCATTGAGATTCGAAAGGACCTAGAGATGAATGAAAAGTTCACATTCGAGTAGGGGACAATCACTGCTATGACCCCTATTGGTTTGTTATGTTTCACATCGGTCAAATAACGTAACGGAACCCCTTTTCCACTTATCAAGGCTCACTGGGACTCGCATGCACCCCACATTATTATTATGTGTGCACCCACAATAATATTGCGATTTGCATGCTCATCTCAGTTCCTCCTAACTCATGTCAAATGGTTCCTCAAACTCAGATGTCAAACGGAGGTCGTCAATGTAATAAGATCACAAAAACCTAAGGACTATGTCATACTATCAACACATCATAAGGTGAGCAAGCAATCCATCCCATCTTGCTATAGTGACGAGTGTGTGTTCGTGTGTTTCGTCATAAACAAATGTGTACTGTCACATCAAAGGAAACATGGGTGAGAGAGGTTCGCGAGAGTGCGATGACAGAAGAGAGTAAGCACACAAGTGTTTTCAAACAATAGTTGTTACGTTTATCTAAGCATATCACGAGCAAAGTTCTATGTAACTAGCAAGTAGGCAATATAAACATAAATCATATCACCTATAGTGTGGAGTCTTGCACGTGGAGCGAAGCGTCGTTGTGGATCGTTGAGCACTGTACAGGTTATAGTCTGGTTTTATCAAAAAGCTTTTCCCCTTTTTAAAACCAAGTTCACTATAACCAATGGCTCTGATACCAATCTGTCACACCCCCAAAATCCACACGCGGAGTATCACCGCCTGGAGGCGTGACTGACCAGGATCTAGCCACCAATCATATTGAACAAGCATATAAGTAATTAGAAAATCCAACCAATACAATTGGTGTCCAAACAAAACATAGTTTAAGTTGCAAGCGGAAGCATAATGATTAAATCCAAAACCAAATACAAATTCAAATGTTTAAATGTTTAACATGGCACACAGTTGTCCATGTCCCACAACGACCACGCCTCCTCGTGCAAGCTCCATAAGTACCTAACGACCTACAAGGCATGTAACAACGAGTCAACAACAAAGTTGAGCGAGTTCACAGTTGGTGTTCATTGTTAAGTTGTTTAAAAAAAAACCAGGAATTCATTTGTAAGTTGTAAGTTAATCAGTTTACCCTGTTTCCCAAACATATCCATAGTTGGTGGGGGCTTCCCCAAGTTAACCACTAGACCTGTTTACCATATCGACTACTGACTGAAGTAAGTTGGTGCCCTAGCGTCAATGTCTATCATCATTGACGTGCCCAGATCCATTAGTTCACGCCCGTCCTCTGCGGCACGGTGTGAGGCTTGTCAAACCTAAATAGCGCTATCTAACTAATGACCCGCTCGCCATTGGCCCGGCGATTAAGTCGATATAAAAGGAGGGACTTCATGATAGAGAGTTTTGGTCTAGTATCTGTGTTGTCACCCTTCAAATAAAAAGGTGTGTACGTAATCCCCAAACCAGGAGATTACGCAGGTTTCGATTAAGTTTTTAGTACGTGTTGTCACCCTTCAATAAAGAGGGTGTGTACGTGTCCCAAACTAGGAGATCACGCAGTTTCAATTTCAATCCTTTACCCATTCCCAACCCTTGGGAATCCCATGCCTTGTAGAAAGTGTGAACTCACCTTGGTTTGCTCGGTATGATTAGTTACTTTACCAGTTCCCAATTGGTCAACCAAACCCTACTGTGGTTACCAAAGATTAATCAGTTTCGTATGCACATTACTCACTTATGTTTCATCCACATTTCACACATGGTGTACAAATAACACACACATCATCAAACCGGTAACATGCCAGGAATACACATAACACGTAACAGTTTTCCACATAGATATCAGTCATTGTCATTTCGTATCATGTATTCCTAGTTATACACAAGTTCAATCCACCAGCTCATACTACACACAACACTTTAACCGTTCATTCGTTATGCATAAGTGTGCGATTTAAACAAGTCATTGGCCCATTTCTGTTATCACAAATTATATCAGCCCAATTTAACATCTTATAGGTCATTATATATCCATTTGTTTGCATGGTCACTTTTTGAAATCATCGATCTTAACCGTATGCGATCCAACATATATGTCCACGGCCCAATTAAAGCAATCACGTTTAATAAAATATGCAACTTATAATTACCCATTCTTAAATCTTGGCTTTCTGTTATCCCCACAAAACGTCACTATCAATTCATCTTGCATATGTGCCAAACATAATTTCCCAAACCGTTGCTTATCGACATAGAATAGTTTCAGTTTTATGATAACATCCTATACTATCATATAACCCTAATTATCCACTAGCAATTATTTATCATAAGTTAACATCGAATCCAGCATGTATCACATGTCATCGAGTTTATGGACATCAATTCATACTACAGATCATTGATCCATCATTATCCACTAACAAGTATTCATCATTATTATAACCATAACCTCGATATTGCAACCATAACATTATTATTATAACCATATTATTATTATAACCATAACATTCAAGTAGAGCATCAAACAAAGATGAGTACTACCATGCATCAAATCAATTATCCTAACACTTATTATCCTCATAAATCGAATTGGAACAATTATATTAACAGCAGCAACATTTACTAGCATGGATCTCAAAACAATGATTAACAACTCAACACATTCATATCGGATCACTTTTATGCACATGAATCCCCAACTCGTATGCCAGTTCTATTCTATAGTCGCATTAACCAACCAACATCAATCATATAATAACCATTTGTTTATCAAGAATTAGCAGTGAATCAAGAATTGAGTAACTATATGTTTATCCACATAAAATAGACACACCAAATCAAGAATTGGATAAACATAACGGAACTAACCAGAAGATTGATATGTGCTAGACACAAATGTTGATTGCTAATAGGAGGAGGCTTCGACAAAGGTGAGGGGGGGGGGTCTCCTGCCGTGCGTGATCTTGAGAGAGAGAAGTAGGGTTTGTTTTGGTTTGTGCCTTAAGTCTAATCTAATAACACATTACGTAACATATAATATGAGAGGGTTTGGGCTGTTACCTAGTAGCTGAAGTGGGCTCAAGCCCACTCACTTGGGCTGCTACAACAATTGAAATTTGGGCTTGTGTAACCGGCCAAATGGTAACCCAATTCCAACTAATTAAGCCGATACTAGGCCCACTCTAAGGTTAAACATGTATTAGGCCCAATTCTAAGGTTAAACATGTAATACGGGTGTTTGGTTGGGCCTACGAGTGTGCGTGTATTTGTTGGCCCAAATATACAAACATGTTACTAACCGTTATAACAACAATGCAGCCAGTTGGAGAGAAACAATTAACGAGAAGTTAGAATCACGAGATTAACGTTACAAACCTTGAAAGTTCGGGTTGTCACATCATCCCCAACTTGAAAGAAATTTCGTCCCGAAATTTGACAAGTAAGCACAGAGAAGTGGGGTGATAATGTGACAACCCGCACTAAACCAGGTATCCGTACGACTTAACTAATGATTAATTACTGCTTAATTACTGTGCTTGTTTGAACTAGCTGATGAACCGCTACTTGCATACTGATACATGTACTTACTTGCATCATACTTGCTTGCTGTCACTACATTTTTTTTTACATACTGAACCTTAGTGACAAACATGATGCACAAAAAGCACAGTAGCACAATACACGGATAACCTATTGAACATGCTGATAAAGCCAGCATCAGGCAAACACTGCCTCCAAGGCCTATAAGAGCCTGAGATATTTTGCTACACTAGTAGTGAGTGTAGGGATACAAGGGTTGTGGAACTGCGTCTCTAGGAATAAGTTACAATGACTGGATGTGCCTAAAACGTACTCTAAGTACAAAACTCAGCACTTTACTCAATAATTCAGCTTTTAGCTAACTAATAAGTGCCAAAACATGAGAAAAATATTACTAGACACTTTCCAAAGTGTCAGGAATAAGCTGTGTCACTAAAGAGAGTAATAACGACACTTTAAAGCTTTGTTAACACTTTAACGGATTACTATCCAACCGAACAACCGGACTATACCCGGAACGTGAAAATATTGTTATTTTCATTATTTATCTTTTTCTGAGCCAGTTAGGGTCCCCGTACACCCTAACACCCGCTTTAACATACTATACACAAGTAACCGAGTTAATTACTTAACTTAAACTAACTATATACTTAATGGCTAGTTGAAATCGAACCAAGGGACCCCCCCCCCCAACCGAATCGGTCACCTAGTGACCACCTCATGTACTTGCAAGATTTGCTAAATCTAGTTTGCTAAATATCTAACCTACACATGGACCTTTGGATAATACTCTTGATAATTGCCTATAAGATCTAACCTTAAACCACTAATCACTTCCATCACCACATCTCAACCAAACAACTCTCTCCCTCTCTTCTCTAGAGCTCTCGGCCGAACCCCCCTATAACCACCCACCCATTTTCGAGTTTGATCATCATCATTCCAAGCATCTACAAACATCAAGGGTCACGTATTAGGAAGCTTGGAGCAAGCGGAACGCGAAGGACCTCTTTATCTAGCTTTTATCCACGCCATTTTCGTCAAGATCCTTCCCTAGCCTTGAGCTAGAGGTATAATACTTAAAACTCGTATTTGAACTAATCTAAAGTGGATAAAAGGATTTGTATCGGTTGAATCTCGTTAAAATGCAAAATGATGCACAAAAGTCTACTAAAAACACTTAAAATGGTGGTTAATAGCTTATATGTTGTGTAAATGTTGTAGTAATTGAAAGTGGTGATTATTTAGACCCGATCTATGTTGTGGTAGCTCGGATCATCGTATAACCCGGTATAGTCATGTTCTTGAATCATGACACAAAGCTATTTTAGAAGTAACAAGGGTTAAAGGTGAAACTCTACCACACATGAAACATGAACTTGTGTAAAAATGTTTTACTTGTGTAAAAGTGTTTTAACTTGTACAATAGTGTTTAAAACTAGCGGATCTACGCATCTGCAAGTGGTATTTTCAAAGAACCACGTATCAAAGAAATCATGTATTTTAAAGAGATGGATCTTACAATAACAAGCATGATTTTTTATAAACCACAAGTGTGTAAACACTTGTGAAATGAAAAGATCCGACAAATAACCGTTTTTGTAAAAGATGACGAGAAGTTGTAAAGACGGATTTCTCTAAAAACGAGGTTTTTACGAGATCAAAATTACTTTATATAAAGATCCACAAAATATAATGGGATTTACACTATAGTTTCGGAAAAACTACAAGTTCATGCGATTATGCGATTTACATACTTGTCGATTAGTTGTTGTGATGAAAGTTGTTCTGATCAATAAAGAAAATTGTTGAGTTGATTTGTTAAAGAAAATGATACGCTTGAAAGCGTGGCCACCTCCAGTTACAGAGGAAACTCTGGCGAAATTTTTCTAAAAACCTAACACTTAGAACTATTTACACTACAAGTGTTAGAATTATTTTTGACATGTTTTCGAAACATAAATTTCGCCATGACTTTATTTACTAAATATTCGGAGGTGGGATTTTCACAAAATTTAACGTGATAAATATATATATATTTTTCACACACTGTTTATGATTATTTTGTGAAATACATAAATATTATTTTTAGAGTAAAAATAATATTTACGAACGTTAACGAATCCAAAATAATACGAACGCTTTCACCATAAATATATAAGTTACACCGGTAAGTATATTACCACGCAATTGTTAAAACGTAACTTACGCACTTACAGAAATATTTATGAACGCGTATTTTAACAACGTATTATTGGAGAAAAATTATGTGAAATGAAAATATAATATTTTTGAGAAAAATACTTATATTTTGGAATTGGAAAGGTATATATATTAAGTGAGACTTAATGATATAATTTGAACGCACATGTATTGAATCCCCCATCCTTGGGAAGGAGATTAACTACCAAGTATATACAGAACGTAAACACGAAATAGTTGTCTAACTATTTCCCAAAGACTTAAACTATAAAGCTAAGGCACGGCCGTCCGTCTAATAGAATTAGCACTTGTAGGTCGTCGCACAGCTTTCTGATTTGGAGTACTTGGTAGAGACGCACTGACTGTGAGTTCATGTCCCCCTTTTCTCTAACTGTTTTCAGTTTTCTTAACTGCGGGGGTGAAATACATGTTACTTTGTTTACAAGTACTTTATACACGGTATGGTTAGCGTAAGGAGGTTTACTACTTAGATCATGTGAATGGGTAGGCAGAAGTACCGAGGGACGTAAGCGGTAGATCTATCTGGGTGTAGCGAGCCCAACTCTAGGCCCAACAGAACGGACCTCTAAGAGGACCAACAGAACGGACCTTGAGTGACTTTGTACCCGACGCAAAAATCTGCTAGGTTGAGTCTTCCTACTTGCATTTCACACATGCTAATGGCCTTGCAAACCATTGGTGATCTCTTTTCCTTACACTGCTACATACCAGGGAACTTTTATACTTATAAGTGTTTTACATACTCACTTACACATGAACTCGCTCAACATTATTGTTGATTTTTCAACTTACATGTATTTCAGGAAATTAACAGGATCTGGCACGGTATGTTAAGTTTTCCCGCTGCATAAGGGTTCCAAGGTCATCCCAGTTTAGGAAATGTGACTCTTTCCTGGACAAGTCACAAATCTTAGACTGCGTTTACTTCATGTTACTGTTTATGTTGTTCAAGACAATGTTTTATGTTACGGTGTTGTAAGTCTTTAAGACAATGGTATGTTATTCTGGTTTTAAAACTTAAATCAATGGATGATCTTGCATGATCTTATTTCATATAGCTTTGTTATGATTAAGCTATGGTATTAAGAAGTCACACCAAAATTAACCACGCTTCCGCAAAGCCAGGGTGTGACAGCTTGGTATCAGAGCTCTGATCATAGCGAACTAGGATTCTTTCTCGAGTCTAGACTATGATCACTAGGGCTCTCACGAAAACATTTTTTTGCATACCACTTAAGTCCAGATCCAAAACTTTTTACAACCAAATGTTGAGCACATTTTATTAACTATAGGCTCAGTCCGGAAGGGCTGAGGCTCGGTCTGAGAGGCCGAGGCTCGGTCTGAGAGATCGAGGTAGTTGGCTTGTGGGACTAGGAAGAGTAGGCTCAGTTTGGAGACTGAGGCTCGGTGTTGGAGACCGAGGCTCGGTCTGAGAGATCGAGGTAGTTGGCTAGTGGGACTAGGAAAAGTAGGCTCAGTTTGGAGACTGAGGCTCGGTGTTGGAGACCGAGGCTCGATCTGAGAGGTCGAGGTAGTTGATAGAGCAGTCCAGGAGACTGGGAGGCTAGTGGGACTAGGAAAATTATGTGATATCTTACTTGGTGACTTATGTGATTATCTGATTGTGTGACTGATTATTTGAGCATATTTGTGTTTATGTTACAGACTCATGGACTCCGCCGGTACTGGCGATTCGGACACCACTGGACCCATACCTATCGTATCTGATGACCTCACATCCTCCGAGCACGAGGTGTACACATCTGACTATACCAGTACTGACGAGGATGATTTCCAGCCCTTCGCACTACCCGATGGTGCTGATGAGCCTGCAGATGACCCTCCCGCTGAGTACCTACCTCTAGTAGAGATTCCGGCTCCTATACCCTTAGCCGTTTATCCAGCATATGATTTCCTTCTTGACGCCGAGGCTGATGGCGATATTGACCTGTTTGAGGATGAGCCTTTCGAGGATGAGATCCAGGGCGAGGCCCTTCTTCCTGCGGACGATCTTTTGATGATCGCTGACGTTCCCGCTAAGGCTTCGCCAGCACATTCTCCTGTCCCAGACTCCTTCGAGTCTGTGGCATCCGCACCTTCTCACACGTTGAGCGCACAGCACTTTGCGCACGATTCTGATCCTGACCAGGCATCCTCTGTTGCACCTATACCCAGCTTTGAGTTTGACCATGATGACATAGAGGATTCTGATCCTATCTTTCCCCCGGGATACGACCCAGATCGTGATATCAAGTTTATACCTATGGATCAGCCCATGGAGGATCCAGCTGACCCAGTAGATCCTATCGACCCAGAGTTTGACTTCGAGATGGCTTTTGATGACCCTGAGCCTGTCGTCGCTCCTGAGCAGGCAGCCGCTCTAGACCCCATACTTGAGCATGACCTCGTACATGCTGGCATCCCTATTGAGCCTGTTATAGCAGACCCACCTGTTGATGATCTCCCCGTGGATGTTCCTTTGTTAGAGGGCGATCATGTTGCTGTTGATCCTGTTGTTCCTCTACCTGTTGTTGATATACCTGCTGACCATCCTGTTGAGCACATTGCACCTGTTCACCCTTTTGTTGCACCTGATCCCATACCACTAGAGCCTGAGCATGCACTGTTCGCAGCACGCATGGATCCACCAGATGAGGATGTTCCACCTTTTCCCCCTCAGATCCCTGATACACGACATGTTGATTCTTCTTTTCAGGTTCCACAGTTTGTACCTCCAGCGAGGCCTGGAGAGGGTTCTTCAGCCCATCCTGTTGGGCATGTACCGATGTCTATCCCCTTCATGCCCCAGATGTCATCTGTTCCACCCTCTGTTGCTCCATTTCATATGGCACCTTTTGATCCTACCAGTGAGCCGTTCCTTTGGGCACCAGACTCTGGTATGCCACCTACTGACCCCTACCATTCTTTCCACAGGGGGTATACTATCGAGGACATTTTGATGTCTTTTGTCGCCCAGCACGAGTCACACACGCAGCGCATCCAGGAGCTCGAGAGAGCTCAGCTGCCACCGTGTCCGTGCCATGGTCAGACACACTCTCCTCTGCAGCCATTTCGACCCTTACATCCAGATTATGCTGCCCGTCTCTTTACACTAGAGCAGCAGGTTGCCTCTATCCTCCGTACTCAGCGAGCCATGGAGGAGGACTGGCTCCAGTTACGTCGTTTACTTTACACCCACTTTCCCCCTCCTCCACCACCATCTGTATAGAGCTCATCAGTGCTGTTTGGGTAGACGAGGATGAGAAGACGGCGATTGTTGGACTGCACAACATTTTTGGAGACTACATTTGATTCTGACTTTTGTTGACTTGTATTTGACGTATTTGACATTGACATGATGTAGCTTTTGGACAGGGGTGATGTAGCCCCTAGTTGATTGATGATTGTATGATACAGGGATGTACTGATACACTTACTATGTGGTCTCGATATATGGCAATCGCAGTATTCTCATCATATTTGATTCGCTTGATTGCTTACTTGTATTTTTATGACATGGGATGTTGTGTGATTGGAATTTGTGATGATAACATGAGATGTTATGTGTTTTTACTATTATTATCGTTATATACGTACGCTACATTATGACCTGACCTACGTATTATAACATGGGAGCTTTACTATGGCCTGACCAACTTAAACCATCTTTTAGAAGATGCCGCCAAGACATGAGACACGCATGCCTACTAATGAGGCAGAACTACAACAAGTCATTGCTGCTGCCATAGCACAGTATGCAGCGTCTCAGCCAGGAACGAGCGGAAGTATTAACCAAGGCAATAACAATCCACCTCACGGGTGCACCTACAAGCAGTTTCTAGACTGCAAACCGGTCAACTTCGATGGCACTGGAGGTGCTGTCGCCTTTGTTCGTTGGGCTGAGAAAACCGAATCTGTTCTTCGCATGAGCAAGTGCGCGCTGGATCAGCAAGTCACCTATATCTCAGGGCTGTTTCTAGATGGAGCCCTCTCTTGGTGGAATCTGCAAGTACAGACACTAGGCGAAGCTACTGCCTACGCGCTGACCTGGACCGAACTGAAAGAACTTATGCGCAAAAAGTACTGTTCACGCGCAGAAATCCAGCGATTGGAGACCGAGTTCTGGCACTTGAAAATGGACGGTCCAAAGGTAGCGGAGTACGTTCAAAGGTTCCATGACTTATCTCAAGTGGTTCCTTACATGGTTACACCAGAATACAAGCGAATCGAGCGCTTCATTTGGGGATTAGCTCCTCAAATCATAAGCATGGTGACCTCATCCAAGCCTGCGACTATTACTGAGGCGATTGATTTGAGCGTAGCTCTCACTGAGGAGGCGATCCGCCTAAACAAGTTTGATGAGATCAAGACCAAGAAGACAGAGACTCACGTCGAGTCATCAGGAGGTAACAAACGGAAGTTCTCAAACTTCAAGCAGGGCGCCAGTGTGGCGGTTAAGAAAGGAGGATCAGACACGCCAGCTCAGGTTACAGCTGGTAGAGGGAAGAAAGGAAAAGGGTACATGGGCACCCAAACCAAGTGCAACGTCTGCCAACGCCACCATTCTGGTCATTGCGGGTCAAAAGTATGCGAAGCATGTGGGAAACGTGGCCACTCGAAGGACACTTGTTGGGCCACTGCTGGTCAGGGAGGCCAGGGAGGATTCGGAAACAGAAGCTACAACCGGGGTGGGAATGGAAATCGCCCACAAGGAAACTATGGAGGTAACGAGAATCGGGGCAACAATGCTAACCAAGCGGGCGCCGTGAATCGTAATCAGAGGAATGATCAAGCTGGTGGAAACGGGCAAAGACTTGGGTGCTTTAACTGCGGTGATATCGGGCATTTTAAGAAGAACTGCCCAGACTTAAACCAAGCCCGTGGAAGAGTGTTCCAACTCGAAGCAAGGGAAGCACGCCAGGACCCCAATGTCGTTACTGGTACGTTCCCTGTCAATCAACGCTATGCATCCGTTTTATTTGATACTGGTGCCGATTATAGCTTCGTGTCGTTAGAATTTAAGAATATGCTTGGGTTAGCCGCTAATAAGTTAGATATTCCATACTCAATCGAATTGGCCAATGGGAAGTTAGTAGAAGCCAATAAAGTTATCAGAGGTTGTGTGATCGAATTAGGAGAGCGTGAGTTTGCTTTAGATCTACTACCAGTCCAGTTGGGAAGCTTCGTCGTGGTTGTAGGAATGGATTGGTTATCAGGCAACAAGGCAGAGATAGTTTGTCACGAAAAGGTTGTTCGTATCCCAACCGATGATGGTGAGACCATTGTTGTTCATGGAGAAAAGCGTGAGACGCCGTTGAGGATTATCAGCTGCTTGAAAGCAAGGAAGTGTTTGCAGAAAGGATGTGTTGCTTTTCTGGCACACATTGTGGATAAGAAGGCTGCTGAGCCAAGAATTGAAGACATCCCTGTAGTAAGGGAGTATCCAGAAGTCTTCCCAGAAGACTTGCCGGGACTGCCACCTCAGAGGCAAGTAGAGTTTCGCATCGACTTAGTTCCGGGCGCCACGCTTGTGGCTAAGGCACCTTATAGACTTGCTCCGTCTGAGATGCAGGAACTGTCAACACAACTTCAAGAGTTGTTAGACAAGGGTTTTATCCGACCAAGCTTCTCGCCTTGGGGAGCTCCGGTCCTGTTTGTCAAGAAGAAGGACGGTAGTTTTCGAATGTGCATTGACTACCGGGAGTTAAACAGGCTGACGATCAAGAATAGATATCCTCTGCCAAGAATCGATGATCTGTTCGACCAACTACAAGGTTCAAGCTTTTATTCAAAGATCGATCTTCGATCTGGATACCATCAGTTAAGGATACAAGAGGAAAGTATCCCAAAGACAGCCTTCAGAACTCGTTATGGGCACTACGAGTTCCTAGTTATGCCGTTGGTTTGACAAACGCACCTGCAGTCTTTATGGATTTGATGAATAGAGTTTGCAAACCGTACTTGGATAAGTTCGTGATTGTATTCATCGACGACATCTTGATTTATTCAAAGACGAAGGCTGAACACGAGCAGCATCTTAGAGCCATTCTAGAGCTGCTAAGGAAGGAACAGCTGTATGCCAAATTCTCTAAGTGCGAGTTTTGGCTACGAGAGGTGCAATTCCTTGGGCACGTGGTAAATGGAGATGGAATCCACGTGGATCCAACAAAGATCGAAGCAATCAAGGATTGGGAAACGCCAAAGACGCCAACCGAGATCCGGCAATTCTTGGGTTTGGCTGGCTATTATCGAAGATTCATTGAGAATTTTTCAAAGATCGCTCAACCATTGACGCTCCTCACACAGAAGGATAAGAAGTTTGATTGGGAAATCAAACAGGAGGAAGCCTTCCAGATATTGAAGGATAAGCTCTGCAACGCGCCTATCTTAGCTCTACCAGAAGGTACTGATGATTTTGTGGTATACTGCGACGCATCGCGCCAAGGATTGGGTTGCGTGTTGATGCAACGCCAAAAGGTTATTGCTTACGCATCGCGTCAACTGAAAGTGCACGAAAAGAACTATACCACACACGATTTGGAGCTCGGCACAGTGGTTTTTGCTTTAAAGATCTGGAGACACTACCTTTATGGTACGAAGTGTACAATCTTCACAGATCACAAGAGCCTACAGCATATATTCAACCAGAAGGAGTTGAATATGAGGCAAAGACGATGGGTTGAATTGTTGAACGACTACGACTGCGAGATAAAGTATCATCCAGGGAAGGCGAATGTGGTCGCCGATGCCCTAAGTCGTAAAGAGAGAATCAAGCCCATAAGGGTTAGAGCTCTGGAAATGATTATACGAACTGATCTTTCCTTGCGCATTCGTGTCGTGCAGAAAGAAGCTCTCAAGGAAGGGAACCTTGAAGAGGAATATCTCCGTGGGATGGAGAAGCTTTTGGTACCAAACGAGGAAGGGACGTTATGTTTTGAGAAAAGGATTTGGGTTCCTCTGCTTGGTGATTTAAGGGAGGTTATTTTTGACGAAGCTCACAAGTCGCGGTACTCTATCCATCCAGGAGCGGATAAGATGTACCAGGATCTCAAAGATTATTATTGGTGGCCTAGGATGAAAGGCGATGTTGCTGTTTACGTGAGCAAATGTTTAACGTGCGCTAAGGTTAAAGCGGAATACCAGAAGCCTTCGGGACTTCTGCAACAACCCGAGATTCCCAAGTGGAAATGGGAACAAATCTCCATGGACTTTATTACGAAATTGCCAAGAACGCCAAGAGGCCATGACACTATCTGGGTGATAGTGGATCGTTTAACAAAGTCAGCACACTTCATACCCATCAGGGAGAAGGATAATAAGAGCAAATTGGCTGAAATTTACATGAGAGAGATCGTCGCGCGCCATGGAGTGCCTCTCTCGATCATCTCTGATAGAGACGGAAGGTTTGTGTCAAGGATATGGCAATCCTTCCAAGAATCCTTTGGCTCACAATTGAATCTGAGCACTGCGTTTCATCCGCAAACTGACGGCCAGAGCGAGCGAACGATACAGACTTTGGAAGACATGCTGAGAGCGTGTGTTATGGATTTGGGCGGTAGCTGGGACAAGCATTTGCCTTTGGTCGAATTTTCGTACAACAACAGCTACCACACCAGTATTGGTGTCGCGCCATTTGAAGCCCTTTACGGACGCAAGTGCCGATCACCCTTATGTTGGGCTGACGCAGGTGATAGGCAGCTTGCTGGTCCCGAAATCGTCCAAGAGACGACAGACAAGATTGCGCAGATTCTTAAACGCATCGAAGCAGCTCGCCACAGACAAAGGGCCTATGCGGATCCAAACCGAAAACATGTGGATTTCCAAGTTGGAGAAATGGTGTTATTGAAAGTCTCACCCTGGAAGGGTGTGGCACGCTTTGGGAAGCGTGGGAAGTTAAATCCGCGCTACATTGGTCCCTTCAGAATTCTGGAAAGAATTGGACTAGTAGCATACAAGTTGGACCTACCTGCTGAACTGAATGGTGTTCACGATACATTTTATGTATCCAACCTGAAGAAAAGTCCAACTCAAGTTGACGTTGCCATTCCCATCGACGAGATTCATGTTGACGACACGCTCCACTTCGTTGAAGAACCTGTTGAGGTCACGGATTGGAAAGTTAACAAGACCCGCCGGAGCAGTGTCAAACTCGTCAAAGTTCGTTGGAATGCCAGACATGGTCCTGAATACACCTGGGAGCGTGAGGACCGGATGAAAGAGAAATACCCCCACCTTTTTTCCTAAGAACCCTGCATCTAGTAGCAGAACTTAAATTTCGGGACGAAATTTATTTAACGGGGGGAGAATGTGACAACCCGCACTAAACCAGGTATCCGTACGACTTAACTAATGATTAATTACTGCTTAATTACTGTGCTTGTTTGAACTAGCTGATGAACCGCTACTTGCATACTGATACATGTACTTACTTGCATCATACTTGCTTGCTGTCACTACATTTTTTTTTACATACTGAACCTTAGTGACAAACATGATGCACAAAAAGCACAGTAGCACAATACACGGATAACCTATTGAACATGCTGATAAAGCCAGCATCAGGCAAACACTGCCTCCAAGGCCTATAAGAGCCTGAGATATTTTGCTACACTAGTAGTGAGTGTAGGGATACAAGGGTTGTGGAACTGCGTCTCTAGGAATAAGTTACAATGACTGGATGTGCCTAAAACGTACTCTAAGTACAAAACTCAGCACTTTACTCAATAATTCAGCTTTTAGCTAACTAATAAGTGCCAAAACATGAGAAAAATATTACTAGACACTTTCCAAAGTGTCAGGAATAAACTGTGTCACTAAAGAGAGTAATAACGACACTTTAAAGCTTTGTTAACACTTTAACGGATTACTATCCAACCGAACAACCGGACTATACCCGGAACGTGAAAATATTGTTATTTTCATTATTTATCTTTTTCTGAGCCAGTTAGGGTCCCCGTACACCCTAACACCCGCTTTAACATACTATACACAAGTAACCGAGTTAATTACTTAACTTAAACTAACTATATACTTAATGGCTAGTTGAAATCGAACCAAGGGACCCCCCCCCCCCCAACCTAATCGGTCACCTAGTGACCACCTCATGTACTTGCAAGATTTGCTAAATCTAGTTTGCTAAATATCTAACCTACACATGGACCTTTGGATAATACTCTTGATAATTGCCTATAAGATCTAACCTTAAACCACTAATCACTTCCATCACCACATCTCAACCAAACAACTCTCTCCCTCTCTTCTCTAGAGCTCTCGGCCAAACCCCCCCTATAACCACCCACCCATTTTCGAGTTTGATCATCATCATTCCAAGCATCTACAAACATCAAGGGTCACGTATTAGGAAGCTTGGAGCAAGCGGAACGCGAAGGACCTCTTTATCTAGCTTTTATCCACGCCATTTTCGTCAAGATCCTTCCCTAGCCTTGAGCTAGAGGTATAATACTTAAAACTCGTATTTGAACTAATCTAAAGTGGATAAAAGGATTTGTATCGGTTGAATCTCGTTAAAATGCAAAATGATGCACAAAAGTCTACTAAAAACACTTAAAATGGTGGTTAATAGCTTATATGTTGTGTAAATGTTGTAGTAATTGAAAGTGGTGATTATTTAGACCCGATCTATGTTGTGGTAGCTCGGATCATCGTATAACCCGGTATAGTCATGTTCTTGAATCATGACACAAAGCTATTTTAGAAGTAACAAGGGTTAAAAGGTGAAACTCTACCACACATGAAACATGAACTTGTGTAAAAATGTTTTACTTGTGTAAAAGTGTTTTAACTTGTACAATAGTGTTTAAAACTAGCGGATCTACGCATCTACAAGTGGTATTTTCAAAGAACCACGTATCAAAGAAATCATGTATTTTAAAGAGATGGATCTTACAATAACAAGCATGATTTTTTATAAACCACAAGTGTGTAAACACTTGTGAAATGAAAAGATCCGACAAATAACCGTTTTTGTAAAATATGACGAGAAGTTGTAAAGACGGATTTCTCTAAAAACGAGGTTTTTACGAGATCAAAATTACTTTATATAAAGATCCACAAAATATAATGGGATTTACACTATAGTTTCGGAAAAACTACAAGTTCATGCGATTATGCGATTTACATACTTGTCGATTAGTTGTTGTGATGAAAGTTGTTCTGATCAATAAAGAAAATTGTTGAGTTGATTTGTTAAAGAAAATGATACGCTTGAAAGCGTGGCCACCTCCAGTTACAGAGGAAACTCTGGCGAAATTTTTCTAAAAACCTAACACTTAGAACTATTTACACTACAAGTGTTAGAATTATTTTTGACATGTTTTCGAAACATAAATTTCGCCATGACTTTATTTACTAAATATTCGGAGGTGGGATTTTCACAAAATTTAACGTGATAAATATATATATATTTTTCACACACTGTTTATGATTATTTTGTGAAATACATAAATATTATTTTTAGAGTAAAAATAATATTTACGAACGTTAACGAATCCAAAATAATACGAACGCTTTCACCATAAATATATAAGTTACACCGGTAAGTATATTACCACGCAATTGTTAAAACGTAACTTACGCACTTACAGAAATATTTATGAACGCGTATTTTAACAACGTATTATTGGAGAAAAATTATGTGAAATGAAAATATAATATTTTTGAGAAAAATACTTATATTTTGGAATTGGAAAGGTATATATATTAAGTGAGACTTAATGATATAATTTGAACGCACATGTATTGAATCCCCC
Organism: Helianthus tuberosus; assembly: GCA_030545235.1. NCBI lineage: Eukaryota > Viridiplantae > Streptophyta > Magnoliopsida > Asterales > Asteraceae > Helianthus > Helianthus tuberosus. Next base: position 13,219,789 of record JARYGA010060842.1, on the reverse strand, counting down.
ATCCTTGGGAAGGAGATTAACTACCAAGTATATACAGAACGTAAACACGAAATAGTTGTCTAACTATTTCCCAAAGACTTAAACTATAAAGCTAAGGCACGGTCGTCCGTCTAATAGAATTAGCACTTGTAGGTCGTCGCACAGCTTTCTGATTTGGAGTACTTGGTAGAGACGCACTGACTGTGAGTTCATGTCCCCCTTTTCTCTAACTGTTTTCAGTTTTCTTAACTGCGGGGGTGAAATACATGTTACTTTGTTTACAAGTACTTTATACACGGTATGGTTAGCGTAAGGAGGTTTACTACTTAGATCATGTGAATGGGTAGGCAGAAGTACCGAGGGACGTAAGCGGTAGATCTATCTGGGTGTAGCGAGCCTGTCACACCCCGACCACGTAAAACAACAAAACATGGCGGAAACATCGAGGCGTGTTGTAACAGAATTAATGTTTCATGACGAGGACAGAATTCCCTCATCATGAGAGCCCTAAGTTCAGCCCATGTCTGTGCTAGAGCAACTTCTGCACCACGATCCCTCATAATCCCGTTCCACCATGTGAGAGCCCTCTTCTGAAACACACTAGAAGAAAACTCGACCTTGCGATTGTCAGGACACTGCACGTGGCGGAAAGTATTCTCAATGCTCTCGAACCATTGAAGAAGCCCAGTCGCTCCTTCAGAACCACTAAACTTGAGTGGTTTAGCCTGGTTAAAATCCTTGTATTTGCATAGAACATTGTTGTTGTTGTTGGCTTGGTTCCATTGAGCAAAGAGGTTTGGGAATTGAGCAGCCATTTGCTGCGCAATGATTTCTGCCAGCTCGGCAGTCTCTATCTGGCTTTCGCGTCGAGGAGGCATTGTCTAAAAGAGGAAACATGAAAGGAAACGAGTGAGAGAATTTAGACGAAAAGAATGAGATGAAACAAATCTGATGAAAGCAAGGATAGTGGTCATTTGTTTGTTACTACCAAGCAACAAACGACACACAGTGACTGATTAAAGTAAATGGGTCGAAAATAATGTATCGCGAAGACATGCTCGCCTATAAGTGAACACTCATCCCAAGAATTCCCAGGTAAGCACAACTGGTCTCGCGTCTGATGAGATGTATACGAAGTGCTTGCCTAGACAGAAAACCCAGAATACAGGCATTCACCCTTCCAGTTTGCACGTGTTCACATTATTTAAAACCCAAAACTTTGCCGAGATTTTGAAAATTCAAAGGGGTTCAAAACCATATAACAGAGGATTCAAAACCTTACAATAGAGGGTTCAAAACCTTGTAATCAATCATCCTAGAACAGATGATTAGTTTTTCAAAGCGGTTTTGAGATTTATGTTCTTGTTGTGGTCGTCGCCTAAGGATAGGTGACGGTATTGTTTTATGACTAAACGCAAGTAAACTCGCGTTAGGGTCCTAGAAAGGTTATAGACTAGGTCAAAGCATTACTAATAACCTAATTCCCTATAACCATTGGCTCTGATACCATCTTTTCTGTCACACCCCGACCACGTAAAACAACAAAACATGGCGGAAACATCGAGGCGTGTTGTAACAGAATTAATGTTTCATAACCATGGATACCAAAGAGTGTTTTGTTTTATTAAACATTGAATAATTACATCGTCTTGAAATCTAAATACACTATTTAAACATAGTCTATCATTGTTATTGAGTCACTAAGGCCTTGTCCAGTCCTATGTGAGCATGCATCTTATCAATCGATATCATCCAACAATACCTGAAACATATGTGAAAACGAGGTCAGCAAAGAAATGCTGGCGAGTACATAGGTTTTGTGAAAATAAGATTCATGACTTCTGTTTAAGAAAAATGTTTAGTCATGAACCTTGTAATTTGCTTTGTCTTTGTAAATCATTTGAAAGATAATAAGTTTAGATGATACGTATAAATAAGAGGATAATGCATGATTATATGAATAACCATGTAAAATGAGTTTGTATAAGATAAGTTATTTGCAAATCAATGTCTTGTGAAAAGTATGTTACTTGTATAAAATGTTCTATGTCTCAAACTGAAATGATTCAAATAACGCTACAATATATAATACCATACAAACACTTATATATAGGAAGTACCAGCGGCGTATCCACCATGCTTGTATCATATTACACACGCACCGTTACTCAAATCACTTACCCAAACAAACCACCAATGTAAGATGTCTATGTTTAAACAAATTGTCAAATGTATTGAATAACATAACAAAATGTTTATGTTAAGATGTAAATCATGTCATGTATAATCAATGTCAAAAGTGTTTGTGTCAAATGTAAACCATGTAATGTGTAACCAAAATGATATGTATGGCTAGTGAAATGCATCAACTAAACCATAGATGAAACGCACAAAACAACGTATTGAAGTAAAACTTGGTTTAAATCAATACTATGTTTCGTGGAAATGCATGATTAAATGTAAATCATGTCCAAATGTTTACCCAATCGTTAAACCATCTTGTTTTAATCGTTCAAATCGTTCTTGTTTTAATTGTTCAAATCGTTCTTGTTTTAATTGTGAAACTACTTTATGGTCGATTCTCTAATAACATTCAAACCTTCTTGACGCGTTCCTCGTTCCAACTCGCTCTCGTTCTCGTTCTTAATAAACCCTAACCAAAGAGTAAATTAATAATCTCGTTCTTGAAACCATTGTTATTGTTCTTGAAACCACATTGTAATTGTTATTGTAATCGTTGTTATCGTTCTTGAAACTATTGTTATCGTTCTTGATACTACATTGTAATTGTTTTTGAAACTATTGTAATCGTTCTTGAAATCATTGTTAAGATATTTAGCACATATGAGTCACCCCAAAACAGTTGAAAACAGTAAAAGAGGGGAATAATGTACTCGCCTGAGAATGCTTAGAGGTCTTGAACAACAACCAAACAAAGCTTGAGGGAGCACGGAATCAGTCGGCAATCTAAAACTATATAATTAAACCGGACTTAAATCGGGAGATCGGATAGGATGAGGCTTGGTAAACCAAATGAGTATTGGAACTCATATGATATGGTTTAACAAGGCCTACATACTACAATGAAACCAACCTAAGTGCTTTCGACCCATCGCGACCCATTAAGGTAGCTTATGCTACTTTAACGCGTCGTGCGCGTGAAACGCGTTCGGACCGTCTAACTAGTCCTATGACAAGTGTTATATGCCTAAACATGTTACATAATCAGTTATGTGACAAAAGTTTAGGTTACATATGCTTAATTACCAATTATACATGAAAAGGGTATTCTGGTAATTTACCTAAGGCATATAAACTACCTATCATACAACTACTTAAACGAAGCGACCATAAGGTATAACCTCGGAAGGTTATTCCCTACCTACTATGGTCACCTAATGTGTTTGGTCGGATCCTAATGATCGACCAAATGGGTCGGGTTCGAGGTATAAGCGATTTATTAGATCGCTTACCCTACGACCCTAAACAACGTGGTAATCAGTAGGCATAGTCCCAAGGGACTATAACCAACGTGATTACACTCACGTTGCGAAGTTCCTACGAACTTCGCATTGACCATAAGCTGGTCAACGCTGAAAGTCAAACAAAGTTTGACTTTCGGACTCGAAAAGCAATAAAATAAGGAAAAGAACGAAAGAATACTTACGAAGGGTCCCCGAATGCTAATCTCGATCCAAGAATCTCAGGTATGAAACAATGGTTTCAACTTAGAGTTCCTAAGATCAAGATTCTAGTGATTTTAGCAATGGGGGTGAATGGGTATTTATAGGAATACCCGAACCGTTAAGATCGCTTGTCGAATATCGTGCCTTAATCGTATCCGTACAAGTGTCGGAAAGTTATGGTGCCTAAATTCCATCCTTATCCGCTGACTAAGCAAGTTAGAATGTGTGGTTGTGAATTAAACAACGGCTAATACATCGAATCTGGTCCCGAAAATGCAAAACTGAGTTTTCTGCCCAGATAAGGCACTCGCGTAGCGCGACTGCATATGCCCTTAGGGCTCGCGCTACGCCACTGCCCCCATGTTTCAGCAATGTTTCAAAATTGGCAGAAATGGTCCCTGCACGTGTTTAAGGCCTTTTTCGATGCGTTTGAACCCCGTTAACCTCATTTTAAGGCTCTAAAATGAAGTTAAAGTATAGGGAACTCAAAACATGCTCAAAAATATGCCGGAGGTTGGTTCGTTTGGCCGTACGAACGCGATGTTCGCTTAATTACGACGGAATGCGCATAAGCGCGAAAAACGATCCAAATGACGCGACGAATGGATTTTTGACAAGCCAAACACTAAAGCATAATATAGTCATGCTTACATAAATTTTTGGATGTCCGGATGTATTCAGAACGTAAGTTATGCGCGAAAATGCAAACTTGTGCACTTTTTGACACTTTTAGTCCCTGAAGGACCCAAAAGTTTATTTTAGCACACCGAACCCCTCAAAGCCTATTTCTAAGCTATATAAAGGATATTTAAGGTGTGTTTAACTTATGGTCATGTTCCGGAATGTCTGTTACAGTTCAAATTGGCATACTTTCGCAGTTTGTCATATTTAGTCCCTGTAAGCGAATTAGCTTGTTTTTGCCATACCAAAACCTTCAAAACTTATTTCTAAGTTATGTAAAGGTTATTTAAGGTATGTTAAGCCTATGTCACTATTCCAGAGTGTTTGTTGCATTAAACTGGTTATATTTACGCATCGGTGCGCGTATAACCTTCCAGAAAGCGATTTAGAGTTTGGAGTTGAACAAAAATTGATATGTGCAAATGATACACATATTTTTACAAATCCCAAGTATGAAATATAATATTTCATTGGTTCGGTATTTGTTTGATGGCCGTGGAGGCACAGGTGTTACAGTCTCCCCTACTTTAGGAAATTTCGTCCCGAAATTTATTTAGAGGAAACTTGTGAGAGCTTGAAAACATGAAGTTTGAAAAGATCGAACAACATTGGTTAGGGTTCTGAACTTCTAGTAACCTTAATAACATTATGCTTGCAATGTAAGAGGGATACTTATATACAAGTATATGAAGCGTCATTGGTGCGTCCACCGTACCTCCATTACATCGTTCTCATTTCGTTATTGTTGTCACTATCAGCTTTTACACATAATAAATCTTACTGGGTTTCTGTGCACTAAATTTCATAATTATGTACGCGTCCATAATCAGACAATTCCTTGCACAGTTCACACAGTCTATTTTATAATGTGTAGGGTAAAACCAAATGAACATTCCTATGATGAGTGTGACTAGACCGCCATAGAGTCCTTTTAATTAAATCAATAAATGATCTAAATAGACTATCAAGGAGTCTGTCCAGCTACATCACTAGATGTTGTTCTTTAACCAAATTGTTAATCAATCTTTTTGACTAGACCACTAAAAGGGTCTCTTATCGAACCATGGAGTGGTACCATATAACCCAAGGGTCTTAACTACAACGTAGAAGCCCATAAAGATTAAGGTAGTACCTTTTGAATATCCTACTATGAATCCCTCATATGAAGATATGAAAGATTCTATGAGGATTTGAAAATCGTATCACACAAAAACATAGAGGAGAACACACAAACACATAACATATAATCGCATAATCGTTCAATTTGTTTAATTGTTTAATTTGTTATCGTTGGAAACGGGTATTTAAAGCATACTAGGGATCAAATCCTTAATTGCGGTAATTTGGATTGATCCATATGAATACCCTGCTTGTTGACTACATGACCCAAGAACTGAACTTCTTTAAGCCAAAATTTCCCCTTGGAGGATTTAGCGAAAAGTTTGTTCCTTCTTTAAGGGTTCCAGTGTCAATGAAAGTGTTGATCGTTACCAGCTCGGGATATGAATAGATCAAGATGTCATTAATAACAATGACGAACTGATCCAAATAAGGCTTGCAGACTCTATTTATTAAGTCCTTGAAGATGGCTGGAGTATTTGTCAACCTAAAAGGCATGACTGTAAATTCGTAATGGCCATACTTCGTGCAGAAAACCATTTTGGGAATATCTTCTTCGAGAATACAAAGTTGATGATACCCAAAACGCAAATCGATCTTGGAAAAGCATGAACGCTATGCAGTTGATCGGAGAAATCGTTGATTTAAGGTAGGGGGGATATCGATTCTTGATGGTAAGCTTACTAGGCTTACGTTAATCGATATACATTCGAAAAGATCCATTTTTCTTTTCACAAGGAGAACAGAAGTTTCTCCAAGGTGAAAAGTTCGGACGGATGAATCCTTTATCAGACAACTCTTGAAGCTGTTTTGATAATTCTTGCATCTCGAACGGTGCAAGACGATAAGATACTTCAGATTTAAAAGAAACCAGTGTTTGAGGTTCTTAGGGAGATCTCAAGTGATCGTAAAAATGACAGAACCACACGAGTAGTTTTGTCTTTGTGTTGACATCACAAGGTTGAATCAAACATTCATACAATGGCATTAGTCAGAAAATAAAACCACAAATTTTTATTTATATAACAACCGCATTGTCTTTAAATGTTACAAGATACCAACCAGAGGAAAAACAAAATACTAATTGTTCACTCCTTCATCATTGATTGCCTCATTGATGTTATACACTCGTCCACGTGCTGGATTCACATTGACGTTGACGTTCGCATTCGGGTTTGCGTTAGCATTTGCATTCACCAGTCTTGGGCAGTTGTGGCGGAAGTGACCAATCTCTCTGCAGTTGAAACATGAACCCATTGGGAATCTCGCAGCATTCCCTTGAACCGGAGCTTGAACCTGAGCAGCCTGATTTTGTCCCAAACGACAAACCTTGGCCAAATGCCCAAGTTTACCACACGTCGTGCATTGCCAGCAAGCTTGTTGTACTGCATGATGACCGTTGCAGCGTGCACAATAAGGTGCGGTACCGGCATATGCTTTCTTTGCAGGTGGCTGAGCTGGTGGGTTCCGCGGGTTCTGAGCAGTCTGTGCTGTAACAGCAAAGTTCTGGGCACCCTTCCGCTTCTTCGATTTCTTTGACGTCTCACCTTCCTTTCCCTTCTCGTTTTGACCTTTCTTGCTATCCTCCTTGTCAGACCCCTGCTTCTTACCCTTGTCACCCTTTCTGTGTAACTTATTCTTCCTAATCTGCGACTCAGTCAATGTCGCAGCTAACTCGATCGCCTGACGGAGTGTGGCAGGGCTACTACCAGTAAGGATGTCTTGTACCGAGTCAGGTAGGCCGTCGATGTACCTTTCGATAGCTATGTCAAGTGGGGTAACCATTGTCGGGCAAAGCAGACTCAACTCCTCAAACCTATCAGTATACGCCCTGTGCTCACCACTATCTTGCTTCAACTCATCAAATTCCTTCTCCAAAGCTCGCTGCTCATGACGAGGACAGAATTCCCTCATCATGAGAGCCCTAAGTTCAGCCCATGTCTGTGCTAGAGCAACTTCTGCACCACGATCCCTCATAATCCCGTTCCACCATGTGAGAGCCCTCTTCTGAAACACACTAGAAGAAAACTCGACCTTGCGATTGTCAGGACACTGCACGTGGCGGAAAGTATTCTCAATGCTCTCGAACCTTTGAAGAAGCCCAGTCGCTCCTTCAGAACCACTAAACTTGAGTGGTTTAGCCTGGTTAAAATCCTTGTATTTGCATAGAACATTGTTGTTGTTGTTGGCTTGGTTCCATTGAGCAAAGAGGTTTGGGAATTGAGCAGCCATTTGCTGCGCAATGATTTCTGCCAGCTCGGCAGTCTCTATCTGGCTTTCGCGTCGAGGAGGCATTGTCTAAAAGAGGAAACATGAAAGGAAACGAGTGAGAGAATTTAGACGAAAAGAATGAGATGAAACAAATCTGATGAAAGCAAGGATAGTGGTCATTTGTTTGTTACTACCAAGCAACAAACGACACACAGTGACTGATTAAAGTAAATGGGTCGAAAATAATGTATCGCGAAGACATGCTCGCCTATAAGTGAACACTCATCCCAAGAATTCCCAGGTAAGCACAACTGGTCTCGCGTCTGATGAGATGTATACGAAGTGCTTGCCTAGACAGAAAACCCAGAATATAGGCATTCACCCTTCCAGTTTGCACGTGTTCACATTATTTAAAACCCAAAACTTTGCCGAGATTTTGAAAATTCAAAGGGGTTCAAAACCATATAACAGAGGATTCAAAACCTTACAATAGAGGGTTCAAAACCTTGTAATCAATCATCCTAGAACAGATGATTAGTTTTTCAAAGCGGTTTTGAGATTTATGTTCTTGTTGTGGTCGTCGCCTAAGGATAGGTGACGGTATTGTTTTATGACTAAACGCAAGTAAACTCGCGTTAGGGTCCTAGAAAGGCTATAGACTAGGTCAAAGCATTACTAATAACCTAATTCCCTATAACCATTGGCTCTGATACCATCTTTTCTGTCACACCCCGACCACGTAAAACAACAAAACATGGCGGAAACATCGAGGCGTGTTGTAACAGAATTAATGTTTCATAACCATGGATACCAAAGAGTGTTTCGTTTTATTAAACATTGAATAATTACATCGTCTTGAAATCTAAATACACTATTTAAACATAGTCTATCATTGTTATTGAGTCACTAAGGCCTTGTCCAGTCCTATGTGAGCATGCATCTTATCAATCGATATCATCCAACAATACCTGAAACATATGTGAAAACGAGGTCAGCAAAGAAATGCTGGCGAGTACATAGGTTTTGTGAAAATAAGATTCATGACTTCTGTTTAAGAAAAATGTTTAGTCATGAACCTTGTAATTTGCTTTGTCTTTGTAAATCATTTGAAAGATAATAAGTTTAGATGATACGTATAAATAAGAGGATAATGCATGATTATATGAATAACCATGTAAAATGAGTTTGTATAAGATAAGTTATTTGCAAATCAATGTCTTGTGAAAAGTATGTTACTTGTATAAAATGTTCTATGTCTCAAACTGAAATGATTCAAATAACGCTACAATATATAATACCATACAAACACTTATATATAGGAAGTACCAGCGGCGTATCCACCATGCTTGTATCATATTACACACGCACCGTTACTCAAATCACTTACCCAAACAAACCACCAATGTAAGATGTCTATGTTTAAACAAATTGTCAAATGTATTGAATAACATAACAAAATGTTTATGTTAAGATGTAAATCATGTCATGTATAATCAATGTCAAAAGTGTTTGTGTCAAATGTAAACCATGTAATGTGTAACCAAAATGATATGTATGGCTAGTGAAATGCATCAACTAAACCATAGATGAAACGCACAAAACAACGTATTGAAGTAAAACTTGGTTTAAATCAATACTATGTTTCGTGGAAATGCATGATTAAATGTAAATCATGTCCAAATGTTTACCCAATCGTTAAACCATCTTGTTTTAATCGTTCAAATCGTTCTTGTTTTAATTGTTCAAATCGTTCTTGTTTTAATTGTGAAACTACTTTATGGTCGATTCTCTAATAACATTCAAACCTTCTTGACGCGTTCCTCGTTCCAACTCGCTCTCGTTCTCGTTCTTAATAAACCCTAACCAAAGAGTAAATTAATAATCTCGTTCTTGAAACCATTGTTATTGTTCTTGAAACCACATTGTAATTGTTATTGTAATCGTTGTTATCGTTCTTGAAACTATTGTTATCGTTCTTGATACTACATTGTAATTGTTTTTGAAACTATTGTAATCGTTCTTGAAATCATTGTTAAGATATTTAGCACATATGAGTCACCCCAAAACAGTTGAAAACAGTAAAAGAGGGGAATAATGTACTCGCCTGAGAATGCTTAGAGGTCTTGAACAACAACCAAACAAAGCTTGAGGGAGCACGGAATCAGTCGGCAATCTAAAACTATATAATTAAACCGGACTTAAATCGGGAGATCGGATAGGATGAGGCTTGGTAAACCAAATGAGTATTGGAACTCATATGATATGGTTTAACAAGGCCTACATACTACAATGAAACCAACCTAAGTGCTTTCGACCCATCGCGACCCATTAAGGTAGCTTATGCTACTTTAACGCGTCGTGCGCGTGAAACGCGTTCGGACCGTCTAACTAGTCCTATGACAAGTGTTATATGCCTAAACATGTTACATAATCAGTTATGTGACAAAAGTTTAGGTTACATATGCTTAATTACCAATTATACATGAAAAGGGTATTCTGGTAATTTACCTAAGGCATATAAACTACCTATCATACAACTACTTAAACGAAGCGACCATAAGGTATAACCTCGGAAGGTTATTCCCTACCTACTATGGTCACCTAATGTGTTTGGTCGGATCCTAATGATCGACCAAATGGGTCGGGTTCGAGGTATAAGCGATTTATTAGATCGCTTACCCTACGACCCTAAACAACGTGGTAATCAGTAGGCATAGTCCCAAGGGACTATAACCAACGTGATTACACTCACGTTGCGAAGTTCCTACGAACTTCGCATTGACCATAAGCTGGTCAACGCTGAAAGTCAAACAAAGTTTGACTTTCGGACTCGAAAAGCAATAAAATAAGGAAAAGAACGAAAGAATACTTACGAAGGGTCCCCGAATGCTAATCTCGATCCAAGAATCTCAGGTATGAAACAATGGTTTCAACTTAGAGTTCCTAAGATCAAGATTCTAGTGATTTTAGCAATGGGGGTGAATGGGTATTTATAGGAATACCCGAACCGTTAAGATCGCTTGTCGAATATCGTGCCTTAATCGTATCCGTACAAGTGTCGGAAAGTTATGGTGCCTAAATTCCATCCTTATCCGCTGACTAAGCAAGTTAGAATGTGTGGTTGTGAATTAAACAACGGCTAATACATCGAATCTGGTCCCGAAAATGCAAAACTGAGTTTTCTGCCCAGATAAGGCACTCGCGTAGCGCGACTGCATATGCCCTTAGGGCTCGCGCTACGCCACTGCCCCCATGTTTCAGCAATGTTTCAAAATTGGCAGAAATGGTCCCTGCACGTGTTTAAGGCCTTTTTCGATGCGTTTGAACCCCGTTAACCTCATTTTAAGGCTCTAAAATGAAGTTAAAGTATAGGGAACTCAAAACATGCTCAAAAATATGCCGGAGGTTGGTTCGTTTGGCCGTACGAACGCGATGTTCGCTTAATTACGACGGAATGCGCATAAGCGCGAAAAACGATCCAAATGACGCGACGAATGGATTTTTGACAAGCCAAACACTAAAGCATAATATAGTCATGCTTACATAAATTTTTGGATGTCCGGATGTATTCAGAACGTAAGTTATGCGCGAAAATGCAAACTTGTGCACTTTTTGACACTTTTAGTCCCTGAAGGACCCAAAAGTTTATTTTAGCACACCGAACCCCTCAAAGCCTATTTCTAAGCTATATAAAGGATATTTAAGGTGTGTTTAACTTATGGTCATGTTCCAGAATGTCTGTTACAGTTCAAATTGGCATACTTTCGCAGTTTGTCATATTTAGTCCCTGTAAGCGAATTAGCTTGTTTTTGCCATACCAAAACCTTCAAAACTTATTTCTAAGTTATGTAAAGGTTATTTAAGGTATGTTAAGCCTATGTCACTATTCCGGAGTGTTTGTTGCATTAAACTGGTTATATTTACGCATCGGTGCGCGTATAACCTTCCAGAAAGCGATTTAGAGTTTGGAGTTGAACAAAAATTGATATGTGCAAATGATACACATATTTTTACAAATCCCAAGTATGAAATATAATATTTCATTGGTTCGGTATTTGTTTGATGGCCGTGGAGGCACAGGTGTTACAGAGCCCAACTCTAGGCCCAACAGAACGGACCTCTAAGAGGACCAACAGAACGGACCTTGAGTGACTTTGTACCCGACGCAAAAATCTGCTAGGTTGAGTCTTCCTACTTGCATTTCACACATGCTAATGGCCTTGCAATCCATTGGTGATCTCTTTTCCTTACACTGCTACATACCAGGGAACTTTTATACTTATAAGTGTTTTACATACTCACTTACACATAAACTCGCTCAACATTATTGTTGATTTTTCAACTTACATGTATTTCAGGAAATTAACAGGATCTGGCACGGTATGTTAAGTTTTCCCGCTGCATAAGGGTTCCAAGGTCATCCCAGTTTAGGAAATGTGACTCTTTCCTGGACAAGTCACAAATCTTAGACTGCGTTTACTTCATGTTACTGTTTATGTTGTTCAAGACAATGTTTTATGTTACGGTGTTGTAAGTCTTTAAGACAATGGTATGTTATTCTGGTTTTAAAACTTAAATCAACGGATGATCTTGCATGATTTTATTTCATATAGCTTTGCTATGATTAAGCTATGGTATTAAGAAGTCACACCAAAATTAACCACGCTTCCGCAAAGCCAGGGTGTGACAGATAAATCAAAATTGTTGCGGATTTTCCTCAAGTGTCACATCATCCCCCCGTTGGTTTGGAATTTCGTCCCGAAATTTAGCACGTGGTTACTGAGGAAGCTAGTTGTGTTGTGTTGTTTCGTGGTTTTCCTGGGGTGTCACATCCTCCCCCGTTTGATCTGGAATTTCGTCCCGAAATTCCGCAGTAGCTTCAGCCTCAGTAGTGGTTGTACTGTTTGCGAACAATTGGGGATACTTTTGTTTCATTTGATCTTCGCGTTCCCAGGTGAACTCTGGGCCACGACGGGAGTTCCAGCGAACTCGAACAAGAGGTATTCTGGTATGCTTGAGAATCTTAACATCTCGGTCTGTAATCTCTACAGGTTCCTCGACGAATCGAAACTGGTCGTCGATAGTGAGTTCCTTGAGAGGAACTATGAGGGTCTTATCTGACAGACACTTCTTCAGATTTGACACGTGAAAAACGTTGTGAACTCCGCTGAGTTCTTCAGGTATGTTCAGTTTAAAGTTGTTTTCAAAAACCATAAGTTCATTCGAAAACCAGTAGTTAGATAGTTCCTTGGGTCGTGCGAATGAATCCAACTTAAGTCTGTGTAGTTGTGAGGTTCCAAAGGAAAAATGCGAAAACGTGTTCAAGGGAGTATGATCGTATCAACAATACACCACCACCCTCAAGGTTTCGAGGAGTGATCATCAATGATCGAAAGTCCAGCCTTCCACTTTCTTTAAGCTAGAGCGTGTTCGTTTCAGTATCTCAGCATGGAGTAGTGAGAACGTAAGGTCACTGTGGTAAGAGGGCGATGGTTTGGTCTAAGCCAATGGTAGAAATTGGACATACCATTAATCAATATTCACGTGTTGGTGCAAGACCTAGTGCAAAGATTCCGCATATGAAAGAAAAACTATCATGATATTAGAGTACGTCTCTTGTAGTGTAAGGTGGGTCAGGTAAACGTATAAATTATCGTGTTTTCCGGTAGGTTGAGTGATCCACAACTCTGTCCCCAATTGTCCTGAAGACTATTTCACCATCAAGGTCCATCTTTTCACATTCTGAGTCACATCCTAACGCGTTACTCACTGTGCTGGCAGTCACACCTTCCATACTACCATCAGCTGTCCTCACTTATGCCCCGATTGATTCATAAGAGTTGACTCCCATGAGTTGCTGACGAGGGTTAAGGATTCGTTTGAAGCCAATTCGCTGGTGCTCGTTGCCGGTAATTTGGGTCGTCAAGTACTGAGGTCGGTAAAGTACTACGCTCATCCTCCTGTCCATCGATGTTGCAAGTTGCTTGAGTAATACTCAGTCTGTTACGAGGGTATCGCAAAAGTGATCACGCTTCGGGATCTAAGATGTCAAAACATGAGTTCCAGCAAATGAAGAGGAGCAAGAAAGGTATCGATCAATCATTCGACGCTGCGACATCCTACTCAGGGACGTTCGTATAAGCACCTAACATTCTACACGGTTCGCTAGGTGTTCAGATGGGTGTTCAGGTAATACTCGATAGCATCGAGATTCGAAAGGATCTAGAGATGAATGAAAAGTTCACATTCGAGTAGGGGACAATCACTGCTATGACCCCTATTGGTTTGTTATGTTTCACATCGGTCAAATAACGGAACGGAACCCCTTTTCCACTTATCAAGGCTCACTGGGACTCGCATGCACCCCACATTATTATTATGTGTGCACCCACAATAATATTGCGATTTGCATGCTCATCTCAGTTCCTCCTAACTCATGTCAAATGGTTCCTCAAACTCAGATGTCAAACGGAGGTCGTCAATGTAATAAGATTACAAAAACCTAAGGACTATGTCATACTATCAACGCATCATAAGGTGAGCAAGCAATCCATCCCATCTTGCTATAGTGACTAGTGTGTGTTCGTGTGTTTCGTCATAAACAAATGTGTACTGTCACATCAAAGGAAACATGGGTGAGAGAGGTTCGCGAGAGTGCGATGACAGAAGAGAGTAAGCACACAAGTGTTTTCAAACAATAGTTGTTACGTTTATCTAAGCATATCACGAGCAAAGTTCTATGTAACTAGCAAGTAGGCAATATAAACATAAATCATATCACCTATAGTGTGGAGTCTTGCACGTGGAGCGAGGCGTCGTTGTGGATCGTTGAGCACTGTACAGGTTATAGTCTGGTTTTATCAAAAAGCTTTTCCCCTTTTTAAAACCAAGTTCACTATTACCAATGGCTCTGATACCAATCTATCACACCCCCAAAATCCACACGCGGAGTATCACCGCCTGGAGGCGTGACTGACCAGGATCCAGCCACCAATCATATTGAACAAGCATATAAGTAATTAGAAAATCCAACCAATACAATTGGTGTCCAAACAAAACATAGTTTAAGTTGCAAGCGGAAGCATAATGATTAAATCCAAAACCAAATACAAATTCAAATGTTTAAATGTTTAACATGGCACACAGTTGTCCATGTCCCACAACGACCACGCCTCCTCGTGCAAGCTCCATAAGTACCTAACGACCTGCAAGGCATGTAACAACGAGTCAACAACAAAGTTGAGCGAGTTCACAGTTGGTGTTCATTGTTAAGTTGTTTAAAAAAAACCAGGAATTCATTTGTAAGTTGTAAGTTAATCAGTTTACCCTGTTTCCCAAACATATCCATAGTTGGTGGGGGCTTCCCCATGTTAACCACTAGACCTGTTTACCATATCGACTACTGACTGAAGTAAGTTGGTGCCCTAGCGTCAATGTCTATCATCATTGACGTGCCCAGATCCATTAGTTCACGCCCGTCCTCTGCGGCACGGTGTGAGGCTTGTCAAACCTAAATAGCGCTATCTAACTAATGACCCGCTCGCCATTGGCCCGTCGATTAAGTCGATATAAAAGGAGGGACTTCATGATAGAGAGTTTTGGTCTAGTATCTGTGTTGTCACCCTTCAAATAAAAGGGTGCGTACGTAATCCCCAAACCAGGAGATTACGCAGGTTTTTTTTTTTTTGGGTAAAGGGTTACCCCGGTGAATTTTATATATCAACCAACCAATACAAAACAGGGTGCATCAAGACATCGATACACACTACTAGACTTGGCATACCAAGACTAGGAAACAAACACCAAACAAGATTCAACAAAAACCATAGCCACAAAATAATCAACCAGAGAAAAAGACACCGCCCAGCACACAGAACGAAAAGCTAGAAGACTACAGCCACGCTAGCCAGGATCGATATCCAAACTCTTCTTCGAGATCAGCCATCTATCCAATAATTTCTTTTGCTTCGGATCACTACCAACTCTGAATCCCATAATCCGTAGGCGAACTGTATCTAAAATAATCTTCGAAAGCACACTAGTATTCCTCCGTACTTGAGAAAATAAACGATTGTTCCTTTCTTGCCATATAAAATACGTGGTAGCTGCCACCAGTATATTGCAAACTATATATTCAAGAGTTCTAGAATTAGCATTGAGCTCCATCCACTGCATAATCGAAGACCATGTATCATTAACACTCCCCATATCAACCATATTCCTAACCAAGCCCCAAACCTCTGAAGCATAGGAACATTGGAAAAAAAGATGATCCCTAGAATCACGATTATAGTTGCATAAGGGACAACACATAAGCCGAAGATTAGTAGCACTACCCGCTTCCCAAACAGCCATCCTATCTTGCGTCTTTAGCTTATTCTTTATAACCAACCACAAATGAAAGGAATGTCTAGGAATGCATTGACTGTACCAAACCGAATTAACCCAAGCTACCTTTTCCTGTCTATACCGTAGGTTATTCCAAACCTCCCAGGTTGCAAAGAACTGTAAATTGCCTTCCAGATCTTTCCAACGAAACCGATCTTCCATATCAGGCATAAGTTGAAGAGTATGAATATCTATAAGAACCGGGTAGATATCATACCATGCCTGAGGCCATTTCCATTGCCCGTTTTCAGCTACAAGATCCGCCACCGTTGCGTTTAGAGAAAAACCAGCTCTAGCAATATTCCGCGGAGTAATAAACGAGCGAAGCGGGCTACATGTACACCAATTGTCACTCCACGCATTAGTTTGACAACCACTCTAAATAGTCTTCCAAATGAATGGACGCACTTTAGATCGTATGGACAGGAGCTTCCGCCAACCCCAAGTAACATTACCCCGGCACTGAACCTCCCAAAAATTAATACCTTTTAACTTGTAAGAATGAATCCACCAAACCCAAAGAGAAGACCGATTAGTAATTATGCTCCAGATATGTGATGTCAGAAAAGCTTTATTAGCATCCATAATACTACGAATACCTAAACCACCCTCATCTTTCGGGGTACACACCTCTTTCCAGGCCACTTTAGCACGAACAGGCCCCTGAATACCACCATTCCATAAGAATCTTCGTAACCTTTTCTCCAAGTCTTTTATAACACTCAAAGGAAGCATAAAGACCGACGCCCAATAAGAATACATTGCTGCAAGAACCGAGTTGATTAACTGAAGTCTTCCTGCAAACGACAGGGATTTAGTCTTCCAGTTATCTATTCGTCTATCCATACGCTCAATAAGATTTTTACAGTCTCTAGCAGCTAGTCTCGTTGAAATCAACGGGACTCCTAAGTACCGCACAGGCAACGAACCCTCTTGAAAAGGCAATACACTTAAAATCTGATCTTTCAAAGAACGCGTGACGTTGCTGAAGAAAACAGTACTCTTTGGCAAACTGGGAACCAGGCCCGAAATGTGAGTAAACTTATCCAAAGCCTCTTTTAAGTGCTTCACCGAGACACAATCACCGTGAGAAAATAAGAACAGATCATCTGCAAACGAAATGTTTATAATCTTCTGCTTAGAGCAATGAGCATGAAATTTAAATGAAGAGCTCGAAGCATGTTGCTGAAGAATAAGGGACAAAACCTCCATGACTAGGGTAAACAAATAAGGGGACATCGGATCCCCTTGTCTAAGCCCACGTTTCCCTGCAAAATAACCATGCAACTCACCATTGATGCTTAGAGAATAGGACACCGTAGTTACACAAGTCATAATCCAATTAACCATTTTTTGGTGAAATCCGAACTTGTGTAGAATAGATTCAAGAAACGACCAGTTGACCGTATCATACGCTTTCTGAATATCAATCTTAAAAGCACACCTCGGTTGGCCTCTGTTAAGATGATAATTGTGCATCAATTCCTGCGTAAGAAGGATATTATCTGAAATTTTCCTGCCCGGAACAAAAGCCGACTGATTTATACTGACCAGTTTATCCAAACTCCCCTTAATTCTGTCCGTGATTATCTTGCTAATGCACTTATAAAGAACATTACAGCAAGAGATAGGGTAATCAAGCACCGAATTAGGAGTCTCCATCTTAGGCACCAGAGCAAGAATAGTGTGATTAACTTGTTTTAAAAGCTTACCATTCTCAAAGAAATCAAGCACTGCATTCGAAACCTCATCTCCAACTATATCCCAAGCATGTTTAAAGAATGCCGACGTGTATCCATCAGGACCAGGGGCCTTATTTTCTCCTATGCTAAACATTGCCTGTTTAACCTCCTCACGCGTCACCTGTCTAACCATATGGTCAGCCGTTTGTTGAGTCAGCGTATTAAGAAACAAGTCCCCATCATCAAATCTGGAAACCAAATGATCCGTGCCTAAGAAGATCGAGTAATGATCAACAAGAGCTCCTGGAATATTCTCACCTTCATACCGATTTCCATGCATATCATTAATACAGCTAATTTTGTTTCTAGCATTCCTACTTTTCACACAATTGTGAAAATAGGAAGTATTAGCGTCACCAGCACATAACCACTCAACCTTGGACTTTTGCTTTAAGAAACACTCTTCATCATCTGCTGCCCCCTGGTAATCACTAAGACATTTTGCAGCCGTGTCTCGGATGTGCACATCTAACGGATTAGCATCAACCAGTTGCTGGATATCATCAAGTTCTTTACGCAGCCGACAAACCTTATCATGAAGGTTACCTTGTTGATGGAGGAGTTTACGAAGACATGGTTTCAGGTTTCTCATCTTCTTAACAACAGAAAACATGGCATAACCCTGAATATCTTTAGCCCATTCAGTAGTAACATACTGTCTAAATTCCTCCTTTGTGGTCAGAAAATTTGGAAACTTAAAAGGCTTCACTTTAGTGCGAGTAATAAACGGTAACTTCAGAACACAGGGAGTATGATCAGAAACACGAGCTGGCTTAAACAACGCATAAGCATCCGGAAACATATCCATAAACTTCACATTACTCATAACACGATCAATCTTTTTAAGCACTCCAATACCCTCTTTAGGTTTCTGGTTCCAGGTATAATGTAAACCATGACTTTGAATATCCATAATCTCCACTTGTTGAGTACAATCATAAAAATCTCTCATACCTATGGTGTGTTTTGAAGGGCCATATAAAGAATCTTCCATATTGAGAGCAGTGTCGATTAAGTTCTTAGTACGTGTTGTCACCCTTCAATAAAGAGGGTGTGTACGTGTCCCAAACTAGGAGATCACGCAGTCATTGGCCCATTTCAGTTATCACAAATTATATCAGCCCAATTTAACATCTTATAGGTCATTATATATCCATTTGTTTGCATGGTCACTTTTTGAAATCATCGATCTTAACCGTATGCGATCCAACATATATGTCCACGGCCCAATTAAAGCAATCACGTTTAATAAAATATGCAACTTATAATTACCCATTCTTAAATCTTGGCTTTCTGTTATCCCCATAAAACGTCACTATCAATTCATCTTGCATATGTGCCAAACATAATTTCCCAAACCGTTGCTTATCGACATAGAATAGTTTCAGTTTTATGATAACATCCTATACTATCATATAGCCCTAATTATCCACTAGCAATTATTTATCATAAGTTAACATCGAATCCAGCATGTATCACATGTCATCGAGTTTATGGACATCAATTCATACTACAGATCATTGATCCATCATTATCCACTAACAAGTATTCATCATTATTATAACCATAACCTCGATATTGCAACCATAACATTATTATTCTAACCATATTATTATTATAACCATAACATTCAAGTAGAGCATCAAACAAAGATGAGTACTGCCATGCATCAAATCAATTATCATAACACTTATTATCCTCATAAATCGAATTGGAACAATTATATTAACAGCAGCAACATTTACTAGCATGGATCTCAAAACAATGATTAACAACTCAACACATTCATATCGGATCACTTTTATGCACATGAATCCCCAACTCCTATGCCAGTTCTATTCTATAGTCGCATTAACCAACCAACATCAATCATATAATAACCATTTGTTTATCAAGAATTAGCAGTGAATCAAGAATTGAGTAACTATATGTTTATCCACATAAAATAGACACACCAAATCAAGAATTGGATAAACATAACGGAACTAACCAGAAGATTGATATGTGCTAGACACTAATATTTATTGCTAATAGGAGGAGGCTTCGACAAAGGTGAGGGGAGGGGGTCTCCTGCCGTGCGTGATCTTGAGAGAGAGAAGTAGGGTTTGTTTTGGTTTGTGCCTTAAGTCTAATCTAATAACACATTACGTAACATATAATATGAGAGGGTTTGGGCTGTTACCTAGTAGCTGAAGTGGGCTCAAGCCCACTCACTTGGGCTGCTACAACAATTGAAATTTGGGCTTGTGTAACCGGCCAAATGGTAACCCAATTCCAACTAATTAAGCCGATACTAGGCCCACTCTAAGGTTAAACATGTATTAGGCCCAATTCTAAGGTTAAACATGTAATACGGGTGTTTGGTTGGGCCTACGAGTGTGCGTGTATGTGTTGGCCCAAATATACAAACATGTTACTAACCGTTATAACAACAATGCAGCCAGTTGGAGAGAAATAATTAACGAGAAGTTAGAATCACGAGATTAACGTTACAAACCTTGAAAGTTCGGGTTGTCACATAACTGCTTTCTGATATATGTGATGTGCTTACATGTGCTTGTCAACATACTAGTAGTATGCAGAAAGGTCACTAAATAGTCCGTTATAATTTCCTAAGTGTTAGAAATTAAAAGTGTTACGAAAATATACATAAAAGACACTTTAAATGCTTATTTAGCATTTTAACGAATCAGTATTCAACCGAACAACCGGACTTTACCCGGAACCCAAAAATATTGTCAATGACATTGTTTTTCTCTTTCTGAGCCAGTTAGGGTCCCTGAATACCCTAACACCCGTTATAAATCACAACACACTAGTAGTTAGATTAAACTCCTAACTAAACCAACTAAACTCTAACTAACTAGTTAAATTCCATCCCAATTACCCCAAACCCCCCTTGACCGAATTCCCCACATGGGGGGAACATACTTTCACCATTTATAATATTTTAATCTCTTTGTTGAATAACTAGGTAACACATGATCTATTGGTTAAACACACTTGGTGGATTATAAATAACCCCATTAGGCAAGACATCTCTAAATCACCAACACTTAGCAAAATTTTCACCTCTCTCTCCCTCTTCTCTCTTGCTCATAACCGGCCAAGAGCCACCACCATAGCCACCACACCTTCAAGTTTGGTTCTTGCTAAATCACACACATACAAGGGTGCTAGAGTTCGTATAACGAAGCTTGGTGCTCTCGGAAGTGGAAGGACCTTCTCTATTCGCTTTTAACCACCACTTTTCTACACTCGAACTCTCCTAGCCTTGTGCTAGTGGTAAGAACTTAGATCCGTTCATTCTTCATGTTATTTAAGTGGTTAATAGGTGATTTGATGATTAAAGTTATGAAACACTAAAGAACTTGCACTAAAGTCTTGAACATGTTGGTTAAAGAGTAACTAGTGGTGTAAATCATGTAGATCTTGTGTGGATATGATTCTTGCTGATTTCTTGATAATTTACTGGTTAATATTGATGTTTGATGTTGTTGTGATCACTAAACTTGTTAACGGAATCGATCGAACACGATTTAGAAGGTTAAACACTGAAAATCAGAATATGTCCAAGTTTTACAGCCAACTTCAGTTGGCTGTAAACAGGTCATAAACTCAACGAAAAACCGATATTTTGAATCTAAAATATGTTATTATGAAATACGGTTCTAATGGCACCGGAATCGTAATTTTTAGACTTCGTTTACTATTTTTAATGTGTCGATTTGTAACAACAGCTTAAGCTGAATTTTGACAGCAATAAACGGGTGTCATACTTTCAGTCATAACCTGAGTTTTGTAATGAATCGGACCATGAAATTTGTACAGTTGATGAAAACCGATGCATTTGTAATTACCCCACTAGAATTTCGTAAATCGGACACTCGATGAATTTTTAATAAATTGTTCCGTGGACTATGGTCAGAAATACATAAATCTGAGTTCAGTCCGGAATATGAATTTTTTTTATAAAATATTGGTAACGAACCGGACCCCGATATTTTTACACAATAAAATATGGAACGTTTAAGACATCCTGTAAAAATTTGGGAATTTTTGGAATAATTTAACTATTTTATTAAAATGACCGAAAACAGCCGGTTTTGAATATAAATGCTGAAATGACATAAGTTGTGACTCGCGTGTCTAAATGTCGAGTATGCTATCTGTGAATGATCTAACATGTTATATATGTTATGTGCATTATTGTATGTTTGATTTTGAGTGGGGAATGGATGAGAAACTTAGATGGGCATAAACCGTTAAAGTGATGCATGTTGTGTGATAGATACGTGTAGGAACTTTGTGTTCTATTTGAAAGCCACTAAATGACTAACTGGTAAATCATATTAGGACGTGATTGACCGACCTTGACTGTTAGCTATATTGAGAATCTAACCGAGCAAACCGAGGTGAGTTCACACACTTTCTAAGGCATGGGATTCCCGGTGGTTTGGGAATGGGTTAAAGAATTAAAACTAAATCTACATATCCTCCTTGGGTAGGATATGTACGGCCATCCTCCATAGAGTGGATGCCATTATTAATCCTACGAATTCTCCTGGTGCAGAATACGTACGTTCGTCCTCCTGGTGCAGGACAACAACCTTAAAACTAGCTAGACAAAACTCTATCATGAAGTCCCTCAATTTATATCGACTTAATCGCCGAGGCCAATGGCGAGCGGGTCATTAGTTAATAGCGCTATTAGGTTTAACAAACCTCACACCGTGCCGTTCGGACGGGCGTGTACTAATGGACTATGGCAGATTGTCAATGATGATAGACACTGATGTAGGGCACAACTTATTTGCGTAGCAGTCGATATCTTACCGTCTAGTAGTTCAAACGGGGAAAACCCCCACTGATCATGGTTATGGATTGGGTAAAGAAAAGGAAATGGTTAAACATACTTTCAACTACGGGGTAACCCCCACGGCAAATAAGCCAACAAAGTCAAACCACGTTTTTCAGAAACAACTTAAAACTAAACAACTAAACGTGAACTCACTCAACTTTGTTGTTGACTAGTTGTTACATGCCTTACAGGTCGCTAAATGCTTGGAGCTCGCACGAGGAAGAAGTCGTTGTGGTGTACGGACTGTTATGTTCTGTGCTTAATGTTTAACTCCTTATGAACTTATTAAACTTGTGTTTTGAAACTTAAAACTTATGAACTGTGAACTTATGTTTCGAACTCACGTTTTATGCTTCCGCTGTTAACCTAAAATCGGTTTACTTCCTCTTGGTCACCAATCGTATTGTGTTTGGTTTTATTTACTTAATTATGTTGTTCAATATGATTGGTGGCTCGATCCTGGTCACGTCACGCCTCCAAGCGGTGGTACTCCGCATGGTGGATTTTGGGGGTGTGACATACGAAGAGTAGCAGTGTGCTGAGATCGGGCGTAAAACAAAGACTAGTAAGACGGTAATACTTAAGAAAGAATCAAGCTAGTGTATAAGTGTGTGTATGGTTAGAACTATGAATACTCCACAAAATCTCAATGATATCATGAGTACATTGTACTCTACAATCATTATGTATCAATTCTTTTGATACCAGCACCGGGCTTAACTAGTGTCTTTAGGTGTTATACATATACTCGAACTAGATTCATGTTAGTTAGACACACATTACTATATCAACTTAGCTAATGGGGAATTAGCTTACTCTTGTCAAATCATTAAGTGTCACCGACATGTTTTCTATCAACCAAATTCATGCATGTGAAAGGAGTTTCATGGCTAGTGACGGGATTGTCCTAGCTACAAATAGGGATTGGGTTATCCTACATCTAAACATAGGGATTGGGTTGTCCTCTAGATTTGTACTGTGAAGTCCTTACTACATAGAATTCAAAATGTACTTGGCCTAGAGTCAAGTAAGCTAGACGTCTCCTCATTCTATAGAATTGGCAAACGGTAAACTAGTCGAGTCTGGAGCTGAAATTCAATATCGATCTCTTACTCGTTCAGTTGGGTAGTTTCGAAGTAGTGGTTGGCATGGATTGGTTATCCGATAACCTAGCCGAAGTCTTCTGTCATGAGAAGATCATTCGCCTACCACTGCCAAATGAAGAGACATTTGTTATTCATGGAGAGAAGCACGACACACCATTGTGGATCATTAATTGCATGAAGGCACAAAAGTGCTTACGGAAAGGTTGTATTGCCTTTCTAGCACTTGTTGTAGACAAGAAGGCCGTTGGGCCACAGCTGACAGATATTCTTGTGATAAAAGAATTTCCTGAAGTCTTTCCTGAAGACTTGCCAGGACTACCACCATATCGACAAGTCGAGTTTCACATCGACTTGGTAACGGGAGCCACACCCATAGCCAGATCTTCATATCGATTAGCACCTCCTGAACCTTGTAGTTGACCGAATAAGGAGGTTGTGAGTTCATAGCCCCCACTCTTTACCATTATACACCTTTATAAAGGTTTTGGGGGTGAAAATACATGCAAGATTTGCAAAAATGCACAACATTTCGATGAACGAAAATTCATATTTCTAAACCACGTTACAAATAAATTTTCAACTAACTCAAATGGTTTAAGAAAGATTCTAGCTTCTACTCCAAGATAGACTTACGATCGGAGTATCATCAGTTACGAATTCAAGAGGAAAGCATACCGAAAACGGTTTTTAAAACTCGTTATAGTTATTACGAGTTTCTCGTTATGCCTTTTTGGTTTAACGAACGCACTAGCGGTCTTCATGGAATTAATGAATCGCGTGTGCAAGCCGTATCTCGACAAATTCGTCATAGTGTTTATTGACAACATATTAATATACCCACGATCGACTGATGAACACGAACAACATTTGAGAACCATTTTGGAGCTACTAAAGAAGGGGAAACTATACGTGAAATTTTCCAAATGCAAATTTTGGATTCGCGAGGTACAATTCCTCAGGCATGTAGTGAACGAGAAAGGCATTCAAGTAGACCCAGCTAAGATTGAAGCAACTGAGGATTGGGAAGTGCCCAAGACTCCAATTGAAGTCCGACAATTTTTGGGATTAGCGGGATATTATCAAAGATTTATTGAGTATTTTTCTAAGATTGCCCAACCGCTAACCTCCCTCACACAGAAAGACAAGAAATTTACCCCGATCGAAAAACAAGAAGTAGCATTACAACTTGTCCTTAAGATTGGTGCATAGCATTTCAAAATCTTATCACTACCCGACGGTACCGATGATTTTATCGTATACTGTGATGATTCGCATCAAGGATTGGGTTGCGTACCCATGCAACGTGAAAAAGTTATCGTGTACACGTCGCGCGAATTAAAAAGTTCACGAGAAGAACTATACCACTCTCGACCTTGAGTTAGGCACGGTGGTATTCACTTTAAAAATTATGGCGACATTATTTATATGGCACTCAATGCAGTATTTTCACGGATCATAAAAGTCATCAACACATATTCAACCAAAAAGAATTAAATATGCATCAACGATGTTGGGTTGAATTGTTGAACGACTATGATTGTGAAATAAAATACCATCCGGGCAAGGCGAACGTGGTAGCTGACGCCTTGAGCCGCAAGGAGCAAGTTAGAACACTGATAGTTCAAGCATTAGAGAAGATGATTCACAAGCGCTCAAGGAAGAGTATATTCAAGCAGAAACACTTCGAGGTATGAAGGAACAATTGGGTTTCATTCTTTGGCAGCCTTCGAGATGATATTTTGAGGAAGCACATAGGCCTAAGTATTGAAAGAATACTATTGGTGGCCTAACCTCAAAAGTGATATCGCGACTTATGTCGGAGAATGCTTGACTTGCGCGAAAGTTAAAGTCGAATAGCAAAATCCCTCGGGACTGGTACAACAACCCGAGATTCCCGTTTGAAAATGAGAACAAATATCGATGTACTTCATTACGAAGTTACCCAGGACCTCAAGAGGTCACGACATGATATGGGTAATCGTCGATAGATTGACAAAGTCCGCACACTTCTTGTTGATTCGGGAGAAGGATAGTACCGAGAAACTAGCGGAACTCTATCTCAAAGAAATTGTGGCTCGTCATGGGGTGCCTATTTCAATCATCTCAGACCGAGACGGTCGCTTTGTATCAAGAATTTGGAAGTCATTTCAATAGGCCTTTGGATCTCACTTAAATCTAAGTACGGCCTTACATCCACAAACTGACAGCCAGAGCGAACGGCCAATCCAAACACTCGAAGATATGCTTCGTGCGTATGTTATGGATTTAAACGGCAATTGGGATACTCATTTACCTTTGGTTGAGTTTTCCCACAATAACAGTTACCATACAAGTATACAAGTTGCACCGTTTGAAGCTCTTTATGGTCGAAAGTGTCGATCTCCGCTATGTTGGGCGGAGATAAACAGTTAATTGGTCCGGAATTAGTCCAAGAGACTACGTATAAAATTTTTCACATAAGAGACCGTATCAAGGTGGCTCGCGGTCGACAAAAGGGCTATGCAGACAAGAGACGAAAGCCATTATTTTTCGAGGTCGGAGACAAAGTCTTGTTGAAAGTCTCGCCTTGAAGGGCGTAGCGAGGTTCGGTAAACATGGAAAGCTTAACCCATGTTACATTAGATCATTTGAAATTTTAGAGAAGATTGGCACTATGGTCTACAAGCTGAAATTACTAGACGAACTTAGCAGTATACACGACACGTTTTATGTATCGAATCTTAAAAAGAGTCCAACGCAAGAAACGGTTATCATCTCTGCGGATGAGATTCATATTTACGACAAACTCCAATTCATTGAAGAACTTGTTGAAGTCATGGACTGTAAAGTCTAGAAATCATGGAGGAGTCGTATCAAATTATTAAATGTACGTTGGAACTCTCGACACGGACCCGAGTATACTTGGGAACGTAAAAAATTAATGAAAGCCAAATACTCTCACCTGTTCGAGAAGTCTCCTGCAAAGGATGACTCAGCTTGAATTTCGGGACGAAATTCTCAATAACAAGGGGAGAATGTGACAACTGCCACTTTCTGGTAATTTACGTGCACTTAAAACAGTCATTTACGTTATACAAATATGTGTTATGAATATCCGAAATGCATGATTACATGATATACATCTTAGAATACTCATGGAATACTCAATTATGATGAACATGATTCATTTTTATTGGTTACAATGGAAACAGTTTAAACAAAGCATCGAAACAACTAGAGTAGTATCTAGTAAACTAGCGTGCTGATGAAAACTCAGGATCCGCAGCAACTATCTTAATGACATCTTTAGGACTCAGACGAAAGTCCAACATCTAATATACATTAAACCCTAACTGGGAATACAATGGTTTGGTTTAAAACCTTTCCGAAGTCCGATAACACTAAAAACTGCCCGAAAAACACTAAAAACGACAATTTCAACACTTTTCCGCAGAAATTCTGCAGAATTCAGCAATTTAATATTTTTGCAACATGTAATAGTAGTGTTTAACATAGAATTCATATGAGGATACCTTCGGGTATCATCTGAACCATAATCACATCAATTCACACAATTTACACAAGCTTAGCGTTCAAATAACGACAAACGGAAACAAAGCGTAACGATTATCCGAACGATATCGGATCTTTTTTTTAGTAACCATATAACATTATTTGGATCATTTTAAACTAGTAATGATCACCTAACATCTTGAAAACATTTGGAAATCCCTAAACATCTATACTTCCTAACTTTTTCTAATAAATTCTAACACTTTTATTAGTAAAACATGAAGCAAAACATGAGACCCCTCCCATGTAATTTTCGTAAATAAGGGGCCCACATACCCTTAATCTTTTGCTAAAATATCTAGATATTTACATTAGGTGCAAGTGGTTAAGTTGGTGGATGATTATATCATTTAATCACATAAGTTTACTAGCATTTTACTACCACTTTACACCTTTATTTACACACACATAAGAATACTCTCAATCTTCATCTTTTCACCAAGAACACCATCCAAAAACCCATTTTATTTTATCACTTCCTTAATGATCAAGATGGATTTCCATGGAACATAAGATTATCTAAAGCACCTACAAGTTAAAGCAAGCTTTTTCATCCATTCAAGAGTTTTCTACTAACAAGATCTTCATCTTCGTTGCTTCTAATCATCATATAGAACATCCCTAGCCACTAGTGCTAGAAGTGAGCTTCTAAATCTATTTTTTTTATAGTTATTTATGCTTATGATGATTTAAGAACATGATATAACTAAAAGAATCATACATAATAATATGAAAATACAAAGAAGCAAAATAATAATCATGATATATATGTTTGTTTATGTGGTGATTTGAGACTTATTACTTGCATATTGGATCTTGTCATGATGATTAGTATATGAATAAATTCTTAGATGATGTTTAAATACATGATTTAACAAGTATACATGTTTACACAAACATATGATTACAAAGGTTCTTGTGTGGGTGAAGCTAAAGCAAATACAAACCCTAATTCTCTCTCTAGCATGGGCGATCATGTTCTTCTTGTAACCTTCGATTCTTCTTCTTGATCTTTGTATAACAGTCTGATCATTGGAGTGTTGATTTTCAATACATCTAATTCGAACTTGTTAGCAATAGTGATTGAGTCGAATCTAGGGTTTTTTTCTTTCTTTTTTCATCGCCCCCTGATCCGTTGTTTTCAAGCCTGATTGTATAGATTAATTGGTTTTTCGGTCCTTTTGGTGAGGCAGAAACTTTGAATTACCGGTTTATCAATATGATTTAGCAAGATTCATGGGTTAGGGTTTAGCTAGTTGAGGGTTTTTCTGGTATTCTGTTTTCTGTTCTTCGCTTGATCTTGTTTCACGGGTTTTCTTTGCATGGTTTGCTGATTTTGGTTTTCTAGAGAGTTGTGTTTCTGCTGGAATGGATGATCGTAAAAAGTATGGGGGACAAAGTATTCGTGGGAAGCCATCGATGTTGACAAAAGGTAATGGTAGTAAGGGACTGAATGTTGACGGCAATGTTTTCCAACCTAGACGTGGAACTACAAAACCTGTGCAGCCTAATGAACCTAAGCTGATTAACATCATTGATGAATTAACGAAGGTAACAAATGTAGTGCCGTTGGAAAAGGATATGACGGCAGAAGCTGGATTGAAACCTGATTGTATGTGTCCTGAGGAACCTGGTGAGATCGCTAAGGAGGATGAAACGAACGGGCCACATAAAAAATCTTATGCGGAATCTGTCTTGGAAAATAATACTAGGAAGGTGAATTTTCGTCATCTTACTAGTACAGAAACTCATAAGGGGTGTGATGTGGTACTCCCACGTGAATCTGTTCGAATAGTGCATGAAAA
This sequence comes from Helianthus tuberosus, assembly GCA_030545235.1. NCBI lineage: Eukaryota > Viridiplantae > Streptophyta > Magnoliopsida > Asterales > Asteraceae > Helianthus > Helianthus tuberosus. The sequence continues at coordinate 13,190,659 of JARYGA010060842.1, read as the reverse complement.
ACTAGCGAATACGCTGTATGGTTATTTTTTGGGAGATCGAGTGGCATACCCAGTTGTGGAGTATTTTGTTAGAAATAATTGGAAAAAAATTGGTTTACAAAAGAGTATGATGAATGCAAGTGGATTCTTCTTCTTCAAGTTTGCGGATCAAAACGGAATGATGAATGCTCTCCAAAGTGGGCCGTGGATTATTAGATCACAGCCATTGATTCTTAATGAGTGGTCTCCTGCAATAAAACTAGAAAAGAAGGAAGTGAAAAAGGTACAAATATGGGTAAAGATACATGATGTCCCCATTGCAGCTTACATGGAGGATGGGCTGAGTTTAATTGCATCTGCACTTGGTATCCCAAAACTTCTTGACTTGTATACTACAATAATGTGCATGGATGCCTGGGGAAGAAGTAGCTATGCTCGTGCACTCATAGAAATCTCGGCTGATCAGGAGTTGAAAGAGGAGTTGACAATGGCTATACCGGATCTTGATGGTGAGAGTTTTGTCACAGAAAAAATGTTTGTTGAATATGAATGGACACCACATAGGTGTAGCCATTGTTGTGTGTTTGGCCATACGGATGATTCTTGCCCGAAACAGATTAGAGCTTCATCTAAAACACCAGCTAGAGTGGATGGGGATGGATATACTGTAGTTAATCAGTGTAAGGCAGCAAAAAGAACGGGGATCCAGATTAATAAACCCAAGTTGGAATATCGGCCTAAGCAACAGGTTTCAAAGCCGGAGAAAAAACCAATTTTTGAGGTAGATAAGTCAGTCTCAAAGCAGGTAAAAACCTCCAATCCGTTTGATGTCCTAAACAATGAATTGAATGATCCATTTGATGACCTATATACGAACAAGGGAGATGTTTTTGCATCAACTAGTAGGGGTGGGGGTGTAATACCTGGGGATAACGAGGATGAACATGATGAAGAGGAGGAAGTAGTCGAGGTCTATAACGAAACTGCTGAGTTTATGGTCTCTAATAATAAAACAGGGGCAAGCACTCCTGCTGTGAATGTTGCCAATGGTTAGTCTCGCTACTTGGAATATTAGGGGGTTGAACCGCTCGCTAAAACAAAAGGAGGTTCGGCATTTTGTCAAGGATAGTCAGCTAAGCATGTGTGCCGTTTTGGAGTCTCATGTCGATGTGTCTGGGTTAGTTAATGTTTGTAAAAGAGTTTTTAAAGATTGGGATTGGACATCGAATGGTAGCCAATGTTCTAAAGGTACTCGAATTATTCTTGGTTGGGATCCAGCTATTATGCAGGTAATGATTCTAGACCAAACTGATCAAGTGATGCATACTCAAGTGGTCTTTAAAAATGATCAAAAGGCAGTGTTTGTTTCGATCATTTATGGGGACAACTATTATATGAATCGAAGGAAACCGTGGAGTAGTCTTCACTATCACAATAGTTTGGTGGCGGATAAGCCATGGGTTTGTATGGGTGATTTCAACTGTGCGCTTAACTTGGAAGATTCCTCAACAGGATCCTCTAAGTTAAATACAGCTATTTGTGATTTCAAAGATTGCATGGAGCAGGTTGAGTTGTTTGATGTCAAAGGCACGGGAATCCATTACATATGGAATCAAAAGCCGAAAACTGGAATGGGGATCTTGAAGAAAATAGATAGAATCATGTGTAATATCAAGTTTGCGGAGTTATTCTCTACATCAACTGCAGTCTATTATCCTTATAGGATTTCGGATCACTCACCGTGTATTCTCAAGATTCCAGGAATGAGTAGGTGTAAGCCCAAGCCATTTAAGTTTGCAAACTTTCTCGTTCATAAACCAGAATTTATGGACATTGTGAAGGTGAACTGGGAGAAACAAGTGGAAGGAGTCCATCAATTTCGTGTTGCCAAAAAGCTCAGGTGGTTAAAGTCTCCAATCCATTCGCTTTTTTACAAACAAGGGAACCTCCATGTTAAAGTTGAACGGCTTAGAGGAGAATTGGATGAAATTCACAAAAAAGTTGTTGCAAACCCGCTGGATCTTGAACTTCGAACAAAAGAAGCAAAATGTCTTCAAGAGTTTCAAGATGCAAGTCTAGATGAGGAAAGGTTTCTCAAGCAAAAATCTAAAGTTCAATGGTTAGTAGCTGGTGATTCAAACACGGCGTTCTTTCATAACTCCCTAAAGTGTAAAAATCATATCAATCGTATAGATGTCATCAAAGCTAGTTCAGGGCAGCTGTATGAAGGTGGAGATGTTCCGGTAGCATTCGTTAATCATTTTGAGAAGTTTTTGGGAATAGAAGATGTTATCTCGCTGGATCCGTCGCCAGAATTGTTTACTCACAAGCTGAATAGTTCGGCTGCTCAAGAGATGGTGCGGCCAGTTCAAAATGAGGAAATAAAAAAGGCTATGTTCTCCATTGCTGAGAATAAAGCCCCGGGACCGGATGGATATACTTCAGCTTTTTTTAAAAATACTTGGAGTATCGTTGGGGAAGATGTTTCAAAGGCGATTAAAGACTTTTTCAATGAAGGGAAATTACACCAGGAGCTAAACCATACAATTATTGCCTTAGTGCCAAAGTTGCCTACTCCTTCGGTGGTTACGGATTACCGTCCGATTGCATGTTGTAATGTAATATACAAATGCATCAGTAAAATTTTGGTTAATCGAATGAAGGGTTCTCTAAGTGGAGTGGTTAGTGTCAATCAATCGGCTTTCATTCCAGGTATGAAAATTTCGGATAATGTTCTTTTACCTTAAGAACTAATGCATAACTACCAAAGAAATGTGGGACCTCCTCGATGTGCTTTTAAGGTGGATATCCAAAAAGCGTACGATACAGTTGACTGGAAATTCTTGGAAAAGATTCTTGTGGGCTTTGGTTTTCATGCAAAAATGGTGGAATGGATCATGCTATGTGTCACAACTTCGTCGTTTTCGATAGCTATAAATGGTAACTTATTTGGGTATTTTAAAGGCAAGCGGGGCCTAAGACAGGGTGATCCATTATCACCATATCTCTTTACCCTAGTTATGGAAATTCTGACTTTACTTTTGCAGAAGGCGGTCTCATTGGATTCCTCTTTTCGGTTTCATAACAGGTGTGAAAAACAGCGCATCATTAATCTTTGTTTCGCGGATGATTTATTTCTCTTTGCTAGAGGGGACATAGTTTCAGTTCAGTGCATCATGACGTGTATTAATGATTTCACTAGAATGTCTGGATTGGTGCTAAGTATTCCAAAGAGCATAGTTTATTTCTGTAATGTGCAGGAGCATGTTAAAAGAGGTATCCTTGCCATTATGCCGTTTATGGAGGGCAAACTTCCGGTTCGTTACCTGGGCGTCCCATTGATCTCCTCTAGGCTTCGTTACTCTGATTGTAGTGTCCTTGTGGAGAACCTGGATAAAAGAATCTCATCTTGGAAGAATAGGTTTCTCTCATTTGCGGGAAGGCTCCAGCTTGTTATTTCCGTGTTATCGGCTATGCACATTTATTGGTGCTCAGTTTTTATTCTTCCTGTCAGAATTGTAAAGGAGTTAGAGACCAAAATGAGAGCTTTCTTATGGTGTCAAGGTCTGATTGTGACAACCCATATAATTCCATGTATTCCGTACAATTTATTAATAATAATTAATGTGTTTGACGACTGTGTGGAATCACTTAACTGCTTTCTGATATCTGTGTTATGCTCACACGTATTTGTTAATATACTAATAGTGTACAGAAAGGTGACTAAATAGTCCGTTATATTTTCCTAAGTGTTAGAAAGTAAAAACGTTGCAAAAATATATAAGTAGGACGCTATACGGATTAATTAAGCAGTTTATCGGAACAGTGTCGAACCGAACAACCGGACTTTACCCGGAACCTAAAAATATTGCCATTCACATTGTTTATCTTTTTCTGAGCCAGTTAGGGTCCCTGAATACCCTAACACCCACTGTAAAGCACAACACACTAGTAACCGGGTTAATCACTTAACTAACCTAGATTAACCTAACTATTAACTAACTAGATGGTTGGATTTGAACTAGGGACCCCCCCCCCCCTAACCAAACCGTCCCCAAGAGGGGGACACCCTTTGTCCTTCTTGTGATTATTTTATTTCACTTGTCCCATATCAAGAAAGCATGGAAACCTTTGGATAATATTCATACCATTTGCCTATAAGATTAAGATTGGAACCTCCATATCATTCATCACACAACACTCAACAAAAACACTCTCTCTCTCTCTAAATAACTCACGGCCAAACACCCTTAAACATCCATCAATTTTTTGAGTCTTGTTCAAGCCATTCAAAGATCATTCAAGTGTTAAGGATCACCTACAAGGAAGCTTGGTGCATTCGGAACGCGAAGGACCTCACCCCATTGCTTTTATCCACGCATTTTTGATCGAGCTAGTAGTAAGTGACTCTAAACTCCTTCTTGATCTTGTCTAGAGTGGTTAATAAGAGTTTTGTCGGTTAAAAATCACTAACATATAAGATCACCAACTAAAAGTCTACTAAAGTGATGAACAAGGTGGTTAACGGATGAATATTAGTGTAAATCATGTAGATCTTGTGTGATTATGATTATTGGATGATTATCTGATGTTTTGCTGATTTATATTGATGGTTAATGTTGTTGTGATTAATTAACTTGTTAACGAAATAGATCGAACATGATTTAGAAGGTTAAACACTGAAAAACAGAATCTGTCCCGGTTTTACAGCCAACTTCCGTTGGCTATAAACAGGTCTTAAATTCAACGAAAAACCGATATCTTGAATCTAAAATATGTTATTATGAGATACGGTTCTAATGGCACCGGAATCGTAATTTTTGGACTTCGTTTACTATTTTTAAAGTATTAATTTGTAACAGCAACTTGAGCTGAATTTTGACAGCAATAAATGGGTGTCGTACTTTCGGTCGTAACCTGAGTTTTGTGATGAATCAGACCATGAAATTTGTACGGTAGATAACAACCTATGTATTTGTAATTACCCCACTGGAATTTCGTAAATCGGACACTCGATGAATTTTTAATAAATTGTTTCGTGGACTGTGGTCAGAAAATACATAAATCTGAGTTCAGTCCCGAATATGAATTTTTATAAAATGTGGGTAATGAACCGGACCCCGATATTTTTACACAATAAAATATGGAATGTTTATGACATTCTATAAAAATTTGGGAATTTTTGGAATAATCTAACTTTTTTATTTAAATGTCCGAAAACAGCCGGTTTTGAGTATTAATGCTGAATTGACATAAGTTGTGACTTGCGTGTCTAAATGTCGAGTATGCTATCTGTGAATGATTTGACATGTTATATATGTTATGTGCATTATCGTATGTTTGATTTTGAGTGGGGAATGGACGGGAAACTTAGATGGGCATAAACCGTACAGTGATGCATGTTGTGTGATAGATACGTGTAGGAACTTTGTGTTCTATTTGAAAGCCACTAAATGACTAACTGGTAAATCATACTAGGACGTGATTGACCGACCTTGACCGTTAGCTATATTTGAGAATCTAACCGAGCAAACCGAGGTGAGTTCACACACTTTCTAAGGCATGGGATTCCTGGTGGTTTGGGAATGGGTTAAAGAATTTAAAACTAAATCTACATATCCTCCTTGGGTAGGATATGTACGGCCATCCTCCGTAGAGTGGATGCCATTATTAATCCTACGAATTCTCCTGGTGCAGAATACGTACGTTCGTCCTCCTGGTGCAGGACAACAACCTTAAAACTAGCTAGACAAAACTCTATCATGAAGTCCCTCAATTTATATCGACTTAATCGCCGAGGCCAATGGCGAGCGGGTCATTAGTTAATAGCGCTATTAGGTTTAACAAACCTCACACCGTGCCAGTCGGACGGGCGTGTACTAATGGACTATGGCAGATTGTCAGTGATGATAGACACTGATATAGGGCACAACTTATTTGCGTAGCAGTCGATATCATACCATCTAGTAGTTCAAACGGGGAAAACCCCCACTGATCATGGTTATGGATTGGGTAAAGAAAAAGGATATGGATAAACATACTTTCAACTACGGGGTAACCCCCACGGCAAATAAGCCAACGAAAGTCAAACCACGTTTTTCAGAAACAACTTAAAACAAAACAACCAAACGTGAACTCACTCAACTTTGTTGTTGACTCGTTGTTACATGCCTTACAGGTCGCTAAATGCTTGGAGCTTGCACGGGGAAGGAGTCGTTGTGGTGTACGGACTGTTATGTTCCGTGCTTAATATTTAAATCCTTATGAACTTACTAAACTTGCGTTTTGAAACTTTAACTTATGAACCATGGACTTACGCTTTTGAACTCACGTTTATGCTTCCGCTGTTTAAACTAAACAAGGTTAACTAGCTTTGGTCACCAATCGTATTATGTTTGGTTTTATTTACTTAATTGAGTTGTTCAATATGATTGGTGGCTCGATCCTGGTCATGTCACGCCTCCAAGCGGTGATACTCCGCATGGTGGATTTTGGGGGTGTGACACTGATGCTAAAAGGTAAGGCCAAAGTTTCATGGAAGACGGTGTGCTTGCCTAAGTATGAAGGGGGTCTTGGGATAAGGCGTATTGGGGAGATGAACACGGCTCTTATGGCAACTCATGCTTGGAGCCTCATTATTAATCGTCAGTCGTTATGGGTGGCATGGATACATTCTTATCGGCTGAAGGAGAGAAGCTTTTGGAATTGTCCCATTCAAAATAATAGTAGCTGGAGTTGGAGGAAAATCTTGCAAATTAGACCGATAATCCAGCCGTATATATGGTGGAAGCTTGGAGATGGCAGGTTATCTTCGGCGTGGTTTGACAAGTGGTGTAATGAGGGCCCGTTAAGTAGCATCATCACTCCTCGAATGATAGCTAATGGTGGGTTTCATTTAGAGGATAAAGTTGCTGACATTTATAGCGATGGTCGATGGCTGTGGCCGGTGCATTGGGTCAATCGGTTCCCTATTCTTAATCATATAGATCATCCGGATCTTCAGGAGGATGTCAATGATAAAGCTCAATGGAAAGTAGACAATCAGTGTATGGAGTTTTCTTGCTCTACGGTTTGGCAGACCATTCGAATGAGAGATATGGAGGTCCCATGGTCAGAAGTGATTTGGTTCGCTCAATGTATCCCAAGACATGCGTTCTTACTGTGGCTTCTTATCAGAAAGAAACTTCTTACCCAAGACAAGATTGTGCGATGGGATCAAGCTAGAAGGAAAAAATATGAATATGATGTTTTGTCTCCTATGCAATAACAACATTGACTCGCATGAACACTTATTTTTCTCATGCAAATATTCAGCTCAAGTGTGGCATAGAGTTCGAGATCATGCTGGTATAAGCAATACGCATCCTAGTTGGAATGATATTCTAAGTGGCATAACCCAAAGAACCAACCCAAAGTTGATCAGCAACATTGTGGCTCGGCTAACAGTAGCGGCTTCAGTCTACTACATTTGGAGGGAACGAAACCAAAGGATTTTCCAAAACAACGCACGTCCACCGGACCAACTCGGCCAGGAAATACTCTCAATGGTTCGTTACAAGCTTTTGGGGTTAAAGTTCAAGCCGAATTCTCAAGTGATGAAGACGTTAGAGAAGTGGAACATTCGTGGAGGTGGTATGCTGGATGAAGAAAACTACTCCTACACTCGCATGCTTAGTTAGTGATCTTTGATCTTCTAGTTTTTAGACTAGTGGTGTTAGCTACTTGTTTATCATTGCAGCTTGTTTTGAATTGTGTTTCTGTTTTGGTTTTTCCATAGTTTGGGGGGATGTCCCATCTATGATCTAGTATGGAATGCTTCCATACTACATGTTTTTAGTTTGTGAAATTTATAAAATCACCGGGGTAAACCCTTTACCCAAAAAAAACAAGTATACATGTTTATGTTAAAAGGGTTTTTGTTAAACATAAAGTTTATACGGATGATCATAATCTATGGTGTTGTTAAAGTATTTAGTGTTTTTCATTAAAAACAATACTTCTACAAGATTATGAAAACAAACATACAAGATGGGATTTTTGTAAAAGTGGTTAAAACTAGAATTAAAGCATGGATTTGAACTAGTTAACATATGTTATGATCATACCAAAAATCCTACATGATTTTGAGATCATCTTAATGAGGTTATGTTATAAATCTCATGTGTTATTCTTTAAGAATGTTATGAGTAATTTGATTGGTGAATTCGAAAAGAAAATGATATGTTTATTTAAACATGGTAAAGTGATATTACAAAGGTTATATGGCCGATTTTTATTAAAAATCATATGTTAACAAAACCATTATTTTTGGCTAAATCTTTACAAGACTAAAAAGATTTTAAAGAATGGGTTTTTTTATAAAAACAAAGTTAGATAAATATATATTTTTGAGAAAATATATATTTGGTCACTTTAACAAACTATGTGCAATATGATACTTGGTGTATTAGTTATACATATCAAAACTAGGAAATTGAATTCAATGTAACAAATAAACATAAGATACATTACAATCAAAGTCTTACAAGACTACATAGAAATATGTCTTAAAAACAAGTTACGGACGATCCGAATGATCGGACACAAATTATGGTCAAAACGGACGACGGACGAAGCTATAACATAACGCCAATCCGAGAAGTTACTACGACGCTTAGGCGATCATTCGACGCTTAGGCGATCATTCGACGCGAATACATATAAATCACCGACAACAATATCCGGATGTTTTAAAACTTATAAAAACTATTACGTTTTTATTAACTAAAACTTGGTGATTTTTATAAATTACAAGATTTTACTAAATGGGCTTATATTCACAAAATGGACTTATTTTTACTAAATGGGCTTATATCTTTACAAATGGGCTTGTTTTATACAAATGGGCATATTTTTAACAGATGGGCTTATATTATATAAATGAGCTTATCTTCCTAAATGGGCTTAACATAAATACATGGGCTAAGCCCAATATCAAAACTCATGGGCTAAGCCCAATACCAAACATATGGGCCAAGGCCCAACAACATTAAGCCCAATACTATTTAGGCCCAATACTATTCAGGCCCAATACTATTTAGGCCCAATACTATTTAAGCCCAATAACATAAATTCTTGGGCTAGGCCCAATAACATTAAGACATGGGCTCGGCCCAATGACTTGAAAACATGGGCTTGGCCCAATGACATATAATTGGTGAAAATACAATTATACAATTTATTCATAAGACATAAAATCAAGAGGACAAGATCCGATGATACAACTCACAAGATACAAGATTATATATATATATATATATATATATATATATATATATATATATTTGGTGAAATATATAGATAACAGTTTAACAATTCATACATCTAATACATAGTTCAACGAATAACAAATACAAACAAGTCTTAATACATATTCAAGATAGAAGACTAGTACATGAGCCAATACAAAGATCGAAGTGTCTAACAAATCTAGGACCTTTGTAGGTCGTGATACAATTCAAGACAACTGCAAGTGAGGTTACAATTACATACAGTTTACGGATGCAATTCTGTGAGTTCATGTCCCCTTTTTATCTTAAATACTTTTCAAGCTTTACAACTATCGGGGAAAATACATGTACAATAGTATGATAAGTCAAGGAATGAAACACCTTAGATCATGTGCGAAATTAGGGCCATAACTAAAGCACCATTAATCCAGTTTGGACCAAGGAACAAAGGGTTAGATCTAATGGGTTTTGGCGAGCCCCACTCATGGCCATTTGTTTGCTTAGGAGTGCTTTTGTTGCCCTATGACATGGTGTCGATACAATTAAAATCGTCTAGGGTTGGATTGCTTCCTATTTCGTCACACATATTAATGTCCTTGCAAAACATTAATGATCACGATTTCATTGACGCTTTTCATACTTCATTTGATACAAATACAAATGCATCTCACATTTTACAGATACATCTTATATTCAGTTTGGATGCAATTACAATTGAGACAAATACATCTTACATATTGTTTTGATACAGATACATCTTATACAGATAAATTGCATGAACTCGCTCAACTTTTGTTGATGTTTTCAAACTTACATGTATTTCAGGGAATTAGTGGACTAATGCAAAGATTTAAGGTCAAGGAAAACAAGTATCAATACTCCATGCCAACTATTGAAGGGTTTGCCTGTTATATACCGCCTCTTTGCGGTGATATAGTGGTCAAAGCCTTGACATTTTTAGACTTACATTTGATGTATGAAACAATGACAACTTATTTTCATTTGATGGTTTGTAAACAATGTACTTAACTAATGTTGCGATCTTTTGAACAATTATGACAATGGCATTGGAGCATGTTTTATTCATTTAGTATGTTTACTTATATCGTTATGCAATGAGAACCGAACAGATCACACCTCGCGCTTCCGCTACGAGCGGGTGTGACATTGATAATGGACGAATCTCATAAGTCTCGATATTCTATCCATCCTGGTGCTGATAAAATGTACAAGGATCTTCGTACTCAGTATTGGTGGCCTGGTATGAAGAAGGATATTGCCTTGTATATATCGAAATGCCTAACTTGTCTCAAAGTCAAGGCTGAACATCAACGACCATCTGGTTTGCTTGTACAACCAGAGATACCGGTTTAGAAGTGGGAGAACATTGCGATGGATCTCATCACTAAATTACCGCGTACATCTAAAGGTCATGATGCTATATGGGTTATTATCGATCGATTAACGAAGTCAGCTCATTTTATTCCGATTCGCGAGGATCTATCTGCTGATAAACTTGCAAAGATTTATGTTGATGAGATTTTATCTCGACATGGTGTTCCTTTGGATATCATATCTGATCGTGATGCTCAATTTTCATCTCAATTCTAGAAGACCATGCAATCTGCTATGGGAACCCAACTAAATCTAAGCACTGCTTATCATCCCCAAACAGAGGGACAATCTGAGAGGACGATTCAAACTTTGGAAGATATGCTTAGAGCATGCGTGATAGACTTTGGTGGTAATTGGGATTCTCATCTTCCATTGATCGAGTTCTCTTACAACAACAGTTATCATGCTAGTATCATTATGGCACCATTCAAAGCTCTCTACGGTCGAAAATGTCGTTCACCTGTCTGTTGGAATGAGATCGGTGAAGCTCAGCTTACTGGACCCGAGCTCATTCTGGAAACAACAGACAAAATCAAGAAAATTCACGATAATCTTGTGACAGCTAGAAGCCGTCAAAAGAGTTATGTGGATATGCGACGCAAGCCCTTAGAATTTCAAGTCGGAGACCGTGTCCTACTCAAGGTGTCACCTTGGAAGGGAGTGGTGAGATTTGGAAAGAAAGGAAAACTTGCACCACGATATGTTGGACCATTTAAGATTGTGGAAAGAATTGGAAAGGTTTCCTATCGACTAGAGCTACCTCCAGAGCTTGGAAATATTCACCCGACTTTTCACATGTCTAATTTGCGAAAGTGTTTAGCTGATGCTGATCTTCACATTCCTCTCGATGAGATTCAAGTTGATGAAACGATGCACTTTGTCGAGAAACCTGTGGAGATAATGGACCGTGCAGTCAAACAGTTGAAGAACAAACGGATTCGATTGGTCAAAGTTCGCTGGGAGTCCAAATATGGCCCAGAGTTTACTTGGGAACGTGAGGACCAAATGAAGGAGAAATATCCTCATTTGTTTTCACAAGTTTCCTCTAGTTAAAATTTCGGGACGAAATTTCCTAAAGAAGGGGAGACTGTGACAACTGTGTTCTGTAATCGATGTACAATGTAAAACAATGTTAATTATCAATAAAACAATGTGCTTTGGTTCTATTATATGTGTTTGGGTGTTATTATGTGTGTATTTGTGTTTGATGATTTTAGGATTTGATTCGATTCCGATTTCAAGCTTTAAATCGCTTTCTGGAAGGTTATACGCAAACTGGTGCGTAAACGCAGTCAGTATAACACGAAAAACACTCCGGAATAGTGACATAGGCTTAACATACCTTAAATAACCTCCACATAACTTAAAAATAAGTTTTGGATGGTTTGATGTGTCAAAATCAAGTTTGTTCGATCGCAGGGACTATTTGTGTCAAACTGTGAAACTATACCGATTTGTATAGTAACGAACATTCCGGAACTTGATCATAAGTTAAACATACCTTAAATATCCTTTACATAGCTTAGAAATAGGCTTTAAGGGGTTCAGTATGCTAAAACAAACTTTGTTGATCAATAGGGACTAAAAGCGTCAAAAAGTGCATAAGTTTGCATTTTCACGCATATTGTAACACCTGTGTCACTTCAACCATCAGAAAAATGCCAAACCAATGAAATATTGTATTTCATACTTGGGATTTGTTAAATATATGTGTATCATTTGCACATATCAACTCTAGTTCAATTTCAAGCTCTAAATCACTTTCTGGAAGGTTATACACGCACTAATGCGTACCAGTTTAATGCAACAAACACTCTGGAATAGTGAAATAGACTTAACATACCTTAAATAACCTTCACATAACTTAGAAATAAGTTTTGAAGGCTTTGGTATGGCAAAATCAAGTTAAATCGCTTACAGGGACTAAAGTTGACAAACTGCGAAAGTATGCCAATTTGAGCTGTAACAGACATTCCGGAACATGGCCATAAGTTAAACATACCATAAATATCCTTTATATAGCTTAAAAATAGGCTTTGAGGTGTTCGGTGTGCTAAAATAAACTTTTGGGTCATTCAGGGACTAAAAGTGTCAAAAAGTGCACAAGTTTACATTTTCGCGCATAACTTACGTTCTGAATACTTCCGGACATCCAAAAATTTATGTAAGCACTAAAATATTTTATTTTAGTGTTCGCCATAAGAAAAATCCATTCGTCGCGTCTTTTGGTTCGTTTTTCGCGCTTATGCGCATTCCGTCGTAATTAAGCGAACATCGCGTTCGTACGGCCAAACGAACCGACATCCGAGATATTTTTGAACATGTTTTAAGTTCCCTATACTTTAACTTCATTTTAGAGCTTTGAAATGGGGTTAACGGGCCTTAAACGTGTCGAAAATGGGCTAATTGCAATACAGGGACCAAAAGTGTAAATCTGCCAAACTATGGCCTAGCGGTGCGCTACACTTTTAGCGTAGCGGTGCGCTAGCCAAGTTCAGACCAGATTCAGTGTTTTTAACAGCCTGTTTTCAGCTGTTTAATCCTCCACCACATGTTCTAATTCGCTTAGTCAGCTGATAAGATCATATTTTAGCTTCCATAACCTTCCAACAAGTGTACGGATGTGATCGAATCACGTTATTCCATGAAATGATCTTAACGGTTACCCGAATACTATAAATACCCCACCCCCCATTGCTTTAAAACTCACAAGAATTCTGATTTGAGAGCTCTAAGTTGAAACCATTGTTTCATACCTGAGTTCTTGGATCGGGATTAGCATTCGGGGACCCTGGGTAAGTATTCTTTCGTTCTTTTCCTTATTTTATTGCTTTAAGAGTCAGAAAGTCAAACTTTGTTTGACTTTCAGCGTTGACCAGTAATGGTCAATGCGAAGTTCGTTTGAACTTCGCAACGTGAGTGTAATCACGTTGGTCATAGTCCCTTGGGACTATGCCCACTGATTACCACGTTGTCTAGAGTCGTAGGGTAGGCGATCTGATAAATCGCCTATACCTTCGAACTCGACCCATTTGGTCGATCATTAGGATCCGACCAAATACATTGGGTGACCATAGTAGGTAGGGAATAACCTTCCGAGGTTATACCCTATGGTCACATCGTTTGAGTAGTTGTATGATAGGTTGTTTATATGCCTTAGGTAAATTACCAGAATACCCTTTTCATGCATAAATGGGTAATTTAGCATATGTAACCTAAACTTTTGCCACATAACTGATTATGTAACATGTTTAGGCATATAACACTTGTCATAGGGCTAGTTAGGCGGTCCGAACGCGTTTCACGCGAACGACGCGTTAAAGTAGCATAAGCTACCTAAACGGGTCGTAATGGGTCGAAAGCACTTAAGTTAAGTTTCATTTAGTATGTAGGCTTTGTTAAACCATATCATATGAGTTCCTACACTCATTTGGTTTACAAACCCTAATACTACCCAGTCTTCCGATTTAGGTCCGGTTATTAACATAGTTACCTATATTAGGTGCCGTTTGATTTCCGTGATCTCTAGCTTTGCTTGGTGATTATCTTTAGACATCTGAGCAATCTCAAGTGAGTACATAGACCCCTCTTTTACTGTTTTCCAAACTGTTTTGGGGTGAAACACATGTGCCTACTTGTTACTTTCGTGCTTTCCTGTTTTCACATCATATACTGGTTATGTTCATTAGTACACTATTAGTACATTGATTTACATGACTTTTCTGCTTCGTATGTTAACTTAGCATACTTGGTACATCATTTTACATTACATTTCATGCTACGTGTGCCCATTGTGTGCATTACTTAGTACAACTGATTTCATCACATACTTACATTTTGACATTTGATCATACAAGTTATTACTTATCTTTTGACAAACTAAATGACTATCTATGGTTTTAAACACTGATTTCTCTAAAAACATAAAATAAATGGTTGAATTGTACTTATTTTGTTCACCAGACCGATTGTTAGTATGATATAGCGCTATAGGATTTGACACCCCATTCCTGTTGGCATGGAATGTCTGAAACCAATTTGTTGCTCCATCCAAATAGGGATTGCCTTTGTGGTATCCTTATAGTCTCAAAGGTGTATTTTGATGCACCAGGTCTGAATGAATTCTTAAATCACACTATTAAAGTATAGTTTGATATACTCTCATGTGTGGTATTGTTCAAAACCAACATATTTATTTTATTAATCATCCAAAGCATATTTTGATATGTTATTTACTAAACTAAAACATAGTTTAATATGTTATTTATCACATCCAAAGCATATTTTGATATGTTACTTACTAAACCAAAAACATAGTTTAATATGTTATTTATCACATCCAAAGCATATTTTGATATGTTACTTACTAAACCAAAAACATAGTTTAATATGCTACTTACAAATCCAAAGTATACTTTTTATATGCTACTATAAGGTTATTCGTTTAACTTTACATTACTTACCATACATAAACATTTCTTCAATTGTTAAACATAGACATTCTATATTGGTGGTTTGGTTTGATTAAGTGATTAAGTAATGATGCGTGTGTAATATGATACAAACATGGTGGATACGCCGCTGGTACTTCCTATATATAAGTGTTTGTATGGTATTACATGTCGTAGCGTTATTTGAATCATTTCAGTTTGATACATAGAACATTTTATACAAATAACATACTTTTCACAAGACATTGTTTTACAAACAACTTATCTTATACAAACTCATCTTAAATGGTTATTCATTTAACCATACATTATTTCACTTATTTATACATATCATCTGAACTTATTGTTTTTCAAATGATTTACAAGACAAAGCAAATTACAAGGTTCATGACTAAACATTTTCTCCAACATAAGTCATGAATTCTATTTTCACAAAACCTATGTATCTCACCGGCATTTTTATGCTGACGTACCTATTTTCACATGTGTTTTCAGGAGATGAAGCATAGGACTTATCAAGACATACTTAGGCGGACCTGTGCCTTAGTGACTTAAAACGAGACAAGACTAGTTAATTATGTTGTACTTCTTTGTTTATTAAGACATTGTAACACTTTTGATTAATAAAACGAAACTTCAATTGCCATGGATTTGAAACATTAATTCTGTTACAACACTCCTCGACATTTCCGCCACGTTTTGTATGTTCTACGTGGTCGGGGTGTGACACATATCTTACGTTCTGAATATATCCGGACATCCAAAAATTTATGTAATCATGAAAATAGTTTATTTTAGTGATTGGCATGATAAAATCCATTCGTCGCTTAATTTGGATCGTTTTTGCGTTCGTTACGACTTCCGTCGTAATTAACCGAACAACGCAACCATACGACCAAACGAGCTGACATCCGAGATGTTTTTGAGTGTATTTGAAGTTCCCTACACTTTAACAACATTTTAGAGCCTTGAAATGAGGTTAACGGGGCTTAAACATGCCAAAAATGCATCAAAATACAAGATTCTTAAGTGCAGGGACCATTTTGTCATTTCTGGAAGGAAGGCCCAGGCGGGCCGCGTAGCCTGGTGTCTCTGCTTACGCGGGGCACGTAGTACCTGCAGACAGAAACTTTGAATCTGGTCATCCAGCTGGTTTTTGATGGTTTTAAACATTGTTTTGGGATACCTTGGGCTAAATTTGATGGTTTTTAACTGTCCCATTGTTTAACAAAACCATGAGCCCAAGTGGAGGGCCAAGATCGAAGCACAAAAAGCGAGAAACAATCCTAATGGTTTACCGAATCCTATAAATACCCAAGCTCTCATTTGAATTATGCACACCTTGATCTGAATAACTCTAAGTTGAAGTTCTAAAACTTCATACCTGAGTGTTTTGGATCAAGATCTTCTTAGTTTGGACCCTTTGTAATCATTCTTTCGTTCGTTCGTTTATGCGTTTTAAGCATGAAAGTCAAACTGTGTTTGACTTTCTGCTTTGACCAGGTTATGGTCAACATGAAGTTCGTTGAACTTCGCAACGTGAGCGTAATCACGATGGTTATAGTCCCATGTGACTATACCTACTGATTACCACGTTGATTAGGCGTAGTGACGAGTCGTAGTTTCGGCCAAAATGCGTATTTATGCGTATTTTGTAACCAAACTACTCTTGGGTATCAAAACAGTTTGTTTTGATATCAAAACCTGTTTTCTAACTTAACTAAACATGTTAAAACATGTTTAGCTCGTCACTTTTTAGTCTTGTGCTTGTTTAGAGTCGTAAGTCAAGCGGTCTAAACCACCGCTTAGACTTTCGAACTAGACCCGTTTGGTCGATCATTAGGATCCGACCAAGCATGTTTAGTGACCATAGTTTGTATAGGGAATAACCTTCCGAGATTATACCTTATGGTCACTTAGGTTTAATTAGTTGTATGATAGGTAGTATATATGGCTTATGTAAATGACCAAAATACCCTTTCCATGCATAATTGAATTTTAAGCATATGTAACATAAACTTTTGTAGTAGGATTGATGTTATTACTGATGCGGAAGGGACTCTTTATGAAGGTGACAGTGTGTATAAAGCTTTTGTTCAACACTATGAGAAGTTCTTTGGTAGTCAAGGTGATATTTCGTTGCAACCAGCTCCGGATTTATTTCCAAAAGTCTTATCTCATAATGTTGCTACAAATATGGTCCGACATGTTAAGGAGGAGGAGGTCAAGAAGGCGATGTTCTCTATTGGCAATGATAAAGCTCCTGGACCTGATGGATATACGGCAGCGTTTTTCAAAAGTGCTTGGCCTCTTATTGGCAATGATATTTTTAATGCAATTAAAGATTTTTTTGAGACTGGTAACTTGCTTCGGGAATTGAATCATACTCTTATAGTTCTTATTCCAAAGGTGTCGACTCCCATGGTTGTTACTGATTTTTGGCCGATCGCTTGTTGTAATGTACTCTACAAGTGTATTAGCAAGATTATTGCTGACAGGATAAAGGGAGCCCTGAACGAGATTGTTAGCATAAATCAATCCGCCTTTGTTCCGGGTAGAAAGATTTCGGATAATATTATGTTAACGCAAGAGTTAATGCATAATTATCATCGAAATGTGGGTCCTCCCAGATGTGCGTTTAAAGTAGATATTCAAAAAGCTTATGATACGGTGGACTGGAGTTTTCTCAAAAGTGTGCTGCTTGGTTTTGGTTTTAACAGTAACATGGTGAAGTGGATCATGCTTTGTGTGTCTTCTACTTCATTTTCGGTTTGTGTTAATGACACGGTTCATGGTATTTTCAAAGGTAACCGAGGGTCAAGGCAAGGGGATCCAATATCTCCTTATTTGTTCACTCTTGTCATGGAGGTTTTGACGGGTATTCTTCAGCATGCAGTTCGGATAGATCCTTCATTTAAATTTCATAACAGATGTGAAAGACAGCAGATTATAAATCTCTGTTTTGCTGATGATCTTTTTCTTTTTGCTAGAGGAGAAGTGAATTCGGCCAACTGTATTATGTCCTCTCTTTCAAAATTCACTAAGATGTCGGGGTTAGTGCCTAGCAACCAGAAAAGCACGGTTTTCTTTTGTAACGTTAAAGATCATGTTAAACAGGCGATTCTGGACATTATGCCTTTTGTGGAAGGAAAGTTACCTGTCAAGTACTTGGGGGTCCCTCTTATTTCTTCTAAGCTTAGATATAATGATTGTCGTGTGCTTGTGGAAAAATTAGAGAAGCGAATAATGCATTGGAAGAACAAATTATTATCGTTTGCGGGTAGACTTCAACTTATTATATCAGTTCTGTCTTCTATGCATATTTATTGGTCCTTGGTTTTTATCTTGCCAACTCGGGTTATACAGGAGCTTGAAGCCAGAATGAGAAATTTCTTATGGTCTCAAGATGTGTCGTTTAGTAGAGGTAAAGCTAAAGTTTCTTGGAAATCTGTTTGTACTCCTAGGTATGAAGGAGGTTTAGGCATTAGACGTATTGGGGATATGAATAAAGCCCTGATGGCGTCTCATATTTGGAGTATTATGTCGAAACGTGACTCCCTATAGGTCGAGCTTCTTGGGTTTGTAAAGCGCCGTCGAACTCTTGTTGGTCGTGGAGGAAGCTTATTCAGTTGCGGCCTTTCATTCGTAATCACGTTTGGTCCGAGTTAGGGAATGGCCGTAATACATCAGCTTGGTTTGATTTTTGGAGCGATTTGGGGCCTCTTGGTGATTTTCTGTCGCCAAGAACTATTACGGATGCTGATTTTCGTTTGGATGACCCGGTGGTCAATATTTTCTCTAACGGTACTTGGAATTTGCCTGTTGCATGGAGGGATCTTTTCCCTGTTCTCATTCAGCTTGATCACTTTCATTTAGAACCGTCAAAAGCTGACCGTTTGCTATGGAAATATGGTGGTGACTTTCATGAATTCTCTTCGTCGGCTGTTTGGCATTCGGTTCAGCATAGAGAACCAGATGTGGACTGGTGCAGCATTGTTTGGTTTGCCCAATGTATCCCTAGACATGCGTTTATGATGTGGTTGATAATGAAGGGTAAGCTTCTTACTCAAGACAAAATTCTGCAATGGGATTTTTCTCGGCGTAAAAACATGAATATGATGTGCTGTTTGTTATGCTATGAGAATTTTGATTCTCACTCTCATTTATTTTTTGAGTGTAAATTCTCCTCTCAAGTGTGGCTTATGGTTCGTAATAAAGTGGGGATGACTTCTGTGAGTTTGAGATGGGTGGATATCGTCGAATGGCTATGTGCTCGAGTTCGGTCAAATAAAGCTGAGGTATATGTTGCTAAGCTTCTAGTCGCCGCAGCTGCTTATACTATTTGGCAAGAGCGGAATGCAAGGTTGTTTAAAAATCAAGTGAGACCTCCCGAAACAGTTAGTGATATGATTCTGAAAACAGTGAGATACAAGTTGATGGGAGCGAAGTTGAAGAACACTGATAGGGTGCGCAAGATGCTTGGAGATTGGGAGGTTACAAACGAAAGTAAAGATGATGGAGGCTGAATAGTCTGTAGTTTGTTTTTGTCTAGATGTTTGTGTAGGTGTTCTTTCTTGGTTGTTTTGTTCGTTTCTTGTTTGTTTTGGTTTACTTTCATGGGGCATGTCTCATGATTGAACTAGTGTAGTCTCTATACACTACTTGTTTCTATTTGGTTGTGAATATATAGAATCACCGGGGTAACCCTTTACCCAAAACATAAACTTTTGTCACTTAACTAATTATGCAACATATTTAGGCATATAATACTTGTCATATGACTAGTTAGACGTCTCGAATGCGCATTTGCGCGAACGACGCGTTAAAGTAGCGTAAGCTACCTTTAATGGGTCGAAAGCACTTAGGTTAGGTTCTGATTTAGAATGTAGGCTTTGTTAAACCATATCACATGAGTTCCAATACTCATTTGGTTTACAAGACCTCATTCTGTCTGATCTTCCGATTTAGGTGTCGATTATTTGACTAGTGATTCGATTACTAGGTGTTGCTTGATTTCTCTGGTTTACTTGAGTTTGTTGAAGTTCTTTTGATTAAGGATACTTTGCACTTCAAGTGAGTACATAGTTCCCCTATTTTACTGTTTTCGATTGTTTTGGGGTGATTCATATGTGTTAAACGATTTTTGAGGTTTAAACGATGGTTTCAAAAGCGATTAAAATGGTTTATATTAAATTAATAACGATTTCGATAAAGTGAACGAACTTGTTGGTTGTAATTACATAACGAATGACATTCATTAGCATTGATCAAGCCGACCAGTATTAGGTTACGGTACCATAGGATCTGACAAATCCCGTTATCAGACTGCACCCATGGTTATGTGTGGGGGTTGTGGGTAATGACTGAATCTGATGATAGTTAACTTACCCTTTGGTGGTTTGTTAATGCGAGAAGCGAGATAGTCGAGTCACGAAGGTTTGAATGTTATTAGCGAGACGACCAAAAGTAGTTTTCACAATTAAAACGAGTTAGACGAATTTTGGGGCGAGTTAAACGATTTGAAACGACTTAAACGAGATAAATGATTTGATTAAACGATTGGTTTTGGGTTGTGATTAGATAGTGGGACGGGTGTAGCATGATAAAAGCATGGTAGATACGCCGCTGGTACATCTTATATATAAGTGCTCTTATCATATTACATTTTGTGTCATTATTTAGTTCACTAGGGAAACGATGTCACACAACGAGGTTTTTGAAATTATATAAACCATACGAGTTTTATTAACGAGTTTTTACGAGATGTTTTACAATTCGATTTAATTAAATAAATGTTTTGGGGTTAAGAATCATGGCTACGAGATTTTACAAATTATAACCAACTTGATTTGAGTTGGTTAATTATGTCGCAATACTATATTTTTTTTCAAAACAAGGTTTTTAACAAGGTATTGCAACATATAAACGAGCCATGAATCCGATACTCTTATAAAACCTATGTGCTCGCCAGCATTTCTTTGCTGACTTTGTTTTTACATATGTTTCAGGTGATGTTGCTTGATGTTGATTGCTAGGATGCATGAGTCACATAGGATCTGGACAAGGCCTTAGTGACATAATAACAATGATAGTCGATATGTAACTTGTTTGTTTTGTGTTAAAAAATGTAAATTACTTAACGAATCAATAAAATGAAACTTTTTGTATCCATGGTTGTGAAACAATAATTCTGCCATGACACTCCCCGACGTTTCCACCGCGGTTTTGTTGTTTTAACGGTCGGGGTGTGATAATAACGAATCTCACAGTCGTAATCGTTAAGAAGTTCAACCATCGGCGTTGGCGCATATTCAGTTCCTTTTGGTTGAGGATGTGTTGTAGGCTCTTATGGTCGGTGAAGACCGTACACTTGGTATCGTAAAGGTAGTGTCGCCAAATCTTCAACGCAAAAACAACTGCGCCTAGCTCGAGGTCGTGGGTCATATAGTTCTTCTCGTGGATCTTGAGCTGACGAGAGGCGTATGCGATAACGTTGTCCCGTTGCATGAGAACACAACCGAGACCAAGGTTCGAGACATCATAATAGACAACGAAGTCATCGTTTTCGTCGGGTAGAGCGAGGATAGGAGCATTATAGAGCATATGCTTGAGAGTCTGAAAGGCTTTCTCTTGTTCGGTTCCCCAAACAAAAGGTTTATCTTTATGCGTCAAAGAAGTAAGCGGAACGGCGATTTTAGAAAAGTCAGCAATGAATCGATGGTAATAGCCCGCCAATCCGAGGAACGAACGAACATCGGATAGTGATTTTGGAGTAACCCAACTCTCAACAGCTTCGATCTTCGCGGGGTCGACGTGTATACCTTGGCTATTGACGATGTGACTGAGGAATTGAACCTCCTCTAGCCAAAATTCGCACTTGGAGAACTTGGCATAGAGTCGATTCCCTTGGAGTAATTCGAGAACCAAATGTAGATGTTGCGCATGTTCGGCTTTCGACTTAGAATAGATAAGGATATCATTGATGAACACGATAACGAAGCGGTCAAGAAATGGTTTACACACGCGATTCATCAAGTCCATGAAAACCGCGGGTTCGGAAAGCAGTTTACACACCCAAGGGCATTACGACGAATTCATAGTGGCCGTATCGGGTTCGGAAAGCGGTTTTCGGTATATCTTCCTTCTGGATTCGTAACTGGTGATAGCCTGAGTGTAAATCAATCTTCGAGAAACACGTAGCACCTTGCAATTGGTTAAACAAATCATCGATTCGGGGCAGGGGATAGTGATTCTTGATAGTCAGCTTATTCAACTCCCTATAGTCGATGCACATCCGGAACGACTCGTCCTTCTTTTTGACGAAAAGAACTGGTGCGCCCCAAGGAGACGTGCTAGGGCGAATGAAGCCTTTGTCAAGTAATTCCTGGAGTTGACTCTAGAGTTCGCGCATTTCGGACGGAGCGAGGCGATAAGGAGATTTAGAAACAGGATTAGTGTAATACCCAAAAATTTAAAACTATTATTATTATTATTATTATTTATTTTAGTTAATAGGAAACCCTAATTAAGACACCCAAGTAATTCCGTACAAACCCTAGAAATTTCAGAATTTTCAGAATCAGGATTAGGGCCCCTAAAACTCAGGGGGGGATAAAACCTAGTTACGATTATCCACATAACTACCTGTAGAAATCGAATTTAAGAAATCCGTCAACTCAGCAAGCCTACTCATACACGTGGCAACCCTATGAAAATAGGTTGGCAGTCGCGCTGCGCGACGGCTATAGGTGTTACCAGTCGCGCTACGCGACTGGGTCAAAAATCCAGTATAAATAGAGGATGTTGGGACTTGATTCTGGGCACAAAAACGACGTTCAAACTTCAAATTCACTCTGAGTTATCATCCAATTACTCTCCAAACACACACAAAACACTAATTAAGAGTAGCGGGGTGCTGCAGAACAGGGTAATAACTCGATCGCTATTACGATTCATTGTCCGATCAATCAATATATCCAATGGATGTTTAAGTGCTGCCCACATTAGGGTTATACTTTGTCGTTCGTCATTAATTTGACGGATCATCGTTAATTCGATGGATAAAGTATTGTACTTTGTCGTTCGTCATTAATTTGACGGATCATCGTTAATTCGATGGATGAAGTATCGCACTTTGTCGTTCGTTGCGAGAATTTGATCTCGTGAGTTATCGTAAAGGCTGTATTAAGTTACTAACCTAGTTTGTGTGCATGTTATTTAAATTAGGTTAAAAGACTAATCAGTAATCTAAACTCTGTCCGTATAAATCTGAAATAATATCACAAGGTAGCATCAATTTGGAATTATTAAGGTACGGATCCTTACCCCACTCCTTGTTGTTTGATATTCAATTGTTATAAACCCATTAAATTCATATATCTTTTAAAACTCCTCACGTCTTTGATTATCGATTCATTTGACAGTCCGTTCGAAATTCTTTTCTAATCATTTGAATTAAGCTTTCATGTCATGCGATAGTATTCTGTTAGTTATACTCATTATCGCATGTTCCAATATATGTTCCGTTTTGTTATGAAAATAAGTTTTATAAGTTATGTGAATAAGACCAATTGTACTCTGATACCCTGAGTATCGCTTCTCGTGGAGTGTCCCACGAGCATGTTGTTGCGGCATCGACATCATGTGCTCCATCCGTGACGGAGAGATTAGTTCACGGCGTCTCTTAAGTACAAGTGTGGTACATAAGGCTATTAGGAGGCGTATGGATCGATCCTAGAATTTAAGTTAATGAGATGGATAACAGGTATGCCAACTGGCCATCTCGTGTGATAAGTATGCAGGAGTAGCTACCTGTGTATTGTCACGTTTTCAGTTTGCTCATGGGTACATCCGTAAGATATGATTATGAAATTATGTTCTTGCATTGTATAAGTTTTGCATAAAGCGTTATTTGTTCTTTGAGCCTATAATTCCGTACTGAGCATTCGGCTCATTCCGTATAAATTTTTTATTTACAGGTCAGCAGGTTATCTTGGGCGGGGGAAAGAGAGAAGAATAAAGCTTAGGAATAAATCTGAAGATGTTAGTTAATAAAATTGAATATGTCTGCTTGTATATTAATCTTAAGTTTCGTTGTTATATGATTGTATCCTTGTCAAATAAATAAATGGAATTATGACTTTTGTTTATGATACTACTGGTATTGTGACACGTCAGCCCTTCCGGGTTGGGGTGTTACAATTAGCTCCAGGAATGAGGTCAATACGAAAATCAATATCACGACTCGGGGGTAATGTCACACCCCGACCGCGTAAAACAACAAATCGCGGCGGAATCGTCGGGGAGTGTTGTAACAGAATCATTGTTTCATAACACATGGAATTTGAAGTTTTGTTTTATTGAATTAAAAGAGATTACAATGTCTTAAAAACAAAGAAACATAACATAATTAGCTAGTCGCAATCTTTTATTGTCACTAAGGCCCAAGTCCGCCTAAGTGTAACTTGATCAATCCTATGCATCATCTCCTGAAAACACATGTGAAAATAGGTACGTCAGCATAAAAATGCCTGTGAGATACATAGGTTTTATTGATTTAGGATTCATGACTTGTAAGTTTAAAGAAAATGTTTGTCAAAAGTTAGTCATGAACCTTGTAAAATGTTTTTTTTTTT
This sequence comes from Helianthus tuberosus, assembly GCA_030545235.1. NCBI lineage: Eukaryota > Viridiplantae > Streptophyta > Magnoliopsida > Asterales > Asteraceae > Helianthus > Helianthus tuberosus. The sequence continues at coordinate 13,165,930 of JARYGA010060842.1, read as the reverse complement.
GGTAAAGGGTTACCCCGGTGAATTTTATTACCATCAACAAATAATACAAGAGGGGGCCTAAGTGACACCCTATTCTCAAGTATGACATGCCATACCCAAGTTAAACAAACGAAACAAGCGAAAAGCAAACAAGTCACTCGACAAACACCTAAACAAGCAAAACAAGCGACCAAAGACCTCTAATCTTAGCCGCAATCATCATCAGCCACAAGCAGACCCCTAGGATTTCAGGAACGGGAGTTGTCAAGTCCTATGGTACCACTACCTACTACCGAGCGGCATGATCGGTGTTAATGAATGTATTAGTTTGTTAAACAAACCAAATGTAATACCAAATGTAAGCATGTTTAATGAAAACAATGTACCTAGTATGCTAAGTGAACATACAAAGTAGAAATGTAAAACAATGTGTCCATATGCTGAGTAAACATATGCAACAGAAATGCAATGTAAAACAATGTGCTCTAGGCGATTTGGGCGAATTGGTGAGATCTTCCAATCCTGATCGTGATTAATTGTGCTTAGCAACTAGGGTGTTTTGATTCCTTTATTTGTAACATCTGTGTCTGAAATCTTTGTAAACAGTTCAGTTATCAATAAAATATATTTTTTTGATCCCAATATTTGTTTGTTTATGTTTTACATTTTTCATGTTTTGACTTTTATTCAATTTCAAACTCTATATCGCTTTCTGGAGAATTATACGCAAACTGGTGCGTAAACGTAATCAGTTTAATGCGAAAAATACTCCGGAACATCAATTTATGCTTAACATACCTTAAATAGCCTTTACATAACTTAGAAATAAGTTATGAAGGTATTGGTATGGCAAAATCAAGTCAATTCGCTTACAGGGACTAAAATTGACAAACTGTGAAAGTATGCCAATTTGAACTGTAACAAACTTTCCGAAACATGGCCATAAGTTAAACACACCCTAAATATCCTTTACATGGCTTAGAAATAGGCTTTGAGGGGTTCGGTGTGCTAAAATAAACTTTATGCTCATTCAGGGACTAAAAGCGTCAAAAAGTGCACAAGTTTGCATTTTCGCGCATAACTTACGTCCTGAATACATCCGGACATCCAAAACATTTATGTAAGCACTAAAATATTTTATTTTAGTGTTTGGCATGAGAAAAATCCATTCGTCGCGCAATTTGGATCGTTTTTCGCGCTTATGCGCATTCCGTCGTAATTAAGCAAACATCGCGATCGTACGACCGAACGAACCGACATCCGGCATATTTTTGAGCATGTTTCATGTCCACAATGTTTAGGCATCATTTTAGGGCCTTAAAGTTGGCTTAACGGGCCTTAGAAGTGTTGAAATGAGCTTAAAACACCAACAGGGACTGAAACTGACATTCTGCAAACTTGTTTCTGAACTGTAACACTCAGGCGGCCCACGTAAGTTTCTGTTGCCTCTTACGCGGCCCGTGTCAGCCTCTCTGATGTGCAGAATTGTTGCAAACAGCCTGTTCCAGCTGTTATACCATCACTTTCCACTTGCAAACGGTTTTTACAACACCATGGGCCATTTCTATGGGTTTTAATGGTTTAGTAAAACTAAGGGCACACTTGGACGGTTGAGATCGAGGCACGTTTTTTGACAAACGATCCTAACGGCTCTACATTTCCTATAAATACCCCCCATGTTTGCTCATTTCCCTCACAATTGAAATCTGATTCAAAGCTCTCTAAGTGGAAGTTTATAGGCTTCCTACCTGAGAGTGAATCGGGTTCGAATCTTGCGGGGACCTTCTGTAAGTATTCTTTCGCGTTTATCGTTCGTTTTTAGCTCGAAAGTCAAGCTGCGTTTGACTTTCTGCATTGACCAGTTTATGGTCAATGCAAAGTTCGTTTGAACTTCATAACGTGAGCGTAATCACGATGGTTATAGTCCCTAGTGATTATACCTACTGATTACCACGTTATCTAGGCTCAGTGACGAGTCGTAGTTTCGGGCAAAATGCGTGTTCTCGCGTATTTTGTAACCAAACTACTCTAGGGTATCAAAACCGTTTGTTTTGATACCAAACCTGTTTTCTAACTTAACTAAACATGTCCTAGCATGTTTAGCTCGTCACTTTTAGAATTGTGCTTGTCTAGGGTCGTAAGGGTAAGCGATCTAACCAATCGCTTATGCTTTCGAACCCGACCCATTTGGTCGATCATTAGGATCCGACCAAATACATTAGGTGACCATAGTAGTATAGGGAATAACCTTCCGAGGTTATACCTTATGGTCACATCGTTTGAGTAGTTGTATGATAAGTAGTTCTTATGCCTTAGGTAAATTACCAAAATACCCTTTTTGAACTAAAATTCATTTTAAGCCTATGTAACGTAACTTTTGCCATCTAAACTGATTTAACAACAATATTAAACATGTTAAGGCATATCTTACTTGTCATAGGGCTAGTTAGGCGATCCAAACGCGTTTTACGCGAACGACGCGTTAAAGTAGCATAAGCTACCTAAACGGGTCATAACGGGTCAAAAGCACTTAGGATAAGTTTCGTTTTAGTATGTAGGCTTTGTTAAACCATATTACATGAGTTCCTACACCCATTTGGTTTACAAACCCTCATACTACCCGATCCTCCATTCAGGTCCGTTTATTAATGTAGTTACCTATATTAGGTGCCGTTTGATTCCGTAATCTTCTAGCTTTTCTTGGTGGATATCTAAAGTCTATTGAGCAATCTCAAGTGAGTACATAGACCCCTCTTTTACTGTTTTTCAAACATTTTGGGGTGAAACACATGTGCCTACTTGTTACTTTCATGCTTTCCATGATTTCATATCACATGCTTATTATGTTCATTAGTACACTTATAGTACATGATTTCATTGTGTTTATGCTATGTATGTCCATTGTGTGCATACTTAGTACATCGTTTTACATTACATTTTATGCTATGTATGTCCATTGTATGCATACTTAGTACATCGTTTATATTACATTTTATGCTATGTATGTCCATTGTGTGGATACTTAGTACATTATTTTACATGACATTTCACGCTATGTGTGTACATTTGATTACATACTTAGTGCATTGTTTTTCACATGCTTACATGTTGGTATGACATTTGGTTTGTTTCAATGGGACAAAAATACATTCATTAACAATAGCTACGCCGCTCGTTAGTAGGTAGTGGTACCATAGGAATTGACAACTCCCGTTCCTGACATCCTAGGTATGTTTGGATGGAAGGAATGACCGAATTCGAATACATAACTCAGATGAACCTTTAATTTGTTTAAAGGTTTATCACCACAGTCTCAAGGCTTGAATGTATGCATTTTTACAATACCGCATAGATGTTCGTATCAGTATAGCATGCAGTTTTCTACAAAACATAACTTTGATTTACTTCAATACCTTGTTTTGTACATTTTACCTATGGTATTTGATATATTTCACTTGCCATACATGACATTTTGTTTACACATTACATGATTGACATCTGACATAGACATTTTTGATAATGATATACTTATTTCATAAACTGCATTTTGACATAAACATTTTGACATAGTTACACAAAGACATTTAACAAATGGTTTAGACATGGGCAATTTACATTGGTGGTTTGTTTTGTATAGTGATTTAAGTAACGAGGCGTGTATAATATGATACAAGTATGGTGGATACGCCGCTGGTACTTCCTATATATAAGTGCTTGTATGGTATTACACATCGCAGCGTTATTTGAATCATTTCAGTTTAGACATATAACTTTTTACACAAATAATATGTTTTTCACAAGACATTATTTTACAAATAACTTATTTTATACAAAACTCATTATACTTGGCTATTCACTTAACCTTACATTTTTCCTTTACATATCATCTACTTTATCATCGTTTTTCAAAAGATTTATCAAACAAAACAATTAACAAGGTTCATGACTAACTTTTATTAAACATTTCTTTAAACTCAAGTCATGAATCCTATTTTCATAAAACCTATGTATCTCACAGGCATTTTTATGCTGACGTACCTATTTTCACATGTGTTTCAGGTAATGGTGCATAGGTTTGAGCAGGACATACTAGGGCGGACCTGTGCCTTAGAGACTTAAAATGAAGATAGAACTAGTTTAAATAACGTTATGTACTCTTTGTTCAGTTGTTTTAAGACAATATACTCCTTTTGTTTTTGAATAAAACATAACTTTAATTGCCATGGTTGTGAAACAATTAATTCTGTTACAACACTCCCTGACGTTTCCGCCGCGGTTGCATGTTATACGCGGTCGGGGTGTGACATTATTGGTAAGGAATCCTGATTACCCTTCGTTTCTAATCACTTGAAGTCGGATTAGGGTTTTCGTTTTAGGGTTTTTTTTTCTTTTTCAAATCGATCGGCTGAAGATATGACCACGGGGTTTTAATCGGCTGATTCTTAATTCTTATTCGGCTGTCCGTTTCGCGTTAGGGTTTCGGCAGTTTAAATTCCTTTCATTCGCTGATTAATTGTTGTTCAGTCACAACGTAAACTGTTCCAATTAGTTTGGCTAATCAGTCCCTAGTGCGTTCTACTTTAGGGATCTGGCTGGTTGCTGTTTGAGGCTTGTTTGTGACTGTTGTTATGGATGGCCAAAATGCAGAAAACTCAAATGTGTTTGTGAGAAAGATTAAGAACATTGATGGTAAACCATTTGAGCCAAGACAAACATCACTTATGGCGGCTAGGGTTGCTGAAATGCCGTGTAAGAAGGTATGTTTTATGATGCCGCTTACCGATTCTGAACATGTTATTGGCAGTTCTGATTCTCCCAATCAGAATTATGCGAAGGTCTTTGACAAGCGAAAGGTAGCATTTGTGCTACCGTTGAATGATGTTAGTCCTCCTCGTGTTCAAAATCAGAAACAGGATGATAATGCTCATGTCCAATCTTATGCGGATGTGGTCCTAAATGAACAGTTCGAGCAGGGTGATATTAAGCGGGGTAGTGATTCAAATCAGAATCAGAATGATGATAAAAATGCTAGGAAGGCCAATGATGCGGCTGATCAAGTTCCTAAAGTCAAGTTTTGATCTCTAAACATGCTTGTGTTTCACAAGACTTGATGGGTAAAGAATTACCCTATCACATTAAGCCTGATCTTGTTTTGAAGGACAATGGATCGTATTATTTCATGGACCGTTTGTGGGTCCCAAGCCAAGATAATCTTCGCACTCTGCTTATGGATGAAGCTCATAAGTCTCGCTATTCTGTCCATCCTGGCTCAGACAAAATGTATAAGGATCTTCGTACTCAGTATTGGTGGCCTGGTATGAAGAAAGACATTGCCTTGTATGTTTCAAAATGCCTTACTTGTCTCAAGGTTAAGGCTGAACACCAACATCCTTCTGGTCTTTTGGAGCAACCAGAGATCCCAGTTTGGAAATGGGAGAACATTACTATGGAACTCATTACCAAACTTCCGTGCACGAAGAAAGGTCATGATGCCATCTGGGTAGTCGTTGATCGTCTTACTAAGTCAGCGCATATCTTGCCAATCCGTGAGGATTTTCCTGCTGACAAACTTGCTAAAATCTATGTGGATGAAATTGTAGCTTGACATGGTGTTCCTTTGAACATCATTTCTGACAGAGATGCTCGCTTCACTTCTCATTTTTGGAGAACCATGCAATCTGCTATGGGGACCCAACTTAACCTGAGCACAGCTTATCATCCGCAAACGGATGGTCAATCTGAAAGAACAATCCAGACTCTGGAGGATATGCTTAGAGCTTGCGTGATCGACTTTGGTGGTAGTTGGGATTCGCATCTCCCATTGATTGAATTCTCCTACAACAACAGTTATCACTCTAGCATCAAAATGGCTCCTTTCGAGGCTCTCTATGGTCGAAAATGTCGTTCACCAGTCTGCTGGAATAAGATCGGTGAGGCTCAGCTTACTGGACCTGCCCTCATTTTAGAGACAACTGACAAGAATAAGAAAGTTCGTGATAACCTTCAGACAGCTAGAAGCCGTCAAAAGAGTTACGCGGACCCAAAACGCAAGTCCTTGGAATTTCAAGTCGGTGATCGAGTATTACTTAAGGTCTCACCTTGGAAAGGTGTGATCAGATTTGGAAAGAAAGGAAAACTTGCACCTAGATACGTTGGACCATTCAAGATCGTCGAAAGAATCGGTAAGGTAGCCTACAGACTTGAGTTACCTCCTGAACTTGGAAATGTTCATCCAACTTTTCACGTGTCCAAACTCAAGAGGTTTTTAGCTTATGAGAACCTCCACATACCGCTTGACGAAATTCGTGTTGACAAAACACTGAAATTTGTTGAGAAGCCAGTGGAAATCATGGAACGTGAAGTCAAGTGGCTTAAACGCAAGCGCATTCCTTTGGTCAAAGTTCGCTGGGAAGCTAAATGTGGACCCGAGTTTACTTGGGAACGCGAAGATCAAATGAAGGCGAAGTATCCGCATCTTTTCCCGCGAGTTTCCTCTAAACAAATTTCGGGACGAAATTTCCACAAGTAGGGGAGACTGTAACATCTGTGTCTGAAATCTTTGTAAACAGTTCAGTTATCAATAAAATATAGTTGTTTGATCCCAATATTTTTTTGTTTATGTTTTACATTTTTCATGTTTTGACTTTTATTCAATTTCAAACTCTATATCGCTTTCTGGAGAATTATACGCAAACAGGTGCGTAAACGTAATCAGTTTAATGCGACAAATACTCCGGAACATCAATTTATGCTTAACATACCTTAAATATCCTTTACATAACTTAGAAATAAGTTTTGAAGGTATTGGTATGGCAAAATCAAGTCAATTCGCTTACAGGGACTAAAATTGACAAACTGTGAAAGTATGCCAATTTGAACTGTAACAAACTTTCCGGAACATGGCCATAAGTTACACACACCCTAAATATCCTTTACATGGCTTGGAAATAGGCTTTGAGGGGTTCGGTGTGCTAAAATAAACTTTATGCTCATTCAGGGACTAAAAGCGTCAAAAAGTGCACAAGTTTGCATTTTCGCGCATAACTTACGTTCTGAATACATCCGGACATCCAAAAAATTTATGTAAGCACTAAAATATTTTATTTTAGTGTTTGGCATGAGAAAAATCCATTCGTCGCGCAATTTGGATCGTTTTTCGCGCTTATGCGCATTCCGTCGTAATTAAGCAAACATCGCGATCGTACGACCGAACGAACCGACATCCGGCATATTTTTGAGCATGTTTCATGTCCACAATGTTTAGGCATCATTTTAGGGCCTTAAAGTTGGCTTAACGGGCCTTAGAAGTGTTGAAATGAGCTTAAAACACCAACAGGGACTGAAACTGACATTCTGCAAACTTGTTTCTGAACTGTAACACTCAGGCGGCCCGCGTAAGTTTCTGTTGCCTCTTACGCGGCCCGCGTCAGCCTCTCTGATGTGCAGAATTGTTGCAAACAGCCTGTTCCAGCTGTTATACCATCACTTTCCACTTGCAAACGGTTTTTACAACACCATGGGCCATTTCTATGGGTTTTAATGGTTTAGTAAAACTAGGGGCACACTTGGACGGTTGAGATCGAGGCACGTTTTTCGACAAACGATCCTAACGGCTCTACATTTCCTATAAATACCCCCCATGTTTGCTCATTTCCCTCACAATTGAAATCTGATTCAAAGCTCTCTAAGTGGAAGTTTATAGGCTTCCTACCTGAGAGTGAATCGGGTTCGAATCTTGCGGGGACCTTCTGTAAGTATTCTTTCGCGTTTATCGTTCGTTTTTAGCTCGAAAGTCAAGCTGCGTTTGACTTTCTGCATTGACCAGTTTATGGTCAATGCAAAGTTCGTTTGAACTTCATAACGTGAGCGTAATCACGATGGTTATAGTCCCTAGTGATTATACCTACTGATTACCACGTTATCTAGGCTCAGTGACGAGTCGTAGTTTCGGGCAAAATGCGTGTTCTCGCATATTTCGTAACCAAACTACTCTAGGGTATCAAAACCGTTTGTTTTGATACCAAACCTGTTTTCTAACTTAACTAAACATGTCCTAGCATGTTTAGCTCGTCACTTTTAGAATTGTGCTTGTCTAGGGTCGTAAGGGTAAGCGATCTAACCAATCGCTTATGCTTTCGAACCCGACCCATTTGGTCGATCATTAGGATCCGACCAAATACATTAGGTGACCATAGTAGTATAGGGAATAACCTTCCGAGGTTATACCTTATGGTCACATCGTTTGAGTAGTTGTATGATAAGTAGTTCTTATGCCTTAGGTAAATTACCAAAATACCCTTTTTGAACTAAAATTCATTTTAAGCCTATGTAGGCTTTGTTAAACCATATTACATGAGTTCCTACACCCATTTGGTTTACAAACCCTCATACTACCCGATCCTCCGTTCAGGTCCGTTTATTAATGTAGTTACCTATATTAGGTGCCGTTTGATTCCGTAATCTTCTAGCTTTGCTTGGTGGATATCTAAAGTCTATTGAGCAATCTCATGTGAGTACATAGACCCCTCTTTTACTGTTTTTCAAACATTTTGGGGTGAAACACATGTGCCTACTTGTTACTTTCATGCTTTCCATGATTTCATATCACATGCTTATTATGTTCATTAGTACACTTATAGTACATGATTTCATTGTGTTTATGCTATGTATGTCCATTGTGTGCATACTTAGTACATCGTTTTACATTACATTTTATGCTATGTATGTCCATTGTGTGCATACTTAGTACATCGTTTATATTACATTTTATGCTATGTATGTCCATTGTGTGCATACTTAGTACATTATTTTACATGACATTTCACGCTATGTGTGTACATTTGATTACATACTTAGTGCATTGTTTTTCACATGCTTACATGTTGGTATGACATTTGGTTTGTTTCAATGGGACAAAAATACATTCATTAACATTAGCTACGCCGCTCGTTAGTAGGTAGTGGTACCATAGGAATTGACAACTCCCGTTCCTGACATCCTAGGTATGTTTGGATGGAAGGAATGACCGAATTCGAATACATAACTCAGATGAACCTTTAATTTGTTTAAAGGTTTATCACCACAGTCTCAAGGCTTGAATGTATGCATTTTTACAATACCGCATCGATGTTCGTATCAGTATAGCATGCAGTTTTCTATAAAACATAACTTTGATTTACTTCAATACCTTGTTTTGTACATTTTACCTATGGTATTTGATATATTTCACTTGCCATACATGACGTTTTGTTTACACATTACATGATTGACATCTGACCTAGACATTTTTTATATTGATATACTTATTTAATAAACTGCATTTTGACATAAACATTTTGACATAGTTACACAAAGACATTTAACAAATGGTTTAGACATGGGCAATTTACATTGGTGGTTTGTTTGGGTAAAGTGATTTAAGTAACGAGGCGTGTATAATATGATACAAGTATGGTGGATACACCGCTGGTACTTCCTATATATAAGTGCTTGTATGGTATTACACATCGCAGCGTTATTTGAATCATTTCAGTTTAGACATATAACATTTTACACAAATAACATGTTTTTCACAAGACATTATTTTACAAACAACTTATTTTATACAAAACTCATTATACTTGGCTATTCACTTAACCTTACATTTTTCCTTTACATATCATCTACTTTATCATCGTTTTTCAAAAGATTTATCAAACAAAACAATTAACAAGGTTCATGACTAACTTTTATTAAACATTTCTTTAAACTCAAGTCATGAATCCTATTTTCATAAAACCTATGTATCTCACAGGCATTTTTATGCTGACGTACCTATTTTCACATGTGTTTCAGGTAATGGTGCATAGGTTTGAGCAGGACATACTAGGGCGGACCTGTGCCTTAGAGACTTAAAATGAAGATAGAACAAGTTTAAATAACGTTATGTACTCTTTGGTCCGTTGTTTTAAGACAATATACTCCTTTTGTTTTTGAATAAAAGATAACTTTAATTGCCATGGTAGTGAAACAATTAATTCTGTTACAACACTCCCCGACGTTTCCGCCGCGGTTGCATGTTATACGCGGTCGGGGTGTGACATTATTGGTAAGGAATCCTGATTACCCTTCGTTTCTAATCACTTGAAGTCGGATTAGGGTTTTCGTTTTAGGGTTTTTTTTTCTTTTTTAAATCGATCGGCTGAAGATATGACCACGGGGTTATAATCGGCTGATTCTTAATTCTTATTCGGCTGTCCGTTTCGCGTTAGGGTTCCGGCAGTTTAAATTCCTTTCATTCGCTGATTGATTGTTGTTCAGTCACAACGTAAACTGTTCCAATCAGTTTGGCTAATCAGTCCCTAGTGCGTTCTACTTTAGGGATCTGGCTGGTTGCTGTTTGAGGCTTGTCTGTGACTGTTGTTATGGATGGCCAAAATGCAGAAAACTCAAATGTGTTTGTGAGAAAGATTAAGAACATTGATGGTAAACCATTTGAGCCAAGACAAACATCACTTATGGCGGCTAGGGTTGCTGAAATGCCGCGTAAGAAGGTATGTTTTATGATGCCGCTTACCGATTCTGAACATGTTATTGGCAGTTCTGATTCTCCCAATCAGAATTATGCGAAGGTCTTTGACAAGCGAAAGGTAGCATTTGTGCTACCGTTGAATGTTGTTAGTCCTCCTCGTGTTCAAAATAAAAAACAGGATGATAATGCTCATGTCCAATCTTATGCGGATGTGGTCCTAAATGAACAGTTCGAGCAGGGTGATATTAAGCGGGGTAGTGATTCAAATCAGAATCAGAATGATGATAAAAATGCTAGGAAGGCCAATGATGCGGCTAATCAAGTTCCTAAAGTCAAGTTTCGATCTCTAAACTCAGATGTCTCATTGGATGGAGTGGATGTAGTGCTTCCGATTGATTCTGTTCTCCAGGTTAACAACAGGGTAGCTAACACTCTTTATGGTTATTTCCTGGGGGATAGGATTGCGTATCCAGTAGTTGAACACTTTGTGAGAACAAATTGGAAGAAACATGGTCTTCAGAAAAATATGATGAATTCAAATGGGTTCTTTTTCTTCAAGTTTGAAGACAGAAAGGGTATGGATGTTGTTCTTGAAGGGGGTCCCTGGATGATCCGTAACAAACCTATGTTTCTCAACATTTTTTTTGGGTAAAAGGGTTACCCCGGTGATTCTATATATCAACAAACCAAATAAAACAACTAATGTGGAAAACCCACACTAGTTCAATCATGGGACACCCCCCATGAAAGTAAACCCGGACAACAAAAACAAGAAGCCATAAACAACAAGACCAACCAACTAGACTATTATCTAGAGAAGCAAAAAACCAATTTAATCAGCCGCCATCATCCTCCAATCTGCTTGAATAAATCCCCCAAGATTCCAGCAATCTTCTCACATTAGCGCTCCACTTAAACGTAACCCCCATTAGCTTATAACGAACCGTTTGCAAGATTAATTCACTAAGAACATCTGGGGGTCTCGTTTGGTTCTTGAATATCCTGGCATTACGTTCCTGCCATACGAAATAAATCGCTGCTGAAACTATGAGCCGACCGATGAAGTTAATTGCTGATTTTGAATTTGCACGAGCCGATAACCAGTGAATAATAGCTTCCCAATCTGGAGGAACGGAGTTCATACCTCCCTTGCCACGAACCTTGATCCAAACTTGAGTAGAATAGTTACAATCAAAAAACAAATGATTATGAGAATCAGTATCCGCGTAGCACAGAAGACAGCACATCATATTCATGTTTTTCCTTCTCGTCAAATCCCATTGCAAAATTTTATCTTGAGTTAGGAGCTTACGACGAATCACTAGCCACATGAAGAAAGCATGCTTAGGAACACATTGAGAAAACCAAACAAGATTTGTCCAATCTACCTCCTCAGCTCGATATCTAATAGCCTGCCAAACCCGTGAAGAAGAGTATTCAGCAAGATCGTTCCCATCCTTCCACAAAAGCTGATCCGGACGATTAGAATCCGGACAAACATCATCGAGCTGGATTAAGACAGGGAAAGTATCTCTCCACGTCAAAGGCCACCTCCAAGCCCCATTATCATGAATCTCCTGAACTGTGGACTTAAGAGAAAAACCTGCATTTGAGATTGTTCTGGGAGTCAAAAAATTACCAAGCGGACCTAAATGGCTCCACCAATCGAACCAAGCTGAAGTGTTGCTTCCATCACCCAACTTGGACCAAATAAAATCTCTAATAAGGGGCCTTAACTGCAATAACTTCCGCCAACTACAACAGGTAGTCGCCACTGCCTTGCAAATCCAGAAACTATTTCCTTTGAGCCTGTACGCGTGAACCCACTCCACCCAAAGAGAATTACGTTTAACCAATATGCTCCAAATGTGAGAAACCATAAGCGCTTTATTAACATCCCCAATTCTGCGAATACCTAACCCACCCTCATATTTTGGAACACAGATGGACTTCCAAGAAGCTTTGGCCTTCCCCTTATGTTTCTCAACATTTGGTCCCCTGCAAACACACTTAAAAAAGAAGAATTTAAAAAGGTTGCAGTTTGGCTTAAATTGCATGACGTCCCTCTAGTGGCATATTCTGATGATGGTTTAAGCATGCTGGCTTCAAAAATTGGGTCTCCTGTGCGGCTTGATTCGTATACTATTGATATGTGTAATGATGCTTGGGGAAGGAGCAGCTATGCTAGGGCTCTCATTGAAATATCGGCTGATCAGGACTTGAAAGAGACTCTTACCATGGCTATTCCTGAATTGGATGGGAACAAATATGTTACTGAGACTATTCGGGTGGAGTATGAATGGGAACCCCCGAGATGTGCCCACTGCTGTGTGTTTGGGCATGATTCTGAGGGATGCCCTAAACGTGTTGGCTCAACATCCAAACCTCCTACTAACAGGCCGAAAGTAGATGAGGATGGTTTCTCTGAAGTTAAGGCTAAGAAGAGTGCAAAGAAGAATGGATTTCAAGTTTATAACCAGAAGCCCAAATTCGAGTATAGACCGGTGGATAGAAAGAAAAAGGTTGGGAGTTCCTCCTATGTAGCTCAGCAGGTTACTACTTCTCCTAAAGTTCAAACTCATAATCCGTTTTCTGCTCTTGACTCTGTTGGGGGGAATGGTGGTTCGCTACAAGGGAGAAATAAAGGGGGTCGACATATTAATGAGGATTCTGATGAGGATGAGGTTGTCTATGATGAAACCAATGAGTTTATGAATTCGGGTACATATCCTTTGTCTTCCAGAGCAAGGGCAAGCACCTCTTCCACAAATTTCTCCAATGTATAGTTTTTCTTTGGTTCGTGTTAAGGGGATGCCGTTTGGTGGCAACTTCATTTTTGATGATGGAGGATGAAGACTTTGGTTTTTTGTTTTGTTTTGTCTACTAGTTATCATTTCATGATGTATAGTAGGCTAGGTTGATGTGATGTTGTAGGTTTTTGTTTTGTTTGTTGGCTTACATATATAGGGCATGTCCTATATATGAACTAGTGTGGAACTCATCCTCACTACTTGTTCTTATTTGCGATTGTTTAATAGAATCACCGGGGTAACCCTTTACCAAAAAAAAAAACAATGTGTCCATATGCTACGAGAACATATGCAACAGAAATGTAATGTAAAACAATGTACTAAGTATGCACTTAATGAACATACATAGCAAAAAACATAATGAAATCATGTACTATACGTGTCCTATATTAGGTGTCGTTTAATTTTCGTGATTCCTCTAGCTTTGCTTGGTTGTTATTCAAGACTTCTAAGCATTCTCAAGTGAGTACATAGTTTCCCTCTTTTACTGTTTTCAAACTATGTTGGGGTGAAACACATGTGCCTACTTGTTACTTTCGTGCTTTTCATGATTTCATAACTCATACTTGGGGCGTAAAACGCGTTCGGAACGCCTAACTAGTCCTATGACAAGTATTATATGCCTTAACATGTCTAATATTGTTACCTAATCAGTTTAAATGTCAAAATTTGTGTTACATATGCGTAGAATGAAATTTGGCGTAAAAAGGGCATTTTGGTCATTTTTCCTAAGGCTTATAATCACCTATCATACAACTAAGTAGACTAAGTGACCATAAAGTATAACCTCGGAAGGTCATTCCTTATGCAACTATGGTCACATAATGTGTTTGGTCGGATCCTAATGATCGACCAAACGGGTCGGGTTCGAAAGTCTAAGCGGTTGTTTAGACCGCTTATCTTACGACCCTATATAAGCACTAAACCTAAAGTGACGAGCTAAACATGTTAAAACATGTTTAACGAAGTTAGAAAACAAGTTTGATATCAAAACAAAGGGTTTTGATACCCAAGAATAGTTTGGTTGCAAAATACGCAAGAATGCGCATTTTGACCGAAACTATGACTCGTCACTACGCCTAAATAACGTGGTAATCAGTAGGTATAGTCACAAAGGACTATGACCATCGTGATTACGCTCACGTTACAAAGTTCAAACGAATTTCGTGTTGACCATTGACCGGTCAAAGCAGAAAGTCAAACACTGTTTGACTTTCACGCTTAAAAACGCATAAAAGAACGAAAGAAGCTTACAAAGGGTTCATGCTAGGAAGATATGATCTATAAATTCTCAGGTATGAAGCATTTGAGCTTTAACTTAGAGAATTATTCAGATCATGAGTGAAATGAAATGAAGTGGGGTGGGGTTTATATAGTTTTCGGTCCACCGTTAAGATCGTTCCTCGATTCCCGAGCTTTAATCTCAACCATTCATGTGTGCCCACTGATTTATAATACCATGGGTGCCCCTAAACAAGCCCATAGACTCATAAAAACCATGTGCAAACCATGGGAACAGCTGGGTTTTGCTGAAAACTGATTTTTGCAGGTCTGGGGAGTTTACGCGGACCGCGTAAGAGTTAAGGGAGTCTTACGCGCCCCTCCTGAGCTGATTTTGGCAGATTGTCAATTTAGGTCCCTGCATGTGTAAAACTTGCTGTTCGATGCATTTTTGACACGTTTAGGGCCCGTTAAGCCATTTTCAAGGCTCTACAATGATGCCACAGTGTAGGGGACATGAAATATGCTCAAAAATATCTCGGATGTCGGTTCGTTTGGCCGTACGATTGCGTTGTTCGGTTAATTACGACGAAACACGAATGGAATTTTATCATGCCAATCAATAAAATAAAATAAAATATTTTAATGATTACATATATTTTTGGGTGTCCGGATATATTCAGAAACTTATGCACTTTTTGACGCTTTTAGTCCTTGAATGACCAAAAAGTTTATTTTAGCACACCGAACCCCTCAAAGCCTATTTCTAAGCTATGTAAAGGATATTTAGGGTATGTTTAACTTATGATCAAGTTCCGGAATGTTCGTTACAGTACGAATCGGCATACTTTCGCAGTTTGTCGAAATTAGCCCCTGTAAGCAAATAAACTTGATTTTGCCACACCAAAGCCTTCAAAACTTATTTCTAAGTTATGTAAAGGTTATTTAAGGTATGTTAAGCATATGTTGATGTTCCAGAGTGTTTTTCGCGTTAAATTGATTACGTTTACGCATCAGTTCGCGTATAACTTTTCTGAAAGCGATTTAGAGGGAAATCGAACGAGAATTGATATGTGCAAATGATACACAAATTTATACAAATCCTAAGTATGAAATACAATATTTCATTGATTTGGTATCTGTTTGATGGCCGTGGAGGCACAGGTGTCACAATCTCCCCTACTTCAGGAAATTTCGTCCCGAAATTTATCTAAAGGAAACTTGTGAGAGCTCAAAACATGAAGTTGAAAAGATAAAACAACACTGGTTAGGGTTCTGAACTTCTAGTAACTTTAAATAACATCATGCTTGCAATGTAAGAGGGACACTTATATACAAGTATATAAAGCGTCATTGGTGCGTCCACCGTACCTCCATTACATTGTTTACATTTCGTTATTTTTGCCACTATAGGTTCTTACACATGATAAATCTTACTGTGGTTTCCGTGCACTGAATTTCATATTTATGTACGTGCCAATAATTACGCAATTCCTTGCATAGTCCGCACAGTGCATCTTACAATGTGTAGGGGAAAACCAAATGAACAAACCTTGTGACGAGTGTGACTAGACCACCATAGGGTCCTTTTAATTAAATCAATAAATGATCTCTTTAAATAGACTACCAAGGAGTCTGTTCAGCTATATCATCACATGCCATTCTTAACCAGATTCTGAATCAATTTTTTTGACTATACCACTAAAGGGGTCTCTTTGAATTATGGAATGGTACTATATAATCCAAGGGACTTAACTATTACTTAGAAGCCCATTAAGGATTTAAGGTAGTGCCTTTGGATATCCTACTGCGAATCACTCATATGAAGATATGGAAGATTCTACGAGGATTTGGATAACGAAATTAAAAACACAAAAGAAATCACATAACACATAATCACATAACCACAAAATTGTTTAACTTGAGCTTTAATTTGTTATCATTTTGTTAATTTGTTTGTTAACTGCATGCATGAATTTAAAGCACACTAGGAACCCAATCCGTGGATTTCATTTGGCACTTTAAACATCTTCAAGAATCTAACTATAACGATAGGAAGATCTCAAAAAGAAAATTCGATTTCGATTACAAGGAATCGTAATATTCGAATTAAGGTATACAAGGAATCCAATTAACGACTCCGATTTGAACGATAATCATCCACAAGGACCTAATTGTGAAGATAAGAAGATCCCATATGGATTTTGGGATTTGAAAAGCGGGAGGCGTTTCAAAACCTTTCACTAGACGTGCTTAAGTCGATACATGAGGTAAAATGCTCATGAATTTGAGGCGCTAGCTATGCCAAGGCGACATATGAAGCAGAATTTGAAGGTTAAGTCAATGCATGAGAAAATATTTTTGAAAACTATGCATAGGGTTCTTTTAGAAATGTGTTTAGTGTTTTTGAAACCTTACGTAATACTTTTGAAATCATAAAATAGGTGTATTAGAGAAGTAAATCTATAAAATGTTTTAAAATCATGCGAGATGAATTATGAAATTATGTATAAGGTTTTTGAAAACATGAATGATGCTTTTGAAATCATGCACTTGATATATTAAGTAGATATACTATGTTAAAAATGTTTTCAAACTATATGGAACATTTTGAAATCACGAAGGTTGTTTTGAAAACTTATACTATATATGTTGTTATGAAAACCAGAATGTAATGATATGGGTATGAAATTGAAAATACCCTTAGTTATCTAACCAAGGATTTAAAGGCACAGATGTGCAAAAAGCACGATTACTCATAATGTCACTTTATTTTCTGTTCTTCGTTTCTTAGAATGAAATGAGTACTTAGAATTTTTGAGGAAATTATGAGCGATCACTTGAAAGGGAGAATCACAAGAGTAGTTTGTAAAGAACATAGTTCCTTGATGTAGGTATTATAGGGAAATGCCATACACACATGTAACTACACTTGTACATTAGAATTTTTTTTTTGGGTAAAGGGTTACCCCGGTGATTTTATATTAAAACAAACAAAAACAAGTAGAAGGCTAAAATACCTCCTAGTTCTCTTAGTGGCATACCACTAAAGAGTAACAACAAGAAAGCAACCAATAAACAACCAAACTAGAACATAAAAGTAACTAGTATCTATGGACTTTTAATCTTCATCTAAAAGATCTTTGTCATCCAGCTTCCACTCCTCCAAAAACCGCTTCACATTTGATGTTTGTTTATATTTGAAGGAGATTAATTTTGTTCAGACTCTGCTAAGAATGATATCTACAATCTGCTCAGGAAGTCTCAATCTGTTACTAAAAAACGCGCATTCCTTTCACACCAGATTGCATATGTCGCTGCCGCCACTACTAGCTTACCAGCAACTGAATATATGGCCCTTGATTTTGCTCTCGGGACCAGCCAAGTAGAAATATCCTCCCATGTCTCTTTAACCGAATCCATACCCACTTTTAACCGAACACTACCCCAAACGGATCTTGAGTACGAACACTGAAAAAACAAATGGTCATGTGTCTCTAAGGCCGCATAACACAACAAACAGCACATTTGATTCATAGAGCCCGTAACCATGTGGTTCCATTTCAAAATCCGGTCCTGCGTCCAAAGCTTCCTCTTGAAAACGAGCCAACACATAAACGCATGTTTTAGGATATTGAACGAGGACCACACAATCCTTGACCAAGCAACAGGATCCTTTCGAATACGAATAGACTCCCAGACCTCCTTCGAATCAAACGGAACCAATTTTCCTACCGAGTTTCTCCACATAACTTTATCTTGATGATTAGACAAAGTTAGAGGAGGAAGTTGAAACAAAGCAGGGTACCTAGTCCTCCACTCGTCCGGCCACACCCACACTCCATTCTGAATAGCCTCCACCACTTTAGATTTAATGCTAAACCCAGCTCGAGCCATTTGTCGCGGAGTAACCATATCAGCAAGCGGACACTCTATGCTCCACCTATCGAACCAAAGAAAAGCAGATTGACCATCTCCTATTTTACTCCAAAAAAATTCACGAAAGAGCTGTCTGCATTTCATAAGCTTTTTCCAAGCCCATGGAGAATTGACTTGAATCGGGACATCCTACATACTTCTACCACGAAGCCTATACACTTGAATCCAGGTAGTCCATAATGATTTCCTGCCAGATAGAAGACTGTATAGGTGATCAGCCATCAAGGACTTATTAACATCCGATATCCTTCTAATGCCCAACCCACCTTCCAATTTCGGAAGACAAACATCTTTCCAAGCGACTTTAGCTCTACCTTTAGAAATCGTACCAGAGCCCCATAGAAACCATTTCATTTTACTCTCCAGCTCCTTGATTATACTACCCGGAAGAATGAAGACCGACGCCCAATACACATGAATAGCCGATAGAACCGAAATCACAAGCTGAAGTCTACCAGCAAACGAAAGAAGCCTGTTTTTCCAATCAGCAATCCGTTTATTCATACGCTCCACTAATACCCTACAATCTTTAATTAGCAGTCTTGAAGCTAGCAAGGGAACTCTAGGTACTTGATTGGAAGCTTACCTTCCTCGAACGGAACCAGGTCAGTAATCCGGGCCTTAGCGTAGGTCGAAACGTTACAAAAAAATATAGAACTCTTTGCATTACTAGGAGCCAAACCAGAAACAACTTCAAACTTTTTCAAAGAACGCATGATAACCTTGACCGAGCCAACATCACCTCTAGCGAATAAGAAAAGATCATCAGCAAAACATAAATTAATAAGCATTTGTTTCTCACATTTATTGTGGAACCTAAACGAAGTATCCAACCCAGCAGCTTTTGAAAGAAGAAGAGTCAATACTTCCATCACCATCGTGAATAAATATGGGGACATTGGATCGCCTTGACGTAAGCCCCGCTTTCCTTTAAAGTATCCATGAATCTCGCCATTAATACTTAAAGAAAAAGAAGTGGAAGTAACGCACTCCATAATCCAAGAGATGAAACGCGGCTGAAATCTGAATCCATGCAAAACATCACACAAGAATTTCCAATCAACAGTGTCGTATGCTTTTTGGATATCCACTTTCATAGCACATCTAGGTGGGCCAATCTAACGATGATAGTTGTGCATGAGTTCTTGAGTTAACATGATATTATCCGAAATCCTCCTTCCTGGCACAAACGCCGATTGGTTTTCACTTATGATATCTTTTAACCCTTCCAGAATCCTGTTGGTGATAATCTTACTTATCCCCTTATACACCACATTACAACAAGAGATAGGCCTGTAATCCGTAACTACTTCAGGAGTAGCGACCTTAGGAATAAGAGCTAAAAACGTATGGTTGACTTCTTGAAGCATTCGACCTGTTTCAAAGAAATCGATCACAGCATCCGTTACATCACTGCCAACAACAGACCATGCCTTTTTAAAAAATTTTGATGTATATCCATCCGGGCCAGGCGCCTTATTCTCATTGGTAGAGCAAATTGCAGCTTTAACTTCATCCGGAGTCACTGAACGACACGTATATTCCGCCACAAGAGGATTAAGACTATTGGTAAATATATCACGGCTCACACTGCTAGTCGAGCCCCCATCCGAACCCAAAAAGCCCCGAAAATGGTTAACCAAAGCCGTCGAAACCTCACTACCTTCATGAAGATTACCCAAAGTATATTTTAAAGCATGGATTTTATTAGTATGGTTCCGACATTTGACTACATTATGGAAAAAAGCAGTATTCGAATCACCTGCTTCCAACCATTTTTGCTTTGCTTTCTGCTTTAAGAAACTCTCCTCATCAAGAATAGCCTCAAGATATTTCTTTTGACATACATCTTCCGCTTCCTTAATCACCATATTGAAAGGATCGGCATCCAACTTCATCTGCAAATTATCCAGCTCCTCTTTTAAGTCAAGAACTTTCTTATGAAGATTACCCTGTTTACGAAGCAACACTCTAAATGGGTGTTTTAAACCTCTAAGTTTCTTAACCACACGAAACATGGGGACCCCCCTCACCTCCATAGCCCACCCACTGGTAACCACATCCATAAAATCCTTTTTGTGTGTTAACAAATTAGTAAATTTGAAAGGTTTTGGCTTAGTTTTAGTGGCCGAAAACACTTTTAACACACCTGGGCAATGATCAGAAACTCCATTCGGACGGAACACAGCGTAGGCATCCACAAACTTATCCACAAAACTAACATTCACCATGATTCTATCCAGCTTCTTACGGATTCCAATACCTTTCTTTGGGCGCTGATTCCATGTAAAATGCATACCATGAGCCCTAACATCAAATATTTCGATACTATTAACACAATCATTAAAGTCTTTCATAGCGGAGGTGACCATTGAAGAGCCCATGCATTTATCTTCTAAGTTCAGAACAACATTAAAATCTCCCATGACGATCCATGGACTTATACGAACAATACTCTTATGCATTTTCAATGAATCCCACGGCTGCTTTCTTTCTTGATCATTATTACTAGCATACACAAACGAAACATTTACCATGGCTTTATCCTTTTTGAAAACTATTTGAGTGTGAACTACTTGATCAGTAGCATGAAGAACCATAACATCAACACTTTCAGCATTCCAACCAACTATAACTCTTGTACCTTTGTTGCAAAGATTTCCATTGGACGTCCAGTCCCAACTCCTGAATACATTCTTACAAATATTATTAAGATTCTCCACTTTAACGTGCGTCTCCAGAATAGCCAGAACCATAAGACCATTATCTTTTATTAAATTTTGAACCTCTTTTTGCTTAAGGGGGTGGTTCAAACCCCTAACATTCCACATCGCTATACTATCCATTGATAACCTCCTGAGCAGGTGTGCTTGCACCTGTTTTGTTAGAAATTCCTTGCTGAGATTGCTCCATAAAATCATAGCCTCCTGTCTCGAAGTTCAGCCTAACTTCATCATTATCCGATTCCCATTCATCAGTCATATCATTAAGTGCATCAAACGTGTTACTAGTTCGAATATTTGGACCTTTGGATGAACTCGGTTTAGAAGAATCCAACTTTTCAGTTGGTTTCTTAGGCCGATATATAAATCACTGCCTATCCTTCACATTATATTGATGTTTTGTTGTCTTTTTCCTGTTGGTTCCACTTTTAAAGCCCTGATCATCAACCTTTTCTTTCTCCGGTATCATGTTATCCGCTTTCACATGAATTGTTGCTAGACAATCATCAATGCTATGACCAAAGACATTGCAAGTGTTGCATCTGGGTGGTTTCAATTCATACTCCACCCTAATATTACTCTTTAAATATCCGCCCTCTTCAACATTAGGAACAGCCACAGACACATTCTCCGTTGGTTCTTTTTCAGCATCTAATTCAACAATAGCTCTAGCAAAACCACTTCTTCCCCACAAGATATACACATCTTTGTCGTTTCATTGTCTAGCACTTTTGGAGTCCCTATTTTTGAAGCAATCAAGCTAAGACCATCCTCCGTATAGGCTGCCAAAGGGACATCATGCATTTTCACCCAAACGGGTATTTTTTTTAATTCTTCTTTCTTTAATTCAGTACTTGGCGACCATTGTTTCAAGAAGAGAGGAATATTTCTAATCAACCAAGGTCCATCTTGCAACACTTGTTCCATCCAATCTTTTGACTTAAACTTAAAAAAGAAAAAGCCTTTCCCATTCATCATACATTTTTGCAAGCCATATTTTTCCCACCTATGGCTAACAAAATACTCAACAACTGGAAACGCTAATCTTGTCACACCCCCAAAATTCACCTGCAGAGTACGACCGCTTGGAGGCGTGACTGACCAGGATCCAGCCACCAATCATATTGAACAAGCATATAATTAGTTATAAAAATCCAACCAATACAATTGGTGTTCAAACAAAACATAGTTTAAGTTGCAAGCGGAAGCATAAGTCTTAAAACCAAAACATAAGTTTAATTGTTTCAAGGTTTAACATGGCACACAGCCGTCCATGTCCCACAACGACCCTCTTCCATGCAAGCTCCAGCTAAGCACCTATTGTCCTGCAAAGCATGTAGTAACGAGTCAACAACAAGTTGAGTGAGTTCACAGTTGGGTGTTCGTTTTAAGTTGTTTCAAAAACAGTTTCCTTTAACTGGCATCCTGCCGTGGGGGTTACCCCATAGTTGAAAACGTGACTTATTTATTCCCGGTTACTCTGGCAATCCAGCCGTGGGGGCTACCCCGTGTTAGTTATCTGGCATTTCGGCCGTGGGGGCTACCCCATGTATATACTAGACTCGTTACCATATCGACTGCTGACTGTAGTCATGTTTATGTGCCCTGAAACTGTCAATGTCTATCATCATTGACATGCCCCAGATCCATTAGTTCACGCCCGTCCTCTGCGGCACGGTGTGAGGTTTGTCAGACCTAAATAGCGCTATCTAACTAATGACCCGCTCGCCATTGGCCCGGCGATTAAGTCGATATAAAAAGGAGGGACTTCGTGATAGAGTTTTGGTCTAGTACGAGTTATCTGTCCATGAGGACGAGGAATTACATTCCTGAACCAATGCTGTCCTACCCAAGGAGGACGAGGAAACCACGTTCCTTAACCCCATTCCCAACCCAGGGAATCCCATGCTTTGTAGAGGGTGTGAACTCACCTTGGTTTGCTCGGCAGATACACAGAAAAGTCAGTCAAGTTGTAAGTGGTCAACTACGTCCTAACATAGATACCATTCATGTCAGATTCAAACCAAGTAGTGCACGTATGTTCTACACGTATTGTACACAAGTAACGATCATGGCATACACGTCTATCATGGCAGTTCAACAACAGTGCACAACATACTCAATTCACAGTAGCACATACGGCCCATAAGTTCGGCCCAATCACTTAGGCCCGTAACAGTGTGAAGGTCCAAACAGCGTGTACATGCATATGGTCTTGAGTCGAGACTGTGCGGTCTCTAGTCGAGATTGTGCGGTCTCTAGTTGAAGCTTACAAATTCTCGAGTCGCAACTGGGGTGGTCTCGGGTCATGCATGTATTGGTCTCGAGTCGTAACCGGACTTGCAAGCATGGTCTCGGGTCATAATGTTTGTGTGCTGATAACGTGTGGTCTCGATTCGAGACTATAGGTTCTCGACTCGCAACCTTGTGTTGAAACCGTGATCTCGAGTTGACATGTGGTGATCTCGAGTCGAGACCGAAGGTCTCGGTTGGACATCTGCTGATTTCCTGACATATGTACTAAACCAATAGAATTACAATTTCATGAAATAATGTACTACTACTAACCAAAAAACGGATCAAACATAGAAATTTCAAATATCTACAACTTATTCATATCATATTCAACAAGTTCTTCATATATTCAAGTCATTCATCATGATCATTCAAACTTGTTCATCACATTTTAGGGTTTTTAGCATCAATCACAATCATAATATGAACATCAATCAAAACACTTGAACATACCCATTTAAGGGTTTCAATCATCACATAACACCTCAAAATCATCTCTACACTAATCCGATTTCCACACACTATCACATATGCAAGCCGGTTTCATGAACATCCACATTTAATGGTTTGAATCACATTTAGACACAAGATATCATGAGCTCATTATGCAATATATCCGAAATCAAAACACGTTAGCCGAATAACATCATCATATATAACATCATCATACGAAATAAACACCTAGCATGCATCACTAACCTATATCATTACACATCAACACCTTTCATCATGTACAAACATGTATTTGCAAAGAAATCACTAACCGGTTCAAGTGTGGGTTCAAAGGTGTGAAGTAGTAATGGATGAAGCTTCCAAATGTGTATGTGCGAGCCGATCCGAGAGCTCCTTGTGGTCACCGGTTTGATCCGAGAATGAGGGAGTGAAGGTTTGTGCTTCTAGGGTTTTAGTGAGAGAGAGAGAAAGTAGGAGAGTGTGTGTGTAGGAGGGTGTGTGTTGTCCAAAGAATGGCAAGGTTGGCTATCCCTCATGGTTATATACTAACTTCAAGTGATGCACCCTAATGGGTTTTCGGATGAATTAAAGGGGCGCATGGCCCAACCGGCCCATATGTTGCACTGTTCACTCGAGACCACATGGTCTCGAGTCGGGTTCTTGTGTCTCGGGTCGCATACATACAAGCATACACATAAACATAACACATAATCACATAGGATGTTCACTTATATCATTAAATTAACAAGTTAACTAGTCACGTAACGTTCAAGCATGTTACATCAAGATACAACGAAGGTTTCTAAATTTCGAGTTGTCACATCATCCCCAAGTTGAAAGAAATTTCGTCCCGAAATTTGGTAAGCACTCACTGAGGGAGCTAGTTAAGTTGTATGGTTTTCCCGGTTTTCCTGGGGTGTCACATCCACCCCCCGTTGATCTGGAATTTCGTCCCGAAATTCCGTAGCTTCAGCCTCAGTAGTGGGTGTACTGTTTGCGAACAGTTGGGGATACTTTTGTTTCATCCGGTCTTTGCGCTCCCAGGTGAACTCTGGGCCGCGACGTGAGTTCCAACGAACTCGAACGAGAGGTATTCTAGTGCTCTTGAGGACCTTAACATCCCGGTCCGTGATTTCAACTGGTTCCTCGACGAATCGTAACTGCTCGTCGATAGTGAGTTCCTTCAGAGGAACTATGTGGGTCTCATCTGACAGACACTTCTTCAGATTCGACACGTGGAAAACGTTGTGAACTGCACCGAGTTCTGCTGGTAAGTTCAGTCTGTAGGCCACCCTGCCTATTTTCTCAATGATTTCGAAAGGTCCAACGTTTCGTGGGTTAAGTTTGCCTCGTTTACCAAAACGAACCACACCCTTCCAGGGTGAAACTTTGAGTAGTACCCGCTCCCCAACCTGGAGCTCTAGTGGTTTCCTACCCTTATCGGCGTAGACTTTCTGACGGTCACGAGCTGCCGCCATGCATTTTCGTATTTGAGCAATTTGTTCGGTCGTGTCTACCACATGTTCTGGACCAGTGATCTGACTATCTCCCACCTCTGCCCAACAAAGAGGTGACCGGCATTTACGTCCGTACAATGCCTCAAACGGAGCAGCTTTAATGCTGGTGTGGTAGCTGTTATTGTACGAGAATTCCACAAGTGGCAGGTGCTTTTCCCAGCTGTTGCCAAAGTCGATTACACATACACGAAGCATGTCTTCTAGGGTTTGAACAGTGCGCTCGGACTGCCCGTCCGTCTGAGGGTGATATGCTGTGCTCATATCTAATCGTGAGCCAAAGGATTTGTGCATAGCTTGCCACAGCTCTAAAGTAAAACACGCATCTCGATCCGAGATAATAGAGGTGAGCACCCCGTGTCTCGAAACAACTTCCTTGAGGTATATGTCTGCTAGAGTGGAGAACTTATCCGTTTCCTTGATAGCCAAGAAGTGAGCAGACTTTGTGAGTCGATCCACGATCACCCAAATAGTATCGTTACCTCGTTGAGATCTAGGTAGGCCGGTAACAAAATCCATGGAAATTTGCTCCCATTTCCATTGTGGTATTTCTGGTTGTTGGAGTAGGCCTGAGGGTTTCTGGTATTCTGACTTGACTCTCGCACAAGTCAAACACTTGCTGACGTAAGTTGCTATGTGGGCCTTCATGCTAGGCCACCAATACGTAGTTTTTTTTGGGTAAAGGGTTACCCCGGTGATTCTATTATAAAACAACCGCAAATAAGTACAAGTAGTGAGGAAGAGTTCCACACTAGTTCATATATAGGACATGCCCCATATATGTAAAGCCAACCAACAAAGAACCTATGAAAACACATACCCTAGTCTACTAAACATAAAAAATGACTATCTAGTAGACAAACAAAAAAACAAAAACGAAACATCATCCTCCATCATCAAAAATAAAATCGCCGAGAACCGGCAGCCCCTTCACACGACCCCGAGACAATCTATCCATTGTAAAACTTTGAGGAATATGTGCTTGCTCCTACTCTTGCAGACGAGGATGTCATATCTCCATTTGTTTCATTGTATACTTCTGTGACTTCCTCATCATCCGAGTCTTACTGATCAATATGAGCCCCACTAGAAGACTGACCCATAGGAAGACCCTTATCCCGTAAAACTTCGAAAGAATTCTTAGAAACGACATTCGATTGTTGAGCCGATGAATTGGTCTTGGGCCCAATCGGCCTATACTCAAACTTCTGTTTCTGCTTGCTTACAGGAAAACCTATTTTCCTAGCCGCTTTCTTACGAACCACATCCATAAACCCATCCTTGTCTATTACCGGCTGTTTCCCTTGCTGCCTATTAGTCCCTTCATATTGTTTCTGAATGTTAACCGGCTCCTTAGGAACCCTCCTAGTCTGCCTCGGGCATGTATCATCAGAATGGCCAAACACTTTGCAATGAGCACACCTATAAGGACTCCATTCATACTCCACATAAAGTTTTTGTTTAACAAAACCTTCACCTTCAAGGTCAGGAACCGCTATAACTATCTCCTCTTTAAAATCATTATCGGCTGAGATTTCTAATAATGCTCTAGCATAACTACTCCTTCCCCAAGTATCCATACACATGGACGAGGTGTACGAGTCCAACATTTTCGGATCACCAATAGCCGTAGCTATCATACTCAAACCATCCTCCATATACGCAGCAATCGGAACATCATGGATTTTGACCCACAATTGCAATTTCTTGACCTCCTTCTTTTCCAGTTTTGAAGTGGGCGACCAAACATTAAGAAATATAGGCTGACCTCGAATAATCCATGGTCCTTCTTTCAGCACATTCGTCATCCCGTCTTTATCAGCAAACTTGAAAAAGAAAAATCCATTTGCATTCATCATGGATTTTTGCAATCCATGCTTCTTCCAATTTGTCCGCACAAAATAATCCACCACCGGGTACGCAACTCGGTCCCCTAGGAAGTAACCATAAAGAGTATTTGCTAACTTCTCTTGAACTACTTTAACAGAGTCACGAGGCAGCACCACATCACAACCCTCATGCGCATCAGTGCTTGCAAGAAACCTGAAGTTTACCTTAACCGACTTGGCTGCACAAACTGAGTCTGCATAAGATATTGGCTTAGAGCTGTTATTCAGACCACTTCGGTTCCCCTGCGACGCTGCATAACCTTCCAAATTATCCGAAAAACTAAGATCAGCCCCCACATTCTCAACCGGAACTGGGTCAGACACCTTGAATAGTTTATCAATCTGAACCGGTGAAGAAACCCTTGTGAGTTGTTCTATAATGTTGACGCCACGTTTTGACTGTACAGTGTTCCCATCAACATCGAGAATTCGATCTGCTATTTCTTTAAACGACAGTGGCGGCTTGCCACCCGGATACATGCATTCATCCATTGAACCCTAATCTGATCAAACAGAAAGGGTATGACGGCTGAAGAACAACAGAACCCTGATAAAACCCTAGCAGCCATCAAGCAGGAAAACGTTCAATACCCAAAACAGATTTAACAATCGGAACCCTAAACTTCAACAACCGAAAGCAATCAATTAACGAATTCAGAAAAGAAACTGGAACCGTAATGCAAAATTGGAAATCAATAGCTTCGTCGAACGAAACAGACATAAATCCTATACTCGCGAAACCCTAGACTGATTTCAATCGATTAGAAACTAAGGAATGTAATCAGGAACTCCCTAGATGCTAAGCAAGATCGATCAGAACCAGGATTGAATTAATGAGAGGATTAATTTCACAGAAATGCCCAAGTCGCCCAAATCGCCCTATTCGCCCAGAGCCCCATTCTTCGACTCTTATATCATCTGGATGAATGCATTGTTCGTTTTTAAAATTTCTTTACCAATACGTAGTTTTGATATCGTGGTACATCTTATCCGAACCAGGGTGTACCGAGTAGCGAGACTTGTGTGCTTCATCCATCACAAGCTCCCGTAGGTTGCCATAGTGTGGGACCCAAACGCGTCCCGTTACGTAGTAAGCACCGTCTTCCTTTTGTTCCAATCGTTGTCTTGAGCCACGTAGGGCTTCAGCCCTGACGTTATCTGGTTTCAATGCTTCTAACTGAGCAGCTCGTATCTGGGAAGGTAGACTAGAATGGATCGTGAGTTGCAAAGCTCGTACGCGCTTAGGCGCAGTGTCCTTTCAACTGAGGGCGTCAGCCACAACATTGGCCTTGCCCGGGTGATACCTGATCGAGCACTCGTAGTCATTCAGTAGTTCGAACCATCGTCGTTGCCGCATATTCAGTTCCTTCTGCTTGAAGATATGCTCGAGACTCCTGTGGTCGGTGTAGATGGCGCACTTGGTACCGTACAAGTAATGCCGCCATAACTTAAGTGCAAAAACAACAGCTCCCAGCTCTAGGTCGTGTGTAGTGTAGTTCCTTTCATGAACTTTAAGTTGGCGTGAGGCGTAGGCTATAACCTTATCTCGTTGCATCAATACACAACCAAGACCCTGAATTGATGCGTCGCAGTAGACCACAAAGTCGTCTATGCCCTCCGGCAAGGAAAGGATAGGTGCACTGCAAAGTCTATCCTTTAAGTGCTGAAATGCTAACTCCTGTGCATTTCCCCAGCGATAAACAACGCCCTTCTGCGTCAGTGAGGTGAGAGGCTGTGCAATCTTAGAAAAATCCTTTATGAATCTCCTGTAGTAACCTGCCAAACCCAAGAATTGGCGAATTTCCTTTGGTGTACGAGGTGCAGGCCAGTTCTTAATCGAGTCTACCTTGGGTGGATCAACGTGAATCCCATCCTTGTTTACCACGTGGCCTAGGAAATGGACTTCTCGAAGCCAGAAGTCGCATTTCGAGAACTTTGCATAAAGCTGTTCTGTTCGAAGGAGTTCCAGGATAAGTCGCAGATGTTGCTCGTGTTCCTCCTGACTCTTAGAATAGATCAGGATGTCGTCGATGAAGACTATAACGAACTTGTCCAGATAAGGCTTGCACACTCGGTTCATCAAGCCCATGAAAACCGCAGGTGCGTTTGTCAGCCCAAAAGGCATGACCAAAACCTCATAGTGTCCATAGCGAGTTCTAAAGGCTGTTTTGGAGACGTCCTCTTCTCGGACTCTTAGCTGGTGATAACCCGATCTCAAATCGATCTTCGAATAGTAGCTCGACCCTTGCAGCTGGTCGAACAAGTCGTCAATACGCGGTAGAGGATAACGATTCTTCACCGTCACCTTGTTGAGTTCCCGGTAGTCAATGCACATTCTGAAGGTACCGTCCTTCTTCTTTACAAATAGTACTGGAGCTCCCCAGGGCGATGAGCTAGGACGAATGAAACCCTTATCCAAGAGTTCTTGTAGTTGCGTAGAGAGTTCTTCCAACTCTGATGGAGCTAAACGATAAGGTGCACGAGCTATAGGCGTCGCTCCAGGAGCTAACTCGATTTGAAACTCGACCTGACGATGAGGCGGAAGACCAGGTAATTCCTCAGGAAATACCTCAGGATAGTCGCGTACAATTGGAAAATCTTCTATCTTCCTCTCTTTCTCAGAGGTGTCAGTAACAAGAGCCAAAATGGCAGTGTGGCCCTTTCGCAAGCACTTTTGGGCCTTAAGGAGAGAGATGACGTTCTCAACAGCACTCCTCTTATCGCCACGAATCATGAGAGGTTCACCACTGGGACCAGGAATACGGACAATCTTCTTGTTGCAAAGGATCTCTGCTCGATGTTGGGATAACCAATCCATCCCAATGACAACGTCGAAACTACCCAAGACGATGGGAATAAGGTCGATAAAGAAGGTCTGGTCAGCAAGAACAAGTTTACAACCCTTGACTACGTGTGTGGCCTCTAAACTCTTACCGTTCGCTAGCTCTACAGTGTGTTTGTTGTTCAACGGTGTTGGGATACGCTTAAGCATCTGACTAACTTCTAGTGACATGTAGCTAGTATCGGCACCCGAATCAAATAAAACTGTAACATAAAAGTCGTCGAGAAGGAACTTACCCGCCACAACATTGGGGTCATTCCTTTCTTCACCTTGGCCAATCACGAACGCCCGCCCCCTAGCTCCATTGTTGTTGTTGTTCCCATTGTTACCATTCCCCTGATTGTTGTTATTGTTGTTGTTGTTGTTGTTGTTCTGGTTCCTGTTCAGTTGGGGACAATCTCTCTTGAAGTGGCCTTCAGCTCCACACTGAAAGCACCCTTTGTTATCACCCTGCTGCGGCTGCTGGCGCTGGTTCTGTGGGGCCTGTTGACGATTCTGATTGGCGGGGTATAAGCTCCTGCAATCCCTTGCAGCGTGACCTGGCTTGTTGCACCGATGACAGTTGCCCCTTGTGCATGGCCCGCTGTGGTGCAAGCTGCAGCGATTGCATTTGGGGTGATTCCCTTTGTACCCACCATGACTTTGACCACCAGACGATTGCTGACTAGGGCTCTTGTAGTCATCAGTCTTTCTCTGCTGAGACTGAGACTGAACAGAAGTCGACCCCTTACTTGAAGTTCCATCCCATTTCCGTTTGTTGTCGCTAAGAGTACCTGAAGTAGTTGCCGCACCTATGCGCTTTGGCAACTTGTTCTGCTCCACCGCTTGGTCAGTAAGACGGTGAGCCAACTGAACAACCTGCTGGATAGTCGCGAGGTTTGCTGAAGTCACATGGCTTTGGATCTCTGGCACCAAGCCCTTGAGAAAGAGTTCAATACGCTTAAATGGAGGGTCCACCATAGTAGGACACAGTAAGGCAAGCTCATTCGATCTCTTAGTGTACGCCTCAATTTCTGACCCCGTCATCTTGAGGTTGAAGAACTCGACTTCCAGCTTATGAATGTCATCCCGACTGCAGTATTCTTCCTTGATCATTTCCTTAAAAGTTTCCCATGGGGTGGCGTTGGCAGCAACCAACCCCAGCATTTGGACCTGAGCGTTCCACCACGTGAGGGCTAAACCCTCGAGAGTACCGGTAGCATACTTCACCCTGCGCGCCTCAGGGCATTCACACATTTCGAACACAGATTCTAGTTTCTCAAACCAGTGGAGGAGGCCTACAGCTCCTTCAGTGCCGCTAAAAGTAGTGGGTCGGCAGTCCATGAAAGTCTTAAAAGTGCACACGGGTGACTGAGCATGCTGACCTATTGTGGGCGAAAGAAAGACAGAGTTTAACACAAAGGTTGGCTCACGAGAGTAGGATTCTAAAGATCCTAGAATGAGTTCGGACTGCAGGATATACCTCCTGCGTGTGCAGCTGCAAGTGCTGCGGCAACTCGTTCGTTAATCAGAGTCGTCAACTGGGCTTGTGTCAGGTTAACGCGTCCAGACATGATCTTCATATTAAGAGGAACGTGAGTGAGGGGGGTTCGCGAAAATGCGATGACAGAAGTGAGTAAACATACACGTGTTCAAGCAACAGTAGTTATACTAACCAAGCATACCATAAGCAATGTGCCACGTAACTAACAAGTAGGCAATACATATACAAATCATATCACCTAGAATGTCGAGCCTTGCACGTGGAGTGAAGCGTCGTTGTGGACCGTTGAGCACTGTACAGGTTATAGTCTGGTTTTAACAAAAACGTTTCTCCTTTATTAAAACCAAGTTCACTATAACCAATGGCTCTGATACCAATCTGTCACACCCCCAAAATTCACCTGCGGAGTACGACCGCTTGGAGGCGTGACTGACCAGGATCCAGCCACCAATCATATTGAACAAGCATATAATTAGTTATAAAAATCCAACCAATACAATTGGTGTTCAAACAAAACATAGTTTAAGTTGCAAGCGGAAGCATAAGTCTTAAAACCAAAACATAAGTTTAATTGTTTCAAGGTTTAACATGGCACACAGCCGTCCATGTCCCACAACGACCCTCTTCCATGCAAGCTCCAGCTAAGCACCTATTGTCCTGCAAAGCATGTAGTAACGAGTCAACAACAAGTTGAGTGAGTTCACAGTTGGGTGTTCGTTTTAAGTTGTTTCAAAAACAGTTTCCTTTAACTGGCATCCTGCCGTGGGGGTTACCCCATAGTTGAAAACGTGACTTATTTATTCCCGGTTACTCTGGCAATCCAGCCGTGGGGGCTACCCCGTGTTAGTTATCTGTCATTTCGGCCGTGGGGGCTACCCCATGTATATACTAGACTCGTTACCATATCGACTGCTGACTGTAGTCATGTTTATGTGCCCTGAAACTGTCAATGTCTATCATCATTGACGTGCCCCAGATCCATTAGTTCACACCCGTCCTCTGCGGCACGGTGTGAGGTTTGTCAGACCTAAATAGCGCTATCTAACTAATGACCCGCTCGCCATTGGCCCGGCGATTAAGTCGATATAAAAAGGAGGGACTTCGTGATAGAGTTTTGGTCTAGTACGAGTTATCTGTCCATGAGGACGAGGAATTACATTCCTGAACCAATCCTGTCCTACCCAAGGAGGACGAGGAAACCACGTTCCTTAACCCCATTCCCAACCCAGGGAATCCCATGCTTTGTAGAGGGTGTGAACTCACCTTGGTTTGCTCGGCAGATACACAGAAAAGTCAGTCAAGTTGTAAGTGGTCAACTACGTCCTAACATAGATACCATTCATGTCAGATTCAAACCAAGTAGTGCACGTATGTTCTACACGTATTGTACACAAGTAACGATCATGGCATACATGTCTATCATGGCAGTTCAACAACAGTGCACAACATACTCAATTCACAGTAGCACATACGGCCCATAAGTTCGGCCCAATCACTTAGGCCCGTAACAGTGTGAAGGTCCAAACAACGTGTACATGCATATGGTCTTGAGTCGAGACTGTGCGGTCTCTAGTCGAGATTGTGCGGTCTCTAGTTGAAGCTTACAAATTCTCGAGTCGCAACTGGGGTGGTCTCGGGTCATGCATGTATTGGTCTCGAGTCGCAACCGGACTCGCAAGCATGGTCTCGGGTCATGATGTTTGTGTGCTGATAACGTGTGGTCTCGAGTCGAGACTATAGGTTCTCGACTCGCAACCTTGTGTCGAAACCATGATCTCGAGTTGACATGTGGTGATCTCGAGTCGAGACCGAAGGTCTCGGTTGGACATCTGCTGATTTCCTGACATATGTACTAAACCAATAGAATTACAATTTCATGAGATAATGTACTATCCAATGGTATTTCATAAACATGTTTCCTTGTCTACTACTAACAAAAAACGGATCAAACATAGAAATTTCAAATATCTACAACTCATTCATATCATATTCAACAAGTTCTTCATATATTCAAGTCATTCATCATGATCATTCAAACTTGTTCATCACATTTTAGGGTTTTTAGCATCAATCACAATCATAATATGAACATCAATCAAAACACTTGAACATACCCATTTAAGGGTTTCAATCATCACATAACACCTCAAAATCGTCTCTACACTAATCCGATTTCCACACACTATCACATATGCAAGCCGGTTTCATGAACATCCACATTTAATGGTTTGAATCACATTTAGACACAAGATATCATGAGCTCATTATGCAATATATCCGAAATCAAAACATGTTAGCCGAATAACATAATCATATATAACATCATCATACGAAATAAACACCTAGCATGCATCACTAACCTATATCATTACACATCAACACCTTTCATCATGTACAAACATGTATTTGCAAAGAAATCACTAACCGGTTCAAGTGTGGGTTCAAAGGTGTGAAGTAGTAATGGATGAAGCTTCCAAATGTGTGTGTGCGAGCCGATCCGAGAGCTCCTTGTGGTCACCGGTTTGATCCGAGAATGAGGGAGTGAAGGTTTGTGCTTCTAGGGTTTTAGTGAGAGAGAGAAAGTAGGAGAGTGTGTGTGTAGGAGGGTGTGTGTTGTCCAAAGAATGGCAAGGTTGGCTATCCCTCATGGTTATATACTAACTTCAAGTGATGCACCCTAATGGGTTTTCGGATGGATTAAAGGGGCGCATGGCCCAACCGGCCCATATGTTGCACTGTTCACTCGAGACCACATGGTCTCGAGTCGGGTTCTTGTGTCTCGGGTCGCATACATACAAGCATACACATAAACATAACACATAATCACATAGGATGTTCACTTATATCATTAAATTAACAAGTTAACTAGTCACGTAACGTTCAAGCATGTTACATCAAGATACAACGAAGGTTTCTAAATTTCGAGTTGTCACAAATCTTTTCCCCAGAAAATACCGAAATAACACATTAGAAAACCTATCTTGCACCTGTTTTACCGAAGCAATCGGGATAGTGACATCAACATCATCATCCTCCACAGCCTTTGAGTTTTCCATAAATCTAAAATTTACCTTTTGAGTTGGCTTGATATTGACTAGCTTCTCACCATATGACATCGGTTTGGCTACATCATCACGAAATCCCTGAGTTTGCTCCTGCACCAATACATTAGCATCCACCCCTTCTACAGATTCCTGATCCTTTATATCGGGTCCTCCGTCAGGATTTGAATGATTTTCACTCAGATCAACAGGTACAGTCGCCTTTGTCAGTTCATCGATAACATTGATAAGCTTAGGTTCCTTCTGTTCATTGATCACAATCCCACGCCGTGGAAACACAGTTTTCCATTCAGTATCACCAACCCTATCTGCATGATTCCTACCCGAAGGCGGCTTACCCCTATCAAAGTATAGCGGCTTTGCTTGGCTGTTCAGGATATTACTCCCTTGTTTTTTACGCTCGTTCATACCACAGTAATCCACTCTCCCTTAATTCACGATCAGAACCAAACCATGCAACCCTAAGAACAAGATCAGCAACAAAACACGACAAACAAAACGGAACTCAAAAACCCTAATCCTTATACCCTAGCGCCAACTCTCTATCCTTAACTGATTAAATCGGTGTATCAATCTAGCTAAATTAATCTCAGTTAACCGCAATCAATAACAACCAATCTAATAAGTCAGAATATCGAATCAAATGACTAAGGTTGCGATAGAAGAAAGAAAGAACAAAAACCCTAATTTCAGATTGATCACTATTGCTAACGAGTTCGTTATAGAGTTTTGAAAGATCAAAGCTCTAATCACAGACTGTTATACAAAAGATCACAAAGAAAAATCTAGGGTTTCATGAA
This sequence comes from Helianthus tuberosus, assembly GCA_030545235.1. NCBI lineage: Eukaryota > Viridiplantae > Streptophyta > Magnoliopsida > Asterales > Asteraceae > Helianthus > Helianthus tuberosus. The sequence continues at coordinate 13,130,410 of JARYGA010060842.1, read as the reverse complement.
GAACAAAATCGCCCAAGGAGAGAGAGAAAGGGTTTTTGTTTACTTGTACATCAGAATTGTGAATAATAATTTATTTATAAACAAAACATATTGTTTCAGGGTTCAACAAATGATACAAAAGCATGAAAATTCAAATTATTCAAAACAGCAGCATCTTTTAATCAGCCAATGCTCATCCGAGGATCAGATTTGCAACAACTTTGTTTTGGGTAGCAAAGCGGCATATGTCAATCAAATGTCCCCATCGTCCATAGTAGGTACATTTGAAACAGGGTAGATGATTCAGATGATGACGGTTGCATCGCTTACACCATGGAGCAGTTCCCTTGTACAGCTTCTTGGCTGGTGGTGCTGCCACCTGGCTAGGTCCTTCCTGTTTTGGTGCAACCACTGCGGGATTCTTTGAAGCCTTACGTTTCTTCGGTTTTGGTGACAGCTTGGCTTCTATTTCCTTCGGTGTCTCTTGAGTAGCTTCATCCATGAGACAAGCCATGGCAACGGCTAATTCAACAGTCTTCAGGACCACTTCGCCTATTCACTGGGCAAATTTGGTAGTCTGCTCGGACATCTGAGCGTCGTTGCGTTGAAGAGACATTCTAGAAGAAATGAAAGGCATAGGAAGAAACATGTGAAATGTTATCGGATAATCAAAACAGATTGACAACGCATAAAAATTGCGATCATTTGTTTGTTACCTAAGGCAAACAAATGAGATGGTGACTAATCAAAGTAATCGGGTCATATTAATGTATCGCGAAGACATGCTTTAGCCTATAAGTGGACACTCACCCCAAGAGTTCCCAGGTAAGAGTGACTAGTCCGATTATGTGGATTTGTACGAACACTCTAGCCTTAGACAGAAAACTCAGAGTACAGGCATCCACCCTTCCAGATTGCACGTGTTCACATTATAAGACCCAACTTTGACGAGATTTTAAAAACTTAGAGGGTTCAAAACCTAGTAATCAATCATCCTAGAACAGATGATTGGTTTTCGAAGCGGATTCGAAATTTGTGTTCTTGTTGTGGTTGTCGCCAAAGGATAGGTGACGGTATTGTTTTAGAATCTAAACGCAAGTAAACTGCGTTAGGGTCCTAGGAAGGTTATAGTCTAGGTCAAAGCATTACTAATAACCTAATTCCCTATAACCATGAGCTCTGATACCAACTCTTCTATCACACCCCGACCGCGTAAAACAACAAATCGCGGCGAAATCGTCGGGGAGTGTTGTAACAGAATCATTGTTTCATAACACATGGAATTTGAAGTTTTGTTTTATTGAATTAAAAGAGGTTACAATGTCTTAAAAGCAAAGAAACATAACATAATTAACTAGTCTTGCATCTTTTATTGTCACTAAGGCCCAAGTCTGCCTAAGTGTAACTTGATCAATCCTATGCATCATCTCCTGAAAACACATGTGAAAATAGGTACGTCAGCATAAAAATGCCTGTGAGATACATAGGTTTTATTGATTTAGGATTCATGACTTGTAAGTTTAAAGAAAATGTTTGTCAAAAGTTAGTTATGAACCTTGTAAAATGTTTTTTCTTCCTCCGTGAATGCGAGGTCCACTAGTTCATCCAAGGTTCAAACACACAATTCGTTTAGTGCTCTTGGTTTCGTTGGGGGGTATGGGGGTTCCTCCCAGGGGAGATATAAAGGGGGACGTGAGCTAAATGAGGAGTCTGACGACGACAAGGTTGAGGTTGTATATGATGAAACGAATGAGTTTATGACATCGGGTACACATCCTTCGTCTTCCAGTACAGGGGCAAGCACCTCTCACATAAAGTCCAATGGATAGGTGGCTTCTGTTTCATCCTAAGGGGCTGCCGGTTGGTAGCAATTTCATTTTTTATGATGGCGGTTGACGTCGTTGTTTGTTTGATTTTTTTGTTTGTCTACTAGTTAGTAATCATCATGATTGTAGTAGGCTAGATTGAGTTGGTTTGTTGGTTTGTTTTGCTCTTTGCTTACATATATGGGGCATGTCCTGTATATGAACTAGTGGGGAACTCATCCTCACTACTTGTACTTATTTGGCGGTTGTCTATAATAGAATCACCGGGGTAACCCTTTACCAAAAAAAAAAATCAGATGATATAAAAGAAAGATGCACAGATAAACAAATGACCAAGCAAAATGAGTTTGTATAAAATATGTTGTTTGTAAAATAATGTTTCATGAAGATGTGATATGAATGTAAAATGTATTATGTCTAACTTGAAATGGTTTAAATAACGCTATGATATATAATATCATAAAAGCACTTATATATAGGAAGTACCAGCGGCGTATCCACCATGCTTTTATCATATTACACACGCCTCGTTATTTAAATCACTTACCAAACAAACCACCAATTGTCAAAATGTTCATGTGTTAATCAAATGTAATGTATAGTTAGTAAAAACATTTATTGATTAAAAGCATTCACTCAACCCTAAAATAAAGAAATGTATAATACAATGCATTTGACAGATCATAATTTAAATCAAAAGTTATGTTTTGTAAAATAATGCATGCTTCACTTGGTGATTTTATGTTATCCTAAATGGAGGAGTCCGGGAGAGTGGGCGATTTTGGCGATTGTGACTTCAAACCCTGATCCGTTCATCTTCACTGTCTTCCCTTCTCTGATCGGTTCTGGTTAGTGACTCAAGTACTAATCGGTTTCAATTAGGATTAGGGTTTTGTTTACGCATTACGTCAGGGTTTGGTTTTCGTTTTCCATCTTCTTTAATCGGTGGAGGTTTGTCTTGCGAATCTGTGAAAATTGTTGAAGTCCGATTTCTTTTTCAGTCGTCACTAGGGTTCAGCAGGTCTGATTTGTGATACTTCTACTCTAGGGCTGCGGCTGGTTCTTGTCAAATCAGTCCAAACTCGGTTGCAGCTGGTCTCAAATCTAGACTGATTATTGCATTCGTGATTTTCATTCGTGATTAGGGTTCCGTATTGGTGAATCTGTCCAGTCTTGCTATAGGGTTTGCGGCTATTTCTGTTTATTGCGGCTGCTGAAATGGATGTTCAAAATGCAGACAACTCAAACGTGTTTGCGAGGAAGATTAAGAATATTGACGGAAAACCTTTTGAGCCAAAACTAACGTCAAATATAGCGGCGAGGGTTTCCGAACTGAGCAAGAAGGTAACCTTTATGCTACCATTAGATGATGATGAACATGTTAATGGTCGGTCTGATTCTCCTAATCAGCAGTATGCTAAGGTTTTTGATAGAAGAAAGGTAGGTTTTGTGCTCCCGCTAAATGATGTTAGTCCTTTCTCTCGAGCTTCTTCTCAACATCAATCGTATGCTAATGTTGTGTCAAACAAACAAGCGGACCAGGGTGGGGTTAACATGGATTCTGGTTTGATTGCTCAAAATTCAGCTTGGAATGCTAATGAGACGGCTTATCAAACTCTTAATATTAATTTTAGGTCACTAAAGTCGGATGTCTCCTTGGAAGGAGTGGATGTCGTTTTACCAATTGATTCTGTTCGTCAGGTTAACCGCAGGTTAGCAAATACTCTTTATGGTTATTTCCTGGGGGATAGAATTGCTTATCCGGTTGTTGAATATTTTGTGAAAACAAATTGGAAGAAACATGGTCTTCAGAAAATTATGATGAATTCGAATGGGTTTTTCTTCTTCAAGTTTGAAGATAGAAAGGGTATGAATAATGTTCTTGAAGGGGGTCCTTGGCTGATTCGTAATAAACCTCTGTTTCTCAACACTTGGTCCCCTACAAACACTCTTAAAAAGAAGATATTAAAAAGGTTGCGGTTTGGGTGAAATTGCATGAGGTTCCTCTAGTGGCGTATACTGATGATGGGTTAAGCATGTTGGCGTCTAAAATTGGTTCTCCTATGCGGTTGGATTCGTATACTATTGATATGTGTAACGAGGCTTGGGGACGTAGCAGCTATGCTAGGGCTCTCATTGAAGTATCTGCTGAACATGACTTTAAAGAGGCTCTAACCATGGCTATTCCTGAGTTGGATGAGAAAAAGTATGTCAATGAGACTATTCGTGTGGAATATGAATGGAAACCCCCGAGATGTGCCCACTGTTGTGTATTTGGGCATGACTCTGAGGAGTGTCCAAAATGCATTCGATCGACAGTGAGACCTCCTACTAACAGTCCGAAAGTAGTTGAGGATGGTTATACGGAAGTTAAGGCTAAGAAGAGTGCAAAGAAGAACGGTTTTCAAGTTAACAATCAGAAGCCCCAGTTTGAATATAGACCTGTGGATAAAAAGAAAAAGGCAGGGAGTTCTTCCTATGTGAATGCGCAGGGTACTAGTTCGTCCAAGGTTCAAACACACAATTCGTTTAGTGCTCTTAGTTTTGTTGGTGGGAATGGGGGTTCCTTCCAGGGGAAATATAAAGGGGGATGTGAGCTAAATGAGGAGTCTGACGAGGAAGAGGTAGAGGTTGTATATGATGAAATGAATGAGTTTATGACAACGGGTACACATCCTACGTCTTCCAGTACAGGGGCAAGCACCTCTTCCACAAAGTTATCCAATGGATAGGTTGTTTTTGATTTATGCTAGGGGGCTGCCGGTTGGTGGCAATTTCATTTTTGATGATGGTGGTTGACATCGTTCTTTGGTTTTTTTAGTTTGTCTACTAGTTAGCCATTCTCATGATTGTAGTAGGCTAGGTCGAGGTGGTATCTTAGTTTTTTGTTTTTTTGCTTACATATATGGGGCCTGTCCTGTATATGAACTAGTGGGGAACTCATCCTTACTACTTGTTCTTATTTGGCGGTTGTCTATAATAGAATCACCGGGGTAACCCTTTACCCAAAAATAATAATAATAATGCATGCTTTACTGATACAAACAACTATGCGGTAATGTTCTAACGTCTACATTCAAGCCTTGAGACTGTAAGGTAAACCCTAGAACAATGTCAAGGTCTACCAAAAATGTTTTCGGATTCGGTCATTCCTTCCACCCAAACAAACCTAGGATTTCAGGAACGGGAGTTGTCAAGTCCTATGGTACCACTACCTACTACCGAGCGGCATGATCGGTGTTAATGAATGTATTAGTTCGTTAAACAAACCAAATGTTATACCAAATGTAAGCATGTTTAATGAAAACAATGTACCTAGTATGCTAAGTGATACAAAGTAGAAATGTAAAACAATGTGTCCATATGCTGAGTAAACATATGCAACAGAAATGCAATGTAAAACAATGTGTCCATATGCTACGAGAACATATGCAACAGAAATGTAATGTAAAACAATGTACTAAGTATGCACTTAATGAACATACATAGCAAAAAACATAATGAAATCATGTACTATACGTGTACTAATGAACATAGCAGGTATGAGTTATGAAATCATGAAAAGCATGAAAGTAACAAGTAGGCACATGTGTTTCACCCCAAAATAGTTTGAAAACTGTAAAAGAGGGGAACTATGTACTCACTTGAGAATGCTTAGAAGTCTTGAATAACATCCAAGCAAAGCTAGAGGAATCACGGAAATCAAACGGCACCTAATATAGGTAACTATGTTAATAAACCGGACCTAAATCGGAAGAATGGATAGAATGAGGTTTCGTAAACCAAATGAGTATAGGAACTCATGTAATATGGTTTAACAAAGCCTACATTCTAAAACGAAACCTATCCTAAGTGCTTACGACCCATTATGACCCGTTTAGGTAGCTTATGCTACTTTAACGCGTCGTTCGCGTAAAAAGCGTTCGGAACGCCTAACTAGTCCTATGACAAGTATTATATGCCTTAACATGTCTAATAATGTTACCTAATCAGTTTAAATGTCAAAATTTGTGTTACATATGCTTAGAATAAAATTTAGCGTAAAAAGGGCATTTTGGTCATTTTTCCTAAGGCATATAATCACCTATCATACAACTAAGTAGACTAAGTGACCATAAAGTATAACCTCGGAAGGTCATTCCTTATGCAACTATGGTCACATAATGTGTTTGGTCGGATCCTAATGATCGACCAAACGGGTCAGTTTCGAAAGTCTAAGCGGTTGTTTAGACCGCTTATCTTACGACCCTATATAAGCACTAAACCTAAAGTGACGAGCTAAACATGTTAAAACATGTTTAACAAAGTTAGAAAACAAGTTTGATATCAAAACAAAGGGTTTTGATACCCAAGAATAGTTTGGTTGCAAAATACGCAAGAATGCGCATTTTGACCGAAACTATGACTCGTCGCTACGCCTAAATAACGTGGTAATCAGTAGGTATAGTCACAAAGGACTATGACCATCGTGATTACGCTCACGTTACGAAGTTCAAACGAACTTCGTGTTGACCATTGGCCGGTCAAAGTAGAAAGTTAAACACTGTTTGACTTTCACGCTTAAAAACGAATAAAAGAACGAAAGAAGCTTACAAAGGGTCCACGCTAGGAATATATAATCTATAAATTCTCAGGTATGAAGCATTTGAGCTTCAACTTAGAGAATTATTCAGATCATGAGTGAAATGAAATGAAGTGGGGTGGGGTTTATATAGTTTTTGGTCCACCGTTAAGATCGTTCCTCGATTCCCGAGCTTTTATCTCAACCATCCATGTGTGCATTTATAATACCATGGGTGCCCCTAAACAAGCCCATAGACTCATAAAAACCATGTGCAAACCATGGGAACAGCTGGGTTTTGCTGAAAACTGATTTTTGTTGGTCTGGGGAGTTTACGCGGGCCGCGTAAGAGTTAAGGGAGTCTTTCGCGCCCCTCCTGAGCTGATTTTGGCAGATTGTCAATTTAGGTCCCTGAATGTGTAAAACTTGCTTTTCGATGCATTTTTGACACGTTTAGGGCCCGTTAAGCCATTTTCAAGGCTCTAAAATGATGCCAAAGTGTAGGGGACATGAAATATGCTCAAAAATATCTCGGATGTCGGTTCGTTTGGCCGTACGATTGCGTTGTTCGGTTAATTACGACGAAACACGAACGGATGCGAAAAACGATCCAAATTACGCGACGAATGGAATTTTTTCATGCAAATAACTAAAATAAAATATTTTAATTATTAAATATATTTTTGGGTGTCCGGATATATTTAGAACGTAAGATATGCGCGAAAATGCAAACTTATGCACTTTTTGACGCTTTTAGTCCCTGAATGACCAAAAAGTTTATTTTAGCACACCGAACCCCTCAAAGCCTATTTCTAAGCTATGTAAAGGATATTTAGGGTGTGTTTAACTTTTGATCAACTTCTGGAATGTTCGTTATAGTACGAATCGGCATACTTTCACAGTTTGTCGAAATTAGCCCCTGTAAGCGAATAAACTTGATTTTGCCACACCAAAGCCTTCAAAACTTATTTCTAAGTTATGTAAAGGTTATTTAAGGTATGTTAAGCATATGTTGATGTTCCAGAATGTTTGTCGCGTTAAACTGATTATGTTTACGCATCAGTTCGCGTATAACTTTCCAGAAAGCGATTTAGAGCTCGAAATCGAACGAGAATTGATATGTGCAAATGATACACATATTTATACAAATCCCAAGTATGAAATACAATATTTCGTTGATTTAGTATCTGTTTAACAGCCGTGGAGGCACAGGTGTCACAGGTAAACCAGGTAAATCATCGGGAAAGACTTTAGGAAAATCACGAACCACAGGCACCTTATCCATTGCCTTATTTTCCTTTTCCACCGCTACTACGATGTATGCCAAGAAAGCTTTGTATTCCTTGTGGAGGTACTTGCTCGCTTGGACGCACGACATGAGTTTGAGATTCTTCAATGCGACTTCACCATAGACACAAAGTTGATCACCATTAGCGAGCGAGAAACGTATCATTTTATCAAAGCAAATGACTTCAGCACGATTTTCACAAAGAAAATCCATACCTACTATGATATCAAAACTACCGAGCTGCATCGGGATAAGGTCGATAGGGAAGACATGATTGTTGAGTTCAAGCATATAATCACGTAGAACAGAACGAACAGTAACGGTTCTTCCAGTGGCAACTTCAACGTCAAACGTCATAGGGAGATGGGCGCGCTTACGATTTAGGAGCTTTTCGAATTCTAATGACACAAAACAGTTATCGGCTCCAGTATCAAATAAACACGAAGCATATATACCATTAATGAGGAACGTACCATTAACCATGTTGTTATCTGCTTGAGCCTGGCGGGCGTTGATGTTGAAAGCATGTCCGCGGGCTGCTGGCTGCTGGCTGCTGCTGCTGACGCTGCTGCTGCTATGACTCTTGCTTCACCACTCTGTTGGGGCAGACATTCGCAAAGTGGTTGGGATCACCACATGCAAAGGAAGCTCTAGCATGAGCTGCGGGGCAGGTGCTGCTTGTTGGCCCTGGGGAGCAGGAAGGAGAGCTGGTGGTGTAGGAGCTTGAGCTTGAACTTGAGCGGGAGCTTGGCGTGGACCAGTATGGCAATTGGCAGTAAAGTGGCCGTACATGTTGCAGTGAACACAAAACCTGCTTGCAATCCCCACGGGATGATGATAGGTACAGGTAGGGCAGACCGGGTGTGGACCAGTATATGCACGCTTTGCCAGCGGTGCAGTGGTCACCGGCGCCACTACTTGGCGGTTTTGAGGTTGCAGTTGAGCTGGTACAGCTTGGAGCGGAGCGGCGACTGTGACAGCGCAATTCTTCTTGTTGTTGTTCTTTCTCTTCCGGCGGGAGGACTTGGAAGCTTGCGGTGCGGCGGTTTCAGCGGTGGGAGCGGCGGTAGCTTGATGAAGGCTCTTCGAAGTGTTCTTTAAGTACCCAGCGAGAACTCGCTTGTCATTAATCTTGGTAGCGAGTAGGTAGGTTTCATTAATTGTTCTTGTCTTCGCGGCTTGCACGAAGTCAGCAACACAATCCGGTAAAGCACGGATATACTTCTTGATCGTCATTTCAGGTGTTGCCGGGTTCGCACAAGGCGGTCTGTTGGTACATAGACTATAGACTAGATCGTTTCTAAGACATCGACCCGGACTAGGTCGAGTCTGGCCTAATTCCCTATAGTTATGCCTCTGATACCAATCTGTCACACCCCAACCGATGGCAGAAACATCGGGGTGAGGAACTGAGCGAAACAGATTGTCCAAGAGTAATCCATAACAACTAAATTAATGGATAATTAACATTATGTCCCATACCATAATTTATCAAATAAAGCAGTTATTACAGACATAGATATCCCAAAGACAAATAAAATTCTGTTCCGACAACTCATAATTAAATTCTTTGTTTCTAGACTCTTCCAACTTGATTCCACAAAAGCTAGCGAAGCACAGCATCCTAAACACCTATCACATACGTTAAAATAGAGGTCAATACACATAGTGTAAAGGTGAGCATACAAGTTTAATAGTATCATAGATGACAAAAATCGGTTTACGCATAACCAACATGTAACATGTAGCAAAGTGAAGCTAGTAGGTTATCGACAATGAAATATGCACAGATGTGACTGCGAGTTGTAGAATGCGCAACACATATCACCACTGTGACACGTGAACTCGTGAAGTAAAGCCCTTAACTACCCCTGTCCACGACAGGTGCTGAGTCCAAACTATAGTACTATCGTTGCTAAGGTGTCAGGCAACAATCACTGTGTAAACATAACATACAAGCATTCATCGAGTAACACGTATAACATGCATTAACGGTCAATGTATAAAAGTGTTTGCGTTGTGTGTCGATTGTGATTTGAATAAGTAACGTATGTAACACCCAAAAGTGCGTAAAGCAAAAAGGGTTCGAGTATACTCAAAGATCGTGTGAAATGAATAACACGGTCTTGGATTGGATTGAAGGGAGCGCTAGAAAGTTAACCTGATTACAGAATGATAGCATGAGTGAACTGAATGACGAAGTGTCATTCGATCGGATGACAATCTGGACGGATGGTCATCCGGTCGGATGGCCATTCGGTCGGATTGTCATTCGTTTGGGATGGATGTGTTTGTGTATGATGGCTTTGAAGTTTTCATTGTAGCATTTTAAAATGAGAGAGTATCTCTACCTTTCAGTTCGTTCGATCGAACGGTCGTCCGGACGGATGGTCGTTCGATCGGATGGCGATCCATTCCAGCGAGTCATTTCTCAAGAACAATTTCACAGCAGGATGGTTATTCGATCGGATGGTCATCTGATCGGATGACCATTCGTTTGGATATTGACATTTATTGAAAACTTGTAAAATGTTTAAGTATTTGAGGCCACAAGTCATCCGATCGGATTGTCGTTCGATCGGATGGCAATCCGATCAGACGGCAGTCCGTTTGGTGACTTGCTCATTTTGAAATTTGCTTGAAAAGTTTGCAGTTTGACCGAGACGGTATGACAACGCGTTAAACAACAGAAACTCCACCAAGTCTAAGTCATCCGATCGGATGGGAATCACCCCGTCTGATCAATTAACTGTTCTTGACGGTTGTTCATGTTCAACCCATGAATCGGTTCTCTCTTTGATAGGAATCAGTTCTCAGACCGAAACTTCACTAGAGAATGAGTAGAAGGCCTGAATGAGCTCCGATTCCTTCGGTTTTGAGTGCATGAGTGTAAAATAAAGTAGAAGAAAAAGTTATGAAAACATCTTTCAACTCTTTTAATCATGTTTGTTTTGAAAATGTTTAGATTTAGGCGAAATCAGCGTTTAAACATGTTGAAATCTCTTAGATCTGAGTTGTTCTTGGTGGAATGAGGTCACACTTCGAAGTTCATGAGAACTCATGATGACATCACCCTTGAACAACCCAAATCGGTAGATTTCATGGTGAAAAGTTAAGATTTGATGGTGAAAATGATGGAGAAGTGTGTGTAGATCATAGAAGTACAAGATTTGAGGTAGAAACCTGTGACACCTGTGCTTGTAATTATTGTAAACAGTTCAGTTATCAATAAAATAATGTTATTTGATCCCAATGTTTGTTTGTTTATGTTTGACATTTTTCATGTTTTGGTTTTTGTTCAATTTCAAACTCTATATCGTTTTCTGGAGAGTTATACGCAAACTGGTGCGTAAACGTAATTAGTTAAATGTGACAAACACTCCGGAACATCAACATATGCTTAACATACCTTAAATAACCTTTACATAACTTAGAAATAAGTTTCGAAGGCTTTGGTATGGCAAAATCAAGCTTATTCACTTACAGGGACTAAAATCGACATACTGTGAAAGTATGCTGATTCGTACTGTAACGAACATTCCAGAACATGATCATAAGTTAAACATACCCTAAATATCCTTTACATAGCTTAAAAATAGGCTTTGAGGGGTTCGGTATGCTAAAATAAACTTTATGCTCATTCAGGGACTAAAAGCGTCAAAAAGTGCATAAGTTTGCATTTTCGCGCATAACTTACATTCTGAAGACATCCGGACATCCAAAAATTTATGTAATCATTAAAATATTTTATTTTAGTGATTTGCATGATAAAATTCCATTCGTCGCGTAATTTGGATCGTTTTTCGCGTCCGTTCGTGTTTCGTCGTAATTAACCGAATATCGCGATCGTACGACCAAACGAACCGACATCCGGCATATTTTTGAACATGTTTCATGTCCACTATGTTTAGGCATCATCGTAGGGCCTTGAAGTTGGCTTAACGGGCCTCAAATGAGTCAAAATGGGCCTAAATCAACTGCAGGGACTGAAACTGTAATTATATAAGCTGTTTGCTGATCTGTGCAGCCCAGGCGGGCCGCATAGACCTTCTTTGGGTCTTACGCGGGGCGTCTAATCCCATCAGATCTGCAAAAATCTTTTTTCCAGCTGTTACCAGCTGTTCCAGATGTTTTGATCACTTGCAAATGGTATTCTAACATTCTATGGGCCATTTTAAGGTGCCCATGGTATTGCAAAACCATGGGTGCATGTGTACGGTGGAGATCGAAGCACGTTTTTCAAGAAACGATCCTAACGGTCTTGGTTTTCCTATAAATACCCCACCCCCTTTGCACTTGAAACCCACATTTGATCAGATTTTTCCCTAAGTTGAAGGATAAAACCTTCATACCTAGGAATTATTAGATCAAAACTTCCATTCTTGGACCCGTTGTAAGTAATCTTTCGTTCTTTTACGCATTTTTAGAGTGAAAGTCAAACTTTGTTTGACTTTCTGCATTGACCAGTTTATGGTCAACACGAAGTTCATTTGAACTTCATAACGTGAGCGTAATCACGATGGTTTTAGTCTCTTGTGACTATACCTACTGATTACCATGTTATCTAGGCTTAGTAACGAGTCGTAGTTTCGGCCAAAATGCGTATTCTTGCGTATTTTGTAACCAAACTACTTTTAGGTATCAAGACCCTTTGTTTTGATACCAAACATGTTTTCAAACCTCGTTAAACATGTTCTAACATGTTTAACTCGTCACTTTTAGATTTGTGCTTATATAGGGTCGTAAGGTAAGAGTTCTTTGGGATAACCTTTGCAATCATAAGTGTTTTATTCAGGATAGTCCGTGGGTGGTGATGGGGGATTTTAATTCGGCTCTCTCGATGGACGATTATTTGGTTGGGCCTTCTACTATTCCAATTTGGATGAGAGAGTTTTATGATTGTGTGCAACATAACCAACTTTCTGACGTTAAAAGCCATGGGTTGCGGTTCACTTGGAATCAAAAACCAAAAAACGGTGTCGGTGTGTTAAAGAAAATTGACATAGCTATTAGTAATGCTCAGTTTATTGATGAATTCCCAGATGCTTATGTTCTTTTTCACCCCTATCGAGTTTCGGATCATTCACCTTGCATTCTACATTTGTCTCATGTTAACCATACTAAGCCTAAACCTTTTAAGTTTGCTAATTTCTTAGTAAATAAGTGTGACAACCGGTGATTTACGGCACCTAATTACGTGATTAACAGGTGATTAACGCGATAATAAATAATGTTAACGACGCAAATTAACTTAATTAGGCCTTTGGAATGCCTAGGAACGTCTAGACAACTTAACAGTACGCGAACGGTGATTAGCGGAGAAACATGTTAAACGTTAAGCGATAACGAAATGAAACCGGGCGAAATACTAACAACGCCGAAAAATACGGATTTTCTACGAGTATTTTATATTTATGAATTTAACTTTGTGAATTTATTGGGCTTCCGTGCGACACAAATGCAAACGTGGATTAAAAATGCGATGGTAGGAAACGCAACGGCAACGAAACGGAAGCGACAGAGACGCCTGTCACCTTCAGAACTTACATTTTACGCTATATTTAGCTTCGTAATTAATTTTAGTGACTACAGTCGTAACCGGATCGAAAAACGGAATAAGGATGGCAACGATACAATTTTTCGCGATTATTACCGTAATCAACGAACGGACGTGCAAACAACGACTACCGACCGTATTTTTGTGTATTTTAATTTTTGACGTTAAACGGAGTTCAGGATGTGTTAACGGGTCTCGTAGGAATTACGGGCCGCTTAAACACAGGGAGTAAGCTTGTGGGCCCGGGGCCCAAGCCCAAAACCCACAAGCCTAAACCCGTACATAACTTAATTAGATCTTATAACATCTCTTCAAAATCTTTTAAGGATCCACTAAATCAATAGTAGATCTATCCAAAATATTTTGTCTATAATTTTAGAACAAGATCTCTTCTAGATCTCACCAAAACTCTATAAAATCACCTCCCCACTCTCTCAAAGTTTCCTTGTCTGCTTATTATTTATCCACACACAACACAAATGTCATCCCTCTCTCTCTCTCGGTTATATATCAGACCACACATACATACACACCCAAATCCCTTTTACCCCTCTCCCTCCTCGGTGAAGATCGACAACACATCACACCCCCCCTTTTTCGAGTAACAGGACCGACCACCACCACCACAGTCTGGTGGTGGTGCGACGGTGGAGACAGAAACGGAGAGAGAGAGAGACTGGCGAGAGAGAGAGAGCGGAGCAAGAATGAAGGTGCCGACCACCACACGCGGCGGCGGCCGGCGGTGTCGGTGGCTGTGGTAGGTGTTTTTGCTGCCTTTTCTGTTCGATCTCGGGTCCAACAGGTATGTGAGTCGATTTAGGCTTCAAGCTCGGTGATTCAGTTCGAGTTTTGGGTTCACAGGGTTCATTTTTGGTTCAGATTTAAGCCACGGCTCAGTCATGGGTCTCGGGTTCGGGTGCGGTCCAGTCAAAGGCAGTCAACAATGGTTCGGGTTAGTTTTGGTTCAGCCTTGGTTCGGTCCAAACTGGTCAAAAACAGCAGCCTCGGGTTCTGCTCGGTTCAGTTGACCCGGTCAAACCGAGTCGACTCAGTGTTCGGGTCAGCAGGTTCAGGTCAACAGTTGGTTCGATGTCAGTCGGTTAAGGTCAGATTTTGAAGCGGTTCGAGTCAACTCGGTCCAACTCAGTCAACTCAGTTGACTCAGTCAACTCAGTGAGTTGACTCGGTCAGCTCGGTTTTCGACACGAGAAGATGGTAAAGATTTTACGGCGCAATACATTTCATTATTCTTATAATTTTATTTATTTCGTGAACGAGCTCGACCGATACTTTTAGCGACTATTTACACTTTAGTTTGGCATATTTGATGAAAAGCTATATATATTGCGTGAATTGATTGAATTTTGATAAAAATAGCGACAACTTGTGTTGTCGGGGCGTCCAAAAACAGAGGAAACTCTGCCCGTTTTTCGAGAAAACCCGTAAACAAAACACGTTTTATTATGAGACGAAACTTTTTATCCGAGGAGCTTTTATAAAGACAAATACGAATGTAAAACCTCTTTCGACAACAACTTACAACTTTCGATATCAAAGCTTCGGAATTTATTTACAACAAATAAATATAATTATTATATTTATTATAAACTTCGGAATTTCGACAACTCCTTTATAAAGTCAATATAATTATTTGTATTGTCTCAAACGCCGAACACGCCTTCGCTCTATAAAATAAATATAATTTTTATATTTATTCCAAGTATCAAACGACACAAATTTGTTTTTAGAAAGATAAATATGGTTTGTATATTTATTTCAAGTATCATACAATGCGAATTCCTTTATTAAAATAAATATGGTTTTATATTTATTTCAAACGCCTAAATGGCATATACGTATATTTTTGACAAATACACACAAGACGTGATATATATAATACAAGTTATTATATATTATTTTCATACGAATACTTGATACATACACATACGACTACTCGAGACGGCTAATGCAATTACAACGAAGTATTTATATATTTTATATAAATATTTATTTATTTTTAAATCTCTCGAGAAATAAGTCTTCCCAAGACTTACTAGTTTTACCGACAATAAGCGAGACTTAACAAGTATAACTTAATTGTTACTATTAAGTTATCAATTTACCGTTGAATCGTTCGGTTAACGATTCGGTAGAGCTCAGACACGTGGTTTAGCTACATTTATATTAGAAACTTATTAGATATTCCGTGTTAGGAATATTGTAGAATGCACGCTAGCGAGTCTCGTCTTGGAAACGACATCACGAAGTCGTACTTAGCTAGCTTTGCACAGGAATATTCAGGTGAGTTCATAACCCCCACATTTTAAGGTTTTACATTTTTATAAATGTTTTCGGGGGTGGAAAGACATGCAAGTTTTGCAAAAGTAAACAATTTCTTGATAAACGAAAACTTATTTCTAAATCATATTACGAAGGGAATTCGAGGAACTCAAATGATTTACGAAAGGTTTATACTAAACATACCGGTTTTTTTTACAAAACAAATGCGTATTATCAAAAGGTGAATGATTTTTTATGACTAGGGATGGGATCATCTGGTGATAATATTGAGGAAGGATCAGTTTTAGAGATTGAGGAAGGATCAGTCTTAGAGACTGGGGTAAAATACATGTACAATGATTACAGACACTTACAGACATTTTTATACATGGTATGGTTAGCTTAAGGAGGGTTTACTACTTAGATCATGTGAGTGGGTAGGCGCAACTTGAGGCCATTAATCCTCATTGTAGGACCGAGGGGCACAATGCGGTAGATCTATCTGGGTGTAGCGAGCCCAGCCCCAGGCCCAGCAGAACGGACCTCGGGGTGACTATGTACCCGACGCACAAATCCGCTAGGTTTGAGTCTTCCTACTTGCACTTCACACATATCAATGGCCTTGCAAACCATTGGTGATCTCTTTATTTCCTTATTTGCTACATACCAGGGATTTTATACTTACCAGAAATACTTGTTCATACAAATTAAATACCATGTTTTATACAAAATTCAAAGCATAGGATTATGCGGGTATGGAGTCAAAGTCAGGGTGGGCATTGACGGTTATATGAACATTACAAATACAAGACTTTACAACTACATGGTTTTTATGAACATACTGTGTTACAAACACAACGTTTCCATATAACTTGGCAAGAAAATGATTTTTAAATTCGTTTTCTCAATACTATTTCAAAAACCGGTTATTCCAAAGATTTATTTCAAATCTTTCACAACTCAAAAGATTTATTTCAAATCTTTTACAAACAAACTATGAACTCGCTCAACTTTATGTTGATTTTTCGCATGTTTCTTTCTCAGGTTGCATTTCTAAGACAAGGCACGGTTGGAATAGGAGAACCATGAAGAGTCGAGTACTTAGTGGGCGTTCAATTTCTAAAAGACTTAGATTATTTGCTTCCGCTGTGCAATGAAGATACCAGTCCAGTCACGCCAATGCTCTGATATTTCGGGGTGTGACAGATTGGTATCAGAGCTATAGGTTACAGCGAATTAGGTTTCTGTTGCGATACCTAGGCTCTAACCTCACTTTCCTCTGGGAACTTAGACTATTAAAGACGTTGAATACATACAGAACGCCTAGTACTCGAATATGGTCTCCAACCGTTGCCGAAAAACAAACAGTCAAAATTTTGTTTTCAAACATACGCTATTGTGGTGTTTCATACACGGTGCATAAAACAATTACATACAGTACACAAAACTCTGAGAGTTTAGGAAACATGCATTTAAGACCTTCGGAAAAGGGAGTTCAGCTGGGAGGATAGTCTAGTGGGGCTAGGAAGTTCAGTCTGAGAAGCTGGGAGGATAGACTAGTGGGACTAGGGGAAATTACGTGATTGCTTATTGGTGACTAACATGTTCATTCGGTTATAGGATTGATTATTTGTGCATATGTGTGTTTATTAAAGGTCATCACGTAGGAACCGCGAATATTAACTCGGGCACACGCTGTTATCCATATTGTCTATAATATTTTAATTTCCCGAGCAGGCAGCCTATGCATAACAAAACGCTAGCGCACGAGAATACATGGAACTCAAATTTTACGTCAACAGATGTCGGAGTACATCACATTCTACGCGAAACGTAATGCTAGTGCACAGGTATACGTGAAACTTAAGCTATACATCAACGGAGGTTGAAGTATGACACATACAACTAGTGAGGCGAGGCCTTTGAAAAGACACGATGGCGCAATTCAACGACGACGCTAGATTCCTGTCAGCAGGAGAACTAACGACCAGGAAACGGCAACTTGTCACGCGGTCCTGCAAACGACACGAAACACGCCAAGAAGAAGACGAATGTCTCCTCATTCCCCCTAACTCATAACGACGAATACGCTATGTTCGACATTCCACGGTAATGTCACCTAACAATTGGTCGTCACACGAAATCCCAGGTAAAGTCCTCAAAATTTCTTTTATTGAAATTTCGATTTTTACATTTACTGAGTAGATTTTCGTATCTCTACTCCTCTTAAGGGTCATTGTATCACGATCATTTCTTTACAAGTTACATACATGGTTTTTCGTTGTGACCATGCCGAAAGTTCTCTTGTCGATACATATGTTTATTGTCGGATTGCGCTAAAACCAAGTTCGACTGTTTGAACTTGTCCATTACACATATTCACTTCAGAGCATCATATGATGTATTGGGAGCATCATATTCAAAATTCGTTTTAACAAGTGTTTCATTTGTTTCGAGTCGTAGTAGACTTGTTTGATCTACGACCCCATTAAGTCGTTTGATGATTTCGACACCATGTGATGGTGATTTTCACTAGTTGAAGCTTGCGCTAAACTCGTTTACGCATCTCATGCACGGATTTAATTACTTATATATTGATTTGCTTTAAATCCGCTTTGATTTGTTATATTACAACAGTCTTAACACAATCGTGTGATAAGACAAGGGTGCACAAAATTCCTTTCATATTCCGGTGTACCTCCTAACGGTCCTTTCAACATCGATCGAATGTTTGCGATATTCATTGCTTCTTCATTTTTGATCGAAAACATTATTTCTTTGATGCTCAAATTTCAATTGAAAATTCTATGATGTCATTTGAAACAAACTTTCAGATTCACTTTATTACGCTTTCATTTGATTTCAAACACGGTGAATTTGTTTGATCACCGCTATTATTGAATTATTTAAATCACTACGACACCTTGTGGTGTTGGTACAAACTTGTAGCTTGGGCTAATCATGATTGAGCGTTTCATACAAAACACAGGTGATACTTGTTCGATCACCGCTTTATTTGAATTGTCTCATTCACTACGGCACTTTGTGGCGTCGGTATAACTTGCAGCTTGTGCCGATCATGATCGAGCGTATCATGCAAACTATTGCATTTGAGATTGTTGATTTTAAGTTCATCCAATGGATGTTATTGCTTCTAGAACTCAGTTACATGTTGTAAACGTTCGTATGGAATTCGGTTGGTCAAAGTTCATGTTCATTGTTGGATCCCTGTTGACTTGGCCACGTTAGTAACGATATCTATACATCTTGTTTCCTTTAACATCAACTTTTGAAACACATTTCTTTGAAACCGTTGGGTTCTTATTGTTGAGGAATATCATTGAATTCACATGATTCGAATAAGTCTTGTTTCGATTACGCGGTCATTCACTTTGTTATTATTCGGACTTAACTGCGAACAACACAATTCTGAGGAGATAACATAGTATAAATTTCGAGGACGAAATTTCTGTAACAGGGGGAGAATGTAACAACCGGTGATTTACGGCACCTAATTACGTGATTAACAGGTGATTAACGCGATAATAAATAATTTTAACGACGAAAATTAACTTAATTAGGCCTTTGGAATGCCTAGGAACGTCTAGCCAACTTTACAGTACGCGAACGGTGATTAGCGGAGAAACATGTTAAACGTTAAGCGATAACGAAACGAAACCGGGCGAAATACTAACAACGCCGAAAAATACGGATTTTCTACGAGTATTTTATATTTATGAATTTAACTTTGTGAATTTATTGGGCTTCCGTGCGACACAAATGCAAACGTGGATTAAAAATGCGATGGTAGGAAACGCAACGGCAACGAAACGGAAGCGACAGAGACGCCTGTCACCTTCAGAACTTACATTTTACGCTATATTTAGCTCCGTAATTAATTTTAGTGACTACAGTCGAAACCGGATCGAAAAACGGAACAAGGATGGCAACGATACAATTTTTCGCAATTATTACCGTAATCAACGAACGGACGTGCAAACAACGACTACCGACTGTATTTTTGTGTATTTTAATTTTTGACGTTAAACGGAGTTCAGGATGTGTTAACGGGTCTCGTAGGAATTACGGGCCGCTTAAACACAGGGAGTAAGCTTGTGGGCCTGGGGCCCAAGCCCAAAACCCACAAGCCTAAACCCGTACATAACTTAATTAGATCTTATAACATCTCTTCAAAATCTTTTAAGGATCCACTAAATCTATAGTAGATCTATCCAAAATATTTTGTCTATAATTTTAGAACAAGATCTCTTCTAGATCTCACCAAAACTCTATAAAATAACCTCCCCACTCTCTCAAAGTTTCCTTGTCTGCATATTATTTATCCACACACAACACAAATGTTGTCACACCCCTTTCTGCGGCGGAAGCACGAGGTGTGATCATGAAAGGTTCTCATTGCATACGAAAGGTAAACATGCTACATGCTCGTAAAAATACTTCAAATACCATAATTTGAAAACATAAGATAGCGTTTATATCGCTAGACAGCTTAAAACATTGTCTTAAAAGTTTACAACTTTATTTAAAGTTAAACTCAAGCGACATCCACGAGCATAAGCAAGACCGCGCGCACATCCATCCTAGTTACCTGAAATACATGTGAGTTTTTGGAAAAACGTCAACATAATGTTGGTGTGAATTCATGCAGTTTTGTATTTCACGTTTGTATACTTTGTATGAAAACATAGTTTGTGAATAAATCAAGTTTTCATATATAAATCCAGTTTCATGTGTACACCACGTACTCATGTATAATTCAATTTCTTCTTGAGTACCCCACGTACTCAAGTATAATTCCCATTTTTCTTGAGTACCCCACGTACTTCAAGTATAATTCAATTTCTTCTTGAGTACCCCACGTACTCAAGTATAATTCAATCTTTTCTTGAGTACCCCACGTACTCAAGTATTCATCAATTTTTAGTATGGTATGACTTTTATGTAAATAAAGTATTCCTGTAAGTATCAGGATTGTTAATGGGTTGCAAAGCCATTAACATGTGACACGACATAGGAAGTCACCAAACCTAAGGCATTTAATTGGTATATTCTGAGACACAAAAGCACTACTCGATTCTCGCCCTCACCGAGAGTGTGGCTGCCAGGCACCCGTTAGATCTAACCTTTTGTTCTGCGGTCTAAGTATATTGTTGATTAATGGTGCTTCTGCACCCTATTCGTGACACTATTTCTCATAACGCATCCTACTTGGTTCTCGTCCTCACCAAGCGCGTTTCTTGTTATCAATTCTCATAACGCATCCTACTTGGTTCTCGTCCTCACCAAGCGCGTTTCTTATTATCATTTCTCATAACGCATCCTACTTGGTTCTCGTCCTCACCAAGTGCGTTTCTTATTATCTTATATTTCGTCACACTTGGTTCTCGTTCTCACCAAGTGTACTTCTTGTATTCTTATATTTCATCACACTTGATTCTCGTTCTCACCAAGTGTGCTTCTTATATTTATATCATACCAATTATAAATATTGTACATTTGTACATGTATTTCACCCCCGAAGTTATAAAAACTGAAAACAGTTAAAGAAAAGGGGGAGCATGAACCGAACCCTATTAACATTATTGATGAGCTTACGAAAGTTACAGTGCCTGTTAATCAGGTGTGTTCTCAACCTGATCAGAATCCTGAGGAGGGAGAGAATAATAAGGGTTTCCAAGGGTCGTATGCGGATAGAGTGAAGATCAGTACGTCAATTAAGCGTGAGGTAAACTTCAGATTGCTTGAATCTTTGGAGAGTGTGGAGGAGGCGGATGTTGTTATTCCTAAGGAAGCAGTTCGTCAGGTACAAAAGAAATTTGAGAATGTTCTTTACGGTTACTTTCTAGGTGATAGATTGCCTTTTCCCGTTGTTGAGTACTATGTTAAGAATGTATGGGCAAAATATGGTTTCGTTAAGCTTATGATGAACTCAGATGGTTTTTTCTTTTTTAAATTTCATTCCAAGGAGGGTATGCATAAGGTTCTTGAAAATGGTCCATGGCTGATTAGAAAAATGCCGTTATTCCTGAATATTTGGGGTCCGACTATAAGTTTAAAGAAGGAGGGTATTAAGTCGGTTCCAGTATGGATTAGGTTACACAATGTTCCTTTGGCCGTATACACAGATGATGGTCTGAGTTTGCTGGCCTCTAAGATGGGAATCCCGAAAAGGTTAGATAGTTATACGGCGGATATGTGCATTGAGAATTGGGGTAGAACTAGTTATGCCCGTGCAATGGTTGAGATAAATGCTGAAAAGGAACTAAAATCTCATGTTGTGGTTGCCATTCCAAAAATGGATGAAGAAGGATTTGTGATGGAAAGAGTTAGGGTGGAATATGAATGGAAACCTCACCGTTGTGAAACTTGTTGTTTATTCGGCCATAATATTTCTTCATGCCCAAGGGCTTCCAAGGAGAAAGCAAAGCAGGTTATAATTGATGAAGAGGGCTTCATAATGGATAAAAGAAAGACTGCTAAACATGGTTTTCCACAAAAGAAACAAAGGCCGAAATTTATCTACAAACCTAAGCAAAACACGGCAGGTGCTAGTACATCGGGAACCAAAAACCAAGGGGACTTAAAGAAAGCTGATCCGGTTGTGAACTTACATAACAAATATGAAATGTTAGGTGAGGATGGTTTCAATTCAGGTAATCTAAATGGGCAGAGCTCATCAGAGCTGAAAAATGATACGTTGGACGGAACAAGTATGGAGGAAAAGAACTCAAAAAATCACATTTCGAACTTGGAGGGTGAGGAATTAATAGATCCATGTCACTCGGAAATTTCATCGTTCATGTCAGCGAATAAGAAGAAGGGCAACTCTGAGGGGGCAAGCACTCCCGTTGATATGGGTTTTTATGGATAGCATTGCGGCTTGGAATATAAGGGGCTTGAACCGGCCCCTGAAACAAAGAGAGGTTCAGCAAATAGTGAAAGATAATCGGTTGAGCGTTTGTGCCATTCTGGAATCTCATGTGGAGGTGTCAAAGCTTTCTAAGATATGCGGAAGAGTCTTTAAACAATGGGAGTGGACCTCGAATGGTGGTGTTTGTAATAGAGGTACTCGAATCATAATAGGCTGGAATAACGATTTGGTTGATCTTATGGTCTTAGCCCAATCGGATCAGGTTGTGCATGTCAAACTCAAGTCAACAGCTCAGGATACTCGTGTGTTTGTGTCTTTTGTCTATGCAAAGAATACTTATCAGGAGCGTAGGGAGTTATGGCAAGATTTGATGAAGCATAAGGTGGTTGTTAGTAACCAGCCGTGGATTGTCCTAGGGGATTTCAACTCGGCCCTTTACTTGGATGATGTTTTACATGGTTCGTCTACTCCGACAATAGGTATGAGGGATTTCTTTGAGTGTGTTCAATATACGGAGCTTCTTGATATCCCGGGGCATGGGCTTCATTTTACGTGGAATCAAAAGCCAAGGGAAGGGATTGGTATCCTTAAGAAAATAGACCGGGTTATGGGGAATGTAAGTTTCTTGGATGTGTTTCCTAATGCTCATGTGCTCTATCATCCTTATAGGGTGTCGGATCACACACCGTGCATCCTTAAAATGGATCGTGTTTGCCGGCCAAAACCCAAACCGTTTAAGTTTGCAAATTTTATAGCCAACAAAGATGAGTTCAAACCTTGTGTTGTGTCTGAATGGAGCAGAAGTGTAGAGGGCATTCCGATGCTTTCTATGGTTAAAAAGCTTCGAAATCTGAAATTTCCGTTAAGAAAGCTGCTACATGATCAAGGTAATTTACATGCTAAAGTCAAAGACCTGAGAGTGCAGCTGGATGAAATTCACCGCCAAATAGATCTTAATCCGTTTGATGCTACGCTTCGGAATACTGAAACAGAGCTTATAAAGAAGTTCCATTGTGCTTCTTATGATGAGGAATCATTTTTAAAACAAAAAGCAAAGCTTGATTGGCTAAGTGCGGGAGATGGCAATACTTCCATTTTTCACAATTTTGTTAAAAGTAGAAATGCCAGGAATAAAATCCACTTGATTAGAGATGCTAATGGTGTTCAGCATGAAGGAGTGGATGTTGAGAAAGCTTTAGTTGATCACTATGCTAATTTTTTGGGTATTGAAGCTGCTGTGGACGACTTAAACATGGACGGCCTATTTGTGAATACCGTAAACCTGAATTCAGCTAATCATATGATTCGGCCAGTGACACGTGAGGAAGTTAAGGCGGCTATGTTCATTATTGCTGATAACAAGGCTCCGGGTCCTGATGGATATACTTCGGTATTTTTTAAGAAAGCTTGGGATGTAGTTGGTGATGAAGTCTTGGCCGCAATCATTAAATTTTTTGAGAATGGTAAACTGCTTCAGCAAGTTAACCATACAATAATTGCCTTGGTTCCCAAAGTCTCCACTCCCTCATAGGTTTTGGAGTATAGGCCGATATCCTGTTGCAACGTCATTCTTAAATGCATTAGTAAGATCTTGTCGGAGAGAATTAAAGGTAGTTTGGGTAGCTTAGTTGACATCAGCCAATCGGCTTTTATTCCTGGTAGGAAAATCTCGGACAACATCCTTCTTACACAGGAACTTATGCACAACTATCATTTACATAGGGGAAAGCCGAGGTGTGCCTTCAAAATTGACATCCAGAAAGTATATGACACAGTTAGCTGGACGTTTCTCAAGTCTATCCTTACCAGGTTCGGATTCCCTCCCAAAATGGTAGGATGGATTATGACGTGTGTCACTACTGTGTCGTTTTCTCTTAGCATCAATGGGAACCTTTGTGGTTACTTCAAGGGTAGGAGGGGGCTTAGACAGGGTGATCCTATATCCCCTTATTTGTCCACCTTAGTCATGGAGGTACTTTCTTTATTATTACACAAGGCAGCCGATGATCATCCTGCTTTCAGATACCATGATAAGTGTAAAATTCAGAAGATCATTAATGTGTCCTTTGCGGACGACTTGTTTATTTTCGCTAATCCGGATATGGTGTCTATTAGAATCATGAGGGATGCTTTGGATTTGTTCACTAGAATTTCGGGTCTTACCCCGAATCTGGCAAAAAGCACGGTCTTTTTCAGTAATGTTTCGCCTCAAATGAAGCAAGCTATTTGCTCTTTTCTTCCGTTTCATGAGGGAGAGCTTCCCGTTAAATACTTGGGAGTTCCGCTGATTTCGACTAAACTATCGTTTAAGGATTGCAAAATTCTAGTGGACCAAGTTGACAAGAAAATTGATCATTGGTTAAACAAGTCTCTCTCTTTTGCAGGAAGGCTTCAATTAATTAGTTCGGTCATCTCGGCTATGCACGTATACTGGGCTTCAGTTTTTATGCTTCCGGCCCGTATTGTAAGTGACATTGAAAAGCGAATGCGTAATTTTCTTTGGAGTGGAGGGGTGACTAAAGGCTCTTATCCGAAAGTTGCTTGGAAAAATGTTTGCCTTCCTAAATCCGAAGGCGGATTGGGTATTCGGAGAATTCATGACTCGAACAAAGCGCTTCTTACTAATCATGTGTGGAGCATTCTTATTAAACGGGATTCCCTCTGGGTAAAATGGGTTCATTCTTACAGGATTAAAGGGAAAAACTTTTGGGAGCTCCCTTTTCGTGGTAGTATGACATGGGGATGGAGGAAAATCTTATCTATCCGGTCCTCTATTCGTCCGTTCATTTGGTTGTTGATTCGTGATGGCAAGAAGGCTAATGCTTGGAATGACAATTGGTTCCCTCATAGCCCTTTGCGGGACTTCATAACCCCTAGGCGAATTCATGGGGCGGGGTTTAGCATGCAAACCTCTGTGTCGGATCTCATTGATAATCATAATGGTTGGAAGTGGCCGATTGCTTGGTTCGACCTTTATCCGGTTCTGATTACTTTAATGATACCGAGTATTGTCCATAATGTTCCTGATAAGCTCGTTTGGAAGAATAGGCAGGGCAATATATCGGAATTTAGTGCTAGAGAGGCTTGGGAGAGCATTCGGGCGCGAGGAGAAGAGGTTGATTGGGTTAATTTGGTATGGTTCAGTCAGTGTATTCCGAGACACTCTTTCCACTTGTGGCTAGTTATTAAGAATAAGCTGAAAACTCAGGATCGAATGGGAGTTTGGGATGCGGGAAGTGCAACTAATTTAAATCTAATGTGCTGTCCATTGTGTAAGCATGGTAAAGATTCTCGGGACCACTTATTTTTTCGGTGCTCTTATGCTTTGCAAGTGTGGAATCGGGTGAAAGATATGGCTTATATGGATTCTATTGATGCAAATTGGGATTCCATTAGTTCTTGGCTTTCTCAACATTCTACTAATAACTCAGCGAAGAGTATTGTAAGTAAGTTGGTTGTTGCTGCTTCTTCTTATTTCATATGGCAAGAAAGAAACAACAGGCTGTTTTCTTCAAATCAGCGAAACGTTACTATGATTGCGAACATTATTCTTCATACGGTTCGCCTAAAGCTGATGACATTCAAGGCTGGGAGAAGTCTGAAACACCCGTTGATGTTGGAGAGATGGAAGTTCCAAGTGAAGGCTTTAAACATTGATCCGGGCTAGAGTCTCTTTGCGTAGAGTTTTTTGTTTAGTTGCCAATGTTTTTGGCTTCGGGCTGTTTGTTTTTGTTTGGTTTGTTTTTGCTTTTGTGGGTTGGTTGTTATGTTTCTGTTTGTTTGGTTGTGCTAGTCTTGGTATGCCAAGTCTAGCTCTTGTGTGCTACTTTGGTACACTTGCGTGATTCTTTATTCTTTTTTAATAAAATTCACCGGGGTAACCCTTTACCCAAAAAAAAGGGGGAGCATGAACTCACAACTTTGCGTTCCAGTGTGTCGTAAACTTCACCGGATTTGCTTAATTAACGTCGTAACCTATACGCGTTTTCTTAACGTTAGTCACTAGACTTGCGTCGCACAAGTACAGTCACTCTCTTTTGTGCATGTATTCTTGTGTTAAATATATTTTATATTTTTAACTAAGTATCTTACTTATATTATTTTCTCTAAAATTAATATAAGTATCTCGTGTTTTGCACTTTGCACCCGAATTATGTATCTTGTATGTTGTATGTGTATTTTTATGTTTATACTCCTCATGAGCATTTAGTGTATTTTAAGTCTTAATACACTAGCACGTATAACACATACTATATACACTTAGCACACAAGTTGGTGATCAAATAATATATATTTTTCTCTCAAAAATATATATACTTAATATCCATTTTTATTTTTGAAGAAATCCTCATTTCTAATCACCAAAAATTAGGGAAACCTTGGTAATATTTTTAAGCACATTTTTAGGGAATAAGTTTCTTAAAAACTTATATTTTCTAAGTGTCAAAATTTATAAAAATTTTGACAGAGTTTCCCCTAAAAATGGAGGTTTCCCATGTTTTCAAAACATGTGTTTATTTTCTTTTAAATCGTCAACAATCATCAACAACAATTATCAACAATACTCATCAACAATAATCACTAATTTCTCCATTTCATGAACTTGAATATTTACAAAAATGTGTAGTAACTTACTAGCACATTTAGTAAGTCTTGTTATCTTTAAAAATAAGTTTAATTTCTTAAAAACTTTATTTTTAAAGATCTTGAAGTTTCACAACTTCTAGTCATGATTTACCAAAATATTTCTTTGTAGAACTCCCTTGTTACACAAGTGTCTACACACTTGTTTATTTACTAAAATGCTTTTAATTTATATAAGGTCCGGGTTTTAACAAAACTAGCATTTTCTGCTTGGTTCTTCCGAAAAACCACTTGTAGATCTTTAGATCTACATGCTTAGAGTCTTATTTTACAAGAAAAATTACTTTTACTCAAGTTCATGTTTCATGAGTGGAAGGGTTCATCATCTTTCACATCCCTAGCACTAACATACTACTAGTTCATGTTCTTGTACATGATCTAGTATGGTTAGATGATGATCCATCCCACTTTTAGTAACAAACATCATCAAATAATCATAACTAGGCAAGATTCACATGATTTACACACATCTTTACTCTTTATCCATCCTTTAACACTCTATGTTTAAGACTTTAGATTATGTTCATAGTTTCTTTAACATTTCACCATTTATCCATCTATTAACCACCATAAACAAGAACAAGATGGTGTTTTAGAGCACTTACTACTAGCTCAAGGCTAGGGAAGAAAAATGATGAAAGTCGAGTGGGTAAAAGCAAAGGGTAGAGGTTCTTCAACTTCCGAAAGCTCCTAGCTTCACTATGCGCCTTCTAACACACTTGTGTGAGCTTGGAATGTACAAGGCTTGATCGAAAATGGTGGGTGTATGGGGGTTTGGGTTCGGCCGAGAGCTCCCAAGGGGAGTAGAGGATTTGTGTGTTTTGCTAGTGTGTGTATGAATGAAGTGATGATCATGTGTGTAATCTTATAATCCATTTCAAGACTTTACCCCAAGGTTTTTATGTTTCAAAAGGACATAACATGAACTAATAAAATATGAAACTTAAATCCCATGTGGGATTATGTCTCCCAACCGTCCAACATATGGGGGGGGGGGGGGTCTTGGTTACATTTCAACTCCAAGTTCACAATCTAGTTACAAGCTAAGCATTAGATTTAGGTGTTTAAGTATGTTAATTAATATATAGTGTGTTAGGGTGTTCGGGGACCCTAACTAGCTTAGAAAAATAAAAACACTGCTTCTAGCATTATTTTGGTGTTCCGGGTAATAACCGGTTGTTCGGTTATATACTGGTTCGTTAAAGTGCTAAATTACACTTTTTAGTGTCTTTTAAGTACCTTTTTGCAGCACTTTCGATTCCCGACACTAAGGGAAATATCCTGGATGATAAAACGAAATTTCTGCATAATATTCATATGTTTAAATGCTGAATTGAGCTGAATTATACAAACATCTGCACTTAAAGTGCGTTTCGGGTGCTTTTTAGTGCTTATTTTTGTTTTCGTATTGCATATATATTAAACCCTTGTATGTACTCTTGGGTTTTAATGCATTCTTGATGTCGGACCTACACCTAGGCTCCAATTTTATTGTCTGACTGTTTTCTGCAGTTCCGTTGACACATAGTGTCTTACCGGTTAGTTTACTTAGTATTTTTGATGCAACGCTCTCGTTTATGCATAAAGCAATATTTTGTAGTATACAACGTGCATGAATTCACTTGTTTAATCATGTGTTCAGACATTGCTGACAATTAAGCACATAATTGCAGTCAATAATTAATAATTAAAGTGTACGGAAATTACCGGTTTGTGCCAGTTGTCACAGTCTCCCCCCGTTAAAAGAATTTCGTCCCGAAATTCATGCTGAACTAACTCTCGCTGGAGTCTTCTTGAACAGGTGGGGATACTTTTCCTTGAACTGGTCTTCACGTTCCCATGTGTACTCGGGTCCGTGCTTAGAGCTCCAACGTACTTTGACAAGTTTTACGCTGCTCCTCCTGGTCTTGTTGACTTTCCAGTCGGTAACCTCAACGGGTTGTTCTGTAAATCGGAGGGCTTCATCAATATGCACTTCATCCATCGGGATGATCACGTTTTCTTGTGTTGGACTCTTCTTCAGGTTGGATACATGAAACGTATCATGTACTCCATTAAGTTCTTCCGGTAACTCCAACTTGTATGCCACGGTACCAATTCTTTTCAATATTCTGAATGGTCCGATGTATCGTGGATTCAGCTTTCCAGGCTTTCCAAATCTGACTACGCCTTTCCATGGTGAGACTTTTAATAACACTTTGTCTCCCACCTTGAATTCTACTGATTTTCTTTTCGGATCGGCGTAGCTCTTTTGTCGATCTCGAGCCGCCTTAATGCGCTCTCGGATCTGCGCAATCTTGTCGGTTGTCTCTTGTACAAGTTCAGGACCAACCATACGTTTATCCCCGGCATCTGCCCAACATAAGGGCGATCGGCATTTGCGGCCATACAGAGCTTCGAACGGCGCGACTTTTATGCTCGTATGATAACTGTTATTGTAGGAGAACTCAATTAACGGTAGATGAGTATCCCAGCTGCCGCCTAGATCCATGACACATGCGCGAAGCATATCTTCTAACGTTTGTATAGTCCGTTCGCTCTGGCCGTCTGTTTGCGGATGGAATGCCGTGCTCAGATCTAACTGAGATCCAAAGGCTTCCTGAAATGATTACCAGATTCTTGAGACAAAGCGTCCATCTCTGTCTGAAATGATTGAGATTGGCACTCCATGACGTGCCACAATTTCTCTTAAGTATATCTCTGCAAGCTTTCCAGTGCTATCCTTCTCTCGGACTGGTAGGAAATGCGCAGATTTCGTTAATCGATCAACTATTACCCATATCATATCGTGCCCTCTCGGGGTCCTGGGTAATTTCGTTATGAAGTCCATCGAGATTTGTTCCCACTTCCACACGGGAATCTCTGGTTGTTGTAATAGGCCGGACGGTTTCTGATATTCTGCCTTAACCTTGGCACAGGTTAGGCATTTTCCAACACAAACAGCAACATCGCTTTTAAGTCTCGGCCACCAGTAGTATTCCTTTAAGTCTTGATACATTTTGTCCGATCCTGGATGGATCGAATATCTCGATTTGTGGGCTTCATTAAGGATGACTTCTCGTATGCCACCATAGAGTGGAACCCAAATACGCTTCTTGAAGTATAAGGCTCCCTCTTCGTTTGGCACCATGTATTTCAGCATACCCCGTAGGTATTCAGCTTTACGGTTCTCTTCTTTAAGAGCTTCTTGTTGTGCATCTCGAATGCGTGCAGTGAGGTTCGTTCGAATGGTCATTTCCAATGCTCGAACCCTTAGGGTCTTAACCCCTTTCTTTTCGGCTCAACGCGTCCGCTACAACGTTTGCCTTTCCAGGATGGTACTTGATCTCACAGTCGTAATCATTTAGCAGCTCGACCCATCGCCGCTGGCGCATATTCAATTCCTTCTGATCAAATATGTGTTGTAAGCTTTTGTGATCTGTGAAAATTGTACATCGAGTACCATATAAATAATGTCGCCAAATCTTCAAGGCGAATACCACTGCGCCCAGCTCCAGGTCGTGAGTGGTATAGTTTCTTTCATGTACCTTCAGTTGTCTTGAAGCGTAAGCGATGACTTTTTGGCGTTGCATGAGCACGCAACCCAAGCCTTGTCGTGAGGCGTCGCAGTATACCACGAAGTCTTCAGTGCCTTCGGGTAATGATAGTATCGGTGCATCGCAGAGCTTGTTCTTAAGTAGCTGAAAGGCTTCTTCCTGCTTGTGACCCCAGTCGTATTTCTTGTCTTTCTGTGTAAGGGTCGTTAGCGGTTGAGCTATCTTTGAGAAGTTCTCGATGAAACGTCGGTAATAGCCCGCTAAGCCCAAAAATTGTCATACTTCGGTTGGGGTCTTGGGAGCTTCCCAATTCTTTATTGCTTCCATCTTGGATGGGTCTACATGAATGCCCTTCTCATTCACAACGTGACCAAGAAATTGTACTTCGCGAATCCAGAATTCGCATTTGGAGAACTTTGCATAAAGCTTCTCTTTCTTCAGTAGTTCCAAGATGGTTCTGAGATGTTGCTCGTGTTCTTCTTTCGTTCGCGAATAAATCAGGATATCATCGATAAATACAATCACGAATTTATCGAGATATAGTTTGCAAACGCGGTTCATCAGATCCATGAAGACTGCTGGTGCATTCGTCAGCCCGAATGGCATCACCAGAAATTCGTAGTGCCCATAGCGTGTTCTGAATGCAGTCTTTGGTACGCTTTCCTCTTGGATTCTCAGCTGGTGGTATCCAGACCGAAGGTCGATCTTGGAATAGTAGCTTGATCCTTGCAATTGATCAAATAAGTCATCAATCCTTGGTAGCGGATACCGATTCTTGATCGTGAGTTTGTTCAGTTCCCTGTAATCGATACACATCCGCAGTGTTCCATCCTTCTTCTTCACGAATAATACCGGAGCTCCCCAGGGTGAGAAGCTTGGCCTTATAAATCCCTTATCCAACAACTCCTGGAGTTGTGTAGATAATTCTTGCATTTCGGATGGCGCAAGTCGATAGGGTGCCTTGGCTACAGGAGCAGCTCCTGGAACCAAGTCTATACGGAATTCGACTTGTCGTTGCGGAGGTAGTCCTGGCAGATCTTCAGGGAACACATCAGGAAATTCCTTCACCACAGGAATGTCTTCAAGTTTTGGCTCCACAGCCTTCTTGTCTATAACGTGTGCTAGGAAAGCGACACATCCTTTCCTTAAGCACTTCCGTGCCTTTATGCAACTGATGATTCGAAGAGGTGCGTCTCGTTTTTCTCCATGCACGATGAGAGTTTCACCATTCGCTAAAGGGATGCGAATGATTTTCTCATGACAAATAACTTCAGCTTTGTTCTTGGACAACCAGTCCATGCCGACTACTACATCGAAACTACCCAATTGAATAGGTAAGAGGTCGATGCTAAAATTTCGTTCACCAAGTTCCAATGAGTAGCCTCTAACGACTTCGCCTGATTCAACAAGTTTACCGTTGGCTAGTTCTATGGAATAAGGAATTTCTAATCTACTAGATTCTATTCCAAGCATTCGTTTAAATTCCACAGACATGAAGCTATAATCAGCGCCAGTGTCAAATAATATGGATGCAAAGTGATTGTTAATGAGAAACGTACCGGTGACCACGTTAGGGTCCTCGCGTGCGTTCTTTGCTCCAATCACAAATGCTCGAGCCTGAGCATTGTTTCTCTCTGGGCAGTCCTTCATGAAATGATCATTGCTTCCACATCTGAAGCATCCCTGATTCCGCCCCTTCCCGTTACCATTCTTGTTACCAGCATCATTTCCATTCCGGTTCTTTCCTTCAGTTCATCCCAAGTTAAGCCATAAGCGGCATCATCACCCAAAGTTTGGGCTTGCAAGTTCCACCAAGTCAGAGCTTCATCGACAAACAATCCAGTAGCAAAAGTGACTTGCTGATCCGCGGTACACTTGCTCATGCGGATGGTAGCTTCAGTCTTCTCCGTCCAGCGCACAAATGCTACTGCACCTCCTGTGCCGTCATAGTTCATTGGCTTGCAGTCGAGGAACTGCTTGAAAGTGCAGCCTGGAATTGATTCAACCAATTCACATGTGAGCAATCGAAGAAATAATGAAACAAAGACCGTTCATAAATTTCTCCATGCTTAGTACATTGTCTTAAGGTTATCTTGAGCTGCGTTTCCTCCAGACGAATCTCCATGCCCGTTACGTCTAGCATTGCTTGGTCCTCCACTGTCTTGAGTACGGTTCGCCTCGTACTGGGCGATAGCAGCGGAGATCCTTTCTTCCAGTAGAGCGTTCAGCTCTTCAGCAGTTCTTGGCAGTGGGGGAGGAGGAGGTTGGTCACGAGCGTTCACAGCTCTTCTGGGTGCCATGTTCTGACGAACACAACCCAATAGGTTTAGGCATTTGTTTGATATCGTCATACTAGACAGTAGTAGTATATATATTCACAGGTATATACCACATAAGTGACATCAAAGAATTATTACTCTGGCAGAGTACTTAGTAGGCTTGCACTGGGGGAATCTGTACGTGACAAGACTTGTTGTGGTTTCTGTGCACTGAATTCCATAATTATGTATGCATCCATAATTACGTAACTCCTTGCACAGTCCGCACGGTTCGTTTCATCCTCGTATTTCTTCCTTCAGATGGGCCATCGCTTTCAGATAAAGTCACGTATACTTGTGACATTCTACTTCTAGTACATGCTAATTATCACACATAATTGCAAGTAGTTTCTTAGTTAAAGACAAGTGCTACTCTAGTGCACTCTAAGTCTCGTAGTGTCTTTTCTAGACTCATGTAGACAGTTTCAGGTAGTGGATGTCGCGGGACGTTTTATGCAATGAAAACTCTTTGAAAAATTGTTTTCGTGAAAGGATCCTAGAGATTGTAGACTAGACTCGAGAAGGAATCCTGGTTCACTACAATCGCAGCTCTGATACCAATCTGTCACACCCCTTTCTGCGGCGGAAGCACGAGGTGTGATCATGAAAGGTTCTCATTGCATACGAAAGGTAAACATGCTACATGCTCGTAAAAATACTTCAAATACCATAATTTGAAAACATAAGATAGCGTTTATATCGCTAGACAGCTTAAAACATTGTCTTAAAAGTTTACAACTTTATTTAAAGTTAAACTCAAGCGACATCCACGAGCATAAGCAAGACCGCGCGCACATCCATCCTAGTTACCTGAAATACATGTGAGTTTTTGGAAAAACGTCAACATAATGTTGGTGTGAATTCATGCAGTTTTGTATTTCACGTTTGTATACTTTGTATGAAAACATAGTTTGTGAATAAATCAAGTTTTCATATATAAATCCAGTTTCATGTGTACACCACGTACTCATGTATAATTCAATTTCTTCTTGAGTACCCCACGTACTTCAAGTATAATTCAATTTCTTCTTGAGTACCCCACGTACTCAAGTATAATTCAATCTTTTCTTGAGTACCCCACGTACTCAAGTATTCATCAATTTTTAGTATGGTATGACTTTTATGTAAATAAAGTATTCCTGTAAGTATCATGATTGTTAATGGGTTGCAAAGCCATTAACATGTGACACGACATAGGAAGTCACCAAACCTAAGGCATTTAATTGGTATATTCTGAGACACAAAAGCACTACTCAATTCTCGCCCTCACCGAGAGTGTGGCTGCCAGGCACCCGTTAGATCTAACCTTTTGTTCTGCGGTCTAAGTATATTGTTGATTAATGGTGCTTCTGTACCCTATTCGTGACACTATTTCTCATAACGCATCCTACTTGGTTCTCGTCCTCACCAAGCGCGTTTCTTGTTATCAATTCTCATAACGCATCCTACTTGGTTCTCGTCCTCACCAAGCGCGTTTCTTATTATCATTTCTCATAACGCATCCTACTTGGTTCTCGTCCTCACCAAGTGCGTTTCTTATTATCTTATATTTCGTCACACTTGGTTCTCGTTCTCACCAAGTGTACTTCTTGTATTCTTATATTTCATCACACTTGATTCTCGTTCTCACCAAGTGTGTTTCTTATATTTATATCATACCAATTATAAATATTGTACATTTGTACATGTATTTCACCCCCGAAGTTATAAAAACTGAAAACAGTTAAAGAAAAGGGGGAGCATGAACTCACAACTTTGCGTTCCTGTGCGTCGTAAACTTCACCGGATTTGCTTAATTAACGTCGTAACCTATACGCGTTTTCTTAACTTTAGTCACTAGACTTGCGTAGCACAAGTACAGTCACTCTCTTTTGTGCATGTATTCTTGTGTTAAATATATTTTATATTTTTAACTAAGTATCTTACTTATATTATTTTCTCTAAAATTAGTATAAGTATCTCGTGTTTTGCACTTTGCACCCGAATTATGTATCTTGTATGTTGTATGTGTATTTTTATGTTTATACTCCTCATGAGTATTTAGTGTATTTAAAAGAAAACCTTCACGAACAAATGCATCTGTAGAAAACCCTATGCTCTCTCTTCTTTCGGCGATTTCTGGTTCCTTCATGAATCCTCATGTTTTTTGTTGTGATCTTATGCATAACAGTCTGTGATTGGAGTTTTGATCCATCATAACTCTATAACGAACTTGTTAGCATTAGGGATCAATTTAAAACTAGGGTTTTTTGTTTTGCTGTTCATCGCCGCCCTAGTGATTATATCCGAAATCCTGATTTATTAACCTTATAGTATTGATTGCGGTTAACTGAGTTTAATTTAGCTAGATCGATACTAGAGTTTAATCGATTAAGGGCAGAGGATTTGATTTTAGGGTTTAAAGGATTAGGGTTTTTCGTTTTTTCTGATTGTTTGGTTTTCGGTTCTTAGTTGTTTTCGTGCATGGTGTGATATTGATTTGGTTATTGTGAGAGTTGTGCTTCCTACTATGGATGATCGTAAAGAATCTGGAGATAATACTCAAGGTGATCGTGGAAAGCCTCCACTGCAGTTTAAGGGTATCTCTAGTCGTACATTGAATATCGATGGTAAGACAACTTGTCCTCGACGAGGGACGGTGGTTTCTTATCAGGCTGATCCTAAGATGTTTAATGTGATTGATGAACTTGAGAAGGTTACGGTACCAGTCTCTTTGGGAAGTTTGAAATTGGATAGCTTGGGTATGAAAAATAATCCAACTACAGGAGTAGGACTTCATGGAGGTCAGCCAGAACATGGGAGTACGTCATCGTCCATGTCCTATGCAGATTCGCTGCTTGCGGACAAGACAAAGAAGGTAAACTTTCGATCTCTGGCTAGTCCGATAGTGCATGAGGGTTGTGATGTGTTGCCGAGGGATTCTGTTAGGATGGTGCAAAACAAATTGGCTAACACGCTATATGGGTATTTTTTGGGTGACCGAGTGGCTTTTCCGGTGGTTGAGTATTTTGTGAGGCTTAATTGGAAACAATATGGATTACAAAAATCAATGATGAACGCAAACGGATTTTTCTTTTTCAAGTTTAATGATGATGTCGGTATGCGGAATGCTCTAAAAGCGGGCCCTTGGATTATTAGATCTCAACCTCTGATTCTCAATGAGTGGACTCCTACGACTAAGCTGGAAAAAAAGGAGGTGAAAAAGGTTCAGGTTTGGGTGAAAATCCATGAAGTTCCACTTGCGGCTTATACAGAAGATGGACTTAGCTTAGTGGCTACAACTATTGGTGTTCCTAAGATGCTTGATACTTATACCACGACTATGTGTAATGAGGTGTGGGGTAGAAGTAGTTATGCTCGGGCTTTACTTGAAATTTCTGCTGAGAATGAGTTGAAAGAGGAAATTACGATAGCCATTCCAGAACCGGATGGGGAGGGGTTTGTGAAGGAGACCATGTATGTTGAGTATGAATGGAGTCCGCTTCGATGTGCTTCTTGTTGTGTCTTTGGTCACTCGGATGACTCTTGTCCGAAGCAACCTAAGAAAATAGGAAGGGCTATGAATGATAATCAATATCGGCACATTGGGAACCAAGGGCGTACGGGTAAGAAGGCACCTGTTATTGATGAGGATGGATATATTGGGGTCTATGGTAAAAAGGCTGCTAAGAAGACTGGAATCCAAGTTAACAAACAGAAATCGAAGTTTGAGTATAGGCCGGTTGTGGCTAAGCCGAAAGGGGATATCAAATCAGGAAAATCCGTGAGTGGATTCGAATCTACGAACCCGTTTGATATGCTGAATAAGGTGAATACGGAAGATAAGGATGGGAGTAAAAAGATAGGAGATGATGGTGGGTATTATGATTCAGATGATGATGAAGTTACTGAGGTCTATAATGAAATGAATGATTTTATTCTCAAAGGTTCTCAGAAGCCGATCACAAATACAGGGGCAAGCACTCCTAACCAAGTAGTTACTCATGATTAGTCTTGCTGCATGGAATATAAGGGGGTTGAACCGCCCTCTGAAACAA
This sequence comes from Helianthus tuberosus, assembly GCA_030545235.1. NCBI lineage: Eukaryota > Viridiplantae > Streptophyta > Magnoliopsida > Asterales > Asteraceae > Helianthus > Helianthus tuberosus. The sequence continues at coordinate 13,093,492 of JARYGA010060842.1, read as the reverse complement.
AAGGAGGTTCGGAACATTGTAAAAGAGAGTAATCTGAGCTTCTGTGCTATTTTAGAGTCTCATGTTGATGTGGGTAATCTGAATAAAGTTTGTAAATCTGTTTTCCGTAATTGGGATTGGACGTCGAATGGAGGCCTTTGTGATAAGGGTACTAGGATTATTATTGGTTGGAATCCGGATGTCTTTGATGTTATGGTTCTGAACCAATCTTCTCAGGTCATACATGTTCAGATCAGGTTTAAGAGTGACAAAAAGTTGATGTTTTGTTCGATAGTTTATGCGGCTAACTATTATGTTTCTAGACGAGATTTATGGCAACAACTGTCGATGCATAAGGTGCTAGTTGGTAATCAACCGTGGGCTATCATGGGGGACTTTAATTCAGCTCTTAATATTGAAGATAAGTCTTTGGGAGCTTCGTCTATATCGGCTGGTATGAGGGTGTTCCAAAATTGTCTTGATGATATAGAGGTTTTTTATATCAATCGATCGGGTCTTCACTTCACATGGAGTCAAAAACCAAAGGAGGGGGCTGGGTTGCTAAAGAAAATCGATAGAGTGTTGGGGAATACACAGTTTGTGGTTGAGTATCCTAACTCGGTTGCTTATTTCCATCCGTATAGGCTGTCGGATCACTGCCCATGCATCCTCAAAATCCCTAAAGCGGAAGTCGGTAAACATAAAGCTTTTAAGTTCGCCAATTTTCTGATTCATAAGCCTGAATTTTTAGATATTGTCAAGCGGTCTTGGATTTTAAGTGTTGATGGTGTGCACCAGTTCCGAGTTGTAAAGAAACTCAGGTCGCTTAAAGGTCCGCTTAGAGCTCTTTTATTTAAACAGGGTAATTTGCACCGGAAGGTTGTTGAGCTTCGATCTAAATTGGATGGTGTTCAAAGTTGTATTGATGCGAACCCGTCCAATGTTGACTTACGGGCTGAGGAGGCTTCTCTTACGAGTGAGTTTCTGGAAGCCTCTTTGGATGAGGAACGATTTCTTAAGCAAAAATCTAAGGTGGATTGGTTACAAGCTGGTGATATGAACACGGCTTTTTTTCATTCCTCTCTTAAAACTAGGAATCATCGTAAGAGGATTGATGTCATTAAGGATTCGAATGGCGTTATGTATGAAGGAGAGAATGTTCAACTGGCGCTAGTGCAACATTATGAAAATTTTTTGGGTTGTCAGGGTGATATTTCTATCAGTCCTTCGGCTGAGTTATTTGGTAATCAGTTGGATCCGGTTACTGCTACCAATATGGTTCGTCAGGTTACGGCTGATGAGGTTAGAAAGGCTATGTTTTCGATAGGTGCGGACAAGGCTCCAGGGCCAGATGGTTTCTCATCAGCTTTCTTTAAGGGTGCTTGGTCAATTATCGGGGAAGATGTGTCTAGCGCTATTATTGATTTCTTTGCAACGAGTAAGCTTTTGCGAGAATTAAACCATACTTTAATTGTCCTTGTGCCAAAAGTTGCTACTCCTTCTAGTGTTACAGATTACCGACCTATAGCGTGTTGCAATGTTTTGTATAAGTGCATTAGTAAAATTCTGGCGGATCGTCTTAAAGTGGCGTTAAATTTGGTTGTTAATGTTAATTAGTCAGCTTTTGTCCCGGGTCGGAAAATTTCGGATAATATCTTGCTTACTCAGGAGCTCATGTACAACTATCATAGAAATGTGGGACCACCCAGGTGTGCTTTTAAAGTAGATATTCAGAAAGCCTACGATACCGTTGATTGGAGATTCTTAAGGAATGTGTTGCTGGGTTTTGGGTTCAATATTAAGATGGTGGATTGGATTATGATCTGTGTGTCTACCCCATCATACTCTGTTTGTGTTAATGGTAATGTCCATGGATATTTCAGAGGTAGACGCAGGTTACGGCAAGGGGATCCAATATCTCTGTATCTGTTTACACTGGTTATGGAGATTCTAACTGGTATCCTCCAACATGAAACAAAGATGGATTCTTCTTTCAGGTTTCATAACAGATGTGAGAAGCAGCAGATTATAAACCTTTACTTTGCAGATGATCTTTTTTTATTTGCTAGAGGAGATATTGGCTCGGCGAAGTGTATTATGGCGGCCCTTACTAATTTCGCTAATATGTCAGGTTTGGTCCCTAGTGTCCAAAAGAGTACCATCTTTTTTTGTAATGTTCCCCAACAGGTGAAGAATGTTATCCTAAATGTTATGCCGTTTGTGGAAGGCTCCCTCCCGGTTAGATATTTGGGAGTTCCACTTATTTCCACAAGGATTCTGTATAAAGATTGTAGTGTCCTCGTTGAAGGCTTAGAGAAGCGTATTTCGAACTGGAAAAATAAGATGCTCTCGTTTGCGGGTCGGTTACAGCTTATCTTGGTTGTTCTCTCTTCGATGCACATCTACTGGTCATCGGTATTTATTTTACCATCTCGGGTCACGCATGATCTTGAAGCTAGAATGCGTAATTTTTTATGGAATCAAGATAGCTCATATCAAAAAGGGAGGGCCAAAGTTTCATGGAAGTCTATTTGCGTTCCAAAGTATGAAGGAGGTTTGGGAATTCGTCGGATTGGTGATGTTAATAAAGCCCTCATGACTAATCATGTATGGAGTATTATCACAAAACGGAAGTCTCTTTGGGTTGAATGGGAGCATGATTATAAGCTAAAAGGGAAGAGTTTCTGGGTTGTAAAGGTTCCTACTAATTGTTCTTGGAGCTGGAGAAAACTTCTTCAGCTTCGGCCAATTATAAGAAACCATTTGTGGACGAAGCTTGGGGATGGGGTGTCGACATCGGCTTGGTACGACAACTGGTGTGTGTTAGGGCCGCTAGGTAATTTTTTGTCCCCCAGAACCATTACGAGAGCAGGATTCAGATTGGATAACTCTGTTGCGGATATTTATTCAGGAGGTGTTTGGCAATGGCCCATGGCTTGGAGGGATTTATTTCCTGTCCTTATTCAGCTAGATCATGTTCACCTGGTGGCAGGCAAGCGAGATATGATTCAATGGCGAGTAGGTGATAATGTTTATGAGGTTTCGGCTGCACAAATATGGGATTCTATTCGGTATAGGGATCAGGAGATCGAGTGGACTAAAGTTGTTTGGTTCGCACATTGTGTACCGAGGCATTCTTTCTTATTGTGGCTGATTATGAGGAAGAAGTTACTCACTCAAGATGTTATTCTCAGCTGGGATTTTACGAGGAGAAAAAACATGAATATGATGTGCTGCTTGCTTTGTTATGAGAACCATGATTCTCATAAACATTTGTTCTTTGAATGCAAATTCTCATCGGAGGTTTGGGCTTTGGTTCGAGTTAGAGCGAGTATGGATAGTGTTAATCCGAAGTGGGAGGATATTATTACATGCTTAATGACCAGGTCTTCTTCTAAATTAGCAGCCGATTATGTTAGCAGACTCTTGGTGGCGGCAAGTGCTTATTTTATATGGCAGGAGCGTAATTCTAGACTGTTTAAAAATCAGCTGAGACCTCCTGAGCAAGTATATCAACTTATCATCAAGACCGTACGATATAAGCTTATGGGAGTCAAGATGAAGCGGACGGATAGAGTTCGAAAGCTTTTAGGTGAATGGGAGATTGCTGTTGCTGGAAAAGATGGTGATGGCGGTTGATTAGTTTTATTTTGTTTGTTTGTTGCTAGATTGTAGTCTAGTGGTGTTGTTAGTCGGATTGGTGTTATTTCTGGTTTTTCTTGGTGTACATTCATGGGGCATGTCTCATGATTGAACTAGTGTAGACTCCCTACACTACTTGTTTTATTTGGTTGTGAATATATAGAATCACCGGGGAAACTCTGTCAAAATTTAAAAGAAAGACTATTTAGTGTATTTTAAGTCTTAATACACTAGCACGTATAACACATACTATATACACTTAGCACACAAGTTGGTGATCAAATAATATATATTTTTCTCTCAAAAATATATATACTTAATATCCATTTTTATTTTTGAAGAAATCCTCATTTCTAATCACCAAAAATTAGGGAAACCTTGGTAATATTTTTAAGCACATTTTTAGGGAATAAGTTTCTTAAAAACTTATATTTTCTAAGTGTCAAAATTTATAAAAATTTTGACAGAGTTTCCCCTAAAAATGGAGGTTTCCCATGTTTTCAAAACATGTGTTTATTTTCTTTTAAATCGTCAACAATCATCAACAACAATTATCAACAATACTCATCAACAATAATCACTAATTTCTCCATTTCATGAACTTGAATATTTACAAAAATGTGTAGTAACTTACTAGCACATTTAGTAAGTCTTGTTATCTTTAAAAATAAGTTTAATTTCTTAAAAACTTTATTTTTAAAGATCTTGAAGTTTCACAACTTCTAGTCATGATTTACCAAAATATTTCTTTGTAGAACTCCCTTGTTACACAAGTGTCTACACACTTGTTTATTTACTAAAATGCTTTTAATTTATATAAGGTCCGGGTTTTAACAAAACTAGCATTTTCCGCTTGGTTCTTCCGAAAAACCACTTGTAGATCTTTAGATCTACATGCTTAGAGTCTTATTTTACAAGAAAACTTACTTTTACTCAAGTTCATGTTTCATGAGTGGAAGGGTTCATCATCTTTCACATCCCTAGCACTAACATACTACTAGTTCATGTTCTTGTACATGATCTAGTATGGTTAGATGATGATCCATCCCACTTTTAGTAATAAACATCATCAAATAATCATAACTAGGCAAGATTCACATGATTTACACACATCTTTACTCTTTATCCATCCTTTAACACTCTATGTTTAAGACTTTAGATTATGTTCATAGTTTCTTTAACATTTCACCATTTATCCATCTATTAACCACCATAAACAAGAACAAGATGGTGTTTTAGAGCACTTACTACTAGCTCAAGGCTAGGGAAGAAAAATGATGAAAGTCGAGTGGGTATAAGCAAACGGTAGAGGTTCTTCAACTTCCGAAAGCTCCTAGCTTCACTATGCGCCTTCTAACACACTTGTGTGAGCTTGGAATGTACAAGGCTTGATCGAAAATGGTGGGTGTATGGGGGTTTGGGTTCGGCCGAGAGCTCCCAAGGGGAGTAGAGGATTTGTGTGTTTTGCTAGTGTGTGTATGAATGAAGTGATGATCATGTGTGTAATCTTATAATCCATTTCAAGACTTTACCCCAAGGTTTTTATGTTTCAAAAGGACATAACATGAACTAATAAAATATGAAACTTAAATCCCATGTGGGATTATGTCTCCCAACCGTCCAACATATGGGGGGGGGGGGTCTTGGTTACATTTTAACTCCAAGTTCACAATCTAGTTACAAGCTAAGCATTAGATTTAGGTGTTTAAGTATATTAAGTAATATATAGTGTGTTAGGGTGTTCGGGGACCCTAAGTAGCTTAGAAAAATAAAAACACTGCTTCTAGCATTATTTTGGTGTTCCGGGTAATAACCGGTTGTTCGGTTATATACTGGTTCGTTAAAGTGCTAAATTACACTTTTTAGTGTCTTTTAAGTACCTTTTTGCAGCACTTTCGATTCCCGACACTTAGGGAAATATCCTGGATGATAAAACGAAATTTCTGCATAATATTCATATGTTTAAATGCTGAATTGAGCTGAATTATACAAAATTCTGCACTTAAAGTGCGTTTCGGGTGCTTTTTAGTGCTTATTTTTGCTTTCGTATTGCATATATATTAAACCCTTGTATGTACTCTTGGGTTTTAATGCATTCTTGTTGTCGGACCTACACCTAGGCTCCAATTTTATTGTCTGACTGCTTTCTGCAGTTCCGTTGACACATAGTGTCTTACCGGTGAGTTTACTTAGTATTTTTGACGCAACGCTCTCGTTTATGCATAAAGCAATATTTTGTAGTATACAACGTGCATGAATTCACTTGTTTAATCATGTGTTCAGACATTGCTGACAATTAAGCACATAATTGCAGTCAATAATTAATAATTAAAGTGTACGGAAATTACCGGTTTGTGCCAGTTGTCACAAATGTCATCCCTCTCTCTCTCTCGGTTATATATCAGACCACACATACATACACACCCAAATCCCTTTTACCCCTCTCACTCTCCCTTCTCGGTGAAGATCGACAACACATCACAACCCCCCCCCTTTTCGAGTAACAGGACCGACCACCACCACCACAGTCTGGTGGTGGTGCGACGGTGGAGACAGAAACAGAGAGAGAGAATCAAGACGGAGAGAGAGAGAGACTGACGAGAGAGAGAGAGCGGAGCAAGAATGAAGGTGCCGACCACCACACGCGGCGGCGGCCGGCGGTGTCGGTGGCTGTGGTAGGTGTTTTTGCTGCCTTTTCTGTTCGATCTCGGGTCCAACAGGTATGTGAGTCGATTTAGGCTTCAAGCTCGGTGATTCAGTTCGAGTTTTGGGTTCACAGGGTTCGTTTTTGGTTCAGATTTAAGCCACGGCTCAGTCATGGGTCTCGGGTTCGGGTGCGGTCCAGTCAAAGGCAGTCAACAATGGTTCGGGTTAGTTTTGGTTCAGCCTTGGTTCGGTCCAAACCGGTCAAAAACAGCAGCCTCGGGTTCTGCTCGGTTCAGTTGACTCGGTCAAACCGAGTCGACTCAGTGTTCGGGTCAGCAGGTTCAGGTCAACAGTTGGTTCGATGTCAGTCGGTTCGGGTCAGATTTTGAAGCGGTTCGAGTCAACTCGGTCCAACTCGGTCAACTCAGTTGACTTAGTCAACTCATTGAGTTGACTCGGTCAGCTCGGTTTTCGACACGAGAAGATGGTAAAGATTTTACGGCGCAATACATTTCATTATTCTTATAATTTTATTTATTTCGTGAACGAGCTCGACCGATACTTTTAGCGACTATTTACACTTTAGTTTGGCATATTTGATGAAAAGCTATATATATTGCGTGAATTGATTGAATTTTGATAAAAATAGCGACAACTTGTGTTGTTGGGGCGTCCAAAAACAGAGGAAACTCTGCCCGTTTTTCGAGAAAACCCGTAAACAAAACACGTTTTATTATGAGACGAAACTTTTTATCCGAGGAGCTTTTATAAAGACAAATACGAATGTAAAACCTCTTTCGACAACAACTTACAACTTTCGATATCAAAGCTTCAGAATTTATTTACAACAAATAAATATAATTATTATATTTATTATAAACTTCGGAATTTCGACAACTCCTTTATAAAGTCAATATAATTATTTGTATTGTCTCAAACGCCGAACACGCCTTCGCTCTATAAAATAAATATAATTTTTATATTTATTCCAAGTATCAAACGACACAAATTTGTTTTTAGAAAGATAAATATGGTTTGTATATTTATTTCAAGTATCATACAATGCGAATTCCTTTATTAAAATAAATATGGTTTTATATTTATTTCAAACGCCTAAATGGCATATACGTATATTTTTGACAAATACACACAAGACGTGATATATATAATACAAGTTATTATATATTATTTTCATACGAATACTTGATACATACACGTACGACTACTCGAGACGGCTAACGCAATTACAACGAAGTATTTATATATTTTATATAAATATTTATTTATTTTTAAATCTCTCGAGAAATAAGTCTTCCCAAGACTTACTAGTTTTACCGACAATAAGCGAGACTTAACAAGTATAACTTAATTGTTACTATTAAGTTATCAATTTACCGTTGAATCGTTCGGTTAACGATTCGGTAGAGCTCAGACACGTGGTTTAGCTACGTTTATATTCGAAACTTATTAGATATTCCGTGTTAGGAATATTGTAGAATGCACGCTAGCGAGTCTCGTCTTGGAAACGACATCACGAAGTCATACTTAGCTAGCTTTGCACAGGAATATTCAGGTGAGTTCATAACCCCCACTTTTTAAGGTTTTACATTTTTATAAATGTTTTCAGGGGTGGAAAGACATGCAAGTTTTGCAAAAGTAAACAATTTCTCGATAAACGAAAACTTATTTCTAAATCATATTACGAAGGGAATTCGAGGAACTCAAATGATTTACGAAAGGTTTATACTAAACATACCGGTTTTTTTTTACAAAACAAATGCGTATTATCGAAAGGTGAATGATTTTTTATGACTAGGGATGGGATCATCTGGTGATAATATTGAGGAAGGATCAGTCTTAGAGACTGGGGTAAAATACATGTACAATGATTACAGACACTTACAGACATTTTTATACATGGTATGGTTAGCTTAAGGAGGGTTTACTACTTAGATCATGTGAGTGGGTAGGCGCAACTTGAGGCCATTAATCCTCATTGTAGGACCGAGGGGCACAATGCGGTAGATCTATCTGGGTGTAGCGAGCCCAGCCCCAGGCCCAGCAGAACGGACCTCGGGGTGACTATGTACCCGACGCACAAATCCGCTAGGTTTGAGTCTTCCTACTTGCACTTCACACATATCAATGGCCTTGCAAACCATTGGTGATCTCTTTATTTCCTTATTTGCTACATTCCAGGGATTTTATACTTACCAGAAATACTTGTTCATACAAATTAAATACCATGTTTTATACAAAATTCAAAGCATAGGATTATGCGGGTATGGAGTCAAAGTCAGGGTGGGCATTGACGGTTATATGAACATTACAAATACAAGACTTTACAACTACATGGTTTTTATGAACATACTGTGTTACAAACACAACGTTTCCATATAACTTGGCAAGAAAATGATTTTTAAATTCGTTTTCTCAATACTATTTCAAAAACCGGTTATTCCAAAGATTTATTTCAAATCTTTCACAACTCAAAAGATTTATTTCAAATCTTTTACAAACAAACTATGAACTCGCTCAACTTTATGTTGATTTTTCGCATGTTTCTTTCTCAGGTTGCATTTCTAAGACAAGGCACGGTTGGAATAGGAGAACCATGAAGAGTCGAGTACTTAGTGGGCGTTCAATTTCTAAAAGACTTAGATTATTTGCTTCCGCTGTGCAATGAAGATACCAGTCCAGTCACGCCAATGCTTAGATATTTTGGGGTGTGGCAATAAGGAGGGTTTTATCACATGTGTTGCTAAGGAGTGGGCTAAGGAGGTTCCGGGTGTGACCATGTTTTCGGTTGTTAAGAAGCTGTCGGCTCTCAAATCTCCTTTGAGACGCCTTTTGTTCATGCAGGGTAATCTTCACGAGCGTGTTAAAACGGCTAGTTTGAAGTTGGATGATATTCAAAAGGCCATTGATACTAACCCTATGGATATCAATCTTAGAGAATCTGAATCCAGGTATATTCAAGAGTTTAATTCTGTGTCCTATGATGAAGAATGTTTTCTAAAGCAAAAATCGAAGGCAGAATGGTTAGCAGCAGGTGACTCGAATACTAAGTACTTCCATAATTGTGTGAAAATGAGGAATGCTTGTAGTAAGATTCATAGTTGTCACACCCCCAAAATCCACCATGCGGAGTACCACCGCTTGGAGGCGTGACATGACCAGGATCGAGCCACCAATCATATTAAACAACTCAATTAAGTAAATAAAACCAAACATAATACGATTGGTGACCAAAGCCAGTTAACCTTGTTTGGTTTAAACAGCGGAAGCATAAACGTGAGTTCAAAAGTATAAGTTCGCAGTTCATAAGTTTAAAGTCCAACACTTAGGTTTAATAAGTTCATAATGTTTTAAATATTAAACACTGGACATAACCGTCCGTACACCACAACGACTCCTTCCTCGTGCAAGCTCCAAACATTTAGCGACCTGTAAGGCATGTAACAACTAGTCAACAACAAAGTTGAGTGAGTTCACGTTTGGTTGTTTAGTTTTAAGTTGTTTCTGAAAACGTGGTTTGACTTTCGTTGGCGTAATTGCCGTGGGGGTTACCCCGTAGTTGAAAGTATGTTTAACCATTTCCTTTTTCTTTACCCAATCCATAACCATGATCAGTGGGGGTTTTCCCCGTTTGAACTACTAGACGGAATGATATCGACTGCTACGCAAATAAGTTGTGCCCTATATCAGTGTCTATCATCACTGACAATCTGCCATAGTCCATTAGTACACGCCCGTCCTGACTGGCACGGTGTGAGGTTTGTTAAACCTAATAGCGCTATTAACTAATGACCCGCTCGCCATTGGCCTCGGCGATTAAGTCGATATAAATTGAGGGACTTCATGATAGAGTTTTGTCTAGCTAGTTTAAAGGTTGTTGTCCTGCACCAGGAGGACGAACGTACGTATTCTGCACCAGGAGAATTCGTAGGTTTAATAATGGCATCCACTCTACGGAGGATGGCCGTACAAATCCTACCCAAGGAGGATATGTAGATTTAGTTTTAATTCTTTAACCCATTCCCAAACCACCGGGAATCCCATGCCTTAGAAAGTGTGAACTCACCTCGGTTTGCTCGGTTAGATTCTCAATATAGCTAACAGTCAAGGTCGGTCAATCACGTCCTAGTATGATTTACCAGTTAGTCATTTAGTGGCTTTCAAATAGAACACAAAGTTCCTACACGTATCTATCACACAACATGCACCACTGTAACGGTTTACGCCCATCTAAGTTTCCCGTCCATTCCCCACTCAAAATCAAACATACGATAATGCACATAGCATATATAACATGTCAAATTATTCACAGATAGCATACTCGACATTTAGACGCGCAAATCACAACTTATGTTATTTCAGCATTAATATTCAAAACCGGCGGTTTTCGGGCATTTAAATAAAATAGTTAACATGTTCCAAAAATTCCCAAATTTTTACAGAATGTCTTAAACATTCCATATTTTATTGTGTAAAAATATCGGGGTCCGGTTCATTACCCATATTTTATAAAAATTCATATTCGGGACTGAACTCAGATTTATGTATTTCTGACCATAGTCCACGAAACAATTTATTAAAAATTCGTCGAGTGTCCGATTTACGAAATTCCAGTGGGGTAATTACAAATACATCGGTTATCATCTACCGTACAAATTTCATGGTCCGATTCATCATAAAACTCAGGTTATGACTGAAAGTACGACACCCATTTGTTGCTGTAAAAATTCAGCTTAAGTAGCTGTTACAAATTAACACTTTAAAAATAGTAAACGGAGTCCAAAAATTACGATTCCGGTGCCATTAGAATCGTATTTCATAATAACATATTTTAGATTCAAAATATCGATTTTTCGTTGAGGTTAAGACCTGTTTACAGCCAACAGAAGTGGGCTGTAAAAGTTAGACAGATTCTGATTTCAAGTGTTTAACCTTCTAAATCATGTTCGATCGATTCCGTTAACGAGTTTAGTGACCACAACAACATCATATACTAATATTATTCAGTAAAGCATCATATAATCACCCAATCATCATAATCACACAAGATCTACATGATTTACACACCTATCTTCTCTTTATTCATCTTTTATCCAAGACTATTGCAAGTTCTTTTAGAGTTTCATAAGTTTTTAACCATTAATCATCTATTAACCATAAAATACATGAACAATATGAAGATTTAAGAAACTTACTACTAGCACAAGGCTAGGGAAGTTCAAGTGTGGAAAAGTGGTGGTTAAAAGAAAACGAGAGCGGTCCTTCAACTTCCGAACGCACGGAGCTTCGTTGTTCACCTTCTTGCACCTTTGTATGGATGGAAAATGGCTAGAAAGTGACTTGATGGTGGGTGTATGGTGGTGGTATGATGGCAGCCGAAAGTGAGGGAGAGAAAAAGGGTTGAGTGAAGTGATGAGTGGTAGATTATATAAGGTCTTCCATAAGGCATATTCCTAGCATATTCCTGGCATATTCCTAGCATATTCCTGGCATATTCCTAGCATATTCCTGGCATATTCCTAGCATATTCCTGGCATATTCCTGGCATATTCCTGGCATATTCCTGGCATATTCTTGGCATATTCCTGGCATATTCCAAGCATATTCCAAGCATATTCCTAGCATATTCCAAGCATATTCCAAGCATATTCCTGGCATATTCCAAGCATATTTCAAGCATATTCCTGGCATATTCCAAGCATATTCCTAGATTTACTGCGTTGTCTGCGTTTTGCTGTAGAAGCACTGTGTCGCGCAGAAACACACGGTACGCGCTTAAACTTGAAAAATAACGTTTTTTTTAATTTTCAACACTCAGGAAAATATAACGGACTATTTAGTGACCTTTCCGTACACTATTAGTATATTAACAAGTACATGTAAGTATAACACAGATATCAGAAAGCAGTTAAGTGATTTCGCACAGTCGTCAAGCACATTAATTATTATTAATAAATTGTACGGTTACATGTAAATTCGAGGGTTGTCACATTCTCCCCCTGTTAAGAGAATTTCGTCCCGAAATTTAGCGCGTGGTTACTGAGGAAGCTAGTTAAGTTGCGTTGTTTTCCTGATTTTCCTGGGGTGTCACATCATCCCCCCGTTGATTTGGAATTTCGTCCCGAAATTCTGCAGTAGCTTCAGCCTCAGTAGTGGTTGCGTTTTTCTTAAACAGCTGGGGGTACTTGAGTTTCATTTGGTCTTCGCGTTCCCAGGTATACTCTGGGCCACGACGAGCATTCCAACGAACTCGAACGAGAGGTATTCTTGTGTGCTTGAGAATCTTAACATCTCGATCAGTAATCTCTACTGGTTCCTCGACGAATCGCAGCTGGTCGTCGATTGTGAGTTCCTTGAGAGGAACTATGAAGGGCTCATCTGACAGACACTTCTTTAGATTTGATACGTGGAATACGTTGTGAACTCCGCTGAGTTCTTCAGGTAGATCCAACCTGTAGGCGACTTGGCCAATTTTCTCAATGACTTTGAACGGTCCGACATAACGCGGATTGAGTTTGCCTCGTTTGCCAAAGCGGACTACACCTTTCCAAGGTGAGACTTTGAGTAGCGCTCGATCCCCAACCTGGAGCTCGAGTGGTTTTCTTCCCTTATCAGCATAGCTTTTCTGACGGTCACGAGCTGCCGCCATTCGTTGTCGTATCTGAGCAATTTTCTCGGTGGTATCTACCACATGTTCTGGGCCAGTGATTTGGCTGTCACCAACTTCTGCCCAACATAGAGGCGATCGGCATTTGCGTCCGTACAATGCCTCAAACGGAGCGGCTTGGATGCTGGTGTGGTAGCTGTTGTTATATGAGAACTCCACTAGCGGGAGGTGCTTTTCCCAGCCGTTACCAAAATCGATTACACATGCCCTAAGCATGTCTTCAAGGGTTTGGATGGTGCGTTCAGATTGCCCATCCGTCTGCGGGTGATAAGCGGTGCTCATATCTAATCGTGAGCCAAAGGACTTGTGCATTGCTTGCCACAGTTCAGAAGTAAAACGTGCGTCACGATCAGATATAATAGAGATTGGCACTCCGTGTCTTGATACCACTTCCTTTAGGTAAATGTCTGCAAGAGTAGAGAACTTGTCCGTTTCTTTGATGGCCAGAAAATGTGCAGACTTGGTTAATCGATCTACGATCACCCAAATGGTATCGTTTCCGCGTTGAGATCTGGGCAGGCCAGTAACAAATTCCATGGAGATTTGCTCCCATTTCCATTTCGGGATCTCCGGTTGTTGAAGTAGGCCTGATGGTTTCTGGTATTCAGACTTGACTCTCGCACAAGTCAAGCACTTACTGACGTAGGTTGCTATGTGGGCTTTCATGCCAGGCCACCAATACGTAGTCTTGAGGTCGTGGTACATTTTGTCTGAACCAGGGTGTACAGAATAACGAGACTTATGTGCTTCATCCATCACAAGCTCGCGTAAGTTGCCATAAAATGGAACCCAGATGCGTCCGTTAACATAGTAGGCACCGTCTCCCTTTTGTTCTAGCCGCTGCCTCGATCCTCGTAGGGACTCAGCCCTGATGTTTTCTGCTTTCAATGCTTCGACCTGGGCATCTCGAATCTGAGCAGGAAGGTTAGACTGGATGGTAAGCTGTAATGCTCGTACACGCTTAGGTAAAGTATCCTTTCGACTGAGGGCGTCAGCCACAACATTGGCTTTGCCCGGATGATACTTGATAGCGCATTCGTAATCATTCAAGAGTTCGACCCATCGGCGTTGTCGCATGTTTAACTCTTTTTGCTTGAAGATATGCTCGAGACTCCTGTGGTCGGTGTAAATGGTGCACTTTGTACCGTACAGGTAATGTCTCCATATCTTAAGTGCGAATACAACTGCTCCCAGCTCCTGATCGTGAGTAGTGTAGTTTCTTTCATGAACTTTAAGTTGGCGCGATGCGTAGGCAATGACCTTGTCACGTTGCATCAATACGCAACCAAGTCCTTGGATGGAAGCGTCGCAATAAACCACGAAATCATCGGTGCCTTCTGGCAATGAGAGGATAGGCGCGCTACAAAGTCTATCCTTTAGATGTTGAAATGCGGACTCCTGTGCATCACCCCAACGATAGATGACACCCTTCTGAGTCAGTGAAGTGAGAGGTTGCGCAATCTTGGAGAAATCTTTTATAAACCTTCTGTAATATCCGGCCAAACCCAAGAATTGGCGGATTTCTGTTGGTGTGCGGGGTGCAGGCCAGTTCTTGATCGATTCAACCTTAGATGGATCCACATGAATTCCATCCTTGTTTACCACGTGGCCTAGAAAGTGGACTTCGCGAAGCCAGAAATCACATTTCGAAAACTTGGAATACAACCGTTCTTTTCGAAGAAGTTCCAGCATAAGTCGTAGATGCTGCTCGTGTTCCTCCTCACTCTTAGAATAGATCAGGATATCATCGATGAACACAATAACGAACTTATCCAGGTAAGGCTTGCACACTCGGTTCATGAGATCCATGAAGACTGCCGGTGCATTCGTCAGCCCGAATGGCATAACCAGAAACTCGTAATGGCCGTAACGAGTTCTGAATGCTGTTTTGGAGACGTCCTCATCTCGGACTCTCAGCTGATGGTATCCCGATCTCAAATCAATCTTGGAGTAATAGCTTGACCCTTGCAACTGGTCAAACAAGTCGTCAATACGTGGAAGAGGATAACGATTCTTCACAGTCACCTTGTTAAGTTCGCGATAGTCAATACACATCCTGAAGGTACCGTCTTTCTTTTTCACGAACAAGACTGGAGCTCCCCAGGGTGAAGAGCTAGGACGTATAAAACCCTTTTCCAAAAGTTCTTGTAGTTGTGTGGACAGTTCTTCGAGTTCTGATGGGGCTAGACGATAGGGTGCTCGAGCTACTGGCGCTGCTCCAGGAGCTAGCTCGATTTGAAACTCAACTTGGCGATGAGGAGGAAGACCAGGTAATTCCTCAGGAAATACCTCGGGAAATTCGCGCACAATAGGGATGTCTTCAATTCTCTTCTCTTCCGTGGATGTGTCAGTAACGAGTGCTAAAATGGCAGGGTGGCCCTTTCGCAAACACTTCTGGGCCTTAAGGAAGGAGATGATGCCTTCGACAGCACCACTCTTGTCGCCATGAATCACGAGGGGTTCTTTATCAGAACGAGGAATGCGGATGATTTTCTCCTTGCAAACAATTTCGGCTTGATGATGAGATAGCCAATCCATCCCAATAACGACGTCGAAACTACCAAGTGTGATAGGAACAAGATCGATAGGGAAAGTCTGACCAGCTAAGACGAGGTTACAACCTTTAACTATGTGTGTGGCTTCAAGACTTTTACCGTTAGCTAGTTCTACCGTGTGTTTGGTGTTCAGGAGTGTTGGGGTGCGCTTAAGAATTTGGCTAACTTTTACGGACACATAACTAGTATCGGCACCCGAATCGAATAAAACAGTAACGAAGAAGTCGTCAAGAAGAAACTTACCCATCACAACATTGGGATCATTCCTTGCTTCTCCCTGACCAATCACGAACACCCGACCCCTTGCCCCGTTGCCATTGTTGTCTCCCCCATTTCCGCCTCCATTGTTGTTCCCATTGTGGTTCCCATTTCCTTGGTTATTGTTCTGGTTTTGGTTTAGCTGGGGGCAGTTCCTCTTGAAGTGGCCTTCAGCGCCACACTGAAAGCATCCTTTATTTCCCTGCTGATGCTGTTGCTGGTGGTTCTGTGGGGCTTGTTGTTGTTGTTGGCGATTCTGATTCGCAGGACGTGGGCTCCTGCAATCTTTGGCTTCATGGCCCAGCCTGTGATATCTCTGACATCGACCTTTGTTGCACTGCCCGCTGTGATGCTTGTTGCACCGGTTGCACTTGGGGTGGTTTCCTCGGTATCCACCCTGTCCTTGATTACCAGAAGATTGCTGACCGGGACTCTGGTAGTCATCACTCTTTCGCTGTTGAGACTGAACTGAAGTTGAACCTTTACTGGAGTTCCCATCCCATTTTCGCTTGTTGTCGGTAGGTGCATCAGAAGTAGCAGCACCAATACGCTTGGGTAGTCTGTTTTGCTCCACCGCCTGGTCGGTGAGACGATGAGCCAGTTTGACGACTTGCTGGATGGTACCCAAGTTGGCTGAAGTCACGTGACTTTGAATCTCTGGTACAAGGCCCTTGAGATAGAGCTCAATTCGTTTGAAGGGAGGGTTCACCATGGTTGGACACAAGATGGCCAGCTCATTTGACCTCTTAGTATATGCCTCGATCTCAGATCCTGTCATCTTCAGATTGTAAAATTCCACTTCTAGCTTGTGGATGTCATCCCGACTACAGTACTCCTCTTTGATCAGCTCTTTGAAACCATTCCAGGGCGTGGCATTAGCAACTGCCAGCCCTAGTAGTTGAACTTGTGCCTTCCACCAGGTTAACGCAGCTCCTTCAAGTGTTCCGGTAGCATATTTCACCCTACGGTCTTCGGGGCATTCGCACATCTCGAAAACTGTCTCAAGCTTTTCAAACCAGTGAAGAAGGCCCACTGCTCCTTCGGTGCCACTGAAAGTGGTAGGTCGACAGTCCATGAACGTCTTGAACGTGCACACAGGAGGTTGAGCATGTTGACCTGTTGCGCGCGAATAAAAGACAAGATTAAGCACGAGGGTTGGTTTGCGAAGGTAGGATCTAAATGTCCTAAGGTGAGTTGGTATGGCAGGTTATACCTCCTGCAGGGTTGGCTGCGAGTGCCTCAGCGACTCGTTCGTTGATCAAAGCCGTTAACTGGTCTTGAGTGAGGTTGATACGTCCTCCGCGTCCGCTCATGATCTTCATAATGAAGCAACGTAAGTGAGGAAAGTGTCGCGAAAGTGCGTAAGTGTGGGACGACATTAGAGAGTATGCACACAAGGTTCAAATAGCAATTACCACATTATCTAATGCACAGTGAGAACTATCTAACCGATAATATAACATAAATCATACCACTTATGGTGTCGAGTCTTGCACGTGGGGCGAAGCGTCGTTATGGATCGTTGAGCACTGTACAGGTTATAGTCTGGTTTTAATGAAAACTTTTCCCTTATTAAAACCAAGTTCTCTATAACCAATGGCTCTGATACCAATCTGTCACACCCCCAAAATCCACCATGCGGAGTACCACCGCTTGGAGGCGTGACATGACCAGGATCGAGCCACCAATCATATTAAACAACTCAATTAAGTAAATAAAACCAAACATAATACGATTGGTGACCAAAGCCAGTTAACCTTGTTTGGTTTAAACAGCGGAAGCATAAACGTGAGTTCAAAAGTATAAGTTCGCAGTTCATAAGTTTAAAGTCCAACACTTAGGTTTAATAAGTTCATAATGTTTTAAATATTAAACACTGGACATAACCGTCCGTACACCACAACGACTCCTTCCTCGTGCAAGCTCCAAACATTTAGCGACCTGTAAGGCATGTAACAACTAGTCAACAACAAAGTTGAGTGAGTTCACGTTTGGTTGTTTAGTTTTAAGTTGTTTCTGAAAACGTGGTTTGACTTTCGTTGGCGTAATTGCCGTGGGGGTTACCCCGTAGTTGAAAGTATGTTTAACCATTTCCTTTTTCTTTACCCAATCCATAACCATGATCAGTGGGGGTTTTCCCCGTTTGAACTACTAGACGGAATGATATCGACTGCTACGCAAATAAGTTGTGCCCTATATCAGTGTCTATCATCACTGACAATCTGCCATAGTCCATTAGTACACGCCCGTCCTGACTGGCACGGTGTGAGGTTTGTTAAACCTAATAGCGCTATTAACTAATGACCCGCTCGCCATTGGCCTCGGCGATTAAGTCGATATAAATTGAGGGACTTCATGATAGAGTTTTGTCTAGCTAGTTTAAAGGTTGTTGTCCTGCACCAGGAGGACGAACGTACGTATTCTGCACCAGGAGAATTCGTAGGTTTAATAATGGCATCCACTCTACGGAGGATGGCCGTACAAATCCTACCCAAGGAGGATATGTAGATTTAGTTTTAATTCTTTAACCCATTCCCAAACCACCGGGAATCCCATGCCTTAGAAAGTGTGAACTCACCTCGGTTTGCTCGGTTAGATTCTCAATATAGCTAACAGTCAAGGTCGGTCAATCACGTCCTAGTATGATTTACCAGTTAGTCATTTAGTGGCTTTCAAATAGAACACAAAGTTCCTACACGTATCTATCACACAACATGCACCACTGTAACGGTTTACGCCCATCTAAGTTTCCCGTCCATTCCCCACTCAAAATCAAACATACGATAATGCACATAGCATATATAACATGTCAAATTATTCACAGATAGCATACTCGACATTTAGACGCGCAAATCACAACTTATGTTATTTCAGCATTAATATTCAAAACCGGCTGTTTTCGGGCATTTAAATAAAATAGTTAACATGTTCCAAAAATTCCCAAATTTTTACAGAATGTCTTAAACATTCCATATTTTATTGTGTAAAAATATCGGGGTCCGGTTCATTACCCATATTTTATAAAAATTCATATTCGGGACTGAACTCAGATTT
This sequence comes from Helianthus tuberosus, assembly GCA_030545235.1. NCBI lineage: Eukaryota > Viridiplantae > Streptophyta > Magnoliopsida > Asterales > Asteraceae > Helianthus > Helianthus tuberosus. Next base: position 13,074,673 of record JARYGA010060842.1, on the reverse strand, counting down.
ATGTATTTCTGACCATAGTCCACGAAACAATTTATTAAAAATTCGTCGAGTGTCCGATTTACGAAATTCCAGTGGGGTAATTACAAATACATCGGTTATCATCTACCGTACAAATTTCATGGTCCGATTCATCATAAAACTCAGGTTATGACTGAAAGTACGACACCCATTTGTTGCTGTAAAAATTCAGCTTAAGTAGCTGTTACAAATTAACACTTTAAAAATAGTAAACGGAGTCCAAAAATTACGATTCCGGTGCCATTAGAATCGTATTTCATAATAACATATTTTAGATTCAAAATATCGATTTTTCGTTGAGGTTAAGACCTGTTTACAGCCAACAGAAGTGGGCTGTAAAAGTTAGACAGATTCTGATTTCAAGTGTTTAACCTTCTAAATCATGTTCGATCGATTCCGTTAACGAGTTTAGTGACCACAACAACATCATATACTAATATTATTCAGTAAAGCATCATATAATCACCCAATCATCATAATCACACAAGATCTACATGATTTACACACCTATCTTCTCTTTATTCATCTTTTATCCAAGACTATTGCAAGTTCTTTTAGAGTTTCATAAGTTTTTAACCATTAATCATCTATTAACCATAAAATACATGAACAATATGAAGATTTAAGAAACTTACTACTAGCACAAGGCTAGGGAAGTTCAAGTGTGGAAAAGTGGTGGTTAAAAGAAAACGAGAGCGGTCCTTCAACTTCCGAACGCACGGAGCTTCGTTGTTCACCTTCTTGCACCTTTGTATGGATGGAAAATGGCTAGAAAGTGACTTGATGGTGGGTGTATGGTGGTGGTATGATGGCAGCCGAAAGTGAGGGAGAGAAAAAGGGTTGAGTGAAGTGATGAGTGGTAGATTATATAAGGTCTTCCATAAGGCATATTCCTAGCATATTCCTGGCATATTCCTAGCATATTCCTGGCATATTCTTGGCATATTCCTGGCATATTCCTGGCATATTCCTGGCATATTCCTGGCATATTCCTGGCATATTCCTGGCATATTCCTGGCATATTCTTGGCATATTCCTGGCATATTCCAAGCATATTCCTGGCATATTCCAAGCATATTCCAAGCATATTCCTGGCATATTCCAAGCATATTTCAAGCATATTCCTGGCATATTCCAAGCATATTCCTAGATTTACTGCGTTGTCTGCGTTTTGCTGTAGAAGCACTGTGTCGCGCAGAAACACACGGTACGCGCTTAAACTTGAAAAATAACGTTTTTTTTAATTTTCAACACTCAGGAAAATATAACGGACTATTTAGTGACCTTTCCGTACACTATTAGTATATTAACAAGTACATGTAAGTATAACACAGATATCAGAAAGCAGTTAAGTGATTTCGCACAGTCGTCAAGCACATTAATTATTATTAATAAATTGTACGGTTACATGTAAATTCGAGGGTTGTCACATTCTCCCCCTGTTAAGAGAATTTCGTCCCGAAATTTAGCGCGTGGTTACTGAGGAAGCTAGTTAAATTGCGTTGTTTTCCTGATTTTCCTGGGGTGTCACAATAGTATTCAAGATGTTCATGGTAACTGGTTTAAAGGGAATGATGTTTTTGATGTGCTAGTCTCGCATTACTCGGCTTTTTTGGGTACTCAAGATCAATTGGTGAAGCTGGTAAATAATGATTTATTCTCCAATGTTCTTGACACGAATGTTGCTAGTTCTATGATTCGTCAGGTTACTCGTGAGGAGGTAAAAAGCGCTATGTTTTCTATAGGTGAAAATAAAGCCCCGGGCCCGGATGGTTACACTTCTGCATTTTTCAAAAATTCTTGGGAGGTGGTGGGTGATGAGGTGACGAAAGCGATCCTGGATTTTTTTGATAATGGTAAGATGCTTCAGCAAATTAACCATACTATCATTGCATTGGTTCCGAAAACTCCATCTCCTAATTCAGTTATGGATTATAGGCCGATTTCCTGTTGCAATGTCATTTATAAATGCATTAGCAAAATTCTAACTGATAGGATTAAAGGTAGTTTGGATTATCTTGTTGATATTAATCAGTCTGCCTTTGTCCCGGGCAGAAAAATCTCGGATAATATTCTTCTTACTCAGGAGCTTATGCACAATTATCACTTAAACATAGGCCCCCCCAGATGCGCGTTTAAAATTGATATTCAGAAAGCCTATGATACTGTGAGCTGGTCATTTCTTGAGGATGTTCTATATGCGTTTGGGTTTCATAAAAAAATGGTCAAATGGATCATGGTTTGTGTTACGAATGTCTCGTATTCGCTGAGCATTAATGGCAACCTTTATGGGTATTTTAAGGGTAAAAGAGGCCTTCGACAAGGTGATCCTATATCTCCTTATCTTTTTACATTGGTCATGGAGGTTCTTTCTTTGTTACTAAAGAATGAAGCTTATTCTAGTAATTCGTTTCGTTATCATCTGTACTGCAAAAAACAGAAGATTATAAATGTGTCTTTTACTGATGATCTGTTTTTATTTGCTAATGGGGATGTGGCTTCGGTTAGGGTTCTTCGGGATACTCTTCAATTGTTTTCGAGTGCCTCGGGTTTAGTTCCTAGTATGCCGAAAAGTATGGCTTACTTTGGCAATGTCTCTTCTTCTATAAAGCAGGAAATTCTTAGCATTATGCCTTTCCAAGAGGGTTCGCTTCCGGTTCGTTATTTGGGAGTTTCTCTAATTTCAACGAAGCTCTCTTATATGGATTGTAAAATTTTAGTTGATAAAATGGTGAAGAAGATTGATAATTGGATGACGAGATCCGTGTCCTTTGCTGGTAGACTTCAATTGGTCAGCTCAGTCCTCTCAGCTATGCATATTTATTGGGCTACTGTATTCATATAGCCAGCTAAAATTGTTAATGAGCTTGAAAGATGTATGCGTGCGTTTCTTTGTTCAGGTAAGAATCAGCAGTCTGTTAAAGCTAAGGTTGCTTGGAAGGTTGTGTGCTTGCCAAAGTATGAGGGGGGTTTGGGGGTTAGAAGTATTTCTGACGTTAACAAAGCTCTTATTTCTTCTCACGTTTGGAGTATCCTGACTAATAGAAATTTGCTCTGGGTTCAATGGATCCATATGTATAAGCTCAAAGGTAGGAGTTTCTGGGAGATTCCTAGCCGTGGCCGTATGACATGGGGTTGGAGAAAGATACTCGCTATTCGGAGCTTGATCCGCCCTTATTTGTGGTCCTCTATTGGTAATGGGTCTCAAACGAATGTTTGGAGTGATATGTGGTGTGATTTTTGTCCTCTTCGTAATTTTATTAGCCCGAGACGTATTTCTAATGCGGGTTTTAATCTTCAATCTACGGTTGCCGAGATGGTGTCTCACAAATGGGGATTGGAGGTGGCCGATTGCTTGGTATGATTTGTTTCCAGTTTTAATCAATATCCAGGTTCCCACTCTTCAAGACAATCAGGATCGGTTGACATGGAAAGATCTTCAAGGTAATTCTCGACATTTTTCTTCTTGGGAGGTGTGGAATAACATTCGGCATCGTGACAATGTAGTGACGTGGGTTAGTATGGTTTGGTTTAAACAATGCATCCCTAGACACTCGTTTCACTTGTGGTTAGTCATTAGAAATAAGTTGAAGACGCAAGATAGATTGTCTGAATGGGAGGCGGGAAGTGCTACAAATTTAAACCTCATGTGTTGTCCACTTTGTAGCTATGATAGAGACTCAAGAGACCATCTTTTCTCCGAATGCTCGTTTGCGTCCGAGGTTTGGAACAACGTTAAGATGCTGACAAACATGGAGAGTGTTAATGGTATATGGGCCGAAGTAATGTCTTGGATGAATCAAAATAATAACATGCAGAAGCCGGAAAATATTGTTAGCAGGTTGGTCGTTGCTGCTGCTTCTTATTTTGTTTGGCAAGAGAGAAATAATAGGCTGTTCACTCGGAACCATCGAACGGAGACGGTGATTGCTCGGGAGATTATTCGGACGGTTAGACTGCGCCTTTTGACATTTAAATTCAAGTGGAGTCCTGGCCTTGGAAGATTACTCGATAAATGGCAGATTCCTAGTGGCAACATGACGATTGACCCAGGCTAGAGAGCAGATTTGTTTTAGTTGTTTTGTTGTTTAATTGGTGCTGGGTTGTTTTGTTGTGGTTGTTTTCTTGGTTGTTTCTAGTTTGTTTGGCTGTTTCTTGTTATAGTCTTGGTATGCCAAGGCTTTTTGGTGTGTAACATTTCAGTTGCACAATTGTGCTTTTTGGTTTTATAAAAATTCACCGGGGTAACCCTTTACCCAAAAAAAAAAAAAAGGTAAGCGATCTAATCAATCGCTTAAACTTTCGAACCTAACCCGTTTGGTCGATCATTAGGATCCGACCAAACACATTAGGTGACCATAGTTGTATAGGGAATAACCTTCCGAGGTTATACCTTATGGTCACGTCGTTTAGTTAGTTGTATGATAGGTAGTTTATATGCCTCAGGAAAATTTCCAAAATGCCCTTTTTACGCCAAAATTCATTTTAAGCATATGTAACATAACTTTTGACATCTAAACTGATTTGGCAACATTATTAGACATGTTAAGGCATATTTTACTTATCATAGGCCTAGTTAGGCGGTCCAAACGCGTTTTACGCGAACGACGCGTTAAAGTAGTTTGGGTTCTCTAGTCAGCATTAACCAATCAGCTTTTGTACCGGGACGGAAGATTTCGGATAATATTCTCCTCACTCAGGAATTGATGCATAACTATCATCTGAACAGGGGCCCGGCTAGGTGTGCGTTCAAAATTGATATTCAGAAAGCCTACGATACTGTCAATTGGAAATTTCTGGAGGATGTTCTGATTCGGTTTGGGTTTCATCATAAAATGGTGAAGTGGATCATGACTTGTGTGTCCACGGTTTCGTACTCTTTGTGTATCAATGGTAATCTGCATGGATATTTTAGGGGCAAACATGGGTTAAGGCAAGGTGATCCAATGTCGCCCTATTTATTCACGCTAGTTATGGAGGTTTTATTGCTTCTGCTTCGACGAGCAGCTAGTATGGCCTTTAAATATCATGCTCACTGTGCTAAGGAGAAGATAATTAATGTGTCTTTTGCTGATAATTTATTTATCTTTGTTCATGGTGATGTGGTCTCTGTTAAGAAGATCAAGGAGGCACTGGAGATCTTTACTAATATTTCAGGACTCGCTCCAAGTCCAGCTAAGAGTACGGTATTTTTCTGCAATGTTCCTAACTCGATTAGGCAGGAAATTCTGGATATTATGCCGTTTCAGGAGGGTGTTCTTCCGGTCCGTTATCTTGGGGTTCCTCTTATCTCTTCAAGACTTCTCTATAAAGATTGTAGGATCCTCATTGAGCGTATGGATAAAAAGATTGTCAATTGGGCGAAAAAATCATTGTCTTTTGCTGGTCGTTTACAGCTTATTAACTCGGTTCTCTCATCTATGCACATCTATTGGGCGTCAGTTTTCATTATCCCTGCTCGGCTTATTAATGAGCTTGAGAAGCGTATTCGTAGATTTCTGTGGAATGTAGGTTCGGATGGTAGGATCCTAAGGTCGCGTGGAAAGATGTGTGTTTGCCTAAACATGAAGGCGGTTTGGGCATTAGAAGTATTTCTGATGTTAATAAATCGCTTATGGCAAACCATATTTGGAGTATTATCACTAAACGGGATTCTATTTGGGTGCGATGGATTCATGATTACAAGCTTAAAGGTCGAAACTTTTGGGAGATTCCGTGCCGTGGGAGTATGAGTTGGGGATGGCGAAAGATTCTGTCTATTCGTCATATCATTCGGCCTCACATATGGTCTTCTACTAAAAGTGGTGTTCAAACTAATGTTTGGAGTGATATGTGGTGCTCGCTAAGTCCGCTTAGTTCTTTTATATCTCCTCGGTCCATTGCTAATGCTGGGTTTTCGTTACAGTCTACAGTTGCGGATGTTATTGATCAGAACGGAAATTAGAAGTGGCCACAAGCTTGGCTGGATCTTTTTCCGGTGTTAATCACGATATCGGTTCCTTCTCTTGTTCCTAATATTGTTGATCATTTGGTTTGGAAAGATTTGGATGGGAAAATATGTGAGTTCCAATCGGCTTAAGTTTGGAATACAATTCGGTATAGGGAAAATCATGCGATGTGGTCTAACATGGTTTGGTTCTCTCAATGCATTCCGAGGCATTCGTTTCATTTGTGGCTGGCATTTAGAAATAAATTAAAAACTCAGGATCGTTTGGCAGTTTGGGAAGCAGGTAGTCTAACGAATTTGAATTTGTTGTGCTATCCGCTGTGTAATTCTGATCATGATAGTCGGGACCATTTGTTTTTCCGATGTTTTTTTGCGGATCAGGTGTGGAGTAACGTTAAGAATTTGGTTTTTTTGGGGACTGTGGATAATTCATGGTCTTCGTTATTGTAACACCTGTGCCTCCACGGCCAACAAACAAATACCGAACCAATGAAATATTATATTTCATACTTGGGATTTGTAAAAATATGTGTATCATTTGCACATATCAATTTTTGTTCAATTCCAAACTCTAAATCGCTTTCTGGAAGGTTATACGCGCACCAATGCATAAATATAACCAGTTTAATGCAACAAACACTCCAAAATAGTGACATAGGCCTAACATATCTTAAATAACCTTTACATAACTTAGAAATAAGTTTTGAAGGCTTTGGTATGGCAAAAACAAGTTAATTCGCTTACAGGGACTAAACTTGACAAACTGCGAAAGTATGCCAATTTGAACTGTAACAGACATTTCGAAACATGACCATAAGTTAAACATACCATAAATATCCTTTACATAGCTTATAAATAGGCTTTGAGGGGTTCGGTATGCTAAAATAAACTTTTGGGGTCATTCAGGGACAAAAAGCGTCAAAAAGTGCACAAGTTTGCATTTTCGCGCATAACTTACGTTCTGAATACATCCGGACATCCAAAAATTTATGTAAGCACTAAAATATTTTATTTTAGTGTTTGGCATAAGAAAAATCCATTCGTCACGCCATTTGGATCATTTTTCGCGCTTATGCGCATTCCGTCGTAATTAACCGAACAACGTAACCGTACGGCTAAACGAACCGACACCCGAGATATTTTTGAACACATTTTAAGTTCCCTATACTTTAACTTCATTTTAGAGCTTTGAAATGGGGTTAACGGGGCTTAAACGTGTCAAAAAAACGCATCGAAAACCAAGTTTTGAGGTTGCAGGGACTGAAACTGTAAATCTGCCAAACTAGGTCCGTAAACAGGGGCCAGATGCAGCAAAACGTTTTTTTTTCAGCTTTTAACAGCCCTTAACACTCTCCAAAGGCCAAGTGCCAAGTGTCAAACTCTTATGGTGGATGGCAAATGAGTTACCACAATTTTCCAACAAGTGTACGGCTTAGATCGTGCCCCCTTTTCCAAGAAATGATCCTAACGGTTGTCCATTTACTATAAATACCCACATACCGCAACTTCATTTCTCACTAGAATCTGATCATTTGTGTTTTAAGTTGAAACCTTTGTTTCATACCTGAGCTATTTTGATCTAGATTAGCATTCGGGGACCCTTCGTAAGTGTTCCTTCGTTCTTTTATTGCTTTTCGAGTCCGAAAGTCGAACTTTGTTTGACTTTCTGCATTGACCAGCTTATGGTCGATGCGAAGTTCGTTTGAACTTCATAACGTGAGCGTGATCACGATGGTTATAGTCCCTAGTGACTATACCTACTGATTACCACGTTATCTAGGCTCAGTGACGAGCCGTAGTTTCGGTCAGAATACGTATTCTTGCGTATTTTGTAACCAAACTACTTGTGGGTATCAAGACCATTTGTTTTGATCCCAAACCTGTTTTCTAAACTTAGTTAAGCATGTTTTAACATGCTTAGCTCGTCACTTTTAGTTTAGTGCTTATTTAGGGTCGTAAGGTAAGCGATCTAAACAATCGCTTATACTTTCGAACCCGACCCGTTTGGTCGATCATTAGGATCCGACCAAGCACTTTAGGTGACCATAGTTTATAGGGAATAACCTTATGAGGTTATACCTTATGGTCGCTTCGTTTAAGTAACTGTATGATAGGTAGTTTATATGCCTTAGGTAAATTACCAAAATACCCCTTTGATGCCAAAATTCATTTTAAACATATGTAACATAACTTTTGACATCTAAACTGATTTGACAACAATATTAGACATGTTAAGGCATATGTTACTTGTCATAGGACTAGTTAGGCGGTCCGAACGCGTTTCACGCGAGCGACGCGTTAAAGTAGCATAAGCTACCTAAACGGGTCGTAATGGGTCATAAGCACTTATGTTAGGATTCATTTAGTATGTAGGCGTTGTTAAACCATATTACACGAGTTCCCATACTCTTTTGGTTTACGAACCTTCATTCTATCCGATCTTCCGATTTAGGTCCGGTTTATTAATGTAGTTACCTATATTAGGTGCCGTTTGATATCCGTGATCTCTAGCATTGCTTGGTGGTTATCTTAGGACTTCTGAGCAATCGCAAGTGAGTACATAGACCCCTCTTTTACCGTTTTCAAACTGTTTTGGGGTGAAACACATGTGCCTACTTGTTACTTTCATGCTTTCACATCATATACATGCTATGTTCATTAGTACATTTATAGTACATGATTTCATTACATTTCATGCTATGTATGTCCATTTAGTTCATACTTAGTACATCGTTTCACATCACATCACATGCTATGTATGTTCATCTATTGCATACTTAGTACATTTGTTTTCATCACATGCTTACATTTTGATATGATATTTGGTTTGTATAAATGGAACAATACATTCATTAACACCGATCACGCCGTTCGTTAGTAGGTAGTGGTACCATAGGAATTGACAACTCCCGTTCCGGACATCCTGGGTAGGTGGGGATGAAAGGAATGACCGAATTCGATATACATTTACAACAAGATAAACCTTTAATTTGTTTAAGGGTTTATCGCCACAGTCTCAAGGCTTGGATGTATGCATTCTCACAATACCGCATAGATATTTGTATCAGTATAGCATGCATTTCCACAAAACATAGCTTTGATTTAAACCGTGTTTTACTTCAATACTTTGTTTTTGTGCATATGGTTTAGTTGATATATTTCACTAGCCATACATATCATTTTGGTTACACATTACATGATTTACATTTGACACATAAACATTATTGACATTGGTTACACATTACATGATTTACATATTGACATAGACATTTTGACATATTATTCAATACGTTTGGCAATTGGTTTAAACATAGACATCTTACATTGGTGGTTTGTTTGGGTAAGTGATTCGAGTAACGAGGCGTGTGTAATATGATACAAGCATGGTGGATACGCCGCTGGTACTTCCTATATATAAGTGATTGTATGGTATTACATATCGTAGCGTTATATGAACCATTTCAAATTGAGACATATAACATTTTATACAAATAACCTATTTTTCACAATACATTGTTTTACAAACAACTTAAATTATACAAACTCATTTTTATATGGTTATTCATTTAACCATACATTATTCTCTTATTTATACATATCATCTGATCTTATCATTTTTCAAATGATTTACAAGACAAATCAAATTACAAGGTTCATGACTAAACATTTTCTTAAACAATAAGTCATGAATCCTATTTTTATAAACCTATGTATCAGAGCTCATGGTTATAGGGAATTAGGTTATTAGTAATACTTTGACCTAGTCTATGACCTTCCTAGGACCCTAACGCGAGTTTACTTGCGTTTAGTCATAAAACAATACGACAACCTATCCTTAGGCGACAACCACAACAAGAACATAAATTTCAAAACCGCTTTGAAAACTAATCATCTGTTCTAGGATGATTGATTACTAGGTTTTGAACCCTCTATTGTAAGGTTTTGAACCCCTTTGAGTTTTCAAAACCTCGTCAAGGTTTTGGGTTTTAAATAATGTGAACACGTGCAAACTGGAAGGGTGAATGCCTGTATTCTGGGTTTTCTGTCTAGGCAAGCACTTCGTATACATCTCATCAGACGCGAGACCAGTTGTGCTTACCTGGGAATTCTTGGGATGAGTGTTCACTTATAGGCGAGCATGTCTTCGCGATACATTATTTTTGACCCATTTACTTTGATTTGTCACTGTCTCATTTGTTTGCCTTAGATAACAAACAAATGATCGCAAATTCTTATGCATTACCATTCTGCATTATTTACCCGATGACGTTTCACTTGTTTCTTCCTATGTCTTTCATTTTCTTCTAGAATGTCTCTTCCTCTCAGCACCGGTCAAATGTCCGAGCAAACAGCCAAATTTGCCCAACAAATAGGCGAAGTGATACTGAAGTCTATGGATCTAGGCATTGCCATGTCTCGTCTAAAAAATGGAGCCACTCAGGAGCCACCAAAGGAAGCAGAAGCCAAGCCTTCACCTAAACCAAAGAAACGTAAGGCTTCAAGGAAACCCGCAGCAGTGGCACCAAAACAGGCAAGACCTAGCCAAATGACAGCACCACCAGCCAAGAAACCAATCAAGGAATCAAAGACCATGGATGAACAGGCTGGATCCCCTAAGAAGTCAAAGAAGCGAAAGGCTTCTCAGGACTTCGACGTGGTCGCTCACAATGGTCGAGCCATCCCCAACCAACCAACCAGCTCAACCCCCTGCTAGGAAGCCATACAACGGAACTGCACCCTTGTGCAACCAATGTAGCCTTCATCATTAGGCTAGTGTGAAGTGCCGCAATTGCCAAACTTGTGGACTTATAGGTCATACGGCAAGGGTTTGTCCAACTGCAGCAGTACCAAATCAAGCAGGACCCATCCTGGTGGCAACACAACCTGTTAAGAAGCAATACAAGGGAACAGCCCCAATATGCGACAAATGTAATGCACACCACTTAGCTCACCTACAGTGTCGTCTGTGTGCATCATGTGGGCGACTCGGTCACCTGGCAAATGCTTGTCGATTTACCCCAAACCAAAGTGGTCCAAATCAACCCCAAGTCAACCCTACTCAAGCTCGCTTTCCGCCTGGATCGTGCTACAACTGTGGCGATACGAGCCATTTCAGGAACAAATGCCCAAAGCTTGCTAATGCAAATCCAACCCACGGATGAGCAGTTGGCTGATTAGAAGATGTTGTTGTCTTATGCTTTTGTTTCTTCTATTTCTTGTAATGTGAAACAATCTGTTTGATTATAAATAAATTGTTGTTCACAGTTCTGATATACGAGTGTAGTTACATGTGTGTATGACTTTTCCTATGATACCTACATCAAGGAACTATGTTCCTTACAAACTACTCTTGTGATTCTCCCTCTCAAATGATCACTCATGATTCCCCCAAAAATTTTAAGTACTCGTTTCATTCTAAGAAACGAAGTACATGAAATAAAGTGAAATTATGAGTAATCGTGCTTTTTACACATCTGTGCCATTAAATCCTTGGTTAGATAACTAAGGGTATTTCAAATCTCATACCCATTACGTTTTGATTTTCTCAACATACACAGTACAAGTATTTCAAAAACAATCTTCATGATCTCAAAACATTTCATATAGTTTGAAAACAATTTTTTTCAAATGCATTGTCTATGTTATTTCAAAAACATTGGTTAGGTTTTCAAAAAAACAATTTTCATAATTTCAGAATATTTCATATAGTCTGAAAACAATATTAACACATTATATTTTCTTATCAAGTGCATGATTTCAAAAGCATCATTCATGTTTTCCAAAAACCTTATACATAATTTCAAAAATTCATTTCGCATGATTTTAAAACATTTTTATAAATATACTCATCTAAAAACCTACTTTATGATTTCAAAAGTATTATATATAAGGTTTCAAAAACATTTTTAGAACCCCATGCATAGTTTTCCAAATATATTTTCCTCATACATTTACTTAACCTTCAAATTCTGCTTCATATGTTGCCTTGGCATATCTAGCATCTCAACTTCGTAAGCATTTTTACTTCATGTTTTGACATAAGCACGTCCAGTGCAAGGTTTCAAAACATCTTCAACTTCTAAAATCCATATGGGATCTTTTTATCTTCACATTTAGACCCTGTGGATGATCATCATTCAAATCAGGGTCCTTAATTGGATTCCTTATGTACCTGAATTCGGACATTTCGGTTCCTTATAATCGAAATCGAATTTCTCTTTTAAAAATCTTTCTATCTTTATAGATAGATTCTTGTAAATGTTTAAAGTGCCAAATGAAATCCACGAGATGGATTCCTATTGTACTTTAAATACATGTGCTCTGTCAACAAAACAAATTAACAAATAAACAATCTTTGTGGTTATACGACTATGTGTTTATTCATCTTATGTTTTCTTTTATGCATTTTTGTGTTTGGATACTCTGGATATTCGTTATCCAAATCCTCGTAGAATCTTTCATATCTTCATATGAGGGATTCGTAGTAGGATATTCAAAAAGGTACTACCTTAAATCCTTAATGGGCTTCTATGTAATAGTTAAGACCCTTGGATTATATAGTACCACTCCTTGATTCATAAGAGACCCTTTAGTGGTCTAGTAAAAAAGATTGATTCACAATTTGGTTAAAGGACGACATCTAGTGATGTAGCTGAACAGACTCCTTGATAGTCTATTTAGATCATTTATTGATTTAATTAAAAGGACTCTATGGCGGTCTAGTCACACTCATCACAAGATTGTTCATTTGGTTTTACCCTACACATTATAAAATAGACTGTGTGAACTGTGCAAGGAATTGTCTAATTATGGACGCGTACATAATTATGAAATTTAGTGCACAGAAACCCAGTAAGATTTATTATGTGTAAGAACCGATAGCGACAACAATAACAAAATGAGAACGGTGTAATGGAGGTACGGTGGACGCACCAATGACGCTTCATATACTTGTATATAAGTGTCCCTCTTACATTGCAAGCATAATGTTATTAAGGTTACTAGCAGTTCAGAACCCTAACCAATATTGTTCGATCTTTTCAACTTCATGTTTTAAACTCTCACAAGTTTCCTCTAAATAAATTTCGGGACGAAATTTCCTAAAGTAGGGGAGACTGTAACACCTGTGCCTCCACGGCCATCAAACAAATACCGAACCAATGAAATATTATATTTCATACTTGGGATTTGTAAAAATATGTGTATCATTTGCACATATCAATTTTTGTTCAATTCCAAACTCTAAATCGCTTTCTGGAAGGTTATACGCGCACCAATGCATAAATATAACCAGTTTAATGCAACAAACACTCCGGAATAGTGACATAGGCTTAACATACCTTAAATAACCTTTACATAACTTAGAAATAAGTTTTGAAGGCTTTGTTATGGCAAAAACAAGTTAATTCGCTTACAGGGACTAAACTTGACAAACTGCGAAAGTATGCCAATTTGAACTGTAACAGACATTCCGGAACATGACCATAAGTTAAACATACCATAAATATCCTTTACATATCTTAGAAATAGGCTTTGAGAGGTTCGGTATGCTAAAATAAACTTTTGGGGTCATTCAGGGACAAAAAGCGTCAAAAAGTGCACAAGTTTGCATTTTCGCGCATAACTTACGTTCTGAATACATCCGGACATCCAAAAATTTATGTAAGCACTAAAATATTTTATTTTAGTGTTTGGCATAATAAAAATCCATTCACCACGCCATTTAGATCATTTTTCGCGCTTATGCGCATTCCGTCGTAATTATCCGAACAACGTAACCGTACGGCTAAACGAACCGACACCCGAGATATTTTTGAACACATTTTAAGTTCCCTATACTTTAACTTCATTTTAGAGCTTTGAAATGGGGTTAACGGGGCTTAAACGTGTCAAAAAAACGCATCGAAAACCAAGTTTTGAGGTTGCAGGGACTGAAACTGTAAATCTGCCAAACTAGGTCCGTAAACAGGGGCCAGATGCAGCAAAACGTTTTTTTTCAGCTTTTAACAGCCCTTAACACTCTCCAAAGGCTAAGTGCCAAGTGTCAAACTCTTATGGTGGATGGCAAATGAGTTACCACAACTTTCCAACAAGTGTATGGCTTAGATCGTGCCCCCTTTTCCAAGAAATGATCCTAACGGTTGTCCATTTACTATAAATACCCACATACCCCAACTTCATTTCTCATTAGAATCTGATCATTTGTGCTTTAAGTTGAAACCTTTGTTTCATACCTGAGCTATTTTGATCTAGATTAGCATTCGGGGACCCTTCGTAAGTGTTCCTTCGTTCTTTTATTGCTTTTCGAATCCGAAAGTCGAACTTTGTTTGACTTTCTGCATTGACCAGTTTATGGTCGATGCGAAGTTCGTTTGAACTTCATAACGTGAGCGTGATCACGATGGTTATAGTCCCTAGTGACTATACCTACTGATTACCACGTTATCTAGGCTCAGTGACGAGCCGTAGTTTCGGTCAGAATACGTATTCTTGCGTATTTTGTAACCAAACTACTTGTGGGTATCAAGACCATTTGTTTTGATACCAAACCTGTTTTCTAAACTTAGTTAAGCATGTTTTAACATGCTTAGCTCGTCACTTTTAGTTTAGTGCTTATTTAGGGTCGTAAGGTAAGCGATCTAAACAATCGCTTATACTTTCGAACCCGACCCGTTTGGTCGATCATTAGGATCCGACCAAGCACTTTAGGTGACCATAGTTTATAGGGAATAACCTTATGAGGTTATACCTTATGGTCGCTTCGTTTAAGTAACTGTATGATAGGTAGTTTATATGCCTTAGGTAAATTACCAAAATACCCCTTTGATGCCAAAATTCATTTTAAACATATGTAACATAACTTTTGACATCTAAACTGATTTGACAACAATATTAGACATGTTAAGGCATATGTTACTTGTCATAGGACTAGTTAGGCGGTCCGAACGCGTTTCACGCGAGGGACGCGTTAAAGTAGCATAAGCTACCTAAACGGGTCGTAATGGGTCATAAGCACTTATGTTAGGATTCATTTAGTATGTAGGCGTTGTTAAACCATATTACACGAGTTCCCATACTCTTTTGGTTTACGAACCTTCATTCTATCCGATCTTCCGATTTAGGTCCGGTTTATTAATGTAGTTACCTATATTAGGTGCCGTTTGATATCCGTGATCTCTAGCATTGCTTGGTGGTTATCTTAGGACTTCTGAGCAATCGCAAGTGAGTACATAGACCCCTCTTTTACCGTTTTCAAACTGTTTTGGGGTGAAACACATGTGCCTACTTGTTACTTTCATGCTTTCACATCATATACATGCTATGTTCATTAGTACATTTATAGTACATGATTTCATTACATTTCATGCTATGTATGTCCATTTAGTTCATACTTAGTACATCGTTTCACATCACATCACATGCTATGTATGTTCATCTATTGCATACTTAGTACATTTGTTTTCATCACATGCTTACATTTTGATATGATATTTGGTTTGTATAAATGGAACAATACATTCATTAACACCGATCACGCCGTTCGTTAGTAGGTAGTGGTACCATAGGAATTGACAACTCCCGTTCCGGACATCCTGGGTAGGTGGGGATGAAAGGAATGACCGAATTCGATATACATTTACAACAAGATAAACCTTTAATTTGTTTAAGGGTTTATCGCCACAGTCTCAAGGCTTGGATGTATGCATTCTCACAATACCGCATAGATATTTGTATCAGTATAGCATGCATTTCCACAAAACATAGCTTTGATTTAAACCGTGTTTTACTTCAATACTTTGTTTTTGTGCATATGGTTTAGTTGATATATTTCACTAGCCATACATATCATTTTGGTTACACATTACATGATTTACATTTGACACATAAACATTATTGACATTGGTTACACATTACATGATTTACATATTGACATAGACATTTTGACATATTATTCAATACGTTTGGCAATTGGTTTAAACATAGACATCTTACATTGGTGGTTTGTTTGGGTAAGTGATTCGAGTAACGAGGCGTGTGTAATATGATACAAGCATGGTGGATACGCCGCTGGTACTTCCTATATATAAGTGATTGTATGGTATTACATATCGTAGCGTTATATGAACCATTTCAAATTGAGACATATAACATTTTATACAAATAACCTATTTTTCACAATACATTGTTTTACAAACAACTTAAATTATACAAACTCATTTTTATATGGTTATTCATTTAACCATACATTATTCTCTTATTTATACATATCATCTGGTCTTATCATTTTTCAAATGATTTACAAGACAAATCAAATTACAAGGTTCATGACTAAACATTTTCTTAAACAATAAGTCATGAATCCTATTTTTATAAACCTATGTATCTCACAGGCATTTTTATGCTGACGTACCTATTTTCACATGTGTTTCAGGATAAGATGCATAGGATTTATCAAGATACACTTAGGCGGACTTGGGCCTTAGCGACAATAAAAGATGCAAGACTAGTTATTTATGTTATGTTTCTTTGATTGTCATGACATTGTAACTACTTTAATCAATAAAACAATATTTCAATTTCCATGT
The DNA here is from genome assembly GCA_030545235.1 of Helianthus tuberosus. Taxonomy (NCBI): domain Eukaryota; kingdom Viridiplantae; phylum Streptophyta; class Magnoliopsida; order Asterales; family Asteraceae; genus Helianthus; species Helianthus tuberosus. Next base: position 13,058,122 of record JARYGA010060842.1, on the reverse strand, counting down.
GTTATGAAACAATGATTCTGTTACAACACTCCCCGACGTTTTCCGCCACGTATTGTTGTTCTACGTGGTCGGGGTGTGACAGTTATTAGTTTGGGTGGATCAACATTCCAGCTCTAAGAAAGCGGATCATGTTGTTTGTAAATTGTTGATTGCTGCATCGTCTTACTACATCTGGCAAGAGAGGAATAACAGGCTTTTCAAGAATAATAAGAGGACGGTGGCTCAAGTTGTTGAGATAATTAAAAGCTCGGTTCGTTTGCGCCTGATGGGGTTCAGATTTCGGGTGGCTTTGGCTAAGGAAAGGATTTTCAAGTCGTGGAAGATTGAAGAGAACGAAGACAATGTAGCGGATCCGGGCTAGTTTGTTTCTATCTTAGGTTTTTGGTCTTGGTTGTTAGTGTGGTTGTCTTTGTTTGGTTGTTTGTTTTTGGTTTGGATGTGTTTCTTGTTTTCCTAGGCTTGGCATGTCAAGTCTAGTTGGTGTGTCATTTTGACACACCCTTGTACTTATTTGTGTCGTTTATAAAATTCATCGGGGTAACCCTTTACCAAAAAAAAAAGTAGCATAAGTGACCTAAACGGGTTGTAAAGGGTCGTAAGCACTTAGGATAGGTTCCGTCTTAGAATGTGAGCTTTGTTAAATCATATTGCATGAGTCCTTACACTCATTTGGTTTACGAAACCACATTTTATCCGATCCTCCGATTTAGGTCCGTTTATTTACATAGCTACCTATATTAGGTGCCGTTTGATTCCGTGATCTTTCTAGCGTTGCTTGGTGGTTATCTAAAGACTATTGAGCAATCTCAAGTGAGTATATAGACCCATCTTTTACTGTTTTTCAAACATTTTGGGGTGAAACACATGTGCCTACTTGTTACTTTCGTGCTTTTCATGCTTTTACATCATATGCTTGTTATGTTCATTAGTACACTTATAGTACATGATTTCATTGTGTTTTTGCTATGTATGTCCACTCGTTGCATACCTAGTACATCGTTTTACATTACATTGTATGCTATGTATGTCCATTTAGTGCATACTTAGTACATCGTTTTACATTACATTTCACGCTATGTATGTCCATTTAGTGCATACTTAGTGCATTGTTTTACATTACATTTCACGCTATGTATGTCCATTTAGTACATACTTAGTGCATTTGTTTTACATCACATGCTTACATTTTGGTATGACATTTGGTTTATTTAAATGGGACAAAAATACGTTCATTAACATTGGCCATGCCGTTCGTTAGTAGGTGGTGGTACCATAGGAATTGACAACTCCCGTTCCTGACATCCTAGGTATGTTTGGATGGAAGGAATGACCGAATTCGATACACATAACTCAGATAAACCTTTAATTTGTTTAAGGGTTTGTCGCCACAGTCTCAAGGCTTGAATGTATGCATTTTTACAATACCGCATAGATGTTTGTATCAGTATAGCATGCATTTATTCCACAAAACATAACATTGATTTAAACTATGTTTTACTTCAATACCTTGTTTTTGTGCATTTTACCTATGGTTTAGTTGATATATTTCACTTACCATACATGACATTTGTTTACACATTACATGATTTACATTTGACATAAACATTTTGACGTTGACGTTGATATACACATTACATGAATTACATTTTGACAATAGACAATTATTTACACATAAACATTTGACAATTGGTTTAAACAAGACAATTTGGGGCGATCAAAAAAAAAACCCTCTCTCTCTCCTTATGGAGATCTCTTGCTCCCCTTGAAACCCTAGTTTTCTTTGTGATCTTTTGTATAACAGTCTGTGATTAGAGTTTTGATCTTTCAAAATTCTATAACGAACTTGTTAGCAGAAGTGACCGATTTCAATTTAGGGTTTTTGCTTGTTTTTTTCTTCAATCGCCGGCCTTGAGTTCAGTTTAAACCCTGACTTATTAAATTAGTTGTTATTGATTGCGGTTAACTAAGTTTAATTTAGCTAGATTGATACTCTGGTTTAATTGGTTAAAGGTTGCGAATTGATACTAGGGTTCTAAGGATTAGGGTTTTTGTGATGGTGTCTTGGTTACGTGGTTCGTGGGTGCATGATTCGTTTTCTTACGTGTTAATGGAGAGAGTTGATGTGTTTGATGGGGATGGGATTTTTAGTTTGAATGAGGATGTTGAAACAACACCTGGAACAACTCCGATAAAGGGTATTGGACTTAGGGTTACGAATATTGAAGGGAATGCATTCATGCCAATGAGAGGTATGTTCCAAACTAATAATGTTTCGGTAATTAATGGATTGCTGAATATATCAAAGCCTGTGGATCTTGAATACAAAGGGGGATATGTCGGGGATGGAGCTACGGCTGGTAAGCAACCCTAAGCAAACCCTAATAGCTATGTTGGCCATGTTGGTAGTAGCTCGGACCCGAGTGCAACAGGGAATGGAAATACAGTGAAGCCTCAGTCGTTTGCTAAAGTGGTTCAAAATCAAAAGGAGACGGTGAAAGTTAACTTTAGACATATGAAAACGGTGGATCATCTGGAAGGTGTTGATGTTGTCATTCCAGTAGCTTCGGTGAAACAGGTTAACGAGAGGTTTGCTAATACTCTCTATGGCTATTTTCTGGGTAAACGACTTGCTTTTCCAGTTGTTGATTACTTTGCAAAGAATCAATGGGCGAAATACGGGTTAATAAAATTAATGATGAATGCAAGAGGCTTATTTTTCTTTAAGTTTAAGACAAAAAAAAGGGATGGAACAAGTGTTGGAAGATGGCCCGTGGATGATTCGTAATGTCCCAATTATTCTTAATGAATGGTCCTCTTCAGTTAACTTAATTAAAGAGGATATCATGGCGATTCCGGTGTGGGTGAAAATGCATGATATAACGTTGCCAGCATTCACAGAGGATGGTCTCAGCTTATTGGCGTCTAAGGTTGGTGTCCCAAAGATGTTAGACTCTTACACTGCTTCTATGTGTACTGAATCATGGGGTAGGAGTAGTTTTGCAAGGGCTCTTATTGAAGTCCATGCCGATACCGAATTGAAAAGAAGTGTTAAGGTTACGGTTCCGTCGCTAGAAGGTAATGGCTTCACTAAAGCTGAAGTTAAGGTTGAGTATGACTGGGAGCGTTAAGGTGTGCCACATGTTGCGTTTTTGGACATGAGGAGACTTCTTGCCCAAAAAAGCCTAAGACTTCGGTTGTGGAAGAGAAAAAAGGTTGATGCCGAGGGTTATCAGGAAGTTAAAGGAAAGAATAAGAAAGGAGGCCAGGAAGGTAGCTGAAAATAATTTAAAAATTTGTGCTATCCTAGAGTCTCATGTGGAAGTTACGAAACTGGTTCAAGTATGTAAAAATGTGTTCAGGAAATGGAATTGGACTTCTAATGGTGGTCAGTGTAGTCGGGGCACTAGAATTATCTTGGGTTGGGATACGGATTCGGTAGATCTAATGGTTTTGGCCCAATCGGATCAAGTTATGCATGTCCAATTGATTTTCAAAGCTGATAAGAAAGTTCTTTTTGGTTCGTTTGTGTATGCTGAAAATAAATATCAGGACCGTCGGGCTCTATGGGAGGATCTATGTAAGCATAAAAGCCTGTGTCATGATAAGCCCTGGTTTGTTATGGGTGATTTTAACACGACTCTTCATTTTGAGGACTCGCTATATGGGCCTTCGAAACAAACAATCAGCATGCGGGAGTTCAATGAATGTATTCAGAATGTGGAACTTATTGATATCAAAGGGCACGGCCTTCATTATACCTGGTCCCAAAAACCAAAAAATGGCGTGGGTCTCCTTAAGAAGATTGATCGGGTTATGGGTAATATTAAATTCATTGAGATGTTTCCGGATGCATATGCCATGTACCAACCGTATAGAGTGTCAGATCACTCTCCGTGCATCTTAAAGGCAGCTACCAACTTGGTGAACCGTGCAAAACCTTTCAAATTTCCTAATTTTATCACCGCCAAACCTGAATTCAGAAACTATGTTATCCAGGAATGGACAAAGAGTATTGATGGAGTTCACATGTTTTCGGTTATGAAGAAACTCAGGAATTTAAAGCCGCATATGAGAAGAATCTTATTTGAACAGGGCAATCTACATGCTAAGGTGGTTGACATGAGGAAAAAGCTGGATGACATTCAGAATCTGATTGATAAAAACCCGCTGGATGCTAGTTTACGGCAAATGGAGGTTAAATGTCTTCATGATTTTAAATTAGCTTCTTATGATGAGGAGTGTTTTTGAAAACAGAAGTCCAAGGTGGAATGGTTATGTGCCGGTGATTCGAATACCAGCTTCTTTCATAACACGGTTAAAAGTAAGAATGCGAGGTGTAAAATTCATAGTATTTTGGATGCTTCGGGTACCCGTCATGAAGGAGATGGTGTAGTGCATGCCTTAGTGTCTCATTATACAAATTTCTTGGGGGTAGAGCACCCGGTAGATACGGTTAATGTCACACCCCCAAAAATCCACACGCGGAGTATCACCGCTTGGAGGCGTGACTGACCAGGATCAAGCCACCAATCATATTGAACATAATTGTAAATAATAAAAGTCATCCATCAATACGAAAGGTGTTTTCAAACTAAACATCAACAAGTGTGTAGCGGAAGCATAAGTATGTAAACCCAAGGTAAATCGTAAATTCAATTGTTAGATAATTAACATGGCATCATCGATCCATGTCCCACAACGACCTGCTCCTCCCTGTGCAAGCTCCATATGTACCTAAGGTCCTGCAAGGCATGCAGCAGAGAGTCAACAACTAGTTGAGCGAGTTCACAGTTAATAGTTCAGTAATAGTAATAGTATGAGTAGCATTATGTTCGTTCGTTAAGCCATGTATCGTATTATTTTCCATCGCGGGCCTCTCGGCATGTATGCGAAGATTTGGGGTAATACTCCCAAATATCCTAGACTTTGTATATTTGTATCGCGGCCACCCTGGCATTACTTGCGAAGTTTTAGTATCTATAGTTCGCGGGCCTTCCCAAGGCATGTGTGCGAATGATTAGTCATAATATCGCAGCCAATCCCTGGCGTGTGTGCGAAGATCAGTTCAAATGGGTATACAAGTCTAGCCGTATCTTATCTTTACTCTTCCTCTCCCGAGGACCATATCATTAGGTTCGATTAACTAAGTACGTACGAATAAATCATTCAATCCCATTCCCACCCTGGGAACCCCATGCCTTGGCTGTGTGAACTCACCTTGGTTTGCTCGGTATGCTAGGTTATGTGCTCGCAAATAAATCAATCACGTCCTAGAGTATGCACGTACACAAAATCAGTTTGTGTTCAAGTTGTTCACGTATAAGCAGGTAACACGTAATCACAATCATACTAGTCATGTTTGACATTTAACAGCAGTTAGATATTCCAGTTATCACTTAACAGAATTAACCCAAGTTACTATGCTGATTACACATTTGGCGAAACACACATTTCGGCGAAACACATAAGTTGGCGAAACACAATTTGACGAAACACGTTCTGTTTCGTCGTGGTCTCCTTTGGCGAAACAAGTTCTATTTCGTCGATTGCCCTTGGCGACAAGTTCTATTTCGTCGAGATAGTTGATGGTGAAACAAATCTGTTTCGTCGAGATTAGTTATGGCGAAACACACTTGTGTTTCGTCGGGTTCTTTCCTATGTTAAGCAGTTTATGTCTCTCGACATGTTATACAATCAAACACATAATCATGTAAACACAATACGTTTTATTATAACACGAAGTGTACAGTTACAAGTCAGACAAGTCAAACAACTAAACAGTCAAAGTCAACGTGCATTTAATGCGAAAGTGAAAGTCGGAAACTCGAGTTGTCACATTATCCCCAACTTGAAAGAAATTTCGTCCCGAAATTTAGCATGTAGTTACTGAGGAAGCTAGTGGTGTGACGTTGTTTACCTGTATCGTATCGCGGCTCCCCGAGCAGGTTTGCGAAGATTACTGGTTTTCCTGGGGTGTCACATTATCCCCCCGTTGATTTGGAATTTCGTCCCGAAATTCTGTAGTAGCTTCGGCCTCAGTAGTGGTTGCATGGTTTCCGAATAACTGGGGATATTTGAGTTTCATCTGATCTTCGCGTTCCCAGGTGAACTCTGGGCCACGGCGGGAGTTCCAACGAACTCGTACAAGAGGTATTCTCGTGTTCTTGAGGACCTTAACATCCTGGTCCATGATTTCAACAGGTTCCTCGACGAATCATAACTGTTCGTCAATAGTGAGCTCTTTCAGAGGAACTATGTGGGTCTCATCTGACAGGCACTTCTTCAGATTCGACACGTGAAAGACGTTGTGAGCTGCACTGAGTTCAGCTGGTAAGTTCAATATGTAGGCTACCCTGCCTATCTTCTCAATGACTTCGAAAGGTCTGACGTATCGTGGATTGAGTTTGCCGCGTTTGCCAAAACGAACCACACCCTTCCAGGGTGAAACTTTGAGTAGCGCTCGATCCCCAATCTGGAATTCGAGTAGTTTTCTATCTTTATCGGCGTATGCTTTCTGACGGTCGCGAGCTGCCGCCATGCGTTGTCGTATTTGAGCAATCTTTTCAGTAGTATCAACTACCATTTCTGGACCTGTGATTTGACTATCTCCCACCTCCGCCCAACAGAGAGGTGACCGGCATTTACGCCCGTACAATGCCTCGAATGGTGCAGCTTTAATGCTGGTGTGGTAGCTGTTGTTATACGAAAATTCCACAAGTGGCAGATGTTTTTCCCAACCATTGCCAAAGTCGATTACGCACGCACGAAGCATGTCTTCTAGTGTTTGAATAGTGCGCTCAGACTGTCCATCCGTCTGAGGGTGATAAGCTGTGCTCATGTCTAATCGAGAGCCAAAAGATTTGTGCATTGCTTGCCACAGTTCTGAAGTGAAACGTGCGTCACGATCAGAGATAATAGAGGTTGGCACCCCGTGCCTCGAAACCACTTCTTTTAAGTAGATGTCTGCTAAGGTAGAGAACTTGTATGTTTCCTTAATAGCCAGGAAGTGTGCAGACTTAGTGAGTCGATCCACGATCACCCAAATAGTATCATTTCCGCGCTGAGATCTAGGTAAACCAGTAACAAAATCCATGGAAATTTGTTCCCATTTCCATTGTGGTATCTCAGGTTGTTGAAGTGTGTGACAACTCGAAATCTAGAACCTTTCGTTGTATGCTTGAATGTTAAGTGACTAACTGATTTGATGATTTGATGAATGATATATGTGAACTTATATGATTATGTGTGTGCTTGTATGTATGCGTATATTTATATATGAACCGAGACACAAGAGCCCGACTCGAGACCATGCGGTCTCGAGTGAATAGCGTAACTGATGGGCCGGTTGGGCCGTGTCTCTCTCCACCCCACGCGAAAGCCCATTAGGGTGCATCAACATAGAAGCTAGTATATAACCCTTGTAGTGAGCCAACATCACCACTTTTGAGCAACCTACACTCACCCACATACACACTCCACCCTCTTCACTAAAACCCTAAGCCACAACACCCTCCTCCCCCACTCTCGGATCAAACCGGTGACCACTAAGGAGCTCTCGGATCAACTCGTACACACCCACTTGGAGGCTTCACTCACACCTTTGAACCTATACTTGAACCGGTTAGTGATTCTTTTGCAAACACATGTATTTTCATGATTAAAGGTGTTGATGTGTGATGTTATAGGTTAGTGGTGCATGTTATGCGTTTGTTTCGGTTTGATGATGATGTATGATGAAGACTATGTGATAATACGTTTAATTGTTAAGTTTTATGCATGATGATGATTAATAAGATAACATGAGTTGATTTCGGACATATTGTATGATGGGTTAATGATATCTTGTGTTTAAATATGGTCTAAACCATTAGTTGTTAATGTTCATAAAATCGGATTTGCATACTCTTATGTTACAAATCAAATGCTTGTTAAATGGCTGCATATATGTGGAAATCAGATTAGTTGTTTGAGTGTTATGATTGTGTTCATGTTATGATCATGTTAAAGTCCATAGAGATTGATGCTAAAAACCCTAAAATGAAGAACATGATGAACATGTGAAGAACTTGTTGATTGTTATATGGGTATTTGAAATGGATATGTTTGATCCATTTTGGTTAATTGTTAGACAACCAGACATGTTTGTAGAACCTCATTGGATAGTACATAAAATCACAACAGTGAAATCCCATTGGTCTAGTACAATGTTCGAATTCAGCAAATGTCCCCAGCCGAGGACTTCAGTCTCGACTCGAGACCGGAAACATGGCAACTCGAGACCCCGATTGCGACACTAGTTGCGAGTCGAGAACCTATAGTCTCGACTCGAGACCATACTTCATCAACACACACATATCATGACTCGAGAACGGGATTGCGAGTCCGGTTGCGACTCGAGACATGACCCGAGACCTTCACGTTTGCGACTCGAGAACACATAAGCACAACTCGAGACCGCACAGTCTCGACTTGAGACCAACTACATGTATACGCTGAATTGGACTTGCATGATCACGGGTTTGGGTGTTTGGGCCGGACTTTTGGGCCTAATGCATGGACCTTATGTGTAACCGTTGAATGTGAATGTTGTTGGGCCGCCATGAATGATACTTGCATACAATGTGCTAGCATACGTGTAGAAACATACGTGTACTACTTGATTACGAACCTGATTTGTATGATACAACTATGATAGGACGTGAGTGACCACAATATTGCTTGATTGACTTTCCTGTGTATCCGCCGAGCAAACCAAGGTGAGTTCACACCCTCTACAAAGCATGGGATTCCCTGGGTTGGGAATGGGGTTAAGGAACATGGGTTCCTCGTCCTCCTTGGGTAGGACATCAACGGTTCAGGAATGAAGTTCCTCGTCCTCACGGACAGATAACTCGTACTAGACCAAAACTCTATCACGAAGTCCCTCCTTTTTATATCGACTTAATCGCCGGGCCAATGGCGAGCGGGTCATTAGTTAGATAGCGCTATTTAGGTCTGACAAACCTCACACCGTGCCGCAGAGGACGGGCGTGAACTAATGGATCTGGGGCACGTCAATGATGATAGACATTGACAGTTTCAGGGCACATAAACATGACTACAGTCAGCAGTCGATATGGTAACGAGTCTAGTGTATACATGGGGTAGCCCCCACGGCCGAAATGCCAGATAACTAACACGGGGTAGCCCCCACGGCTGGATTGCCAGAGTAACCGGGAATAAACAAGTCACGTTTTTAACTATGGGGTAACCCCCACGGCAGGATGCCAGATTAAGGAAACTGTTTTCGAAACAACTTAAAACGAACACCCAACCGCGAACTCACTCAACTTGTTGTTGACTCGTTACTACATGCTTTGCAGGTCCTTAGGTACTTAGCTGGAGCTTGCATGGAGGAGGATCGTTGTGGAACATGGACGACTGTGTGCCATGTGAAACTTTGAAACAATTAAACTTATGTTTTGGTTTTAAGACTTATGCTTCCGCTTGCAACTTGAAATTATGTTTTGTTTGAACACCAATTGTATTGGTTGGATTTTATAACTACTTGTATGCTTGTTCAATATGATTGGTGGCTGGATCCTGGTCAGTCACGCCTCCAAGCGGTAGTACTCCGCAGGTGGATTTTGGGGGTGTGACGGATTGGTATCAGAGCCATTGGTTATAGTGAACTCGGTTTTAATAAAGGAGAAACGTTTTTGTTAAAACCAGACTATAACCTGTACAGTGCTCTACGATCCACAACGACGCTTCACTCCACATGCAAGGCTCGACATTCTAGGTGATATGATCTGTGTATATATTGCCTACTTGTTAGTTACATAGTACATTGCTCATGGTATGCTTGGTTAGTATAACTACTGTTGCTTGAACACGTGTGTATTTGCTCACTTCTGTCATCGCATTTTCGCGAACCCCTCTCACTCACGTTCTTCTTGATATGAAGATCATGTCCGGACGCGTTAACCTGACACAGGCCCAGTTGACGGCTCTGATTAACGAACGAGTTGCCGCAGCGCTCGCAGCTGCACACGCAGGAGGTATATCCTGCAGTTCTAACCCAATTTAGGATCTGTAGATCCTACTCTCGTGAACCAACCTTTGTGTTAAACTCTGTCTTTTCTTTCACCCACAATAGGTCAACATGCTCAGCCACCCGTGTGCACTTTTAAGACTTTCATGGACTGCCGACCAACTACTTTTAGCGGCACTGAAGGAGCAGTAGGTCTCCTTCACTGGTTTGAGAAACTAGAATCTGTGTTCGAAATGTGTGAATTCCCTGAGGCGCGCAGGGTGAAGTATGCTACCGGTACTCTCGAGGGTTTAGCCCTCACATGGTGGAACGCTCAAGTTCAAATGCTGGGGCTGGTTGCTGCCAACGCCACCCCATGGGAAACTTTTAAGGAAATGATCAAGGAAGAATACTGCAGTCGTGATGACATACATAAGCTGGAGGTCGAGTTCTTCAACCTCAAGATGACGGGGTCAGAAATTGAGGCGTACACTAAGAGGTCAAATGAGCTTGCCTTACTGTGTCCTACTATGGTGGACCCTCCATTTAAGCGAATTGAACTCTTTCTCAAGGGCTTGGTGCCAGAGATCCAAAGCCATATGACTTCAGCAAACCTCGCTACTATCCAGCAGGTTGTTCAGTTGGCTCACCGTCTTACTGATCAGGCGGTGGAGCAGAACAAGTTACCAAAGCGCATAGGCGCTGCAACTACTTCTGGTACCTCTAGTGACAACAAACGGAAATGGGATGGAACTTCAAGTAAGGGTTCGACTTCTGTTCAGTCCCAGTCTCAGCAGAGAAAGACTGATGACTACAAGAGCCCTAGTCAGCAATCATCTGGTGGTCAAAGTCATGGTGGGTACAAAGGAAATCACCCCAAATGCAATCGTTGCAGCCTGCACCACAGCGGGCCATGCACCAGGGGCAACTGTCATCGGTGCAACAAGCCTGGTCACGCTGCAAAGGATTGCAGGAGCTTATACCCCGCCAATCAGAATCGTCAGCAAGCCCAACAGAACCAGCGTCAGCAGCAGCAGCAAGGTGATAACAAAGGGTGCTTTCAGTGTGGAGCTAAGGGCCACTTCAAGAGGGATTGTCCCCAACTGAACAGGAACCAGAACCCCAACAACAACAATAACAACAATCAAGGGAATGGTAACAATGGGAACAACAACAACAATGGCGCCAGGGGGCGGGCGTTCGTGATTGGTCAAGGTGAAGCAAGGAACGACCCCAATGTTGTGGCGGGTAAGTTCCTTCTCGACGACTTTTATGTTTCAGTATTATTTGATTCGGGTGCCGATACTAGCTACATGTCACTAGAAGTTAGTCGAATGCTTAAGCGTATTCCAACACCTTTGAACAACAAGCACACTGTAGAGCTAGCAAATGGTAAGAGTTTAGAAGCCACACACGTAGTCAAGGGTTGTAAACTTATTCTCGCTGACCAGACCTTCTCTATCGACCTTATTCCAATTGTCTTGGGTAGTTTCGACGTTGTCATCGGGATGGATTGGTTATCCCAACATCGAGCAGAGATTCTTTGCAACGAGAAGGTTGTTCGCATTCCTGGTTCCAGTGGTGAACCCCTCATGATTCGTGGCGACAAGAGGAGTGCCGTTGAGAACGTCATCTCTCTCCTTAAGGCCCAAAAGTGCTTGCGAAAGGGCCACACTGCCATTTTGGCTCTCGTTACTGACACCTCAGAAAAAGAGAAAAAGATAGAAGATTTTCCAGTTGTACGCGATTATCCAGAGGTATTTCCTGAGGAATTACCTGGTCTTCCGTCCCATCGCCAAGTCGAGTTTCAGATCGAACTAGCTCCTGGAGCTGCGCCTATAGCTCGTGCACCTTATCGTTTAGCTCCATCAGAGTTGGAAGAACTCTCTACGCAACTACAAGAACTCTTAGATAAGGGTTTTATTCGTCCTAGCTCATCGCCTTGGGGAGCTCCAGTATTATTTGTGAAGAAGAAAGACGGTACCTTCAGAATGTGCATCGACTACCAGGAACTCAACAAGGTGACGGTGAAGAATCGTTATCCTCTACCGCGTATTGACGACTTGTTCGACCAGCTGCAAGGGTCGAGCTACTATTCAAAGATTGATTTGAGATCGGGATATCACCAACTGAGAGTCCGAGAAGAGGACGTCTCCAAAACGGCCTTCAGAACTCGATACGGGCACTATGAGTTTTTGGTCATGCCTTTTGGGCTGACAAACGCACCTGCGGTTTTCATGGACTCGATGAACCGAGTGTGCAAGCCTTACCTGGACAAGTTTGTTATAGTCTTCATCGACGACATCCTAATCTATTCTAAGAGCCAGGAGGAACACGAGCAGCATCTACGACTTATTCTGGAACTCCTTCGAACCGAACAGCTTTACGCAAAGTTCTCGAAATGCGACTTCTGGCTTCGAGAAGTCCATTTCCTAGGCCACGTGGTAAACAAGGATGGGATTCACGTTGATCCATCCAAGGTAGACTCGATTAAGAACTGGCCTGCACCTCGTACACCAAAGGAAATTCGCCAATTCTTGGGATTGGCAGGTTACTATAGGAGGTTCATAAAGGATTTTTCTAAGATCGCACAGCCTCTCACCTCGCTAACGCAGAAAGGCGTTGTTTATCGCTGGGGAAACGCACAGGAATTAGCATTCCAACATCTAAAGGATAGACTCTGCAGCGCACCTATCCTTTCGTTACCAGAGGGCACAGATGATTTTGTGGTCTACTGCGACGCATCAATTCAAGGTCTTGGTTGTGTATTGATGCAACGAGATAAAGTTATAGCCTACGCCTCACGCCAACTCAAAGACCATGAAAGAAACTACACTACTCACGACTTAGAGCTGGGAGCTGTTGTTTTTGCACTTAAGTTATGGCGGCATTACCTGTACGGTACCAAGTGCGCCATCTACACCGACCACAGGAGCCTCGAGCATATCTTCAAGCAGAAGGAACTGAATATGCGGCAACGACGATGGGTCGAGCTACTGAATGACTACAAGTGCTCAATCAGGTATCACCCGGGCAAGGCCAATGTTGTGGCTGACGCCCTCAGTCGAAAGGACACTGCGCCTAAGCGCGTACGAGCTCTGCAACTCACGATTCATTCTAGTCTTCCTTCCCAAATACGAGACGCTCAGATAGAAGCACTGAAACCAGAGAACGTCAGGGCTGAAGCCCTACGCGGATCAAGGCAACGCTTAGAACAGAAGGAAGACGGTGCTTACTACGTAACGGGACGCGTTTGGGTCCCACTCTATGGCAACCTACGAGAGCTTGTGATGGATGAAGCACACAAGTCTCGCTACTCGGTACATCCTGGTTCGGATAAAATGTACCACGATATCAAAACTACGTACTGGTGGCCTAGCATGAAGGCCCACATAGCGACCTATGTCAGCAAGTGTTTGACTTGTGCGAGGGTCAAGTCTGAATACCAGAAACCCTCAGGCCTACTCCAACAACCAGAGATACCTCAATGGAAATGGGAGCAAATTTCCATGGATTTTGTCACTGGCCTACCTAGATCCCAGCGCGGGAACGATACTATTTGGGTGATCGTGGATCGACTCACAAAATCTGCACACTTCCTGGCTATCAAGGAGACGGATAAATTCTCCACTCTTGCAGAAATATACCTCAAGGAAGTTGTTTCGAGGCACGGGGTGCCCACCTCCATTATCTCGGATCGAGATGCGCGTTTTACTTCAGAGCTGTGGCAAGCAATGCACAGATCTTTTGGCTCACGATTAGATATGAGCACAGCGTATCATCCTCAGACAGACGGACAGTCCGAGCGCACTATTCAAACCATAGAGGACATGCTTCGTGCATGTGTAATCGACTTTGGCAACCGATGGGAAAAGCATCTGCCACTTGTGGAGTTCTCGTACAATAACAGCTACCACACCAGCATTAAAGCTGCTCCGTTTGAGGCATTGTACGGACGTAAATGCCGGTCACCTCTTTGTTGGGCAGAGGTGGGGGATAGTCAGATCACTGGTCCAGAACATGTGGTAGATACAACCGAACAAATCGCCCAGATACGAAAACGCATGGCGGCAGCTCGTGACCGTCAGAAAGTCTACGCCGATAAGGGCAGGAAACCACTAGAGCTCCAGGTTGGGGAGCGGGTACTACTCAAAGTTTCACCCTGGAAGGGTGTGGTTCGTTTTGGTAAACGCGGCAAACTTAACCCACGAAACGTTGGACCTTTCAAAGTCATTGAGAAAATTGGCAGGGTGGCCTACAGACTGAACTTGCCAGCAGAACTCGGTGCAGTTCACAACGTTTTTCACGTGTCAAATCTGAAGAAGTGTCTATCAGATGAGACCCACGTAGTTCCTCTGAAGGAACTCACTATCGACGAGCAGTTACGATTCGTCGAGGAACCAGTCGAGATCACGGACCGGGATGTTAAGGTCCTCAAGAGCACTAGAATACCTCTCGTTCGAGTTCGTTGGAACTCACGTCGCGGCCCAGAGTTCACCTGGGAGCGCGAAGATCAGATGAAACAAAAGTATCCCCAACTGTTCGCAAACAGTACACCCACTACTGAGGCCGAAGCTACGGAATTTCGGGACGAAATTCCAGATCAACGGGGGGTGGATGTGACACCCCAGGAAAACCGGGAAAACCATACAACTTAACTAGCTTCCTCAGTGAGTGCTTACCAAATTTCAGGACGAAATTTCTTTCAACTTGGGGATGATGTGACAACTCGAAATCTAGAACCTTTCGTTGTATGCTTGAACGTTAAGTGACTAACTGATTTGATGATTTGATGAATGATATATGTGAACTTATATGATTATGTGTGTGCTTGTATGTATGCGTATATTTATATATGAACCGAGACACAAGAGCCCGACTCGAGACCATGCGGTCTCGAGTGAATAGCGTAACTGATGGGCCGGTTGGGCCGTGTCTCTCTCCACCCCACGCGAAAGCCCATTAGGGTGCATCAACATAGAAGCTAGTATATAACCCTTGTAGTGAGCCAACATCACCACTTTTGAGCAACCTACACTCACCCACACACACACTCCACCCTCTTCACTAAAACCCTAAGCCACAACACCCTCCTCCCCCACTCTCGGATCAAACCGGTGACCACTAAGGAGCTCTCGGATCAACTCGTACACACCCACTTGGAGGCTTCACTCACACCTTTGAACCTATACTTGAACCGGTTAGTGATTCTTTTGCAAACACATGTATTTTCATGATTAAAGGTGTTGATGTGTGATGTTATAGGTTAGTGGTGCATGTTATGCGTTTGTTTCGGTTTGATGATGATGTATGATGAAGACTATGTGATAATACGTTTAATTGTTAAGTTTTATGCATGATGATGATTAATAAGATAACATGACTTGATTTCGGACATATTGTATGATGGGTTAATGATATCTTGTGTTTAAATATGGTCTAAACCATTAGTTGTTAATGTTCATAAAATCGGATTTGCATACTCTTATGTTACAAATCAAATGCTTGTTAAATGGCTGCATATATGTGGAAATCGGATTAGTTGTTTGAGTGTTATGATTGTGTTCATGTTATGATCATGTTAAAGTCCATAGAGATTGATGCTAAAAACCCTAAAATGAAGAACATGATTAACATGTGAAGAACTTGTTGATTGTTATATGGGTATTTGAAATGGATATGTTTGATCCATTTTGGTTAATTGTTAGACAACCAGACATGTTTGTAGAACCTCATTGGATAGTACATAAAATCACAGCAGTGAAATCCCATTGGTCTAGTACAATGTTGGAATTCAGCAAATGTCCCCAGCCGAGGACTTCAGTCTCGACTCGAGACCGGAAACATGGCAACTCGAGACCCCGATTGCGACACTAGTTGCGAGTCGAGAACCTATAGTCTCGACTCGAGACCATACTTCATCAACACACACATATCATGACTCGAGAACGGGATTGCGAGTCCGGTTGCGACTCGAGACATGACCCGAGACCTTCACGTTTGCGACTCGAGAACACATAAGCACAACTCGAGACCGCACAGTCTCGACTAGAGACCGCACAGTCTCGACTTGAGACCAACTACATGTATACGCTGAATTGGACTTGCATGATCACGGGTTTGGGTGTTTGGGCCGGACTTTTGGGCCTAATGCATGGACCTTATGTGTAACCGTTGAATGTGAATGTTGTTGGGCCGCCATGAATGATACTTGCATACAATGTGCTAGCATACGTGTAGAAACATACGTGTACTACTTGATTACGAACCTGATTTGTATGATACAACTATGATAGGACGTGAGTGACCACAATATTGCTTGATTGACTTTCCTGTGTATCCGCCGAGCAAACCAAGGTGAGTTCACACCCTCTACAAAGCATGGGATTCCCTGGGTTGGGAATGGGGTTAAGGAACATGGGTTCCTCGTCCTCCTTGGGTAGGACAGCAACGGTTCAGGAATGAAATTCCTCGTCCTCACGGACAGATAACTCGTACTAGACCAAAACTCTATCACGAAGTCCCTCCTTTTTATATCGACTTAATCGCCGGGACAATGGCGAGCGGGTCATTAGTTAGATAGCGCTATTTAGGTCTGACAAACCTCACACCGTGCCGCAGAGGACGGGCGTGAACTAATGGATCTGGGGCACGTCAATGATGATAGACATTGATAGTTTCAGGGCACATAAACATGACTACAGTCAGCAGTCGATATGGTAACGAGTCTAGTGTATACATGGGGTAGCCCCCACGGCCGAAATGCCAGATAACTAACACGGGGTAGCCCCCACGGCTGGATTGCCAGAGTAACCGGGAATAAACAAGTCACGTTTTTAACTATGGGGTAACCCCCACGGCAGGATGCCAGATTAAGGAAACTGTTTTCGAAACAACTTAAAACGAACACCCAACCGTGAACTCACTCAACTTGTTGTTGACTCGTTACTACATGCTTTGCAGGTCCTTAGGTACTTAGCTGGAGCTTGCATGGAGGAGGATCGTTGTGGAACATGGACGGCTGTGTGCCATGTGAAACTTTGAAACAATTAAACTTATGTTTTGGTTTTAAGACTTATGCTTCCGCTTGCAACTTGAAATTATGTTTTGTTTGAACACCAATTGTATTGGTTGGATTTTATAACTACTTGTATGCTTGTTCAATATGATTGGTGGCTGGATCCTGGTCAGTCACGCCTCCAAGCGGTAGTACTCCGCAGGTGGATTTTGGGGGTGTGACAAAGTGGACCTGATGGTTTCTGGTATTCGGCTTTGACTCTCGCACAAGTCAGGCACTTGCTAACGTATGTTGCTATGTGGGCCTTCATGCTAGGCCACCAGTATGTAGTTTTGATATCGTGGTACATTTTATCCGAACCTGGATGTACCGAGTAGCGAGACTTATGAGCTTCATCCATTACCAGCTCGCGTAAGTTACCATAGAGTGGGACCCAAATGCGTCCTGTTACGTAATAAGCACCATCTTCCTTCTGTTCTAAGCGTTACCTTGAGCCGCGTAGGGCTTCAGCCCTGACGTTGTCTGGTTTCAATGCTTCTACCTGAGCATTTCGTATCTGGGAAGGAAGACTAGACTGTATAGTGAGTTGTAAAGCTTGCACGCACT
This sequence comes from Helianthus tuberosus, assembly GCA_030545235.1. Classification (NCBI taxonomy): domain Eukaryota; kingdom Viridiplantae; phylum Streptophyta; class Magnoliopsida; order Asterales; family Asteraceae; genus Helianthus; species Helianthus tuberosus. The sequence continues at coordinate 13,040,486 of JARYGA010060842.1, read as the reverse complement.
TAGGCGCGGTGTCCTTTCGACTGAGGGCGTCAGCCACAACATTGGCTTTGCCTGGGTGGTACCAGATTGAGTATTCGTAGTCGTTTAGCAGTTTGACCCATCGTCGTTGTCGCATATTCAGTTCCTTCTGTTTGAATATATGTTCGAGGCTTCTGTGGTCAGTGTAGATAGCACATTTGGTACCGTACAAGTAGTGTCTCCATATCTTAAGTGCAAAAACAACCGCTCCCAGCTCTAAATCGTGTGTAGTGTAATTCCGTTCGTGAACCTTAAGTTGGCACGAAGCATAAGCAATAACTTTATCCCGCTGCATTAACACACATCCAAGCCCTTGAATTGATACATCGCAGTAAACTACAAAATCGTCCGTGCCTTCAGGCAATGAGAGGATATGTGCGCTACAAAGTCTATCCTTTAAGTGTTGGAACGCTGATTCCTGTGCATTACCCCAACGATAAACTACACCCTTCTGCGTCAGTAGTGTAAGCGGCTGAGCAATCTTTGAGAAGTCTTTGATGAACCGTCTGTAATAACCCGCCAAACCCAAGAATTGGCGTATTTCTGTTGGTGTGCGAGGTGCAGGCCAGTTCTTGATCGAATCTACCTTGGATGGATCAACATGGATCCCATCCTTGTTTACCACGTGGCCTAGAAAGTGGACTTCACGAAGCCAGAAGTCGCATTTTGAAAACTTAGCGTATAGCTGTTCCGTTCGAAGAAGTTCCAAAATAAGTCGTAAGTGCTGCTCGTGTTCCTCCCGATTCTTCGAGTAGATCAGGATGTCATCGATGAAAACAATGACGAACTTGTTGAGATAAGGTTTGCACACCCTGTTCATAAGATCCATGAAAACCGCAGGCGCGTTCGTTAACCCGAAAGGCATGACCAGAAACTCGTAGTGGCCGTAGCGCGTTCTGAACGCTGTTTTGGAGACGTCCTCATCCCGGACTCTCAGTTGATGATACCCCGACCTTAGATCAATCTTCGAGTAATAACTCGACCCTTGCAACTGGTCGGATAAGTCGTCGATGCGTGGAAGAGGATAGCGATTCTTCACAGTCACTTTGTTCAATTCGCGGTAGTCTATACACATGCGGAAGGTACCGTCCTTCTTTTTTTTTTTTTTTTACAAATAGTACTGGAGCTCCCCAAGGCGAAGAGCTAGGACGTATGAAACCCTTTTCCAAGAGTTCTTGCAGTTGCTTAGACAGTTCTTCCAGTTCGGTTGGAGCTAAGCGATAAGGTGCTCGAGCTATAGGTGCTGCTCCTGAAGCTAGCTCGATCTGGAATTCGACCTGACGATGAGACGGTAATCCATGTAACTCTTCAGGAAATACTTGAGGAAAATCGCGTACCACAAAGATATCCTCAATCTTTTTCTCTTTCTTCGACGTATCAGTAACGAGTGCTAAAACAGCTGTGTGGCCCTTACGTAAACACTTCTGAGCCTTCAAGAGAGAAATGATGCCACTCACGACACCACTCTTGTCGCCTTGAACTTCGAGAGGTTCTTTACCAGAACGGGGAATACGAATGATCTTCTCCTTGCATAGGATCTCTGCTTGTTGCTGGGATAACCAATCCATACCGATGACGATGTCGAAACTACTCAGAGTTATAGAAATGAGATCTATAGAGAAAGTCTGACCAGCGAGGATATGATTACAACCTTGAACTATGTGTGTGGCCTCTAAACTTTTACCGTTAACTAACACTACGACACGTTGGGTGTTCAAGGGAGTTGATGTACGTTTTAACATTTGGCTAACTTTCAAGAACATATAATTGGTATTCACACCCGAATCAAACAAGACAGTAGCATAAAAAGTCGTCAAGAAGAAAATTTACCCATTGTTATGTTCCTGTTTCCATGGTCGTGGTTCTGACTCTGGTCCTGGTTTATTTGTGGACAATGTCTCTTGTAGTGATCTTTAGCATCGCCCTGAAAGCATCCTTTCAAACTCTGTTGTTGCTGCTGATTCTGTGGAAGTTGAGGCGGTCGTTGTTGTTCTTGAGTTACAGGACGTGAGTTTCGACAATCCTTAGCTTCATGACCAATCTTGAGGCATCGATGGCAACGACCCTTGTTGCACTGACCACTGTGGTGTCTATTGCATCTGTTACACCTTGGATGATTACCTCGATATCCACCCTGCCCATGACTACTAGAAAACTGATGTCTTGGGCTCTGGTAGTCATCTATCCTTTGCTGCTGTGCCAGAGGCTGGATCAAAATTAATTCCTGGCTCAGGCTTTCATCCCACTTGCGTTTGTTATCACTAGAAGCACATGTAGTATCAGCTTTAACACGTTTCGGTAGTTTGTTTTGTTCTACTGCCTGGTCTGTGAGACGATGAGCAAGATGAGTAACATCTTGAATAGTAGCAAGATTAGCAGTCATCACATGGCTTTGAATTTCTGGTACTAATCCTTTGAGGTACAGCTCAATGCTCTTGATGGGAGGATCCACCATAGTTGGACACAAAATTGCCAGTTTGTTGGATCGTTTCGTGTACGCTTCTATCTCTGACCCCGTCATCTTCATGTTAAAGGACTCCACTTCCAGCTTGTGGATGGCATCATAACTGCTGTATTCACGTTTGATCAGTTCATTAACATCATTCCATGGGGTGGCATTAGCAGCCGCCAGCCCCAGCATCTGAACTTGCGCGTTCCACCAAGTTAACGCAGTGCCTTCGAGAGTATCAGTGGCATATTTCACCTTACGAGCCTCGGGTCATTCACACACTCGAAGACCAATTCGAGTTCCTCGAACTAATGGAGGAGTCCAACAGCTCCTTCAGTGTCGCTGAAAGTAGTAGGACGACAGTCCATAAAAGTCTTGTATGTGCATACAGGTGGCTGAGCGTGTTGACTTGTCGTGTGCGTTAGAGTAATCAAAATTAAGCACAAGTGTTGAGTTACGAGAGTAGGATCTAAAGATCCTAGAGTAAGTGGTGATGGCAGGTTACACCTCCTGCCTGGGCAGCTGCGAGTGCTGCAGTAACTTGTTCAGTGATCGAAGCCGCCAACTGGGCTTGAGTTAGGTTAACGCGTCCACTCATGATCTTGACATCAAGGAGAACATGTGGGTGAGGGGTTCGCGAATAGTGCGAAGAGAGTGAGCACACAAGTATTCTCAAGCAATAAAATATAGTAGGTTCTGTAATCTGAGCGTACCACGAGCAAAGTCCTATGTAATTCTAGCAAGTAGGTAAAGTAATCATGAATAGTAGTACCTATGATGTTGAGCCTTGCACGTGGAGCGAAGCGTCGTTGTGGATCGTTGAGAGCACTGTTCTGGTTATAGTCTGGTTTTAACAAAAAATCGTTTTCCCCTTATTAAAACCGAGTTCTCTATAACCAATGGCTCTGATACCAATCTGTCACACCCCCAAAAATCCACACGCGGAGTATCACCGCTTGGAGGCGTGACTGACCAGGATCAAGCCACCAATCATATTGAACATAATTGTAAATAATAAAAGTCATCCATCAATACGAAAGGTGTTTTCAAACTAAACATCAACAAGTGTGTAGCGGAAGCATAAGTATGTAAACCCAAGGTAAATCGTAAATTCAAATGTTAGATAATTAACATGGCATCATCGATCCATGTCCCACAACGACCTGCTCCTCCCTGTGCAAGCTCCATATGTACCTAAGGTCCTGCAAGGCATGCAGCAGAGAGTCAACAACTAGTTGAGCGAGTTCACAGTTAATAGTTCAGTAATAGTAATAGTATGAGTAGCATTATGTTCGTTCGTTAAGCCATGTATCGTATTATTTTCCATCGCGGGCCTCTCGGCATGTATGCGAAGATTTGGGGTAATACTCCCAAATATCCTAGACTTTGTATATTTGTATCGCGGCCACCCTGGCATTACTTGCGAAGTTTTAGTATCTATAGTTCGCGGGCCTTCCCAAGGCATGTGTGCGAATGATTAGTCATAATATCGCAGCCAATCCCTGGCGTGTGTGCGAAGATCAGTTCAAATGGGTATACAAGTCTAGCCGTATCTTATCTTTACTCTTCCTCTTCCGAGGACCATATCATTAGGTTCGATTAACTAAGTACGTACGAATAAATCATTCAATCCCATTCCCACCCTGGGAACCCCATGCCTTGGCTGTGTGAACTCACCTTGGTTTGCTCGGTATGCTAGGTTATGTGCTCGCAAATAAATCAATCACGTCCTAGAGTATGCACGTACACAAAATCAGTTTGTGTTCAAGTTGTTCACGTATAAGCAGGTAACACGTAATCACAATCATACTAGTCATGTTTGACATTTAACAGCAGTTAGATATTCCAGTTATCACTTAACAGAATTAACCCAAGTTACTGTGCTGATTACACATTTGGCGAAACACATAAGTTGGCGAAACACAATTTGACGAAACACGTTCTGTTTCGTCGTGGTCTCCTTTGGCGAAACAAGTTCTATTTCGTCGATTGCCCTTGGCGAAACACTTTCTGTTTCGCCAAGAGATCTGTTTCGTCGAATGTCAATTACGTGGACATCAGTTACATCAGTTACGCAAAAACACAGAAACCCTAATCATGCTAGCAGCCGTCATCAGCAAATCATCAGTCATGCAGTAATCATTCGTTCACAGAATTCATCATCACATCATCATAACATAAGCATCACAGTTCTTAACGTCTAGCATGAACCCTAGGTTATGTGTACAACATATCGATTAACATACAACATCACATCATCGAACCCTATCAAGATGCTAACGTGCATTCAGAACCAGATTATATTAACAACATCCAGAATCGAGTATTCAATCGTGTTAAGTTTCACATAGAATTGTATATATCCGACAACGTCATGCATATCGAAATCTATATCATCATCATAATCTTATAATCACAGCAGTAACACGCATCAATCATATACACAAGCATTAATCGAGATAGTACAGAATCAAGACACCGATTAACGAACACACAACTAACCGAGATAAGAGGAACGAATCGATCGCTAAAGATATCTTCGGGAACCTCCAACTGCCGTCACACAGGAGAGAAAGGGGCTCTAGGGTTTCGGTTGTTTTGATAGCAGATGTAAAACTGATGTTGTTTCACGTTTTAAAACTCGAAATAACATGTTGGGCCCGAACTGGGCTTCTGTGAAACTGGGCTCGGCGAAACACCCTGTTTCGTCGAGATAGTTGATGGCGAAACAAATCTGTTTCATCGAGATTGGTTATGGCGAAACACACTTGTGTTTCGTCGGGTTCTTTCCTATGTTAAGCAGTTTATGTCTCTCGACATGTTATACAATCAAACACATAATCATGTAAACACAATACGTTTTATTATAACACGAAGTGTACAGTTACAAGTCAGACAAGTCAAACAACTAAACAGTCAAAGTCAACGTGCATTTAATGCGAAAGTGAAAGTCGGAAACTCGAGTTGTCACATTATCCCCAACTTGAAAGAAATTTTGTCCCGAAATTTAGCATGTAGTTACTGAGGAAGCTAGTGGTGTGACGTTGTTTACCTGTATCGTATCGCGGCTCCCCGAGCAGGTTTGCGAAGATTAGTGGTTTTCCTGGGGTGTCACATTATCCCCCCGTTGATTTGGAATTTCGTCCCGAAATTCTGTAGTAGCTTCGGCCTCAGTAGTGGTTGCTTGGTTTCCGAATAACTGGGGATATTTGAGTTTCATCTGATCTTCGCGTTCCCAGGTGAACTCTGGGCCACGGCGGGAGTTCCAACGAACTCGTACAAGAGGTATTCTCGTGTTCTTGAGGACCTTAACATCCTGGTCCGTGATTTCAACAGGTTCCTCGACGAATCATAACTGTTCATCAATAGTGAGCTCTTTCAGAGGAACTATGTGGGTCTCATCTGACAGGCACTTCTTCAGATTCGACACGTGAAAGACGTTGTGAGCTGCACTGAGTTCAGCTGGTAAGTTCAATCTGTAGGCTACCCTGCCTATCTTCTCAATGACTTCGAAAGGTCCGACGTATCGTGGATTGAGTTTGCCGCGTTTGCCAAAACGAACCACACCCTTCCAGGGTGAAACTTTGAGTAGCGCTCGATCCCCAATCTGGAATTCGTGGCAGTATGAGCTGGGGATGGAGGAAAATTCTATCGATTCGTGAGCTGGTGCGTCCTCATATTTGGTCCTCTATTCGGAGTGGGTCTCAAACAAACGTCTGGAGTGATAAATGGTGTGACGTGAGCCCGCTCAGATCTTTTATTACTCCGAGACATATTGCCAATGCGGGATTTAATCTCAATTCTTGTGTTTCGGATCTGATAGATGATCATTCTCATTGGAAATGGCCTCAAGCATGGAATGATTTATATCCGGTTTTAATTAACCTATCTGTGCCGATTCTAGACCATAATATGGAGGATAGGCTGATTTGGAAAGACCTGGAAGGTAACACATGTACTTTCGGATCTGGAGTAGTGTGGGATACTATACGTAACCGAGATAATATGGCTTTGTGGGCGAACATGGTGTGGTTTGCTCAATGTATTCCGAGGCATTCGTTTCACATGTGGCTTGTGTTCAAAGATAAGCTAAAGACCCAAGATAGATTGGCGGTTTGGGAAGCAGGGAGCGAAACTAATTTAAGGTTAATGTGTTGTCCTCTTTGTAGGAACAATCGGGACTCGCGCGATCACCTTTTCTTTCAATGTTCGTTTGCGTCTAAAATTTGGAACATTGTGAAGGTAATGGCGGATCTGGATAGTGTTAATGATGCTTGGAGTTCGATTCTAATTTGGATGGAACAATTTTCTAGTTCAAAGAAGCTGGTTCATGTTATTTGCAAGCTTCTTATTGCGGCGTCCTCGTACTTTGTTTGGCAAGAGAGAAACAATCGGTTATTCTCCCAAAATTACCGAAATCCAGAACAGGTGGCTCAAGTGATTATTCATACGGTTCGGCTAAAAGTAATGGGATTTAAAGATGATAGCAATCCGGTGAACAGAAGCTTATTAGAGAAATGGAAGATCTCTACAGAGAATCAAGTTAATGATCCAGGCTAATAGTTGTTTTTCTGGTTTTGGGTGTCTAGTTTAGATGTGGCTGTGTTTTAGCTTTTCGTCTTTTGTAGTTCTGGGCTGTTTGTCTTTGGTTGTTTTTTTGTGTTGGATTGCCTAAGCTTGGTATGCCAAGTCTAGGAGTGTGTGTCAGCTTTTTTGTCACACCCTGTTTTTTATTGTTGATATATAAAATTCACCGGGGTAACCCTTTACCCAAAAAAAAGGAGGCCAGGAAGGAGTTCAACTAAGAAATCAGAAACCGAAATTGGTGTATCAGCCGATTCTGAAGAAAAACTCTAATGAGAGTACGTCTTCTTCACAATTTCATTCGTCTAATCCGTTTGATGTTTTGCAAGAGGAGGAAACGAAAGGTCAACATCAGAATCCTATACGTATTCCAAGTGACAATCCATTAACGAGGAAGAAGGGAGATAATACGGATGGGTATGAGGAAATTATTGATCAAGGGGTCGCTGTGGATGAGTTACTTGATGGGATTTTAACATGTTTATCAAAGTAATTTCATCCATATGAAATAAAAACGCAGCGGAAAATAAGTTTAAAACATGTTACTTTTATAAGATATAAAACCATTTATATGCAAAAATCCCAAAACCCGGATCCATATATGAGATGTATACTATCAAACACAACCATAGGATGTTTAGAAAACTACCTTCTTGAAGTACAAGGAGTAATGGATATGAAGAAGGTGATGCTTCTTGAACGGTTGCCTCCAAGTGTAGAAGACCTCAAGCTTGTATACCCCAAGCTTCCAACAAACACCTCATGTTTAGCTAGGATTTCTACACTTATGAACTCACTAGAAAAACCCTCTTGGAACCATCATATGGCCGAAAATTAGAGGACCTTTTGTTGAGTTCTTGCACTTGTTGTATGAACTTGAAACTCACCAATAGATCAACCATACATGACCCGATTGTTAGAGAGTCTTACACTTGATTTCTCAACTTGAAAAACTCTCTTGGATGAGCATGATGAGGACGAAAATTGGCAGCCATTTTCAGCCATGTTCATCAAGTTCTTACTTCCATTTTTGACACAAAATACTCTTAAAGTAGGTGAGAGAAGATGCCACCCCATTTGCCCAATCAATGATCCTCTAACACATGCATTTGCATGTTATTTGATTGGACCATCTTTTCTTGAGAAGACCTCCCAATCAAGAGGCCTCTAACTTATGACAACATGCAAGGAACATTATTGGCCACTTTATTTCTTGGGAAGGGGGGGGGGGGTGGCCTAGCTTTTTATATAAAAAAAAAATACAATTCTTTTATATAAAATATAAGTCTTACATATATATATTTTATAACTTTTATAAAATATAACATCATATGTTATAAGACTTATGCTATTTTTATGATGTTATTTAACCCATTAAATAACAAAATAAAATACTCTCTCAAAAATAAATTATCCATATAATTTATTAGTTTGTCAAGTGCAATTATTTAGAAAACCAATTTCTAAATATTCTAAGTGTTGATATTTATTTATTTGATCATATCATAAATAAATATTGTAAGTGTTTGTCTAGCTTGTTATTGGGTATGACTCGACTTGGGTCATAACGTACTAGCCACATCAATTTAATATGTGTCTTGGGCATACAGAGTCCAACAATCTCCCACTTGCACAAGATACATAGAAGATTGATGCAAGTAGTAAATAACGCCTAACTACGGTTTACTACCCCTAATACGTATGACTATATGTGCCATTCAATAACATCATCCTCTTCAAGTCCCTTACTTGAAAATGATTTAGGTGAATCTATCATTTATCCTTTCGTTACAGATGTCATGTCAAATCCAGAGACACAGTGTGATCACTCTCTGTTGATTTAACTTTTGCAGGCCTTAGACATCTTACTCTCAACGAATAAGAGGAACAAATCCCTTCTTGACTACATACGTCTCTCACAATCACCTTGTATCACACCTGAGCTTAGCCTTATGTACTGTCATTTTACTAACAGCGAAGAAATAAGTCAAGGTATAATATTTGGTGAATATCAAGACCCAATATGTATCTCAGGTCTGAGGATACTATGATATTCTCCTTTACTCAAATTTACTTATGATCAATCACAGATGATTCCATGCAGTAATATTTGAGAGCGAGTCAGTCCAATATTTGTATCCCACAAATATCTATGAACCTTGGCAGCAACACTTTGCTCTATATTCATATCTAATGAATATCCACCAATCCAAGTTCATAATAGTCTTACATTCATATTTGTTCCCACAAGTATGATCGACTACGGACATTTAGAATAAGTAACTTATTCACGGATTTAAACATGCTAATATGGAACATAACTCAACATACCATAAAGAGTTATAATAACAATTGTTCCAATATCCAAATACAAAATTAGATCAAATCCAATCACTAGAATATCGAAGTCCTAAGGCACAAGTATGACCCTTTCATGCTTTGCCCATTCAAGGAGCTTCGTGAGTGGATCCGCAATATTTTGATCAGTGTGAACTTTGCGAATACATATCTTTCTCTTTTTCAACTTCATCCCTTATGTAGTTGAAACTCCGCTCAATGTTCCTAGTCTTTTGATGTACACGAGGTTCCGTGATTTAAGCAATCACACCATCGTTATCACAAAGATCTCTAGGGGTCCTGAATGGTAGGGACTTCCCCTAGATCGGCAATAATTCAAGTGGCAGATCCATATGAATTATCACAATCAATGAAGCGGCGATGTATTCTGATTATGTAGTGGACAATGCTACCCTGATTGTGATCGAGAACCATCTTGATCAGTTTGGAAACTCGTATCCATGTAACCCTTTACAACGAATTCCGAAACTCGCATCCTTGTAACCCTTTTACAACGAGTTCTTTTCACCAGATCCATATATTAGAAACATATCCTTAGTCCTTCTAAGGTATTTCAATATATATATATATAACAGTCACCCAATGACTGTTACTTACTGGTATCTTTTCGTCATGCCTAAAGCGCATGACATGTCCGTTCCAGTGCATATCATTACATACATAATGAATCCTATAGCTATCGCATATGGGATTCCTTTCAATCTTTCTTGCTCATCCTTTGAGCTTGGACATTGAAACGCTTTCAATATTGTCCTCTCTTTGAATAGGTACCAAACCTTTCATAGAGTTCTTTATCTTGAACCCTTTCAAGACTTTGTCAATGTATGCACTTTAGTTTAAACCTATCTAGCGCCTTGACCTATCCTTATAGATCTTTATTCCTAAATATAGGCGACTTCACCAAAATCCTTAATGGAAAAACAACTTTCAAGCTAGGCTTTTACACCCTCCAAGGTTGGAATGTTATTTCCAAATAGTAGAATGTCATCGACATATAATACAAAGAAAGTAATAATGCTCCCACTAGCCTCCTTATTCACACAAGCTTTATCAACGTTTTTGATGAATCCATATTCCCTAATCTCTTCATCAAAACGGTGATTCCAACTTCTAGATGCTTGTTTCAATCCATAGATTGATATCTTTAACTTGCATACTTTGTTAGGATGTTTTTTTTTTTTTTTTTGGATCGACAAAACTTTCAGGCTTTAACTCTATATACATCTTTCTCAAGATATCTATTAAGGAAAGCCGTTTTGACATCCATTTTACAAATCTCATAATCATATTATGCAGGTATGTCAAATAATATCCTAATTGACTTTAGCATTGCCATAGGCGAGAAGGTCTCATCATAATCAACCCCTTGAGTTTGATTGAAACCTTTTGCTACAAGTCTCGCTTTATAAGTATCCAAGTTACCATGCATATCGGTTTCCTTCATGAAAACCCACTTACTTCCAACTACTTTGGAGTTAAGAGGTGCTACAACCAATTCCCATACTTGGTTGTTATACATGGACTGCATCTTTACGTTCATGGCTTCAAGCCAATTGTCATAATCGAATTTTGACATTGCATCATGGTATGTGGTTGGTTCACCCGAATCTACCACGTAGCATCCATCCATGAAAGATCCATATCTTTTAGGTGGATTACTAATTCTACCAGATCTGCGAACGTTTTGTGTATGTTGATCAACCATTTGATCATCTTCAACAACCTCTTGTTGAGTGCTAGTTTCAACCAAACGTGTATTGGCTTTTGGTTCCTGATCCTCATCAAGTTCCACTGTTCTACTAGTTCCTTCCATTAGGAACTTATCTTCCAAGAACTTTGCCTTTCGAGCAACAAATACTTTTGCTCTTGTTGGATCGTAGATATAATATCCTATATTATCTTTAGGATATCCTACGAAGATACACTTAGTGGATCGTACTTCCAACTTGTTTGGGGTGTATTGTTTCACATAAGCTTCACAACCCATACTTTCAAATATGATAATGATGGAGCCCTTCCATGTCATATTTCAAAAGACGTCGTATCCACTTTCTTGGTTTGGGCCATATGGGCCACGGAGAGCAAAGCGTAACCCCAAAGTGATAGAGATAATGCGCTCCTAGCCATCATAGATCGAACCATATCTAATAGAGTTCGATTCCTCCTCTATCAAAACGAAGAACTTTAAAAGAGTTGATTTTGTACTTCTCTTTTTGAAGATTCTGAATGTTTCAAAACTTCTTCTTTGTGTCAAGTACACATAACCATAACTACTATAGTTGTTGGTTAAAGTAATGAAGTATCTTTCACCATTCCTAGTCATTGGCTTAAAAAGATCACATACATTCGAATGTATGATGCCTAATAAATCTTTTGCCCTTTCCCACTAAGGGATTACTTGGTCATTTTAAGTAAGATTCGCATGTATCAAATGAACCAATTTCATTTGTTTCCAAAAGACAATTCTTTCGAAGTGTTTATATGCGACATCTGTTTATATGACCAAGGCGATAATGCCAAAGATAGGTCTTACTCAAATCCATTTTGAGTTTCTTGGTGATTGATCGGTACATTAAACTATCAAATGATGTGTTATTTATGAACCAATTCATAACTACCATTTGAAGGCATAGTTTTAAAGTAAAACATGTCATTCATCGAAATATAAATGTCATTGTTTACAAACTTTAAATCAAAACATATTGTCTCAAAAGGGAAACTTGAATAATGTTCCTAGTCAAACTAGGAGCATTCAAAACAGTTTAAAACAATCTCCAAACCATTTGGAAGTTTCAAAACATAGTCTCCTTTCTTGTAATGTTTATTTCTTTTGAACCTTTTGCAACGAATTGCAAACATGAGTTCCACATCCGGTATCTAATACCCATGTGTTAGAAGAGATAACATTAAGGTCAATATGTATTATTAAGATTGTACCTGAGGTTTGCCTAGCATCCCTCTTGTTTTTCAACTCTTTGAGATAGGTTGGACAATTCCTATTTAAATGCCCTATCTCACCACACTCAAAGCATGGATCGTTCATGGCAACCTTTGCCTTCTTCTCTTTTGGTTTCGGTGGTTTCGCTTTAGTCTTTCTAATTATTTCCCTTTGAATTACCCGTTTCCATTTGCAACATTTGCTTTGGTGTTGGGGTGATGCCCTTTCGTGTTGCCACCCTCATTGATCGTTAGAATGGATAAAACCCTTTTATCCATATTGAGCCTTTCGAGGTGATCAATGTGGCTTTTCATCTTAAAAACATAAGATGAGTCCGATTGGGTTTCCTCCATTCGTCATGCATGAAGCGCTTGAACGGTTTCGAAGCGTTCTACCCTTAGGAACATTTCCTATAATCGGGTAATCATGTCGTGTGCTCATGATGTTCAAAACCTTTTGAATCTCGGGAATCATAATTCCTAACATGAGGCAAGAGGCTTGCGTAGTATCCTCGATATACTTAATCCAATCGTTATAGGCATCCTTATCTTCCATAAGATGTTCATCGGGATTAGGATCGTTTTCTAGTGATAGGTTACGGACGGTTTGGGTAATATTGTTAGCGGCCATCTACAAAATTTAACAAGGTTCAATTTTAGTATTTTCGATATTATTATATTTTAATCATTAATACCCTTTTGTGTCTCATAGACAATTAATAATTAAAATCTAGAATCCAACGTTACATTTAAATATTGGTTAGGTGACCTTTATCCCTCTATTTAAATTAACAAGGTAGTCAACGTTTGACAATTGCAACTCTTTGCAACTTCTAGCCATATGGGATCGGTTAAACATCTTTATGTTTAGTTGGCATGTTTAATCCCATCAACACCTTTGTTCTCCATGCTTCGGTGACCCTAAGTTCATGGTTTCCAAATCAAGTCGTCCAACTTACACTCACGTGTGAGTTTATTCACATAAGTGGTTAGGTGACCTTTATCCCACAAACATGGTAAACCCACCTCGAATATACAAGTTCCCTCAAATATGGTTAGGTGACCTTTATCCCACGAAAGAGTTCCCAAGTGATTCGAGTGTTGTATAAAAGGATGGTGTTTGACTTGTTTTATAAAAGGGATTTTGAGTTTTCAAAATTCTAGTTTAGAAAACTTTATGTACCATATATTTGCATGCATTCAAATCCTTGGTACTTTAGTGAAAACAAATTTTCATGGTTCTTTTTAATAAAACCCATTTTATTATAAAATCATTAATTTTTAATAACCTTTTATTAACCAATTTTAATGATCTTTTAAAGAACCAATTTTAAGCTTGTTGTTGATTATTAGTTTGTTAAGCATGCATATCCAAATATCATCAAACAACAAAATAAACAACCACACAAGCACAACATATATAACAATAGGTGCATAACCATAGCCAACTATTTTGACCACACTTGTTAGCCGAAACAAGTGTGCCAAAAGGTCCTTCCTAAAGGATGAAAATGACACAAGCGATGTGTCATTGAACTCCCACTTGATCCCGCATCCAAATGCTTCAAGTCTTCCTTTTGTGTTGTGATTTCTCCACTTTCTTTGAGCTTCCAAAATGTACTTTAATTCAGCTCCAAACTCCTTTGGACTTCAAAAATGTGTTTTGGTTATCGGGCTAAAATCTCGTTTAGAACTATGAAGTCCTTTATGCGCGAAATTGGCAAAACCAAAACCGCATTTTTGTGTGCATCTTTTTTTACAAAATATATCCTAATACATTTTTCTAGTAAAATAAAATGCACCTAATCTATTTACTTACATATCAAATGAAAATAAATAAATTACATATTTCACAAATGGAAGAACAAAGATAATTAATTATTACAACCCATTGAAATAATCAAATATAAATCACAAACACAAATGTTCAACATATTCACACAAGGTCATGGCTAGGTTATGAACACCAAAATATATATCCAAATATATATTTATATTAATTTCAAGAAGCATAAAAAAAATGGTTCCCTTTTAATAACCATTTTCGGCTATGTCCAAAAAACCGAAAAGGTTAGTTTTGTCCAAACAAACAAATCATCCATATGAAATAATTTTTTCAAGATTCATTTATGCATGTAAGAATATAATCTTGAAAAAAAAAGGGATAACCATACTTAAAATTTCGGCCATAGGGTTTTTCACCAAACCCGAAACCCGAAAATTTTAAGTCAATTGAAGCATGCACTCATATAAGCGGCTCTAGATGCCATTGATGGGATTTTAACATGTTTATCAAAGTAATTTCATCCATATGAAATAAAAACGCAGCGGAAAATAAGTTTAAAACATGTTACTTTTATAAGATATAAAACCATTTATATGCAAAAATCCCAAAACCCGGATCCATATATGAGATGTATACTATCAAACACAACCATATGATGTTTAGAAAACTACCTTCTTGAAGTACAAGGAGTAATGGATATGAAGAAGGTGATGCTTCTTGAACGGTTGCCTCCAAGTGTAGAAGACCTCAAGCTTGTATACCCCAAGCTTCCAACAAACACCTCATGTTTAGCTAGGATTTCTACACTTATGAACTCACTAGAAAAACCCTCTTGGAACCATCATATGGCCGAAAATTAGAGGACCTTTTGTTGAGTTCTTGCACTTGTTGTATGAACTTGAAACTCACCAATAGATCAACCATACATGACCCGATTGTTAGAGAGTCTTACACTTGATTTCTCAACTTGAAAAACTCTCTTGGATGAGCATGATGAGGACGAAAATTGGCAGCCATTTTCAGCCATGTTCATCAAGTTCTTACTTCCATTTTTGACACAAAATACTCTTAAAGTAGGTGAGAGAAGATGCCACCCCATTTGCCCAATCAATGATCCTCTAACACATGCATTTGCATGTTATTTGATTGGACCATCTTTTCTTGAGAAGACCTCCCAATCAAGAGGCCTCTAACTTATGACAACATGCAAGGAACATTATTGGCCACTTTATTTCTTGGGAAGGGGGGGGGGGGGGCGGCCTAGCTTTTTATATAAAAAAAATACAATTCTTTTATATAAAATATAAGTCTTACATATATATATTTTATAACTTTTATAAAATATAACATCATATGTTATAAGACTTATGCTATTTTTATGATGTTATTTAACCCATTAAATAACAAAATAAAATACTCTCTCAAAAATAAATTATCCATATAATTTATTAGTTTGTCAAGTGCAATTATTTAGAAAACCAATTTCTAAATATTCTAAGTGTTGATATTTATTTATTTGATCATATCATAAATAAATATTGTAAGTGTTTGTCTAGCTTGTTATTGGGTATGACTCGACTTGGATCATAACGTACTAGCCACATCAATTTAATATGTGTCTTGGGCATACAGAGTCCAACATTACTTGCTGAAATTCCAAAGTTTTTAGATAAGAAGCTAGATGCCGCTGGTTCTGAGGGTGCAAGCACACCCGGTGAAGCTGGTTTAGATGGGTAGCATTGCTGCATGGAATATCAGGGGGTTGAACCGGTCCCTGAAACAGTAAGAGGTTCGGCAGGTTGTTACTGATAATCATTTACAGGTATGTGCTATAATGGAAAATCACGTGGATGCGTCTAATGTTTCAAATGTTTGTAAGAAAGTATGTCGGTCATGGAGTTGGGCTTTGAATGCTGGATCTTGTTCTAAAGGGACGCGTATCATGATAGGATGGGATGCAAATCTGGTAGACGTTATGGTCTTATCGCAAACCGATCAGGTTATACATACTCAGATTGTGTTTAAGATTGATCATAAAACGTTGTTTTGTTCTTTTGTTTATGCTGATAATCACTATAAGATTCGTCGGGAACTGTGGAAGAATCTGTCTTTACACCACTCTTTTATGAAAGACAATCCATGGGTGATAATGGGTGATTTTAACTCATCATTATTCTTGGAAGACTCTCTAACTGGTTCGTCTATGGGCAGTATTGGAATGAGGGAGTTTAAGGATTGTGTCAATGATATTGAAGTGTTTGATATTAATAGCTCGGGATTACACTATACTTGGACGAATAAACAAAAAAAAAGCAAAGTGCGGTGTTTAAAAAGATCGACCGGATTCTTGGGAATACCCCATTCATCGATGTGTTTCCTTCGGCAGCCGCTTGTTTTCATCCTTATCGTATTTCCGACCATTCTCCTTGCATTCTGGTTCTTCCGAATATTGTAAGGGATAAGCCTAAACCGTTCAAATTTGTTAATCTGTTGGCGGATAAGGAAGGTTTTTTAGATGAAGTTAATCGGGTTTGGGGCTCGGAGGTGGAAGGGGTCCGAATGTTCCAAGTGGTGATGAAACTTAAAGCTTTGAAATCCCCGTTACGTAAACTTCTTCACAAACAAGGGAATATTCATGAAAAGGTGAAGGTTGCCAGGCAGAGTTTAGATGATTGTCAACGGGCTATTGATGCTGATCCCATTAATACGAATTTAGTGGACCAGCATACGCAGTTACTTAAAGATTACATGTCGGCTATCCGTGATGAAGCTTTATTTTTGCAACAAAAATCCAAGGTTGATTGGCTTGCTTTAGGCGATATGAATACCAGGTTTTTTCATAATGTTGTTAAAACGAGGAATCACCGAAGTAGAATCTACTCTATTAGGGATGCCAATGGCACTCTTTTTGAAGGGGGGCTAGTGCCGCAAGCTTTAGTGGATCATTATTCGCGGTTCTTTGGAGGCGTGGGTAATATTAGTAAGGATCCGTCTCCGGATCTCTTTACTAATATCTTGTCTATTACGAAAGCTGAATACATGGTGCGAGAGGTTACGGATGATGAGATAAAGAAAGGTGATGTTCTCTATTGCTGGGAATAAAGCTCCTGGTCCTGATGGGTATACTTCTATCTTTTTTAAAAAGGCGTGGCATATTGTTGGGGTTGATGTCTGTAGAGCTATAAAGGATTTTTTTCTCAATGGAAGATTACTTCAACAACTTAACCATACCATTATATCGCTGATTCCGAAAGTGAGTACTCCGTTGCTTGTTTCTGATTACCGACCGATCTCATGCTGTAACACGGTGTATAAATGCATTAGCAAGATCATTTCTAATCGGATTAAAGAGGGATTGGCTGATATTGTTAGTATAAATCAGTCTGTGTTTGTGCCAGGGAGAAGGATCTCTAACAATATTCTCTTGACCCAGGAGCTTATGCATAACTATCATCGTAGTGTTGGTCCTCCCAGATGTGCTTTCAAAGTTGATATCCAGAAGGCCTATGATACGGTGGAGTGGAGTTTTCTTGAAAAGAGTTTAGTTGGTTTCGGCTTTCATGGGAAGATGGTTAAATGGATCATGGCATGTGTGACATCCACTTCTTTCTCGTTGGCAATTAATGGGAATCTGCATGGTTACTTTAAGGGTAGACGAGGATTGCGGCAAGGGGATCCCATGTCTCCATATTTGTTCACTATTGTAATGGAGGTTCTTACTCTCATATTACATAGCCAAGTTATGAATTCTGAAGCTTTCAGGTACCATAGCAAGTGTGAGAAGCAACAGCTTATTAATTTATGTTTCGCTGATGATTTATTTCTGTTTTCTCGGGGTGATCAAAGGCCAGTGAAAGTTATTATGGATGCTCTTAATTTGTTCAAGGATATGTCAGGTCTGGTGCCGAGTATGGGTAAAGTACGGTTTTCTTTGGTAATGTGGCGGATCCGATTAAAACAAGTATTCGAACCATTATGCCGTTTGATGAAGGGGTTCTACCTGTTCGGTACTTAGGGGTGCCGCTCATTTCATCTAGACTCCAATACAAGGATTGCAAGAAACTTGTTGAGAGTATGGAGGCCAGGATTACGGACTGGAGGAATAAGTTCTTATCGTTTGCCGGTAGACTTCAGTTGATTCGCTCGGTTCTTTCATCTTTGCACATTTACTGGGCGTCTGTGTTTATTCTTCCAAAACGTATTATCAAAGAGCTTGAAGATCGGATGAAACGGTTCTTGTGGGCTCAAGGGGATGACATTAAAGGGAAAGCTAAAGTTAAATGGAAATCGGTGTGTATGCCTAAGCATGAGGGTGGGTTGGGGATCCGAAGACTAGGAGATATGAACAATGCGTTGATGACAGTCCACATATGGAGTGTCCTAACACACTGGGAATCTTTATGGGTTAAATGGATCCACTCTTATCGTCTACAAGGTAGATCGTTTTGGGATGTACCGGTAAAAAGTAATTTCACATGGAGCAGGAGGAAAATGCTAAGCCTAAGACCATATATTCGATGCCATGTATGGACGGAAGTGGGTGATGGTAAGAATACGTTCGCCTGGTTTGATAAATGGGATGATGTGTGTCCTCTTCATTCGTTTCTTACTCCTAGACTAATTTCGAATGCGGGATTTAGCATGGAGTCTACTTTGTTTGATCTGTTCGGCCAGGAGGGGTGGCAATGGCCTACTACGTGGATGAATCGTTTTCCGGCTTTAAGACACTTGCGTGATATCGAATTGGATGTGACGAAGCAAGATAAGTTGGTGTGGAAGGATAGGATGGGGACAGTAACCGACTTTGGTACCTCCTCGGTGTGGGATGTTATTCGTGCTACTTAGGATGAGGTCCATTGGTCGAATATGGTTTGGTTTTCGCAAGCTATTCCGAGACACTCGTTTATCATGTGGCTGATTATCAATAAAAAGCTGAAGACGCAAGACTTGATGAGGAGATGGAACACTTCGGGTAACTTGAACTTTAATATTATGTGCTGCTCATTGTGTACTTCATGCCCGGACTCTCATGAGCATTTGTTTTTTGAGTGTTGCTATGCTTCTAAAGTTTGGGATGGTGTCAAAGGTAGAGCGGATATGGAAGCGATACCTAACAGATGGAGTGCTATTTTTGATTTCGTAGTGGGAATAGCGGATTCGAAGAAGGCTCGGCATGTTATTGCTAAGCTTGTGGTTTGCGCTTTAGCTTACTTCATTTGGAATGAACGAAATAGGAGATTATTCTCGACGCACCGAAGTAGTCAGGAGCAGCTGGTCGATGTTATTCTTTCTATTGTTCGGCTGAAGCTTCAATCAATGAAGTTCAAGCAGTCAGTTCATACTGATAGAATCTTGCAAGAATGGGCGCTGCCGCGGGCGGGGTCTCTTAGTTGCTGATGATGATTGTGGCTAATTTTCATTTTGTTAGTGTTTTGTGTTTGTAGTCATAGCTGACTGGTGTGTTTGTTTTGAGATGTTTGTCGCTTGTTTACTCTCGTTAGGCATGTCTTTCAAGAGAACTGAGGTGTGTTTTTGCTCCTCACTTGTTTCTTTGGTTTGGTTGGTATAATATTCACCGGGGTAACCCTTTACCCAAAAAAAAACAACACAATTTGGTGGTTTGTTTGGGTAAGTGATTTAAGTAACGAGGCGTGTGTAATATGATGAAAGCATGGTGGATACGCCGCTGGTACTTCCTATATATAAGTGCTTTTATGATATTACATATCGTAGCGTTGTTTAAATCATTTCAATTTAGACTTATAACATTTTACAGAATAACACATTTTTCACAAGACATTGTTTTACAAAACAGTTTGTTTTATACAACTCATTTTTACTTGGTTACTTAATTAACCGCACATCATTCTTTTATATAATCTGATTTCTTATCACATTTTCATATGATTTATAAAAGAAAACACTTAACAAGATTCATGACCAATTTTTATTAAACATTTCTTAAAACCTAAGTCATGAATCCTATTTTCACAAAACCTATGTATCTCACAGGCATTTTTATGCTGACCTACCTATTTTAACATATGGTTTCAGGAGCTGGTGCATAGGTTTGATTCAGGATACACTAGGGTGGACTCGGGCCTTAGTGACATAAAAGAAGCAAGATTAGTTTAAAAAATAATGTTATGTACTCTTGTTTCTTTCATTTAAGACAATGTAACTCTCATGTTTGATAAATAAAACATAACTTTAATTACCATGGTTGTGAAACAATAATTTTGTTACAACACTCCCCGACGTTTCCGCCCCGTTTTGTTGTTTTACGTGGTCGGGGTGTGACAGAAGAGTTGGTATCAGAGCCAATGGTTATAGGGAATTAGGTTATTAGTAATGCTTTGACCTAGACTATAACCTTTCTAGGACCCCAACACAAGTTATCTTGTGTTTAGATCTTAAAACATGCACTTCACCTATCCTTAGGTGATTGCCAAAACAAGAACTCAATTTTCCAAAACGGTTTTTGAAAATGAATCATCTGTTTTTTTTAAATAATTTGTTATAAGGTTTTGAACCCTTCAACTTTTCAGAATGATTTTGAAAATTTAATCATCCATTTTTTTGAATGATTCTTTTGGCCTTGTGTCTTCCAAGTTTTCAAAATCTCGTCAAAGTTTTGGGTTCTAAATAGTGTGAACACGTGCAAACTGGAAAGGTGAATGCCTGTACCCTGGGTTTTCTGTTTAAGGCTAGAGTGTTCGTACAAATCCACATAATCGGACCAGTCACTCTTACCTGGGAACTCTTGGGGTGAGTGTTCACTTATAGGCGAGCTTGTCTTCGCGATACATTATTTTTGACCCATTTACTTTGATTAGTCACTGTGTGTCATTTGTTTGCTTTGTGGTAACGAACGAATGACCACCATCTTTGCTTTTGTTGATTTTTGTATCATCCCGCTTTTCATCTAATCATCTCACTCGTTTTCCTTCATGTTTCCTCTTTTAGAATGCCTCCTCGACGCGAAAATCCGCTACCTAATGCCGAAATGGCACATATTATGGCGCAGCATATGGCTACTGTACTCCCAGACATTATTGCTCAGGTGAACCAAGCCAACAACAACCAAACTGCTCCATGCAATTTCAAGAGTTTCAATTCAGCTAAACCACTCAAGTTCAGTGGTTCTGAAGGGGCAACTGGGCTCCTACAGTGGTTCGAGAGCATTGAGAGTACATTTCGTCATGTTCAGTGTCCTGAAAATCGCAAAGTCGAGTTTGCTTCTAGTGTGTTTCAGAAGAGGGCTCTTACATGGTGGAACGGAGTTATGAGAGACCGTGGTGCTAAGGTTGCTTTATAACAAACTTGGGATGAGCTTAGGGCTCTCATGATGAAGGAATTCTGTCCTCGTCATGAACTGAGGGCTTTAGAAAGGGAGTTTGATGATTTGAAGCAGGATAGTGGTGAGCACCGGGCTTACACTGATAGGTATGAAGAGTTGAGTTTACTTTCCCTTACAATGGTTACCCCACTCGAGAAAGCTATCGTGAGGTATATTGATGGCTTACCTGACTCCGTACAAGACATCGTTACTGGTAGTAACCCTACCACAGTTCGTCAGGCAATTGAGTTAGCTGCGACATTGACTGAGTCGCAGGTTCGAAAGGACACAGGAAGGGTGACAAGGGTAAGAAACAGTCTTCTGATAAGGGTGAGAGCAAGAAAGGGAAGAACAAGAAGGGCAAGGATTCTGGTTCTTCGAAGGGGTCTAGGAAGCGCAAGGCTTCCCAAAATTTTGTTGTCACTACCCAAGCGAATCAGGCAGCTCCCAACCAACCTGCACAACCGCTAGCGAAGAAGCGGTATGCGGGGAATGCACCTTTGTGCAATAGATGCAATAGTCACCATCAACCACAACTTCCTTGCCGTTTCTGTACCAACTGTGGGAAGTCAGGTCATCTTTCTGATGTTTGTCGCTTTGCTCCAAATCAAGCTGTACGTAACCCAGCCCAGCAGGCTGCTCAACCACCTGTTCAACAGCAAGCACAAGTTGCACGACCTCACTTTCCTCCTGGTTCGTGCTACAATTATGGGGACCTGACCCATTATCGAAACCAGTGTCCAAGACTAGTCAACGCAAATCAGAATCAGGCTCAGGCTTGAGGTCGAGTCTTCAATATGAATGCTATTGAGGTGCAAGCAGACAACAAGGTGGTGAACGGTACGTTCTTTGTTAACAATCAGTCTACTTCTGTTCTTTTTTATTCAGGTGCCGATAAGAGTTTTGTGTCGTTATCTTTTGAGCCATTGCTTCGCGTGTCTAGAACGAAACTAGGAAAGCCTTTGACAGTAGAAGTTGCTAGTGGTGATCCCATTTTTCTCGATTCTATTCTTCGCAATTGTCAGTTGAACCTTAACAACCATCTTTTTCCCATCGACCTCACACCAATGCAACTTGGGAGTTTCGACGTTATAGTGGGTATGGATTGGTTAGCCAAGCATCACGCAGAGGTAGTTTGTTTCGAGAAGATTCTTTGTGTTCCGCTCTCGACATGTGAGATCCTATAGGTTCGTGGTGAGAAACCTGCTAGTAGACTCAAGCTCATGTCTTGTACTCAGGCTCGGAAGTATCTACGAAAGAATTATGTGGCCTTTTTGGCACATGTTGTAGCAGATAAAGGCAAAGGTAAGTCTATTCAAGATATCCCTGTTGTTCGGGATTATCCTGAATTGTTTCCTGAAGAGTTACCTGGTTTACCCCCAGTACGCCAAGTCGAGTTCCGTATTGATCTTGTACCTGGTGCAAATCCTATTGCCAGATCTCCATATCGTCTTGCACTGTCTAAGATGCAATAGTTGTCTAAACAGCTTCAGGAGCTTTCTGATAAAGGTTTTATTCATCCTAGCTTTTCACCTTGGGGTGCTCCTGATCTTTTTGTCAAGAAGAAGGATGGATCTTTCAAAATGTGCATCGATTACCGTGAGCTTAACAAGCTTACCATCAAGAATCGATATCCCCTACCTCGCATTGATGATCTCTTTGATCAGTTACAGGGTGCTACTTGTTTTTCGAAGATTGACCTACGTTCTGTGTATCATCAGCTTCGTGTGCATGAAGAAGATATTCCCAAGACAGCTTTCCGCACTCGTTATGGGCATTATGAGTTCACTGTTATGCCATTCGGTTTGACTAATGCTCCTGCTGTTTTCATGGACTTGATGAATAGGGTCTGCAAGCCTTATTTAGATAAGTTCATCATCGTTTTCATTGATGACATCTTGATATATTCTAAGACGCAAGCTGATCACGAGCAACATCTTCGTCTTACTCTGGAACTCCTAAAGAAAGAGCAACTTTTTTGCCAAATTCTCCAAGTGCGAATTTTGGCTTAAGGAAGTTCAATTTTTGGGACATATCGTCAACGAACAAGGTATTCATGTAGATCCCTCCAAGATCAGTGCGATTAAGGATTGGGATATGCCTACTACTCCTACTGAAGTTCGTTCATTTCTTGGTCTTGCGGGTTATTACCTCCGCTTCATCGAGAACTTCTCAAAGATTGCAGTTCCCCTAACTGCTCTAACTCAGAAGAACAAACCCTTTGAATGGGGATCTAAGCAAGAAGAAGCGTTTCAGACCTTGAAGCAGAAGCTTTGTGATGCGCTTATTCTATCTTTGCCTGAGGGCAATGATGATTTTGTCGTGTATTGTGATGCATTGAACTTAGTTCTTGGCTGTGTTCTCATGCAAAGGAACAAAGTCATAGCATATGCATCAAGGCAGTTGAAGATACATGAGAAGAACTACACCACTCATGATCTTGAGTTAGGTGCAGTTGTGTTCGCTCTAAAATCTGGAGACACTATTTGTATGGTACAAAATGTGTGGTTTTCACTTACCACAAAAGTCTTCAGCACATCTTCAATCAGAAAGAACTCAACATGAGGCAACGACATTGGGTTGAACTTCTAAACTGTCACTCCCCGACCGCGTAAAACAACAAACCGCGGCGGAAACGTCGGGGAGTGCTGTGGCAGAATTATTGTTTCAAAAACACATGATAATTAAACTTAAGTTTTACAAGCTTAAGTTATTACATTGTCTTAGTTCAAACAAAACACATAACATAAACGAAGATAACTTTCTTGATTTTAGTTTGCTAAGGCCCAAGTCGCCCTAAGTGAAGCTTGCTGACATCAAATATTTGTTCCTGAAACATATGTGAAAGTAAACACGTCAGCATAAAAATGCATGTGAGTAACATAGGTTTAGTGTTGAAGATTCATGACTTTAAAGGTTAAAAGAAATGTTTAACGAAAAGTAGTCATGAACCTTATAAAAATGTCTTCTTTTATAAAATCATATGAAAATCAAATGATATAAAAGAATGATGTATGGTTAAGTAAATAACCAAATGAAAATAATATGTATAAAATATGTCAATGTCTTGTCTTTGTTGAAGTGGTTTAGATAACGCCACGATATGCAATACAATAAAAACACTTATATATAGGAAGTACCAACGGCGTATCCACCATGCTTTTATCATATTACACACGTCTCGTTACTTAAATCACTTATTAATAACCATGAAATAATGTCTTGTTTAAATGTCAATGTCCAATGTCAAATGTCAAATGTCCAGTATAAACCATGTCTTGTATGGCGAATAAATAGTATTTACTCAAGCCAAATGCATAATGTCATGTATAATCAAATGTCTTATGTAATCAAAATGTCATGTACAAAACAAAGTCTTTGAATAAACCAAAGTTTAAAACAAAAGTTATGTTTTGAAAACCATTGCTTTTATCGATATGAACATTTATGTGGTTTGTCTATCGCATACACTCAAGCCTTGAGACTGTCGGATAAACCCTTATCAGGATCAAGGTTTATCAAAAATGTATTCGGATTCTGTCATTCCCCTTACGAAATACCTAGAAAGCGGGAACGGGATTTGTCAAGTCCTATAGCGCTATTACATACTACCGAGCGGCGTGATCAATGTTAATGAATGTACTACTCCGTTAAACATACCAAATGTCTTTTTCAATGTAAGTATGTCATGAAAATGTCTTTGTAAAACCATGCATTAGGCATACTAAGTCAATATGCCAATAAAATGTCTTTGAAACCAAATGTTAGGTATACTAAGTCAATATACCATAAAAATGTCTTTGAAATAATGTATTATATGTAATATGTAACAAAATATGTATAATTAATGTCATGAAAACGAAAAGTTATACACATATGCTTCACCCCAAAACATTTGAAAAACGTAAAATAGGGGAACTATGTACTCACCTTTGGGTGCGTTTTTATATGTTAACACAATCCCTCAAATTGTTTATTCGTCATAAATTAAATAAGAACGATTTAATAATCAAAACTCACAAAAATACATAAGTGTCTCCGATACTTAGAATTTTCACATAACTTTGAGATTTTCTCGAAAAGTTATTATTTTTGATTATGTTGGTGTATTTATAGTTCATATATATATTTTTAAAACTTTGCGACTTGAACGATTTTATTGGTGACCCTCATCATGTTATAAGCAATATATCTACGATTTGCGCGTCGTAATATATATATACTCAAATGTAACATACTAATAATAGCGTAATACACATAATCTTGTCAAGTATAAACATGTCATCATACACATATTATAAAACACATAACACATTGTAACACATAAAATTTACCCATGAACAACCCATTATAGTGTATGTTGAAAAACGCGTATTTTAGTGATTCGGTAACGTTTTTGGGCGTCGGAAGTCACGTACGACTAACCAAACACCAAGTAAACTTAATATAAGTTAAAATACTTTTTTTATAACAAAAATATCAGTTTACTTACTGATCTAATTCAGTTTTATAAAATCCTCCGAAAAGCCGATTTTTAACCGTTTTACCGCATAGTTTTGCATCAAACGTTACCCTAACCATCCCAAATCGAAACGACTTGATATTTTTAACATAACCCATGTTATTTACTGAATAAAATAGTGGTTATACTCATGATAGTGCAGGTCTCACATAAAGCACATAAATCATGCAAATTTCACATATTTTACCACTTTCTAAGCTATATGTACAACATGCAAAGCTATCAATCCTATGACAAAGTTTCATGTCATCATAATATACCAAATAATGTTATTTTTAGTGTTTATAATCTGTTCTAAAACATTTTTGTCATACAATCGTTTTTTTATCATTTCTTGAGCTTTAAATCAACATGTATTCAACGGTGAGAATGAAGCTGATGTCGTTCAATTTTAAGAACAGTGCTCGGGTCCAGGCTTTCCTAGAAGACTGGAAGCTCGAAGAAGCTGAGAGATTTGGAAATGACTAATGTCTTACTTGTAATCTGTTTTAGTTGATGTGTCTTTGGCTGTTTTTCTTGTTCACTTATATGTGGCATGTCACATATAAGAACTATGGGGTATTTCAACCTCTCTACTTGTGCTTTTGATATTGTTTATAATAGAATCACCGGGGTAACCCTTTACCCAAAAAAAAAAATCAACATGTATTCTTATGTACAAGTGTCTAAAGCACACTATCATATCATCATCATTTCATATGAGTTTAGATGCATCAAACATGTGATTTATTCATGTTTATTTGCTGATGTATTTGAACATTTATCATATCATGCACAAATCATCAAACACTTGCATTTTAACTATCATTCAAGAACAAGCAACAACTTAAAAATTCTCAAATATGTCTAATAAATTTTTGGCCATTTACATGTCAAAATACTAACATTATTTCAAATTATAACTCATGATTCAATCACTCCTTTATATCTCTAACACATTTGCACATAATCTTGTTCATGCAAGCAAACATCCTAAACAAGTATTTATCAAAAATCAAGCTCAAATCTCATACACACACACACACACACACACACACACACACACACACATATATATATATATATATATATATATATGTACGGTTACATATACACACATAATACTACCATTTTTATTTTGTATCAAGACCCATTTCTTTTTAGATTTCAAGTTTGTGAAAAATTCCAAGATTCAAGAGAAACTTCCAATCATCAAGAACAACCAAGAATCAAGAGTATGATTTAAACATAAATTTTTTACCTTCAAGATTCAAGTGAGTTTTTGGATGAGATTTTGATGATATAGAGCTTGAAATCACTTGAAAGCACCTTGGAAACTCCTTTGGATCTTCACACCAACTTGAAGCTAGCTTGGAAAGGGGTTGGATCTTGAAGAACAAAGTTGAAAAATGAAGATGGGAGTGGTGGTGGGTGCTTACGGTTTTGGGAGAGAGAGAGAAGGAGATTGAGTGAAGATTTGTGATCTTGGATTGTGATCTTGAAAGATATATATAGAGATTTATATAAGATATGGAAGATTACTAGAGATTGCATGTGTCATAAAGCCAACAAGTGGCAATATTGAAAGAGAAGTGGCAATACTTCTATTTTATGCATGATACCACACACTTATATATGCATACATTCATATATTTATTATGTGTAGGTTAAAAACAGGTATTAAACTGGATACCGGGTATTTTATCTAGCATTTAAATCCCGGTTTATGGCGTTCTAAATTATTTTTATTATTCTATAAAAATAAACTCGCCAAATTATTACTGAAATAAATTTCAGTTGCCGAGACTGGCTGCGTTGTCTGCGTTTTGCAGTAGAAGCACTGTGTTACGCAGTAATACGCGGTACGCGCTTAAACTTGAAAAATAACGTTTTTAAGCGTTTTAATTTATTTTTCAACACGAACATGATTAAAAATAAAATTTTAATCATAACAGAATATTTTTGGGATTTAAATATTATCCGGGCGGTCACCAACGTTCGTTTCGCAGTTTTGTCGCAAATAGTTCCAAAGTTCAAATAAACATGTTTTTGCCATACCGAATCCTTCAAAACTTATTTCTAAGTTATGTAAAGGGTATTTAGGGTATGTTTGGCTTATGTCACAGTTCCGGAGTGTACGTCGCGTTAAACTGATTATGTTTACGCAACAGTTTATGATTTCACTTCCAGGACAGGTTTGAGAGTTCGGAATTGAACAATGATTGAAAACGTACTAATGTCACAAATAATTAAAAATATTGAAATTAAAACACCATATTTCATTAAATACAAAATTGTTCGGAACAGTACAAAGACTAAAATACACAGATGTCACAGTCTCCCCTACTTTTGGAAATTTAGTCCCGAAATTTAATTAGGGGAAACTTGTGGGAAAAGGTGTGGATATTTCGCCTTCATTTGATCCTCTCGTTCCCAAGTAAACTCTGGGCCACGTTTGGATTCCCAGCGAACTTTGACTATCCGTATGCGCTTGCGCTTGAGCTTCTTGACTTGACGGTCCAATATTTCCACAGGTTTCTCGACGAAGTGCATCGTGTTGTCGACACGAATTTCATCAAGGGGAATGTGGAGGTTTTCATCAGCCAAACACTTTTTCAAATTGGACACGTGGAAAGTTGGATGAACATTTCCAAGTTCAGGAGGCAGCTCAAGTCTGTAGGCTACTTTTTCGATTCTTTCAACGATCTTGAATGGTCCAACATATCGTGGTGCAAGTTTTCCTTTCTTCCCAAATCTGATTACACCTTTCCAAGGGGATACCTTGAGTAGGACGAGATCACCGACTTGGAATTCTAAAGGCTTGCGTCGTCTATCCGCGTAACTCTTTTGACGGCTTCTAGCTGTTAAGAGATTGTCGTGAATTTTCTTGACTTTGTCTGTAGTCTCTAGAATGAGTTCAGGTCCAGTGAGCTGAGCTTCACCAATCTCATTCCAGCAGACCGACGAACTACATTTTCGACCGTATAAAGCTTCGAAAGGAGCCATGTTGATGCTGGAGTGATAACTATTATTGTAGGAGAATTCGATCAATGGAAGACGCGAATCCCAACTACCACCAAAATCGATTACACAAGCTCTAAGCATATCCTCCAATGTCTGGATTGTTCTTTTAGATTGTCCATCCGTTTGAGGATGATAAGCTGTGCTCAAATTGAGTTGGGTTCCCATAGCAGATTGCATGGTTCTCCAAAAGTGAGATGAGAATCGTGCATCTCGGTCTGATATGATGTTCAAAGGAACACCATGTCGGGATACAATTTCATCCACATAGATCTTGGCAAGCTTGTCAGTAGATAAATCCTCACAGATTGGCAAGAAGTGAGCAGATTTTGTCAAGCGATCAACTACTACCCAAATGGCATCATGACCTCTATTAGTGCCGGTAGCTTGGTAATGAGATCCATGGCAATGTTTTCCCATTTCCAAATCGGTATCTCTGGTTGTTCCAATAATCCAGAGGGATGTTGATGTTCAGCCTTGACCTTAAGACAAGTAAGGCATTTGGACACGTACAAGGCAATGTCTTTCTTCATACCAGGCCACCAATACTGGGTTCGAAGATCCTTATACATTTTGTCTGCACCAGGATGAATAGAATAACGAGACTTATGAGCTTCATCCATAAGCAAGGTGTGAAGATTGTCTATACTTGGGACCCACAAATGGCCCATGAAATAGGATATCCCAAAGTCTCCCAATTCAAGCTCTGGTTTAATGTGACACGGTAAATCTTTACCCATCAAGCCTTGTGTAACACAAGTATGTTGAGCTTGAAAGATGCGGGTTTGAATATCAGATCGAACTTGAACACAATGAAGCTTGACTCGTTCCTTACGACTTAGCGCATCGGCTACGACATTCGCCTTACCAAGATGGTAGCGAATCTCGCAGTTGTAGTCGTTTAGAAGTTCTACCCAACGTCGTTGCCTCATGTTTAGTTCTTTCTGATTGAAGATGTGTTGGAGACTTTTGTGGTCTGTGAAAACCACACCTTTTGTTTCGTAAAGGTAGTGTCTCCAAATCTTGAGAGCAAAAACCACAGCCCCTAACTCAAGATCATGAGTCGTGTAGTTTTTCTCATGGATTTTCAATTGTCTTGACGCGTAGGCTATGACTTTGTTCCTTTGCATGAGAACACAACCAAGGCCTAGATTCGATGCGTCACAATATACGACAAAGTCGTTGTTTCCCTCAGGTAAAGATAACACAGGAGCATCGCAGATTTTTTGTTTCAAGGTCTGAAAAGCTTCTTCTTGTTTGGGTCCCCACTCAAAAGGTTTATTCTTTTGAGTTAAGGCTGTGAGAGAAACCACAATCTTGGAGAAGTTTGCAATAAAGCGGCGGTAATAACCCGCGAGACCCAGAAATGAACGAACCTCGGTAGGAGTAGTTGGTGTATTCCAATCCTTAATCGCACTAATTTTGGCGGGATCTACATGTATACCTTGTTCGTTAACAATATGTCCCAAAAATTGAACTTCCCTAAGCCAAAATTCACACTTAGAGAATTTAGCGAAAAGTTGTTCCTTCTTTAGGAGTTCCATTGTTAGACGGAGATGGTGTTCATGGTCAGCTCGTGTCTTGGAATAGATCAAGATGTCATCAATGAAGACGATGATGAACTTATCTAAATAAGGCTTACAAACCCTATTCATTAAGTGTGACAACCCGAGTTTTCAAGGTCTCTATCTGTTTTAACCTCGTACTTAATTACAAGTGTGTGTTATAAATACTTGATGTGCAATACATGTATTGAGTAAATGATTGTATACATGATATGTGTATGAATGTTATGTATATATATTGTTTGGATTATTGGATTTTATAATTGAAATCAAATGTGGAGTTCTTGCCGAAAACTCCCTCAGCTGAAAACACCCCACCCCATGTATACATTGCTGGACGAAAACACCTCAAGTGTTTTCGTCATCTACATCTTGGCGAAATCAAGATGGGCTTTAGGCCCACTAGTGGAGCAGTTATACTATTTCTAGTCTTTACACGTAAGTTTAATTGGAAAAACCCTAACTCTCACCCTCTCACCCACAAGTCGACGGCAGCCCCTCTCATTGAAGTCAGATCTCTCTTGTTGATCATTCCGAGTTCGGTTAGTGACCTATATGTTTAGTTGTTTACAGATCTCAATATATAGTTATGCTGTTGGTTGTACTCTTGAAAGAATAACATATTATCAGTCCGTTACACAACTCTATGTGAAACATGATGTTTGATCTAGATTCTAAGGTTGCTGTGGTTGAATGATATAAATGTGATCAGAATCTGAAAACATATAAATCTGTTTATAATGTGTAATGATTGTGAGCATGTGATTGAATTGATTTGTAGGAATGTTAGGTCCAATGGCTTTCATGTAATCATGTGAATGTGAGTGTGCATCAGTGCATGCAATCAGACTTTATATGGTCCAATCATTTAATTACATTCAAGTATTGTTGTCATATCATCACGTGAAAGTCATGAATTGATATTATATTGTTGTGTAATTATAGATCTTGATTGCAATTGTGACACCTGTGTCACTTCAACCATCAAACAAATGCCAAACCAATGAAATATTGTATTTCATACTTGGGATTTGTAAAAATATGGGTATCGTTTACACATATCAAGTCTTGTTCGATTTCAAACTCTATATAGCTTTCTGGAAGGTTATACGCGCACTGATGCGTAAATATAACCAGTTTAATGCAACGAACACTCTGGAATAGTGATATATACTTAACATACCTTAAATAACCTTTACATAACTTAGAAATAAGTTTTGAAGGCTTTGGTATTGCAAAATCAAGTTAAATCGTTTACAGGGACTAAAGTTGACAAACTGCGAAAGTATGCCAATTTGAACTGTAACAGACATTCCGGAACATGACCATAAGTTAAACACACCTTAAATATCCTTTACATAGCTTAGAAATAGGCTTTAAGGGGTTCGGTGTGCTAAAATAAACTTTTGGCTCATTCAGGGACTAAAAGCGTCAAAAAGTGCACAAGTTTGCATTTTCGCGCATAACTTACGTTCTGAATACATCCGGACATCCAAAAATTTATGTAAGCACTAAAACATTTTATTTTAGTGTTTGGCATAAGAAAAATCCATTCGTCGCGTCATTTAGATCGTTTTTCGCGCTTATGCGCATTCCGTCGTAATTAAGCGAACATCGCGATCGTACGGCTAAACGAACCGACATCCGAGATATTTTTGAACATGTTTTAAGTTCCCAATACTTTAACTTCATTTTAGAGCTTTGAAATGGGGTTAACGGGCCTTAAACGTGTCGAAAATGGGCTGAATGCATGACAGGGACTAAAACTGTAATTCTACCAAACTTGTATGCTTACGATGCGCAACCATTTTTCCCCTACGATGCGTAAGGGTTCTGCAGACCAGATGCAGTGTATTTAACAGCCTGTTATCAGCTGTTTAATCCACAACCACATGTTCTCAATTGCCTAGTCAGCTGATAAGAACTCATTTTTAGACACCATAAGTTTCCAACAAGTGTACGCCTTGGATTCAAGCACAATATTCGAGAAACGATCTTAACGGTTCTCCGAATCCTATAAATACCCAACCCACCCCATTGCAAAACCCACAAGAATTCTGATTTGAGAAGCTCTAAGTTGAAACCTTTGTTTCATACCTGAGCTACTTGGATCGGGATTAGCATTCGGGGACCCTTCGTAAGTATTCTTTCGTTCTTTTATTGCTTTTCGAGTCTGAAAGTCAAACTTTGTTTGACTTTCTGCATTGACCAGTTTATGGTCAATGCGAAGTTCGTTTGAACTTCGCAACGTGAGTGTAATCACGTTGGTTATAGTCCCTTGGGACTATGCCTACTGATTACCACGTTGTCTAGGGTCGTAGGGTAAGCGATCTAATAAATCGCTTATACCTTCGAACCCGACCCATTTGGTCGATCATTAGGATCCGACCAAATACTTTAGGTGACCATAGTATATAGGGAATAACCTTCCGAGGTTATACCCTATGGTCACGTCGTTTGAGTAGTTGTATGATAGGTAGTTTATATGCCTTAGGTAAATTACCAGAATACCCTGTTCATGTATAATTGGTAATTAAGCATATGTAACCTAAACTTTTGTCACATAACTGATTATATAACATGTTTAGGCATATAACACTTGTCATAGGACTAGTTAGGCGGTCCGAACGCGTTTCACGCGAACGACGCGTTAAAGTAGCATAAGCTACCTAAACGGGTCGTAATGGGTCGTAAACACTTAGGTTAGGTTTCATTTAGCATGCAGGCTTTGTTAAACCATACTACATGGGATTCCATACTCGTTTGGTTTACGAACCCTCATTCTATCCGATCTTCCGATATAGGTCCGGTTTACTAATGTAGTTACCTATATTAGGTGCCGTTTGATATTCCGAGATCTCTAGCATTGCTTGGTGGTTATCTTAGGACTTCTGAGCAATCTCAAGTGAGTACATAGACCCCTCTTTTACTGTTTTCAAACTGTTTTGGGGTGAAACACATGTGCCTACTTGTTACTTTCATGCTTTCCTGTTTACACATCATATACCGGCTATGTTTGTTAGTACATTATAGTACATGATTTCATTACATTACATTTCATGCTATGTATGTCCATTGTGTGCATACTTAGTACTTTGTTTTACATTACATTTCTGCTATGTATGTTGACTGATAGCATGCTAGCACATTGATTTACAAGACTTTTTCTGCTTTGTATGTTAACTTAGCATACTTAGTACATTGTTTTCATATGACATGTATACAACTGCTATGACATTTGGTTTGCACAAACGGGTCTTTATTACGTTCATTAACATTTGCTACGCCGCTCGGTAGTAAGTAGTGGTACCATAGGACTTGACAAATCCCATTCCTTACATCTCGAGTTTGTTAGGATTTAAGGAATGACTGAATCCGAAAACATTTCTTTTGATAACCTTGACTGAAAAGGTTATCCGACTGTCTCAAGGCTTGAATGTATGCGTTAACTTACCACATAAATGTTTGTATCAATGTAACATGCATTACTTTGCAAAACATAACCTTTTGATATATTCAAAATATCTTGTTTTGTACATTTCTACATTTTGATTATGGGACAATACTTTACTTACAATACATAACATTTGATACACATTACTTGACTACTTTTGGACTTATAAACATTTGACATGGCTTATACAAGGACTTTTGACTATTGGTTTAAACATAGACTTTATACATTGGTGGTTTGTTTAAGTGACTCAAGTAACGAGATGTGAGTAATATGATACAAGCATGGTGGATACGTCGCTGGTACTTCCTATATATAAGTGTGTGTATTATATTACATATCATAGCGTTATTTAAATCATTCAATTTGGACTTATACTTTTTACACAAGTAACACAACTTTCACAAGACTTTGGTTTACAAATAATTTATCTTATATAACTCATTTTACTTGGTTATACATTTGAACCATACATTATTCATTTATTTATACATATCATCTAATCTTATCGTTTTTCAAATGATTTACAAGACAAAGCAAATTACAAGGTTCATGACTAAACATTTTCTCAAACATAAGTCATGAATTCTGTTTTCACAAAACCTATGTATCTCACAGGCATTTTTATGCTGACGTACCTATTTTCACATGTGTTTTTCAGGAGCTGTTGCATAAGATGATCAAGATACACATAGGCAGACTTGGGCTTTAGTGACAATAAAAGATGCAAGACTAGTTAATTATGTTGTATTTCTTTGTTTGTTAAGACATTGTAACACTTTTAATCAATAAAACGAAACTTCAATTGCCATGGATTTGAAACAATTAATTCTGTTACAACACTCCCCGACATTTCCGCCACGTTTTGTATGTTCTACGTGGTCGGGGTGTGACAGCAATGATTTGTTAATATGAATTTCATGTGTAAACTGTCATGTATATGGAATATTATGATCGACCATGTGTGCCTAATAATGATGATCAGTTGATTTGTTAATGACTTTGGTATCGCAATGATGGGTGACCTGTATGTTTATATATATATATATATATCAAAGATTTGATAAAAGGTTTTTGTTGATGATCGATCATGTAGCTGCAAGGGATGTGTAGGGTTACTGTATTTTGTTAACTGCTGTGATGATGATGATTTATTGTTGAGGCAAACGAAAACACTGTCCAACGAAAACACCTTAGGGATTTCGGCCCAAGTGTTTTCGGCCCAAGGGATTTCGCCAGCTGAGGGTTTTCACCCAAAGTGTGATTTCGTCGAGTGTTTGAATATTAACTCAGTTAGTTGATTAGTTTGTTAGTTATTATTCCTGTTAAACGGTGTTAACTCTGTTTAGTTTATTAACTTTGTTAACTATGTTATGTGAGTTAACTGTGATACGTTTCTGATTAACTCTGTTATACATGTGAACTATGCAAAGTGTATTAATCCAGTTAAGAGCGGTAACCTCGCTAAACCCATTAACACTGTTAGTTATGTTAGTGGATGATATTGTTAGATTAAACTGCGAAAGACACTTATGTGAAGCATGAAGTGCATAAGATGGATTAATTGCTTACGTGATACATGATGTTAACTGCCACGCACTACGTGATGTTGGATTTGCTTGCGAGTCATTACGAACATAACTGATTTGAGTATACGTGTATTACTATAGGACTTGATTGATTATTTGTGAGCACATAGTTAAGCATACCGAGCAAACCAAGGTGAGTTCACACTAGCCAAGGCATGGGATTCCCAGGGGTTGGGAATGGGATTGAATAACTACTCGTACAACTATTACTATTAAACTAATTACTACTGTCCTCGGATTTGAAGGGCACGTACGTAAAACCTACGTACAGTTATACTTAATACTGTCCTCGGATTGAAGGACACGTACGTAAAGCCTACGTACACGATCATAAGACCATCACCTCTATCAAAGGAAGTCCCTCAATTATCGACTTAATCGCCGAGGCCTAGGGCGAGCGGGTCATTAGTTAATAGCGCTATTAGGTTTAACAAACCTCACACTGTGCCAGTCGGACGGGCGTGTACTAATGGACTATGGGCAAAGGGTCAATGCTGATAGACATTGACTTAGGGCACCTCTTACATTTTTCGTAGCAGTCGATACGCGTGGTCTAGTAACACATGGGAAGCCCCCACTAATCATCGCACATATGCCTGGATTGGCCCCGATAAGGATTAATACAATACATGGTTTACAAAACGAACATACGATTTACGAAATAAGTACTTTAACCAAACAACCAACTGTGAACTCGCTCAACTTTGTTGTTGATTCGTTGCTACATGCCTTGCAGGTCATTAGGTACCCATGGAGCTTGCACAGGGAGGAACGGTCGTTGTGGGACATGGCAATCTGTGCCATGCTTTAGACATTACTTTATTTCATATTTAATACTTGCTATGGGTTTTACAAATTATGCTTCCGCTAAACACTTAACTATGCTTTGGTTTGAACACCTTTCATATTGGTTGGTTGAATTATGTTTACTTACATGCTTGTTCAATATGATTGGTGGCTTGATCCTGGTCAGTCACGCCTCCAAGCGGTGATACTCCGCGTGTGGATTTTGGGGGTGTGACAGATTGGTATCAGAGCCATTGGTTATAGAGAACTTGGTTTTAATAAGGGAAAACGTTTTGTTAAAACCAGACTATAACCTGTACAGTGCTCTACGATCCACAACGACGCTTCACTCCACGTGCAAGACTCGACATTCTAGGTGATATGGTTTATGTTATATTACCTACATGATAGATTACGTAGAACTTTGCTCATGATATGCTTAGTTAGTATAGCTACTGTTGCTTGAACACGTATGTGCTTACTCTCTCCTGTCATCGCACTTTCGCGAACCCTTCTCACTCATGATTCTCTTGATATGAAGATCATGTCTGGACGCATTAACATGACACAAGCCCAGTTGACGGCTCTGATTAACGAACAGGTTGCTGCGGCACTTGCA
Source organism: Helianthus tuberosus (assembly GCA_030545235.1). NCBI lineage: Eukaryota > Viridiplantae > Streptophyta > Magnoliopsida > Asterales > Asteraceae > Helianthus > Helianthus tuberosus. The sequence goes on along the minus strand of JARYGA010060842.1, from coordinate 13,003,480 downwards.
GCCGCATAAGCAGGAGGTATACCCTGCAGTTTAAACTCATTCTAGGATCTTTAGGTCCTACTCTTGTGAACCTACCCTTGTGTTAAACTTTGTCCTTTCTTATACCCACAACAGGTCAACATGCTCAGCCACCTGTGTGCACCTTCAAAACTTTTATGGACTGCCGACCCACTAGTTTTAGCGGCACTGAAGGAGCAGTAGGTCTCCTCCACTGGTTTGAGAAACTAGAATCTGTGTTCGAATGTGTGAATGCCCTGAGGCACGTAGGGTGAAATATGCTACCGGCACTCTCGAGGGTTTAGCCTTCACATGGTGGAACGCTCAGGTCCAAATGCTGGGGTTGGTTGCTGCTAACGCCACCCCATGGAACAATTTTAAAGAGATGATCAAGGAAGAATACTGCAGTCGTGATGACATTCATAAGTTGGAAGTCGAGTTATTTAACCTCAAGAGGACGGGGTCAGAAATTGAGGCGTATACGAAGAGATCGAATGAGCTTGCATTACTGTGTCCTACCATGGTGGACCCTCCAATTAAGCGTATAGAACTTTTTCTCAAGGGCTTAGTGCCAGAAATCCAAAGTCACATGACTTCAGCAAACCTCGCCACCATCCAGCAGGTTGTTCAGTTGGCTCACCGTCTCACTGATCAGGCGGTGGAGCAGAACAGGTTACCAAAACGTATTAGTGCTACAGCTACCTCTGAAACTCCCAGTGACAACAAACGTAAATGGGATGGAGCTTCAAGCAGAGGTTCAACTTCTGTTCAGTCCCAGCCGCAGCAGAGAAGAACTGAAGATTCTAAGAGCCCTGGTCAGCAATCTTCTGGTAGCCAAGGGCAAAATGGCTATCGAGGGAACCTTCCAAAGTGCAACAGGTGCAACAAACATCATAATGGTCAGTGCAATAAGGTTCGTTGCCAGAGGTGTCTCAAGATGGGTCACGAAGCTAAGGATTGTAGGAGCTTACGACCTGTGAATCAGAACCAGCGACAACAACCATCAGCTCCACAAGATCAACAACAGCAACAACGAGACAACAAGGGGTGCTTTCAGTGTGGAGCTGAAGGCCATTTCAAGAGAGATTGTCCCCAGCTGAACAGGAACCCTAACAACAACAACAACAACAATCACAACAATCAGGGGAATGGGAACAATGGGGGTAACAATGGCAACGGTGCAAGGGGTCGTGTGTTCGTAATTGGCCAGGGAGAAGCGAGGAATGATCCCAATGTTGTGACGGGTAAGTTTCTTCTCGACGACTTTTACGTTACTGTCTTATTTGATTCGGGTGCTGATACTAGTTATGTGTCCCTAAAAGTTAGTCAACTGCTTAAGCGTACCCTAACACCTTTGAACCCCAAGCACGCTGTAGAGTTAGCTAATGGTAAAAGTATAGAGGTCACACACATAGTCAAAGGTTGTAATCTTGTTCTTGCCGATCATACTTTCTCGATCGACCTCCTTCCTATCACTCTGGGTAGTTTCGACGTTGTCATAGGGATGGACTGGTTATCTCAACACCAAGCAGAGATTCTTTGCAACGAAAAGATTGTCCGTATTCCTCGCCCAGGTGATGAACCTCTCATGATTCGTGGCGACAAGAGTGGTGCTGTTGTGAGCATCATGTCTTTCCTTAAGGCTCAGAAGTGCTTGAGGAAGGGTCACACTGCTATTCTGGCTCTAGTTACTGACACCTCGAAGAAAGAGAAGAAGATAGAAGATTTTCCAATTGTACGCGACTATCCTGAGGTATTCACTGAGGAATTGCCTGGCCTTCCTCCTCACAGGCAAGTCGAGTTTCAAATCGAGCTAGCTCCTGGAGCAGCGCCCATAGCTCGTGCACCGTATCGCTTAGCTCCATCAGAGTTGAAAGAGCTATCTACGAAACTACAAGAACTCTTGGATAAGGGTTTTATTCGTCCTAGCTCTTCGCCCTGGGGAGCTCTAGTGCTTTTTGTGAAGAAGAAAGACGGTACGTTCAGAATGTGCATCGACTACCGTGAACTGAACAAGGTGACTGTGAAGAATCGCTATCCTCTTCCACGCATTGACGACTTGTTCGACCAGCTGCAAGGGTCGAGCTACTATTCAAAGATTGATTTGAGATCAGGATATCACCAGCTGAGATTCCGAGAAGAGGACGTCTCTAAAACGGCTTTTAGGACCCGTTATGGGCATTATGAGTTTTTGGTTATGCCTTTTTGGCTGACAAACCACCTGCGGTCTTCATGGACTTGATGAATCGAGTGTGCAAGCCGTACCTAGACAAATTCGTCATTGTATTCATCGACGACATCCTGATTTATTCGAAGAGTCAGGAGGAACACGAACAACATCTACGACTCATTTTGGAACTCCTTCGAACAACTTCTTGGGTACAGGGGACGTTTCTTTGCTTCCATCGCCTGATTTATTTTCTAATATTTTGAACTCGGCTACGGCTGACCATATGATCCGTCAGGTTTCTTCAGAGGAAGTGAAAGCGGCTATGTTTTCTATTGGTATTGATAAAGCCCCGGGTCCGGATGGTTATACGGCTGCTTTTTTCAAGAGTGCGTGGAATATTGTTGGTGCCGATATCTCAAAAGCTATTATTGATTTCTTTGACACTGGGAATTTGTTACGCGAGTTAAACCATACTCTCATTGTGCTTGTGCCGAAGGTTCCTACCCCTTCGGTTATTACTGATTATCGTCCTATTGCATGTTGCAATGTTATATACAAGTGCATTAGCAAAATTGTTGCGGATAGAGTGAAGGGGGCTTTAAACGAGATAGTTAGTATCAACCAATCTGCCTTTGTCCCAGGAAGAAAAATCTCGGATAATATTCTGTTGACTCAAGAGCTTATGCATAACTATCATAGGAATGCTGGGCCGCCACGGTGTGCTTTTAAAGTTGATATTCAAAAAGCCTATGATACGGTTGACTGGAATTTTCTAAGGAGTATTCTGATTGGTTTTGGTTTCAATATTAAGATGGTGAATTGGATCATGGTTTGTGTTACAACTACTTCATATTCGGTTTGTGTTAACGGTAATATTCATGGCTATTTCAAGGGAAATCGGGGGTTAAGGCAAGGGGATCCATTATCTCCATATCTTTTCACTCTTGTTATGGAAGTTTTGACAGCCATTCTGCATCACTCGTTGAGAATTGATTCCTCGTTTAAGTTTCATAATCGGTGTGAAAGGCAGCAAATTATAAATCTGTGTTTTGCAGATGATTTGTTTCTTTTTGCTAGAGGAGAGATTGCTTCGGAAAATTTTATTATGAAGTCGTTGGATTCGTTTACCAAGATGTCAGGGTTGGTTCCTAGTGTTCAAAAAAGCACGGTCTTCTTTTGCAATGTTCCGAGTTACATTAAAAGTGCTATTTTGAGAATTATGCCGTTTGTGGAGGGTACGCTTCCTGTCAGGTACTTGGGGGTGCCTCTCATATCTTCTAGGCTGTTGTATCAAGATTGTAATGTTCTTGTGGAAAAGCTCGAAAAGCGTATCATGCATTGGAGGAACATGATGCTTTCTTTTGCTGGTAGGTTACAACTTATAATCTCAGTTTTGTCCTCTATGCATATCTATTGGTCTTCTGTTTTCATTTTGCCATCTCGTGTGGTTAATGAGTTGGAATCGAGAATGCGAAATTTTCTTTGGTCTCAAGATTGCAATTTTCATAAAGGAAAGGCGAAAGTTTCTTGGAAATCTATTTGTATTCCGAAGTATGAAGGTGGGTTAGGCGTTAGACGTATTGGTGATATTAACAAAGCTCTCATGACATCTCACATTTGGAGTATTATCACTAAACGAAAGTCTTTATGGGTCGATTGGGTTCATTCGTACAGGCTTAAAGGTAAAAGTTTCTGGAGTTGCACTGTTCCTAGCAATTGCTGCTGGTCTTGGCGGAAGTTATTACAACTTAGACCGTTAATGCGAACACATGTTTGGACCGAGGTTGGTAATGGTGTTTCAACTTCAGCGTGGTATGATTTCTGGTGTTCCTTGGGGCCGCTGGAGAATTTTCTGTCACCAAGAAGGATTTCGAATACGGGTTTTACTTTGGAGGCTACAGTTGCTGATATTAGAAACAATGGGGATTGGAGGTGGCCTACAGCTTGGAGGGATCTTTTTCCTGTTCTTATTCAGCTTGATAATGTGAATTTAGATCCGAATAAAAGAGATAGGATTTTATGGCGTGATGGTGAGCATATTAGTGATTTTTCGGCTTCAGGTGTTTGGAATTCTATTCGATATACAGATCCAGAAATCCATTGGTGCTCTATTGTGTGGTTTTCTCAATGTATTCCGAAGCATGCTTTCTTAATGTGGTTAATTATGAGAGGTAAGTTACTTACTCAGGATAAAATTTTGGGCTGGGACCTCTCTCGAAGGAAAAATATGAACATGATGTGCTGCCTGCTTTGTTATGAGAACTTTGATTCCCATAATCACTTATTTTTTGAGTGCAAATTCTTGTCTCAAGTCTGGAACATGGTTAGACAAAAGGTGGGTATGGATTTGGTTCAGCCGATTTGGGGGGATATTGTGGACTGGCTTCTACTTCGTGCCCGGTCGAAGACAGCTTCTAATTTGGTTGCTCGAATTTTAGTTGCGGCTTCGTGTTACATGATTTGGCAGGAGCGGAATGCTAGGTTATTTAAAAAGCAATTAAGACCTCCAGAAACTATAAGTGCAACCATTGTTCAAATGGTTCGGTATAAGCTGATGGGAGTGAAGCTGAAGAATACTACTAGAGTTCAGAAGCTTCTTGAAGATTGGGAGATTCAAGGTCTTTCGAATGAGATTGATGGTGGTTGAGTAGTCGTTAATGGTTTTGTGTTTTTTCTAGATTAGAGTCTAGTTGGTTCCTTTTGTGTGTTTTGGTTTTGGTTGTTTTTGCTTACATTCATGGGGCATGTCTCATGAGTGAACTAGTGTAGGTTTTCTACACTACTTGTTTTATTTGGTTGTGAATATATAGAATCACCGGGGTAACCCTTTACCCAAAAAAAAAAAAAAAAAAACTCCTTCGAACAGAACAGCTGTACGCCAAGTTTTCAAAATGCGACTTCTGGCTTTGTGAAGTCCATTTCTTAGGCCATGTGGTGAACAAGGATGGGATTCACGTTGATCCATCCAAGGTAGATTCGATCAAGAGCTAGCCTGCACCTCGTACGCCAACGGAAATCCGCCAATTCTTGGGCTTGGCAGGTTACTACAGGAGATTCATTAAGAATTTTTCCAAGATTGCACAGCCTCTCACCTCCCTAACGCAGAAAGGCGTTGTTTATCGATGGGGAAACACACAGGAATTAGCATTTCAACATCTAAAGGATAGACTTTGCAGTGCACCTATCCCTTCATTGCCAGAGGGCACAGACGACTTTGTGGTTTACTGCGACGCGTCAATTCAGGGTCTTGGTTGCGTGCTGATGCAACGAGATAAGGTTATAGCCTACGCCTCACGCCAACTCAAAGTTCATGAAAAAACTACACTACACACGATCTAGAGCTGGGAGCGGTTGTTTTTGCACTTAAGATATGGAGACACTACCTGTATGGTACCAAATGTGCTATCTACACCGACCACAGGAGCCTCGAACATATCTTCAAACAGAAGGAATTGAATATGCGACAACGACGATGGGTCGAACTACTGAATGACTACGAATGCTCGATCAGGTACCACCCAGGCAAAGCCAATGTTGTGGCTGACGCCCTCAGTCGAAAGGACACTGCGCCTAAGCACGTACGAGCTTTACAACTCACTATACAGTCTAGTCTTCCTTCGCAAATACGAGACGCTCAGATAGAAGCATTGAAACCAGAAAACGTCAGGGCTGAAGCCCTACGTCGCTCAAGGCAACGATTAGAACGAAAGGAAGACGATGCTTACTACGTAACAGGACGCATTTGGGTCCCACTTTATGGCAACCTACGAGAGCTTGTGATGGATGAGGCACACAAGTCTCGCTACTCAGTACATCCTGGTTCAGATAAGATGTACCACGATATCAAGACTACATATTGGTGGCCTAGCATGAAAGCTCACATAGCGACGTACGTTAGCAAATGCTTGACTTGTGCGAGAGTCAAGTCGGAATATCAGAAACCTTCAGGCCTACTCCAACAACCAGAAATACCACAATGGAAATGGGAGCAAATTTCCATGGATTTTGTCACTGGCCTGCCTAGATCTCAACGTGGTAACGATACTATTTGGGTGATCGTGGATCGACTCACAAAGTCTGCTCACTTCTTGGCTATCAAGGAAACGGATAAGTTCTCCACACTAGCAGACGTATACCTTAAGGAAGTTGTCTCGAGGCACGGAGTGCCCACCTCTATTATCTCAGATCGAGATGCACGTTTTACGTCAGAACTGTGGCAAGCAATGCACAAGTCTTTTGGCTCACGTTTAGATATGAGCACAGCTTATCACCCACAAACGGATGGGCAGTCCGAACGCACCATCCAGACCCTCGAAGACATGCTTAGGGCATGTGTAATTGACTTTGGCAACGGCTGGGAAAAGCATCTGCCACTTGTGGAATTTTCGTACAATAACAGCTACCACACCAGCATTAAAGTTGCTCCGTTTGAGGCATTGTACGGGCGTAAATGCCGGTCACCTCTTTGTTGGGCAGAGGTGGGGGATAGTCAGATTACTGGTCCAGAACTTGTGGCAGACACCACAGAATGAATTGCGCAAATACGACAATGAATGGCGGCAGCTCGTGACCGTCAGAAAATCTACGCCGATCAGGGAAGGAAACCCCTCGAGCTCCAGGTTGGGGAGCGGGTGCTACTCAAAGTTTCACCCTGGAAGGATGTGGTTCGTTTTGGTAAACGAGGCAAACTTAACCCACGATACGTTGGATCTTTCGAAGTCATTGAGAAAATAGGCAAAGTGGCCTACAGACTAAACTTACCAGCGGAACTCAGTGCAGTTCACAACGTTTTCCACGTGTCCAATCTGAAGAAGTGTCTGTCAGATGAGACCCACATAGTTCCTTTGAAGGAGCTCACTATCGACGAGCAGTTACGATTCGTCGAGGAACCAGTTGAAATCACGGACCGGGATGTTAAGGTCCTCAAGCACACCAGAATACCTCTTGTTCGAGTTCGTTGGAACTCCCGTCGTGGCCCAGAGTTTACCTGGGAACGAGAAGATCAAATGAAACTCAAGTATCCCCAGTTATTCGTAAACAGTGCAACCACTATTGAGGCTAAAGCTACTACAGAATTTCGGGACGAAATTCCAAATCAACGGGGGAATGATGTGACACCCCAGGAAAACCAGTAAATTACACAACACAACTAGCTTCCTCAGTAACCACGTGCTAAATTTCGGGACGAAATTTCTTTCAAGTTGGGGATAATGTGACAACCCGAGTTTTCAAGGTCTCTATCCGTTTTAACCTCGTACTTAATTACAAGTGTGTGTTATAAGTACTTGATGTGCAATACATGTGTTGAGTAAATGATTGTATACATGATATGTGTATGAATGTTATGTATATATATTGTTTGGATTATTGGATTTTATAATTGAAATCAAATGTGGAGTTCTTGTCGAAAACTCCCTCAGCCGAAAACACCCCACCCCATGTATACATTGCTGGACGAAAACACCTCAAGTGTTTTCGTCATCTACATCTTGGCGAAATCAAGATGGGCTTTAGGCCCACTAGTGGAGCAGTTATACTATTTCTAGTCTTTACGCGTAAGTTTAATTGGAAAAACCCTAACTCTCACCCTCTCACCCACAAGTCGATGGCAGCCCCTCTCATTGAAGTCAGATCTCTCTTGTTGATCATTCTGAGTTCGGTTAGTGACCTATATGTTTAGTTGTTTATAGATCTTAATATATAGTTATGCTGTTGGTTTAAAGAATAACATATTATCAGTCCGTTACACAACTCTATGTGAAACATGATGTTGATCTAGAATTCTAAGGTTGCTGTGGTTGAATGATATAAACGTGATCAGAATCTGAAAACATATAAATCTGTTTATAGTGTGTAATGATTGTGAGCATGTGATTGAATTGATTTGTAGGAATGTTAGGTCCAATGGCTTTCATGTAATCATGTGAATGTGAGTGTGCATCAAATTTAGAGTGCATCAGTGCATGTAATCAGACTTTATATGGTCCAATCATTTAATTGCATTCAAGTATTGTTGTCATATCATCACGTGAAAGTCATGAATTGATATTATATTGTTGTGTAATTATCGATCTTGATTGCAATGATTTGTTAATATGAATTTCATGTGTAAACTGTCATGTATATGGAATATTATGATCGACCATGTGTGCCTAATAATGATGATCAGTTGATTTGTTAATGACTTTGGTATCGCAATGATGGGTGACCTGTATGTTTATATATATATATATATATCAAAGATTTGATAAAAGGTTTTTGTTGATGATCGATCATGTAGCTGCAAGGGATGTGTAGGGTTACTGTATTTTGTTAACTGCTGTGATGATGATGATTTATTGTTGAGGCAAACGAAAACACTGTCCAACGAAAACACCTTGGGGATTTCGGCCCAAGTGTTTTCGGCCCAAGGGATTTCGCCAGCTGAGGGTTTTCACCCAAAGTGTGATTTCGTCGAGTGTTTGAATATTAACTCAGTTAGTTGATTAGTTTGTTAGTTATTATTCCTGTTAAACGGTGTTAACTCTGTTTAGTTTATTAACTTTGTTAACTATGTTATGTGAGTTAACTGTGATACGTTTCTGATTAACTCTGTTATACATGTGAACTATGCAAAGTGTATTAATCCAGTTAAGAGCGGTAACCTCGCTAAACCCATTAACACTGTTAGTTATGTTAGTGGATGATATTGTTAGATTAAACTGCGAAAGACACTTATGTGAAGCATGAAGTGCATAAGATGGATTAATTGCTTACGTGATACATGATGTTAACTGCCACGCACTACGTGATGTTGGATTTGCTTGCGATTCATTACGAACTTAACTGATTTGAGTATACGTGTATTACTATAGGACTTGATTGATTACTTGTGAGCACATAGTTAAGCATACCGAGCAAACCAAGGTGAGTTCACACTAGCCAAGGCATGGGATTCCCAGGGGTTGGGAATGGGATTGAATAACTACTCGTACAACTATTACTATTAAACTAATTACTACTGTCCTCGGATTTGAAGGGCACGTACGTAAAACCTACGTACAGTTATACTTAATACTGTCCTCGGATTGAAGGACACGTACGTAAAGCCTACGTACACGATCATAAGACCATCACCTCTATCAAAGGAAGTCCCTCAATTATCGACTTAATCGCCGAGGCCTAGGGCGAGCGGGTCATTAGTTAATAGCGCTATTAGGTTTAACAAACCTCACACCGTGCCAGTCGGACTGGCGTGTACTAATGGACTATGGGCAAAGGGTCAATGCTGATAGACATTGACTTAGGGCACCTCTTACATTTTTCGTAGCAGTCAATACGCGTGGTCTAGTAACACATGGGAAGCCCCCACTAATCATCGCACATATGCCTGGACTGGCCGCGATAAGGATTAATACGATACATGGTTTACAAAACGAACATACGATTTACGAAATAAGTACTTTAACCAAACAACCAACTGTGAACTCGCTCAACTTTGTTTTTGATTCGTTGCTACATGCCTTGCAGGTCATTAGGTACCCATGGAGCTTGCACAGGGAGGAACGGTCGTTGTGGGACATGGCAATGTGTGCCATGCTTTAAACATTACTTTATTTCATATTTAATACTTGCTATGGGTTTTACAAATTATGCTTCCGCTAAACACTTAACTATGCTTTGGTTTGAACACCTTTCATATTGGTTGGTTGAATTATGTTTACTTACATGCTTGTTCAATATGATTGGTGGCTTGATCCTGGTCAGTCACGCCTCCAAGCGGTGATACTCCGCGTGTGGATTTTGGGGGTGTGACATTAAGTCCATGAAGACGGCAGGAGCATTCATTAAACCGAAAGGCATAACAATTAACTCATAGTGGCCGTATCGTGTGCAGAAAGCAGTCTTGGGGATATGTTCTTCAGATACGCGAAGCTGATGATACCCAGAACGTAGATCAATCTTCGAAAAACAGGTAGCACCCTGAAGCTGATCAAAGAGATCATCAATGCGAGGTAGGGGATATTGATTTTTGATGGTGAGTTTGTTAAGCTCACGGTAATCGATACACATTCGGAATGATCCATCCTTCTTCTTTACAAATAGGACAAGTGCGCCCCAAGGGGAAAAGCTCGGACGAATAAATCCTTTGTCTGATAACTCCTGCAGCTACTTCGACAACTCTTGCATCTCAGACGGTGCAAGACGGTATGGAGATTTAGCAATCGGGTTAGCACCAGGTACAAGGTCAATACGGAACTCGATTTGACGCGCTGGGGGTAAACCAGGTAAGTGTTCAGGAAAAACCTCAGGATAATCCCGAACGACAGGGATGTCTTGAACAATTTTACCCTTGTCTTTCTCCTCTACAACACGTGCCAAGAAAGCCAGATAATTCTTTCTTAGGTATCTCTGGGCTTGGGTGCTTGTCATCAGTTTAAGGCTACTAGCGGGTTTATCTCCACGAACTACTAAGACTTCACCAGACGAAAGAGGTACACGAACAATCTTGTCAAAACAAACCACCTCTGCACGGTATTTGGTCAACCAATCCATCCCTACTATAACGTCGAAACTCCCAAGTTGCATTGGCATGAGATAAATGGGAAAAAGATGATCGTTGTGGTTCAACTGGCAATTTCGAATGACGGAATTGAGTACAAAGGATTCACCACTGGCTAACTCTAATGTCAAGGGTTTTCCTAGTTTTGTTCTAGGCTTTGCAAGCAAAGGTTCAAAAGCTAGGGATACAAAACTCTTGTCGGCACCCGAATCAAAAAGAATAGAAGCAAGTTGGTTGTTAACATAGAACATACCATTCACCACCTCATTGTCGGCACGCGCTTCATTGGCATTGATGTTGTAGGCTCGTCCACGAGCCGGGTGTCACACCCTGGCTTTTGCGGAAGCGTGGGTTTATTTGGTGTGACTTCTTAATACCATAGCAACAATCATAACAATGCTATATGAAAGTAAAACACATGATGTTCACCCATTCATTAAACTTAAAGACACCACAACGTCATTGTCTAAAATATCGACACACAAAACAAGTTACAACCAAGACAAGATTAAAGCGTTTTCACATGACACAACAAAAGACTTAAGTAATACGTGATTTAAAGACATGTAACCATCCAGGTAAGGGTTACACCTCCTAAACCTGGATGACATCGTTATTCATTACGCAGCTTGACACAATAGCATACTTCCCAGATCCATTAATTTCCTGAAATACATGTATTTTGAAAAAAATCAACAAAAGTTTAGCGAGTTCATGTAAAAGTGAGTATGTATAAACCTTCAAAGTATGAATAAACGTCCCTGGTATGTAGCAATAAGGAAAAAGAGATCACCATTGGGTTGCAAAGCCAATGATATGTGTGAAGTGATGCAGGAAGACTCAAACCTAGCAAATTTGTGCGTTGGGCTCAAAGTCACCCCATGGTCCGTACTGTGGACTCAGGAGCTGGGCTCGCTACACCCAAATAGATCTACCGCTCATGACCCTCGGTCCTACAACGAGGATTAATGGCCTTAAGTTCCACCTACCCACTCACATGATCTAAGTAGTAAACCCTCCTTAAGCTAACCATACCATGTATAAAATGTCTGTAATAATTGTAACATACTTGGTACTCGTTCTCACCAAGTGTGCTTCTTGTAATTATACCATTTGTAAAAATTGTAATATTTGTAACATGTATTCCACCCCCGAAGTATAAAACTGAAAACAGTTAAGAGAAAAGGGGGACATGAACTCACTGTAATGCGTCTTGAATCGTACTTCAACTCTGTCAGCTACACGACAACCTACAACGTACTAATGTCTATTAGACGAATGGGTCGTGCCTTGGCTTAGAGTTGAATATTTTGAGTTATGTTTCTTTTATTATTCCGAGTAATAATTATTTGTCAAAATAACTAGTATTTCAAATTAATCATATGTCGTTTTAGAATATTTGTTCGTTCAATATTCTTGTATTAATACTTCCAAAGTATTTTATATATAAACGTTTCCTTCCCAAGGATGGGACATTTTACGTATGTTAATATCGGAAATATATTTTTTAAGTCCCTTTTGAAAATATATACTTAACCATTTTTATGTATAAAACCAACCTCCGATACTTTGTATTTTGTTACAAAATTTATAGCGAGGTTTATCTTTGAAACATAATCTAAAATATACTAGTAAACACTTGTCCAGAAAATATTTACTAAGTGTTAGGATTTTTGAAAAATTTCGCCATAGTCTCCTTTGTAAATGGAGGTGTCCATGCTTAAAAGCATATCATTTTCTTTTACATATAACCCGTAGATCATTCTCACATAGTCAACCCGACAATTAGACATGCAATAACTACTTATGTCATTTCAGCTTTATTAATTAAAACTGGACTGTTTTCGAGCATTTTAATAAAATAGTTAACCTTCTCCAAAAATTCTCAAATTTTTACAGGATGTCATATATAATCCAAAATTTATTGTGTAAAAATATAGGGGTCCAGTTCATTACCAATATTTTATAAAAATTAATTTACCGGACTAAACTCAGATTCGTCACTTTTCTGACCACAGTTCACGGAAAAATTCATTTAAAATTCATCGTAAGTTCGATTGAAGAAATTCCAGTGGGAGAATTACAAATACATCTGTGATCATCTACTGTATAAATTTCATGATCTGACTCTACACATAATTCAGTTTATGACGGAAAATAGGGCACTTATTTTCAGCAGTGAAAAGACAGCTTGAGCTGCTGTTACAAAACGGGTCTTTAAAAATAGTACACGAAGTCCAAAAATTATGATTCCAGTGCCATTTGCTTTGTTTTTCGAAAATACACAATTTAGACTCCAGAAAATAAACTTTTCGATTTATAATGATCCGTTTACAGCTAGTTGAAGGTGGCTGAAAATGCTAATCAGCAAACTTTTTATAGGTTAAATGTTACTAAAACGCATATATACGATCACCATACTAACTTTTTAACCATGGAACAAGATGAACAAGGGTGTACAAGTAACTTACTACTAGCACAAGGCTAGAGATGATCAAGAGAAGTAATGAAGTGGATAAAAGCAAACAAGAGAGGTTCTTCAACTTCCGAAAGTTCCAAGCTCCCTTATGCACCTTCTAACACCTTTGAGTATATGTAGATTGTATGGAACTTGAAAGAAAAATGGAGGTTATGTGGGAGTGGGTATGACCGTAGGTTTAGAAGGGAGGAGTGAGTGGTCTTGAGGAATGATGAGAAATATAGGCCACCATACTTATATTAATGTCTTCTAATATTTTATGTAAAGAATCATGCACTAAATATACCAAATAATTAAAGTAGGATCTTAGGAGATATGTTGATGATTATTTGGGTCCATGATGACCGATTGTTTTGATTATAGGGAGGGTTATGATTGCAAAATTTCCACTAATGTAACCATAGATTATATTGTAAGTAAAATGATGGTTATCTAACAATCCCACTTTAGTGTATATGATTACCAAAAAGAATTAAATAAATTTCCACTAATTCCATGATAATGACAAGAATCAAAAATTAATTCAACTTGTGGATATGGGGTCCCTTAGGGGACGGTCACATTGAGGGGGGGGGGGGTATATTTGCAATAATTCAATTAAGTGGTAACCAAAAGTTAGATTATAAGTAATATGATGTTACTTGCTAATCATAAGGTTTTTAGTGGGTGTTATGGCAAACGGGGATCATGTCTAGCCAAAAATAATAAAACAATGTTATTGACAAAAATTTAGTATCCCGGGTAATGTCCGGTTGTTCGGTTGGATATCGTTCCGTTAAAGTGTTAAATTGTACCGCATAGGGTCTTTTATACATCTTTATGTAACGAATTTAATTCCAACACTTAGGAAAGCATACAGGATTGTTTTGCCATATTTTTGCAAGTAACTCACATGATTAAATGCTGCATTTTATATTAAAGTGCAGAATTTTGTAATTAACACATGTTTTAGGCACACCCGGTCACTATAATTATTACCTAGTGACGTAGTTTAACAATTCTCACCTCCCTACACTCCCTACTAGTGTAGTAAACTATTCCCGGCTCATACTGGCCTCAGAGACAGTAACTGTCTGATGCTGGCTATGTCAGCATGTTTACTGGGTATCCCGTATAGTGTGCTCGTTTAATGCGTTTTTAGTGCGATTTGTTTAAGGAAAAGATGTATAATCATAATGGGTTATGTTAAAAGTAATAAAGGAAGTGGAAAAATTCGATTTTAATCGGTTTTGGTGTGTTTTGGTTGAAACTCGTAACCTGCAGAACTGGTTCTAAGTATCCAGGTCTGTTTTAAAATGTATATATATATAATGTAATCTGATATCCATCACATGTGGTTGGTTAGTCCAGCCGGTTGATGCGTGGTCTTGTGTGCGAGACGTCGCGGGTTCGAGTCCGTCTCGTGGCTGGTTCAAAGGGTTTTAATCCCTTTTATCATTTTAAATGAAAATTTACATTTTGGCCCCTATGGTTCCATATTTCCATAAATAGTCCCTGTAATACCCAGTTAGTTAAACTAACTGGGTTAATATTTAAGGAGCATTTCTTATATAAAGGCTTAACCTGGTTAGTGAAATCAGTTAATATGGTTTCAATAATAACCAAAATAGTCCTTGGAGTATAAGTTTTAGAAAATGACCCAATGAACCTTGTACTTTTATAACAAAAATATCTATTTATTTCTTTTATAAAAGAAGTTTCAAAAATTACCAAAAGAACCCTAAACTTGTAGTTTGAAATAATTGCACTTTAACCCTTGTATTTATATAGTTTCAAAAATGGCAATTTAGTCCTTGGACTTAAACGTAATAGA
Organism: Helianthus tuberosus; assembly: GCA_030545235.1. Classification (NCBI taxonomy): domain Eukaryota; kingdom Viridiplantae; phylum Streptophyta; class Magnoliopsida; order Asterales; family Asteraceae; genus Helianthus; species Helianthus tuberosus. The sequence goes on along the minus strand of JARYGA010060842.1, from coordinate 12,988,479 downwards.
TCCCTAGCAGGTTTCAAAGAATGTCAAATATGTCCCTCAACCTATTGTTTGTCTATGTGTTGGCACTTGTCAGTATATTTCTGAGTTTTCCACTAACTGTGCTAGCTGTGCTTTGTGCATCAAGTTTGTCACTAAAGTTTGTATGTAATGAGTGGAGTGACAGTATGAAATGTGATGCATATGTATGTAAGTTACAGGAATCAGAAAGCAGTTTACGTTATCAGTAGTAATCAAGCACAGTCATTAGGCACGTAATTAAGATTAATTAATTGTACAGTACCTGTAATTTTGAGGGTTGTCACACCGGGTTCGCATTAGCCAACTTCGGGCACTTGTTCCTGTAGTGAGTCAAATCTCCACAATTGTAGCAAGACCCAGGCGGAAAAGGAGGTCGTGCAGGATTTGCTGGCTGTTGAGCAGGGTTTTGTGCCGCTTGATTCGGAGCAGGAGGAGAGTGACATGTGTTAGCCAAATGGCCATACTTTCCACAGTTGTTGCAAAGACGACACTGAAGATGTGGTTGATGATGACAATTGCACTTGTTACAAAGAGGTGCAGTACCAACATACTGTTTCTTGGCAGGTGGTTGTATTGGCTGGGTAGGAGCAACTTGATTGGTCTGTGCAACAACGGCAAAGTTCTTGGAAGCCTGACGCTTCCTAGATTTCTTCGAGGTTTCAGCTTTCTTTCCCTTCTTCTTCTCTGTCTTGTCAGATGGTTTCTTGTCACCCTTGCGGTGGAGTTTACCCTTCTTGACTTGAGACTCAGTCAAAGTTGCAGCTAGCTCAATAGCTTGTCTAACCGTAGTAGGGTTGCTGCCGGTGACAATATCCTGAACGGGATCAGGAAGACCATCTATGTACTTCTCAATCGCCTTGTCCAAAGGCATGACCATGGTGGGACACAGCAGGCTCAGTTCTTCATATCGGTCTGTGTAGGCACGGTGCTCTCCACTATGTTGCTTAAGATCATGGAATTCGTTTTCCAGTGCCCTCTATTCATGACGAGGACAAAACTCCTTCATCATAAGTGCGCGAAGCTCTTCCCATGTTTGAGCCATTGCCACGTTGGCACCTCTGTCCCTCATCACACCATTCCACCATGTAAGCGCCCTTTTTCTGAAACACATTTGACGCGAACTCAACCTTTCGCTCATTTGGGCATTGAACGTGACGAAACATACTCTCGAGACTCTCGAACCACTGTAGGAGCCCAGTTGCTCCTTCTGACCCAGAAAATTGAAGCGGTTTAGCCGAATTGAAAGTCTTAAAGTTGCACGGAACAGGTGCGTTGTTATTGTTGTTTGCTTGGTTTAACTGAGTAACTAGGTTCGGGAGTACAACAGCAATTTGCTGAGCGATCAAGGCTGCCATTGCGGCGTCTTGAGTTTGATCACGTCGAGGAGGCATCTAAAAGAAAAGGAACACAAGGAAATGTGTGAGATTGACATAGGACAATCAAAAGGAGTATTGAAAATATCGACAAAACAAAGGAAGGTGGTCATTTGTTCGTTACTTAAAACAAACAAACAACACAGTGACTAATCAAAGTAAATATGTTTACATAATGCATAATGAAGACATGCTTTAGCCTATAAGTGGACACTTACCCCAAGAGTTCCCAGGTAAGAGTGACTGGTCCGATTATGTGGATTTGTACGAACACTCTAGCCTTAGACAGAAAACTCAGGGTACAGGCACCCACCCTTCCGGATTGCATGTGTTCACATTATTAAGACCCAAACTTTGACGAGATTTGAAAACTTTAAAGGCGTGAAGCCTAAAAACAAATCATCTAAGGATAGATGATTGATTTTCAAATGAAATTGAGATTTGCGTACTTGTTTTGGTAATCATCTAAGGATAGGTGATGGTATTGTTTTAAGATGTAAACACAAGGTAACTTGTGTTAGGGTCCTAGAAAGATTATAGTCTAGGTCAAAATTTTACTAATAACCTAATTCCCTATAACCATGAGCTCTGATACCAACTCTTCTGTCACACCCCGACCGCGTAAAACAACAAACCGCGGTGAAAACGTCGGAGAGTGCTGTGGCAGAATTATTGTTTCAAAAACACATGATAATTAAAGTTAAGTTTTACAAGCTTAAGTTATTACATTGTCTTAGTTCAAACAAAACACATAACATAAACGATGATAACTTTCTTGATTTTAGTTTGCTAAGGCCCAAGTCGCCCTAAGTAAAGCTTGCTGACATCAAATATTCGTTCCTGAAACATATGTGAAAGTAAATACGTCAGCATAAAAATGTCTGTGAGTAACATAGGTTTAGTGTTGAAGATTCATGACTTTAAAGGTTAAAAGAAATGTTTAACGAAAAGTAGTCATGAACCTTATAAAAATGTCTTCTTTTATAAAATCATATGAAAATCAAATGATATAAAAGAATGATGTATGGTTAAGTAAATAACCAAATGAAAATAATATGTATAAAATATGTCAATGTCTTGTCTTTGTTGAAGTGGTTTAGATAACGCCACGATATGCAATACAATAAAAGCACTTATATATAGGAAGTACCAACGGCGTATCCACCATCCTTTTATCATATTACACACGTCTCGTTACTTAAATCACTTATTAATAACCATGAAATAATGTCTTGTTTAAATGTCAATGTCAAATGTCCAGTATAAACCATGTCTTGTATGGCGAATAAATAGTATTTACTCAAGCCAAATGCATCATGTCGTGTATAAACAAATGTCTTATGTAATCAAAATGTCATGTACAAAACAAATTCTTTGAATAAACCAAAGTTTAAAACAAAAGTTATGTTTTGAAAACCATTGCTTTTATCGATATGAACATTTATGTGGTTTGTCTATCGCATACACTCAAGCCTTGAGACTGTCGGATAAACCCTTATCAGGATCAAGGTTTATCAAAAATGTATTCGGATTCTGTCATTCCCCTTACGAAATACCTAGAAAGCGGGAACGGGATTTGTCAAGTCCCATAGCGCTATTACATACTACCGAGCGGCGTGATCAATGTTAATGAATGTACTACTCCGTTAAACATACCAAATGTCTTTTTCAATGTAAGCATGTCATGAAAATGTCTTTGTAAAACCATGCATTAGGCATACTAAGTCAATATGCCAATAAAATGTCTTTGAAACCAAATGTTAGGTATACTAAGTCAATATACCATAAAAATGTCTTTGAAATAATGTATTATATGTAATATGTAACAAAACATGTATAATGTCATGAAAACGAAAAGTAAAGTTATGCACATATGCTTCACCCCAAAACATTTGAAAAACGTAAAATAGGGGAACTATGTACTCACCTTTGGGTGCGTTTTTATATGTTAACACAATCCCTCAAATTTTTTATTCGTCCTAAATTAAATAAGAACGATTTAATAATTAAAACTCACAAAAATACAAAAGTTTCTCCGATACTTAGAATTTTCACATAACTTTGAGATTTTCTCGAAAAGTTATTATTTTTTATTATGTTTTTTTTTTGGGTAAAGGGTTACCCCGGTGATTCTATATATTCACAACCAAAACAAAACAAGTAGTGTAGAGTATCTACACTATATATATTGGTGTATATAGTGTAGATACTCTATATATTTTTGATTATGTTGGTGTATTTATAGTTCATATATATATTTTTAAAACTTTGCGACTTGAACGATTTTATTGGTGACCCTCATCATGTTATAAGCAATATATCTACGATTTGCGCGTCGTAATATATATACTCAAATGTAACATACTAATAATAGCGTAATACACATAATCTTGTCAAGTATAAACATGTCATCATACACATAATATAAAACACATAACACATTGTAACACATAAAATTTACCCATGAACAACCCATTATAGTGTATGTTGAAAAACGCGTATTTTAGTGATTCGGTAACGTTTTTGGGCGTCGGAAGTCACGTATGACTAACCAAACACCAAGTAAACTTAATATAAGTTAAAATACTTATTTTTATAACAAAAATATTAGTTTACTTACTGATCTAATTCAGCTTTATAAAATCCTCCGAAAAGCCGATTTTTAACCGTTTTACCTCATAGTTTTGCATCAAACGTTACCCTAACCATCCCAAATCGAAACGAATTGATATTTTAACATAACCCATGTTATTTACTGAATAAAATAGTGGTTATCAATCCTATGACAAAGTTTCATGCCATCATAATATACCAAATAATGTTATTTTTAGTGTTTATAATCTGTTCTAAAACATTTTTTTTCATACAATCATTTTTTTTATCATTTCTTGAGCTTTAAATCAACATGTATTCTTATGTACAAGTGTCTAAAGCACACTATCATATCATCATCATTTCATATGAGTTTAGATGCATCAAACATGTGATTTATTCATGTTTATTTGCTGATGTATTTGAACATTTATCATATCATGCACAAATCATCAAACACTTGCATTTTAACTATCATTCAAGAACAAGCAACAACTTAAAAATTCTCAAATATGTCTAATAAATATTTGGCCATTTACATGTCAAAATACTTACATTATTTCAAATTATAACTCATGATTCAATCAATCCTTTATATCTCTAACACATTTGCACGGGTTGATATGGTTTGGTATTCTCAATGCATTCCTCGGCATTCGTTTCATCTATGGCTGGCATTTAGAAACAAACTTAAAACGCAGGATAGATTGGCTGTGTGGGAAGCAGGTAGTCAAACCAACTGGAATCTGATGTGTTGTCCGCTGTGTAATTTTGATCGGGACAGTCGGGATCATTTATTTTTCCGATGTGCTTTTGCGACTCAAGTTTGGAATGAAGTCAAGAAGTTGGTTAGTTTGGGTAATGTTGATGATTCATGGTCTTCGGTTTTATCTTGGGTGGAGCAGCATGCTAAATCCAAGAATGCGGATCATATTGTGTGCAAGTTATTGATTGCTGCTTCTTCTTATTATATATGGCAAGAAAGGAACAACAGGCTTTTCAAGAATCACAACAGAACGGTTAGTCAAGTGGTTGAGGTGATTAAATGCTCGGTGCGTTTGCGGCTCATGGGGTTCAGATTTCGGGCCGAGTCGACTAAGTTAAGGATTTTCAGGTGCTGGAAGATTGAAGATACTGGAGTGGATCCGGGCTACAGGCTAAAGTCCGATTTTTTGTTTTTGGTGTCTTGGTTGTTTGTGTTATGTGTCGTTTAGACTGGTTATGTTTGTTTTGGCTGTTGTGCGTGTTTCCTAGGCTTGGTAGGTCAAGTCTAGTTGGTGTGTCACACTGACACACCCTTGTACTATTTTGATTCATTTATAAAATTCATCGGGGTAACCCTTTACCCAAAAAAAAAACACATTTGCACATAATCTTGTTCATGCAAGCAAACATCCTAAACAAGTATTTATCAAAAATCAAGCTCAAATCTCATACACACATATATATATATATATATGTACGGTTACATATACTCACATAATACTACCATTTTTATTTTGTATCAAGACCCATTTCTTTTTAGATTTCAAGTTTGTGAAAAATTCCAAGATTCAAGAGAAACTTCCAATCATCAAGAACAACCAAGAATCAAGAGTATGATTTAAACATAAATTTTATACCTTCAAGATTCAAGTGAGTTTTTGGATGAGATTTTGATGATATAGAGCTTGAAATCACTTGAAAGCACCTTGGAAACTCCTTTGGATCTTCACACCAACTTGAAGCTAGCTTGGAAAAGGGTTGGATCTTGAAGAACAAAGTTGCAAAATGAAGATGGGAGTGGTGGTGTGTGCTTACGGTTTTGGGAGAGAGAGAGAAGGAGATTGAGTGAAGATTTGTGATCTTGGATTGTGATCTTGAAAGATATATATAGAGATTTATATAAGATATGGAAGATTACTAGAGATTGCATGTGTCATAAAGCCAACAAGTGGCAATAGTGAAAGAGAAGTGGCAATACTTCTATTTTATGCATGACACCACACACTTATATATGCATACATTCATATATTTATTATGTGTAGGTTAAAAACAGGTATTAAACTAGATATCGAGTATTTTATCTAGCGTTTAAATCCCGATTTATGGCGTTCCAAATTATTTTTATTATTTTATAAAAATAAACTCGCCAAATTATTACTGAAATAAATTTCAGTTACCGAGACTGGCTGCGTTGTCTGCGTTTTGCAGTAGAAGCACTGTGTTACGCAGTAATACGCGGTACGCGCTTAAACTTGAAAAATAACGTTTTTAAGCGTTTTAATTTATTTTTCAACACGAACATGATTAAAAATAAAATTTTAATCATAACAGAATATTTTTGGGATTTAAATATTATCCGGGCGGTCACCAACGTTCGTTTCGCAGTTTTGTCGCAAATAGTTCTAAAGTTCAAATAAACATGTTTTTGCAATACCGAATCCTTCGAAACTTATTTCTAAGTTATGTAAAGGGTATTTAGGGTATGTTTGGCTTATGTCACAGTTCCGGAGTGTACGTCGCGTTAAACTGATTATGTTTATGCAACGGTTTATGATTTCACTTCCAGGACAGGTTTGAGAGTTCGGAATTGAACAATGATTGAAAACGTACTAATGTCACAAATAATTAAAAATATTGAAATTAAAACACCATATTTCATTAAATACAAAATTGTTCGGAACAGTAGAAAGATTAAAATACACAGATGTCACATAAACGACTATGATTGCGAAATTCGCTACTTTCCTGGTAAGGAGAATGTCGTGGCTGACGCTTTGAGTTGTAAAGAACGTGTCAAGCTTCATTGTGTTCGTGTTCAATCTGATATTCAAGCTCGATCTGATATCCAAACCCGCATTTCTCAGGCTCAACACACTTGTGTCTCGCAAGACTTGATGGGTAAGGAATTACCCTATCACATTAAACCTGATCTTGAACTGAAGGACAATGGATCATATTATTTCATGGACCGTTTGTGGGTCCCAAGCCAAGACAATCTTCGCACCTTGCTTATGGATGAAGCCCATAAGTCTCGTTATTCTATTCATCCTGGTGCCGACAAAATGTATAAGTGTGACAACCCGAACTTTTAAGGTTGGTAACGCTGATCTTGCGACCGTAACTTCTCGTTATTTCTTTCTAATGTATTAAACATTCTGTGCTTCTATATTAAACTTAAACGCTTATGATAACTCGGTTAGTTAACTTGCTAGTATATTTGGGCGTAGGCCACACCCCCTTTTAATTATCCTTAAGCTCACATAACTGAGGCCCAACCCAAACTTGCATACACATAGTTAAATCATAATCATACATGGATTAAAGGAAGCCCAAGAAGGAAATTTGGGACTTGGGCCGGCCACTGTTAAAGTGGTTTATATGCGCACACTTATAGGTATTTTATACGTGACTTTCATAAGCTATCAATCACATAACCACAAACCCTAAACACCCTATTGCGTGCATTGAAGTCGACGGCAGTCCTCATCCGTTCGAAGTTATTTCTTGAAATTGTTTTCAACCTTTGTTGTTTATTAGAATTTCAAGTCTAGTCGATCATGATTCTGTTGCGTCGTTACATATGATTAAATGGCGTTGGCTTCTTGTATGATGCTAGTCTCTGGTATGTGTAAGCCGTAATGGTGATGGTTATTATTAATTGATATAGGGTTGAGTGGTTCATAATAATATGTATGCATGGATCTTTTGAAGGTAGGGTATGATACGAATATACAATTGATAGAACATGATATGTTGTCAGGCCCTCACGTGATTTAGTTCAGTAATCAACACATGGTTTATCGGCCCAAAGTAGGTGTCAACCCACTAATGAATCGGTCCAATAAAAAAAAATCTTTTGGATGCTTTAACAATGTCGGCCACTATTATTTGTTTTGTTAATAATTGATATGTTATGATTTAGTGATAGTTAATTAGCCTGGTTATAGTTGAAACGTGGGTGATTGCCAGGTGTTTAATGCACGAATAAAACTGTTAGATGAATTAGGTGCTACGTGGTTTGTTTTAATAATGGTGATGGAAAGGAGATGCAATAAGGGGTTGGGTAAAAATAGGTGGTACAGCCAATCGAATGGAGCATATTGAGGAATTGTTATTTTGATTTTTGAATGTCCATGTTATTTGATCTAAATGAGATTGTGATTGGAAGGGGTGATTTCATATGTAACTGATTGACACGTTTTCAAAACTGAAGTCATGAGTTTTGAATAAGTCACACACATAAATTAGTTTATTGATTTGGGCCACACATAATCGGATTAAACTTGGGCCACATATGTAAAGGCTGGGCTTTGATGAATGTGGGAGTATTATATGTGTAGGTATACTAAGTTTGGGCTGCTATTAGTACTGCTTGTAAACGGGAATTGGCATATGAGGTATGTTATAAATTGATAGTTTTGGACAACTTCAATGTGTAGGCCGAAGTCTTAGTGGGCCGTACGTACTAGGTGATTACGTGATGATACTGGATTAACCGCTATGACGTGAATTACATGTGTGTACTATATGTAACTAAATGGTGTGATACGTGAATAAGGGATACATGTAATATTTGTACATGAAATATCTAGTGTATGTGCATTCAAAACTGATTGTTGTCGGTTAACCATGTTAGGACGTTTGTGACCGACTGTTAAACGAGTAAATAATCTTACCGAGCAAACCGAGGTGAGTTCACACTTTCTACAAAGCATGGGATTCCCAGGGGTTGGGAATGGGTTTAAGGAACATGGATTCCTCGTCCTTTCTTGGGTAGGACAGTACTGGTTCAGGAATATAATTCCTCGTCCTCATGGACAGTTAACTTTTACTAGACCAAAACTCTATCACGAAGTCCCTCCTTTTTATATCGACTTAATCGCCGGGCCAATGGCGAGCGGGTCATTAGTTAGATAGCGCTATTTAGGTCTGACAAGCCTCACACCGTGCCGCAGAGGACGGGCGTGAACTAATGGATCTGGGCACGTCAATGATGATAGACATTGACAGTTCAGGGCACATAAACATGACTACAGTCAGCAGTCGATATGGTAACGAGTCTAGTGTAAACATGGGGTAGCCCCCACGGCCAAAATGCCAGATAACTAAACATGGGGTAGCCCCCACGGCTGGATTGCCAGAGTAACCGGGAATAAACAAATCACGTTTTCAACTATGGGGTAACCCCCACGGCAGGGATGCCAGTTAAAGGAAACCGTTTTCGAAACAACTTAAAACAAACACCCAACTGTGAACTCGCTCAACATTATTGTTGACTCGTTACTACATGATTTGCAGGTCTATAGGTACTTAGCTGGAGCTTGCATGGGGAAGAGTCGTTGTGGGACATGGACAGCTGTGTGCCATGTTAAACTTTGAAACATTTAAACTTTTGTTTTGGTTTTAAACTTTATGCTTCCGCTTGCAACTTAAACTATGTTTGTTTGGACACCAATTGTATTGGTTGGACTTTTATAATTACTTACTTGCTTGTTCAATATGATTGGTGGCTTGATCCTGGTCAGTCACGCCTCCAAGCGGTGATACTCCGCAGGTGGATTTTGGGGGTGTGACAATAAGGATCTTCGTACTCAGTATTGGTGGCCTGGTATGAAGAAAGACATTGCCTTATACGTTTTTTTTTTGGGTAAGTGTTACCCCGGTTAAAATTTATTTAACACAAACCACAAAAAACAAGTGAGGGCCTAACATGAACCCCCAGTTCTCAAACATGACATGCCACATTTGAGTTCAACAAGCAACAAAGCAAACAAATAAAACCAATCACACAGGATTAAACTATACAAAAACACACGACAAAACACTTAGCCACAGTCATCATCATCCATCAACAACCCGCGAGGTAAGCTCCATAAATGTAACACTCTCGTCGCCTGAACTGATCTCTTGAACTTCATGGAATGTAGCTTCATCCGGACAGTGTTCAGAATCACCTCTATTAACTGACTTTCATTCCTCTTCTTACTAGAGAACAATCGCTGGTTTTACTCTTGCCATACAAAATAAACTACCGCCTGAACATATTTCTCTTGATATGAAGATCATGTCTGGATGCGTTAACATGACACAAGCCCAGTTGACGGCTCTGATTAACGAACAGGTTGCTGCGGCACTTGCAGCCGCACACGCAGGAGGTATACCCTGCAGTTTAAAACTCATTCTAGGATCTTTAGGTCCTACTCTCGTGAACCTACCTTTGTGTTAAACTTTGTCCTTTCTTACACCCACAACAGGTCAACATGCTCAGCCACCTGTGTGCACCTTCAAAACCTTTATGGACTGTCGACCCACTACTTTTAGCGGCACTGAAGGAGTTGTAGGTCTCCTTCACTGGTTTGAAAAACTCGAATATGTTTTCGAGATGTGTGAATGCCCTGAGGCACGCAGGGTGAAGTATGCTACCGGTACTCTCGAGGGTTTAGCGCTCACGTGGTGGAACGCTCAGGTTCAAATGCTAGGGTTGGTTGTTGCTAATGCCACCCCATGGAACACTTTCAAGGATCTGATCAAGGAGGAGTATTGCAATCGTGACGAAATTCATAAGCTGGAGGTTGAGTTCTTCAACCTCAAGATGACGGGGTCAGAGATTGAAGCCTATACAAAAAGATCGAATGAGCTTGCTATTCTGTGTCCTACTATGGTGGATCCTCCCATCAAACGCATCGAACTATACCTTAAGGGCTTAATGCCAGAGATCCAAAGTCATGTGACTTCAGCTAACCTCGCCACCATCCAGCAAGTTGTTCAATTGGCTCACCGTCTCACTGATCAGGCGGTGGAGCAGAACAGGTTACCCAAGCGCATTAGTGCTACAGCTACTTCAGATGCTCCTAGCGACAACAAACGAAAATGGGATGGAGCTTCAAGCAAGGGTTCGACCTCTGTTAAATCTCAGTCTCAGCAGAGAAGGACTGACGACTACAAGAGTCCTAGTCAGCAAACATCTGGTAGTCAAGGTCATGGTGGGTACAAGGGAAATCACCCCAAATGCAATCGCTGCAACCTACACCACAGCGGTCCATGCACCAGGGGTAACTGTCGTCGGTGCAACAAGCCAGGCCACGCCGCAGAGGATTGCAGAAGTTTATACCCCGCAAACCAGAATCGTCAGCAACAACAAGCCCAACAGAATCAACGCCAGCAGCAGCAGCAAGGTAACAACAAAGGGTGCTTTCAGTGTGGAGCTGAAGGCCACTTCAAGAGAGATTGTCCCCAACTGAACAGGAACCAGAACAACAACAACAACAACAACCAGGGGAATGGAAACAATGGGGGTAATAACGGCAATGGTGCAAGGGGTCGTGTGTTCGTTATTGGCCAAGGTGAAGCGAGGAACGATCCCAACGTGGTGACGGGTAAATTCCTACTGGACGACTTTTATGTTACTGTCTTATTTGATTCGGGTTCCGTTACTAGCTACGTGTCTTTAAAAGTTGGCCAAATGCTCAAACGTACCCCAACACCATTGAACACCAAGCACACTATAGAGTTAGCAAATGGTAAAAGTTTAGAGGTCACACAAATAGTCAAGGGTTGTAACCTAGTTCTTGTTGGTCATACTTTCTCTATTGACCTCCTTCCTATCACTCTGGGTAGTTTCGACGTTGTCATTGGGATGGACTGGTTATCCCAACACCAAGCAGAGATTCTTTGCAACGAAAAGATTGTCCGTATACCTCGCCCAGGTGATGAACCTCTCATGATTCATGGCGACAAGAGTGGTGCTGTTGTGAGCGTCATCTCTTTCCTTAAGGCCCAGAAGTGCTTGAGAAAGGGCCACACTGTTATCCTGGCTCTCGTTACTGACACCTCGAAGAAAGAAAAGAAGATAGAAGATTTTCCGATTGTACGTGACTTCCCTGAGGTATTTCCTGAGGAACTACCTGGCCTTCCGCCTCATCGCCAGGTCAAATTTCAGATCGAGCTAGCTCCTGGAGCAGCACCTATAGCTCGTGCACCTTATCGCCTAGCTCCATCAGAGTTGGAAGAACTCTCTACGCAACTACAAAAACTCTTGAATTAGGGTTTTATTCATCCTAGCTCTTCACCTTGGGGAGCTCCAGTGCTTTTCGTGAAGAAGAAAGACGGTACCTTCCGTATGTGCATCGACTATCGCGAGCTCAACAAGGTTACGGTGAAGAATCGTTATCCTCTTACACGTATCGACGACCTATTCGACCAGCTGCAAGGGTCGAGCTTTTACTCGAAGATCAATTTGAGATCAGGATATCACCAGCTGAGAGTCTGAGAAGAGGACGTCTCCAAAACAGCCTTTAGAACTCGTTATGGACACTACGAGTTTTTGGTCATGCCTTTTGGGCTGACAAATGCACCTGCGGTCTTCATGGACTTGATGAATCGAGTGTGCAAGCCTTACCTAGACAAGTTCATCATAGTTCATCGACGACATCCTGATCTATTCGAAGAGTCAGGAGGAACATGAGCAGCATCTACAACTCATTCTAGAACTCCTTCGAGCAGAACAGCTGTACGCCAAGTTTTCAAAATGCGACTTCTGGCTTCGTGAAGTCCATTTCTTAGGCCATGTGGTAAACAAGGATGGGATACACGTTGATCCATCCAAGGTAGACTCGATTAAGAACTGGCCTGCACCTCGTACACCAATGGAAATTCGTCAATTCTTGGGCTTGGCAGGTTACTACAGGAGGTTCATTAAGGATTTTTCCAAGATTGCACAGCCTCTCACCTCACTAACGCAAAAAGGCGTTGTTAATCGATGGGGAAATGCACAGGAATTAGCGTTTCAACACTTAAAGGATAGACTTTGCAATGCACCTATCCTTTCATTGCCAGAGGGCACAGACGACTTCGTGGTTTACTGCGACGCATCAATTCAGGGCCTTGGTTGTGTATTGATGCAACGGGATAAAGTTATAGCCTACGCCTCACGCCAACTCAAAGTTCATGAAAAGAACTACAGTACACACGATTTAGAGCTGGGAGCTGTTGTTTTTGCGCTTAAGATATGGAGACATTACCTGTACGGTACCAAGTGCGCCATCTACACAGATTACAGGAGTCTAGAGCATATCTTCAAACAAAAGGAACTGAATATGCGACAACGACGATGGGTCGAGCTACTGAATGACTACGAATGCTCGATCAGGTACCACCCAGGCAAAGCCAATGTTGTGGCTGACGCCCTCAGTCGAAAGGACTCTACGCCTAAGCGCGTACGAGCTTTACAACTCACTATACAGTCTAGTCTTCCTTCCCAGATACGAGATGCTCAGGTAGAAGCATTGAAACCAGAAAACATCAAGGCTGAAGCCCTACGCGGCTCAAGGCAACGATTAGAACAAAAGGAAGACGGTGCTTACTACGTAACAGGACGCATTTGGGTCCCACTTTATGGCAACCTACGAGAGCTGTGATGGATGAGGCACAAAAGTCTCGCTACTCAGTACATCCTGGTTCGGATAAGATGTACCACGACCTCAGAACTACCTACTGGTGGCCTAGCATGAAGGCCCACATAGCAACTTACGTCAGCAAGTGTTTGACTTGTGCGAGAGTCAAAGTCGAATACCAGAAACCTTCAGGCCTACTCCAACAACCAGAGATACCGCAATGGAAATGGGAGCAAATTTCCATGGATTTTGTTACTGGCCTGCCTAGATCTCAACGTGGTAATGATACTATTTGGGTGATCGTGGATCGACTCACAAAGTCTGCACACACTTCTTGGCTATCAAGGAAACAGATAAGTTCTCCACTTTAGCTGACGTATATCTTAAGGAAGTTGTCTCGAGGCACGGGGTGCCCACCTCTATTATCTCGGATCGTGATGCACGTTCTACTTCTGAACTGTGGCAAGCTATGCACAAATCCTTTGGCTCACGATTAGACATGGGCACAGCGTTTCCCCCTCAGACGGATGGGCAGTCTGAGCGCACTATTCAAACTTTAGAAGACATGCTTCGGGCGTGTGTAATTGACTTTGGCAACGGCTGGGAAAAGCATCTGCCACTTGTGGAATTTTCGTACAATAATAACTACCACACCAGCATTAAAGCTGCTCCGTTTGAGGCATTGTACGGGCGTAAATGCCGGTCACCTCTTTGTTGGGCAGAGGTGGGGGATAGTCAGATCACTGGTCCAGAACTTGTGGTAGACACAACAGAACGAATTGCTCAGATACGACAACGAATGGCGGCAGCTTGTGACCGTCAGAAAAGCTACGCCGATAAGGGCAGGAAACCACTCGAGCTCCAGGTTGGGGAGCGGGTACTACTCAAAGTCTCACCCTGGAAGGGTCTGGTTCGTTTTGGCAAACGAGACAAACTTAACCCATGATACGTTGGACCATTCGAAATCATAGAGAAAATAGGCAAAGTGGCCTACAAACTGAACTTACCAGCAGAACTCAGTGCAGTTCACAACGTTTTCCACGTGTCGAATCTGAAGAAGTGTCTGTCAGATGAGACCCTAATAGTTCCTTTGAAGGAGCTCACTATCGACGAGCAGTTACGATTCGTCGAGGAACCAGTTGAAATCACGGACCGGGATGTTAAGGTCCTCAAACGCACTAGAATCCCTCTCGTTCGAGTTCGTTGGAACTCACGTCGCGGCCCAGAGTTCACTTGGGAACGCGAAGATCAGATGAAACAAAAGTATCCCCAACTATTCGCAAACAGTACAACCACTACTGAGGCTGAAGCTACGGAATTTTGGGACGAAATTCCAGATCAACGGGGGGAGGATGTGACACCCCAGGAAAACCATACAACTTAACTAGCTTCCTCAGTAACTACGTGCTAAATTTCGGGACGAAATTTCTTTCAAGTTGGGGATGATGTGACAACCCGAACTTTTAAGGTTGGTAACGCTGATCTTGCGACCATAACTTCTCGTTATTTCTTTCTAATGTATTAAACATTCTGTGCTTCTATATTAAACTTAAATGCTTATGATAACTCGGTTAGTTAACTTGCTAGAATATTTGGGCGTAGGCCACAACCCCTTTTAATTATCCTTAAGCTCACATAACTGAGGCCCAACCCAAACTTGCATACACATAGTTATATCATAATCATACATGGATTAAAGGAAGCCCAAGAAGGAAATTTGGGACTTGGGCCGGCCACTGTTAAAGTGGTTTATATGCGCACACTTATAGGTATTTTATACGTGACTTTCATAAGCTATCAATCACATAACCACAAACCCTAAACACCCTATTGCGTGCATTGAAGTCGACGGCAGTCCTCATCCGTTCGAAGTTATTTCTTGAAATTGTTTTCAACCTTTGTTGTTTATTAGAATTTCAAGTCTAGTCGATCATGATTCTGTTGCGTCGTTACATATGATTAAATGGCGTTGGCTTCTTGTATGATGCTAGTCTCTGGTATGTGTAAGCCGTAATGGTGATGGTTATTATTAATTGATATAGGGTTGAGTGGTTCATAATAATATGTATGCATGGATCTTTTGAAGGTAGGGTATGATACGAATATACAATTGATAGAACATGATATGTTGTCAGGCCCTCACGTGATTTAGTTCAGTAATCAAAACATGGTTTATCGGCCCAAAGTAGGTGTCAACCCACTAATGAATCGGTCCAATAAAAAAAAATCTTTTAGATGCTTTAACAATGTCGGCCACTATTATTTGTTTTGTTAATAATTGATATGTTATGATTTAGTGATAGTTAATTAGCCTGGTTATAGTTGAAACGTGGGTGATTGCCAGGTGTTTAATGCACGAATAAAACTGTTAGATGAATTAGGTGCTACGTGGTTTGTTTTAATAATGGTGATGGAAAGGAGATGCAATAAGGGGTTGGGTAAAAATAGGTGGTACAGCCAATCGAATGGAGCATATTGAGGAATTGTTATTTTGATTTTTGAATGTCCATGTTATTTGATCTAAATGAGATTGTGATTGGAAGGGGTGATTTCATATGTAACTGATTGACACGTTTTCAAAACTGAAGTCATGAGTTTTGAATAAGTCACACACATAAATTAGTTTATTGATTTGGGCCACACATAATCGGATTAAACTTGGGCCGCATATGTAAAGGCTGGGCTTTGATGAATGTGGGAGTATTATATGTGTAGGTATATTAAGTTTGGGCTGCTATTAGTACTGTTTGTAAACGGGAATTGGCATATGAGGTATGTTATAAATTGATTGTTTCGGACAACTTCAATGTGTAGGCCGAAGTCTTAGTGGGCCGTACGTACTAGGTGATTACGTGATGATACTGGAATAACCGCTATGACGTGAATTACATGTGTGTGCTATATGTAACTAAATGGTGTTATACGTGAATAAGGGATACATGTAATATTTGTACATGAAATATCTAGTGTATGTGCATTCAAAATTGATTGTTGTCGGTTAACCATGTTAGGACGTTTGTGACCGACTGTTAAACGAGTAAATAATCTTATCGAGCAAACCGAGGTAGTTCACACTTTCTACAAAGCATGGGATTCCCAGGGGTTGGGAATGGGTTTAAGGAACATGGATTCCTCGTCCTTTCTTGGGTAGGACAGTACTGGTTCAGGAATATAATTCCTCGTCCTCATGGACAGTTAACTTTTACTAGACCAAAACTCTATCACGAAGTCCCTCCTTTTTATATCGACTTAATCGCCGGGCCAATGGCGAGCGGGTCATTAGTTAGATAGCGCTATTTAGGTCTGACAAGCCTCACACCGTGCCGCAGAGGACGGGCGTGAACTAATGGATATGGGCACGTCAATGATGATAAACATTGACAGTTCAGGGCACATAAACATGACTACAGTCAGCAGTCGATATGGTAACGAGTCTAGTGTAAACATGGGGTAGCCCCCACGGCCGAAATGCCAGATAACTAAACATGGGGTAGCCCCCACGGCTGGATTGCCAGAGTAACCGGGAATAAACAAATCACGTTTTCAACTATGGGGTAACCCCCACGGCAGGGATGCTAGTTAAAGGAAACCGTTTTCGAAACAACTTAAAACAAACACCCAACTGTGAACTCGCTCAACATTATTGTTGACTCGTTACTACATGATTTGCAGGTCTATAGGTACTTAGCTGGAGCTTGCATGGGGAAGAGTCGTTGTGGGACATGGACAGCTGTGTGCCATGTTAAACTTTGAAACATTTAAACTTATGTTTTGGTTTTAAACTTTATGCTTCCGCTTGCAACTTAAACTATGTTTGTTTGGACACCAATTGTATTGGTTGGACTTTTATAATTACTTACTTGCTTGTTCAATATGATTGGTGGCTTGATCCTGGTCAGTCACGCCTCCAAGCGGTGATACTCCGCAGGTGGATTTTGGGGGTGTGACAATAAGGATCTTCGTACTCAGTATTGGTGGCCTGGTATGAAGAAAGACATTGCCTTATACGTTTTTTTTTTTGGGTAAGTGTTACCCCGGTTAAAATTTATTTAACACAAACCACAAAAAACAAGTGAGGGCCTAACATGAACCCCCAGTTCTCAAACATGACATGCCACATTTGAGTTCAACAAGCAACAAAGCAAACAAATAAAACCAATCACACAGGATTAAACTATACAAAAACACACGACAAAACACTTAGCCACAGTCATCATCATCCATCAACAACCCGCGAGGTAAGCTCCATAAATGTAACACTCTCGTCGCCTGAACTGATCTCTTGAACTTCATGGAATGTAGCTTCATCCGGACAGTGTTCAGAATCACCTCTATTAACTGACTTTCATTCCTCTTCTTACTAGAGAACAATCGCTGGTTTCACTCTTGCCATACAAAATAAACTACCGCACCAACCACTAGACGTCCAACAATATGAAAAACCTTCTTCGAACCCGCATGCTGAACTAAGTGATCATATATCGCGTCCCAAGAGGAGTCAATATTTCCCATATCCACTTTATCTCGAACACCATGCCATATCTGAGAAGCGTATAAACAATCAAAGAAAAGATGATCATGAGAATCTGGCCCAGACGTACACAAGGAACAACACATGAGATTAAAATTCATATTTCCCGAGGAACACCATTTCCTCATAACATCCTGTGTCTTTAGTTTCTTGTTTATAAGCAGCCACAAGACAAACGAATGCCGAGGAATAGCTTGAGAAAACCACACGATATTGGCCCAAGGAACCACATTATGATTAATCCGAATCTCCTCCCAAACCATCGAAGTTCCATAGTCTACAACTGAGCCCGAACTGGATCTCCACACCACCCTATCCTGCATATTAGGATTCAAGTTAATAGCCCTCATGTTTTGTAAAGCCGGATATCGCTGAACCCAAACATTCGGCCACCTCCATCCTCCAAATTCCCACAACTCAGCAACCTTAGTTTGCATACCAAACCCAGCATTAGCAAGCATCCTAAGAGTTAGAAAGGAAATCAACGGACAAGCATCATCCCAGATATCAAACCACGCTAGAGTTTTATTACCATCACCAATTTTCATCCATATATGCTTTCGAATAATTGGGCGAAGTTGCAACATTTTCCTCCAGCTCCATGCCACATTATTTCTGACCGGAACATCCTAGAAACTCCTATCACGTAAATGATACAAATGAATCCATTTAACCCACAAGGATTCTCTACATGTTAGGATACTCCACACATGCGAGACCATAAGAGCATTATTCATATCCAAGACCCTGCGAATACCCAAACCTCCTTCCTGTTTCGGGAAACAAACTTTACTCCACTTAACTTTAGCTTTTCCTCTAATACTATTACCCTTAGCCCAAAGAAAACGTCTCATTTTTTCCTCTAACTCCATAACAACACGCTTTGGTAATATAAAGACCGAAGCCCAGTAAATATGCATAGATGATAAAACTGACCGGATTAGCTGGAGCCACCCTACAAAAGACAAAGTCTTCGCTTTCCAATCTGTAATTTTTGCCTCCATGTTCTCAACAATCCGCTTGTAGTCACTGTACACGAGCCTTGTTGTAATGAGAGGGACCCCTAGATATCGAACTGGCAGGGTACCCTCTTCAAACGGCATGAAGCTACGGATGAGACCCTTCACACTATTCGAGACATTAGCAAAGTAAACAGTACTTTTGGTCATGCTTGGAACCAACCCCGACATGCTCTTGAAAAGATTTAAAGAATCCATAATGACTTTAGCCGAATTCTTATCCCCTCTCGCAAACATAAAGATATCATCAGCAAAACACAAATTTATAATCCTTTGCTTTTCACATTTATTGTGAAATCTGAACTCCAAAGACAAGTCAACTTGTTTTTGCAAAATTAAGGTTAGAACCTCCATAACCAACGTAAAAAGGTACGGAGAGAACGGGTCACCCTACCTCAACCCCCTTTTTCCCTTAAAATATCCATAAAGATTGCCATTCAATCCCACAGAAAATGAGGTAGTCGAGACACAAACCATAATCCAAGTAACCATCTTCGAGTGAAAACCGAAACCCAGGAGAATCTGCTTCAAGAAATTCCAATCTACTGTATCATAAGCCTTCTGAATATCCACCTTAAACGCACACCTTGGAGGCCCATGATTTCTATGATAATTATGCATTAATTCCTGGGTTAGGAGGATATTATCAGAAATCCTCCTCCCTGGAACAAAAGCCAATTGGTTTATATTCACAATGTCCGCCAAACCCTCTTTAATCCGATTGGTGAGTATTTTACTAATACATTTATATAATGTATTACAGCATGAAATAGGTCTATAATCCGAAATCGAAGCAGGTGTGCTCACCTTCGGAATCAGCGAAAGAATGGTATGATTCAGCTCACGTAAAAGTTTGCCATTAGAGAAAAAATCCTGCACAGCCAAACAAACATCCTTCCCAGTAATTTCCCAGGTTTTCTTAAAGAAAACCGAAGTGTATCCGTCAGGGCCAGGCGCTTTATTCCCAGCAATTGAGAACATAGCTCTCTTTATTTCGTCTTCCGTCACCGCACGAACCATACTACTAGCTTTATCAGAATATAATATATTCCGAAATAAATCTGGAGTAGGATGCAACGAAATATTTCCCATAGTGCCAAAAAAATTTGAGTAATGGTCAACCATAACCTGAGAAACCGATCCCCCCTCATGCAGCGTTCCATTCCCGTCTCGAATAGAAAAAATGCGGCTTCGATGGTTCTTAGTTTTGACAACATTATGAAAGTATCTAGAGTTCGAATCCCCAACCTCAAGCCAATCAACCTTGGATTTTTGTTTCAGAAACAACCCTTCATCTCACACCGCATCCTTGTATTGTTGAAGTAATTGGCCATGTTGACTTATTAAATCTCCATTTAGAGGGTCCCCATCAATACCAAACTGACAATCATCCAACTCTTTTCGCAAATTTATAACATTCTGATGCAAATTGCCTTGTTGATATAAAATTTTCTGAAGCGGAACTTTAAGCAACTTCAACTTCCGAACAACCTGAAACATATGATACCCATCAACATTTGTACACCAAATACGCTGCACTTACTCCAAAAAACCACGCTTATCAGCCACTAAGTTGACAAACTTGAAGGGCTTTGGCTTTTCCCTAGAAATATCAGGCAACTTTAAGATACACGGGGCATGGTCCGAAACCCTATAAGGGTGAAAATACGTAGCTACGTTTGGGAAAACATCTACACAATGGATGTTACACATGATACGATCAAGCTTCTTAAAGATAATCCCACTATCCTGTAGCTTATTCGACCATGTATAATGAAGGCCCGAACTATTAATATCGAACATCTCTAGCTCATTAACACACTCCTTGAATTCTCTGTTCCCGATATGAAACGTGGAAGACCCTACACTTGCATCCTCATAAGAGAGATGCGCGTTAAAATCTCCCATCATAACCCAAGGTTTATCTCTCATGAACGACCGGTGAACAAGTAAGTTTTGCCACAAATCCCTTCTTTTCTTGTAATAGTCATCCGCGTATACAAAAGAAACGAAAATAGATTTCTGATCTAGCTTAAACATCACCTGAGTATGCACCACTTGATCCGTTTGAGCAAGAATCATCACATCCACAACATTAGCATCCCAGCCTACCAAGATTCTAGTACCCTTGCTACAGAGAGCCGTGTTCGAAGCCCAACTCCAAGACCGACAAACCTTTTACAAACCTCATAAACCTTTGAAGAGTCCACATGAGTCTCCATAATCGCACAAACATGCAAATGATTATCCACCATCACCTGTCAAACCTCCTTCTGTTTAAGGGGGCGGTTCAACCCCCTTATATTCCACGAAGCTATGCTACCCATGGGCACCACTATCTCCGGGTGTGCTTGCACCCTCAGCCCCTTGATTCACCTGCTTCTTCTCCAAATAATTTGGAATGTCAGCCAAAAGATCATCTATACCCACTTCATCCACAATTACTTCTTCCACATTAGTATTTTTAGATTTATCACGAGTGGGTTTAGCCGTTTGAATCTTTTCCGCTGCTCTATTAAGTTGTCTATTTCTAGCATCTAAGTTGACACCATCAGATTCTTCGCCCAGCACATGAAACGGGTTGGAAGTTGAGACCTGGTTTTCGGATTGCACCCTACCATCAGATTTAGTTTTCTGTTTTACTATCGGTCTGTAAACAAACTTCTGTTTCTGATTATTAATATGCACACCCGAATTACTTCCTTTTTTGACTTTTTTAGCATCCTGAAAAACCTCCTGACCTTTAACAGCCGGCTCAGCACCCGCTTTTGCACTCTTTGGACATGAGGCATCATCATGCCCAAAAACACAGCAAGAAGAACATCTCAATGGAACCCAGTCATATTCCACTTTAATTTCTGACTTTGAAAATCCTTTTCCATCTAGAGATGGAATAGCCATCATGATACTCTTTTTTAATTCCATACTCGCATGAACATCTATCAAAGCTCTAGCAAAACTACTTATGCCCCATGATTCAGCACACATTGTCGCCGTATACGAATCCAGCATCTTCGGTGTACCTATTTTCGAAGCTACAAGACTTAGTCCATCCTCTGTAAACGCTGCCAATGGAATATCATACATCTTGACCCAAACCGGAACAGTTGTGATGTCCTCCTTCTCTACTGTAACAGTGGGTGACCACTCTTTCAGTATTATCGGCACATTCCTTATCATCCAAGGACCATCTTCTAACAATTGATCAATTCCGTTTTTTGTCTTGAACTTAAAGAAAAAGAATCCCTTAGCATTCATCATCATTTTCGTTAAACCATACTTTACCCAATTCTTTTTAGCGAAATAATCAACCATTGGAAAAGCAAGCCTCTTTCCCAAAAAATACCCATATAACGTGTGGACATACCTTTCTGAAACCTGCTTAACCGATGATAACGGGATGACAACATCTGCCCCTTCAAAAGTTTCATCCGATTCAAGAGTTCGGAAATTTACCTTAGCCTCCGACTTCTTCCTTTGAACTACATTAGCAAAAGAGAGAGTCCCGTGACCCTTATCATCCATATTTCCCTTTTGATCCCTCGACGAAGACTCCCCAGATGTAGTAAAAAACAATTCACTATCCTGAATCCCCATATCCGATGACCGCGAGTTCAGATTAGTGGATTTACCAGCATACAGATTTTCCACAGGTTTAGAAATACTTGTCAAACCATCCAAGATCGATGCATTCGACGTAGAATACATACCTCTCCTCGGCAACAATGGATTTCCTTCAATATTAGTAACACGTAATCCAATCCCACGTACTGGTGCTGTTCCAGGTGTAGACTCCAGATCATCAACCACAGGTTCATTCATGTTATCAGTTTCAGCAAACGGTAAAGGGTACCCATCTTGATCAACTAATGACGGGTTCAACTGACTAATTGGGATGTTACTCCCTGTATTTTTATGTTCATTCATTAAAGAGTACTCCACTCTCCCTATCTCAATGAAAGACAAGAAACCATGCAACTCAGATTACGTCTCCAAGCACAGAGAAAACGAATGCCAACAAACAAACCAAAAGAAAAAAAACCCTAATCCTTGAACCTTAGCGCCGATTCTCAATCGTTAACTGATTAAACCAGTGTATCAATCTAGCTAAATTAATCTCAGTTAACCGCAATCAATAACAACCAATCTAATAGGTTAGGATTTCAAAACAGATTCTAAGGCGGCGATAAAAGCAAGAAACGAAACAAAAACCCTATTTTTAAATTGATCACTATTGTTAACAAGTTCGTTATAGAAATTTTTTTTTTTGGGTAAAGGGTTACCCCGGTGAATTTTATAAATAATCAAAGAATACCACAAGTGTATCAGATAGGATACACAAAGCTAGACTTGGCATACCAAGACTAGGACAACCAGAAAAAAAACACAACCAACGAAACTGACACAAACTAAGACAACCAAGAAACAAACAAAGCCAAGACTACACAAGATCGACTCAAATCATCTAGCCCGCGCCTGTGTCATCTTCAAGCATAGTAATCTTCCACCTCCTCATCATCCTTGTATGGTTCGCATCCCCGGTAGACTTGAATCCCATCACACGTAATCTAATTATGTTCACAATTCTTTCAGTCACCATAGAAACACTGCTTTGATTCAGTGTAAAAAGACGAGCATTTCTTTCCTGCCAAATGAAATAAGTTGTAGTAGCAACTACCATTTTGCACAGAATGTGGTCAATCTTCCTTGAGTTAGCATGATGAATCAACCAATCCATAACGGACTCCCATGTATCATTTACATTACTCATATCAACCTATACTTAACATTGTTCCACACTTGAGATGCAAATGTACATTGGAAAAACAAATGGTCCCTTGAGTCACGATCATACTTGCAAAGTGGACAACATAACAACCGAAGATTTGTTTCACTTCCTACTTCCCAAGCCTGCAATCGGTCCTGTGTTCTTAACTTATTTTTAATGACGAGCCACATGTGAAAAGAATGGCGAGGAATGCATTGAGCGAACCAGATCAGATTTGCCCAATTAACAATAGGATTACGATCTCATATAGAATCCCATACTTCTCTTGAACCGAACTGGCAAGGTTTACCCTCCAAATCTTTCCATATTAAAGTGTCTTCCATGTGATGATCGAAACTTGGAATTTCAATATTGTTTAAAACCGGGAAAAGATCAAGCCAAGCTTGCGGCCACTTCCAGTGGCCGTGATCATCAACAAGAGCGCTCACAGAGGATTGAAGAGTAAAACCTGCATTAGCAATAACCCGAGGAGAGATAAACGAGTTTAAAGGGCTGTATTGACACCAGTTGTCGCTCCATGCGTTCGTTTGAACTCCACTTCTAATCTTTTTCCATATAAAAGGCAAGACAAGGCTGCGAATGGACATGATTTTCCGCCACCCCCAACTTAAGCTTCCCCGGCTAGGAATATCCCATAAGGTTGAAACCTTTTAACTTGTGGGAATTAATCCATTGAACCCATAAAGAGCGCCTGTTACTAACAATACTCCAAATGTGCTTTGCCATGAGAGCCTTATTCATATCAGAAATATTTTTTATGCCAAACCCTCCTTCCTCCTTAGGTAAACAAACCTCTTTCCAAGAAACTTTAGCATGAACTTTGCCTTGAGAACCCGCATTCCATAAGAAATGCCTCATTCTTTTCTCGAGCTCCTTTATAATACGAGATGGGATAATAAAGACAACAGCCCAATATATATGCAACGATGAGAGAACTGAGTTTATTAACTGAAGGCGGCCAGCAAACGAGAGTGATTTAGTCATCCAGTTGTCAATTCTGTTATCCATACGCTCCACCAAAATATTGCAATCACTAGACTTCAACCTGGACGAAATAAGGGGCACCCCCAAGTAGCGAACAGGCAAACTCCCCTCTTGAAATGGCATAATTTGAAGGATCTCCTGTCTAACCTGAATAGGAACATTCCCAAAGAAAACAGTGCTCTTTGACGGGCTAGGAACAAGACCTGAAACAACAGTAAAACTTCGTAACACTCCGTTGACTTTCCGAATAGAACCGACATCACCATGCACAAAGATGAAAAGATCATCAGCGAACGAGAGGTTGATTATCTTTTGTTTAGCACAATGGGCATGATACTTGAACGAACTAGCTTGAGCCGCTCTTTGAAGCATAGAAGAGAAGACCTCCATGATGAGAGTAAAAAGATATGGAGACATCGGGTCTCCCTGTCTAAGGCCACGCTTACCACTAAAATATCCATGCAGATCACCATTAATATTTAAAGAATAAGAAGCAGTCGACACACATGTCATTATCCACGCCACCATTTTCTGATGAAATCCAAAATGTTTGAGTGCATCCTCCAAAAAAGACCAGCTAACAGTGTCATATGCCTTCTGAATATCAATTTTAAACGCACATCTAGATGGGCCTCTATGAAGATGATAGTTGTGCATGAGTTCTTGGGTCAAAAGAATGTTGTCAGAAATCCTTCTCCCGGGCACAAAAGCAGACTGATTGATACTAATTAGTGACATCAGACTGTCTTTAATCCTGTCTGTTATGATTTTGCTAATGCATTTATACAAAACGTTGCAACAGGATATAGGCCGGTAATCCAGAACCGAATCTGGAGTATCTTTCTTTGGAACTAGAGCCAGGATAGTATGATTTATTTGCTTCAGAAGTTGACCATTTTGAAAGAAATCCAAAATGGCATTCGTAACATCATTACCTACTATATCCCAAGCCTGTTTGAAAAACGCTGACGTATACCCATCTGGACCAGGCGGCTTATTTTCACCAATGCTAAACATCGCATTCTTGATTTCCTCTCGAGTAACTTGTCGAACCATGTGATCTCTAGCACTTGCATCAAGAGAATTAAGAGGAAGATTGACCCAATCTAGCCTATCTACCCGATGTTCGGTGCCCAGGAAAGTTGCATAATGGTCAACTAAAGCAGCCATAATACCGTCTCCTTCATATCTTGTACCAGTAGTATCCGTTATGCTATGTATCTCCCCTCTAGCATTTCGACTTTTCACAACATTATGAAAGAATTTAGTATTAGAATCCCCCACATAAAGCCATTCAACTTTGGACTTTTGTTTAAGATAACATTCCTCATCATAAGCAGCCGATTGGAACTCATTGAGACAAAGGGTTTCCTGTTGCCGAAGAGAAGCATTCAACGGGTCCTGATCTATCAGATTATGTATATTATCCAGTTTAATACAAAGCTCCGACACCTTTTTATGCAGGTTCCCTTGAAGAAACAACAATTTTCTTAAAAGCGACTTCAAGTTTTTTAGTCTTTTCATGACCGAAAACATCATAAAACCATCAACCTTCTTCATCCACTCCTACTCTACATACATCCAAAATTCAGGTTTAGCAGTTAAAAAATTAGGGAACTTGAAAGGCTTATGTTTCTTGTCAACATGACTTGAAAGCTTCAGGATGCACGGAGTGTGATCCGAAACACGGAAAGGGTGATACAACACAAAAGCGTCTGGAAATAAATCTAGAAAATTTATGTTCCCCATCACACGATCGATCTTCTTTAACAAACCCACCCCATCCTTAGGCTTCTGGTTCCATGTAAAATGAAGACCATGCCCCTTCAAATCAATCAACTCTATGAATTTAATACACTCATTAAATTCACGAGTGCCAATGGAAGTACTAGACGGCCCATAGAGAGAGTCTTCGACATGCAGAATTTCATTGAAATAACCCTTTATAGACCAAGGTTTGTCATGACAGAAACTCTTATGCATACACAAATTATCCCATAACTGCCTTCTATCTTGGTAAGCATTCTTGGCATAAACAAAAGAACAAAAGAAAGCCTTCTTATCATTTTTTGTTTGAATCTGAACATGAATAACTTGATCTGTTTGTGCTAAAACCATTAGATCTACCACCGCTTCATTCCAACCCAAGATAATCCTAGTACCTTTTTCACACAACCCACCATTAGAAGCCCAACTCCAGTTACGGAAAACATTCTTACATACCTTTGCGAGTTTAGAGACGTCCACATGAGATTCAAGCAAAGCACAAACATTAATTTTATTTTCAGACACTAATAACCGAACCTCAGATTGTTTCAGGGGATGGTTCAGGGCCCTAATATTCCATACCATGATGCTACCCATTGACTGTTATACAAAACTCTAATCACAGACTGTTATACAAAAGATCACAAGAAAAAACTAGGGTTTCATGAGGAACAAAAATCGCCCCAAGGAGAGAGAGAATAGGGTATCACTCTTCGCCAGATTGTTACATTGCCTTATACGTTTCAAAATGCCTTACTTGTCTTAAGGTTAAGGCACATCAACATCCTTCTGGTTTATTGGAGCAACCAGAGATTCCAGTTTGGAAATGGGAAAACATTGCAATGGATCTTGTTACCAAACT
The DNA here is from genome assembly GCA_030545235.1 of Helianthus tuberosus. Classification (NCBI taxonomy): domain Eukaryota; kingdom Viridiplantae; phylum Streptophyta; class Magnoliopsida; order Asterales; family Asteraceae; genus Helianthus; species Helianthus tuberosus. The sequence goes on along the minus strand of JARYGA010060842.1, from coordinate 12,961,167 downwards.
TCCACGCACAAAGAGAGGTCATGATGCCATCTGGGTAGTTGTTGATCGTCTTACAAAATCAGTGCATTTCTTGCCGATCCATGAGGATCTATCTGCTGACAAGCTTGCAAAAATCTATGTGGATGAAATTGTATCTAGACATGGTGTTCCTTTGAACATTATTTCTGACAGAGATGCTCGATTCTCGTCTCGTTTTTGGAGAACCATGCAATCTGCTATGGGGATCCAACTTAATCTGAGCATAGCTTATCATCCACAATCAGATGGCCAAACGAAAAGAACAATCCAGACTTTGGAGGATATGCTTAGAGCTTGTGTGATCGATTTTGGTGGTAGTTGGGATTCGTATCTTCCATTGATTGAATTCTCCTACAACAACAGTTATCACTCCAGCATCAACATGGCTCCTTTCGAGGCTCTCTATGGTCGAAAATGTCGTTCACCAGTCTGCTGGAATGAGATCGGTGAGGCTCAGCTTACTGGACCTGACCTTATTCTAGAGACAACAGATAAGGTTAAGAAAGTTCGTGACAACCTTCAGACAGCTAGAAGCCGTCAAAAGAGTTACGCGGACCGACGACGCAAGCCCTTAGAATTTCAAGTCGGTGATCGTGTATTACTTAAGGTCTCACCTTGGAAAGGTGTGATCAGATTTGGAAAAACAGGAAAACTTGCACCTAGATATGTTGGACCATTCAAGATCGTCGAAAGAATCGGTAAGGTAGCCTACATACTTGAGTTACCTCCTGAACTTGGAAACGTTCATCCAACCTTTCACGTGTCCAACCTCAAGAAGTGTTTAGCTGATGAGAACCTCCACATACCACTTGATGAAATTCGTGTTGATAACACGATGCATTTTGTTGAGAAACCTGTGGAAATCATGGACCGTGAAGTCAAGTGGCTTAAACGCAAGCGCATTCCATTGGTTAAAGTTCACTGGGAATCTAAACATGGACCAGAGTTTACTTGGGAACGTGAAGATCAAATGAAGGCGAAATATCCACATCTATTCTCACGAGTTTCCTCTAAACAAATTTCGGGACGAAATTTCCACAAGTAGGGGAGACTGTGACACCTGTGCTTGTAATAATTGTAAACAGTTCAGTTATTAATAAAATAATGTTATTTAATCCCAATGTTTGTTTGTTTATGTTTGACATTTTTCATGTTTTGGTTTTTGTTCAATTTCAAACTCTATATCGTTTTCTTGAGAGTTATATGCAAACTGGTGGGTAAACGTAATCAGTTAAATGCGACAAAAACTCCGGAACATCAACATATGCTTAACATACCTTAAATAACCTTTACATAACTTAGAAATAAGTTTCAAAGGCTTTGGTATGGCAAAATCAAGCTTATTCACTTATAGGGACTAAAATCGACAAACTGCGAAAGTACGCCGATTCGTACTGTAACAAACATTCCGGAACATGATCATAAGTTAAACATACCCTAAATATCCTTTACATAGCTTAGAAATAGGCTTTGAGGGGTTCGGTATGCTAAAATAAACTTTATGCTTATTCAGGGACTAAAAGCGTCAAAAAGTGCATAAGTTTGCATTTTCTCGTATAACTTACATTCTGAATACATCCGGACATCCAAAAATTTATGTAATCATTAAAAAATTTTATTTTAGTGATTGGCATGATAAAATTCCATTTGTCGATTAATTTGGATTGTTTTTCGCGTCCTTTCGTGTTTCGTCGTAATTAACCGAATATCGTGATCGTACGACCAAACGAACCGACATCCGGCATATTTTTGAACATGTTTCATGTCCACTATGTTTAGGCATCATTGTAGGGCCTTGAAGTTGGCTTAACGGGCCTCAAATGAGTCAAAATGGGCCTAAATCAACTGCAGGGACTGAAACTGTAATTATATAAGCTGTTTGCTGATCTGTGCAGTCCAGGCGACCCGCGTAGACCTTCTTTGGGTCTTACGCGAGGCGTCTAAGCCCATCAGATCTGCAGAAATCTTTTTTCTAGTTGTTCCAGCTGTTTTGATCACTTGTAAATGGTATTCTAACATTCTATGAGCCATTTTAAGGTGCCCATGGTATTGCAAAACCATGGGTGCATGTGTACGGTGGAGATCGAAGCATGTTTTTCAAGAAACGATCCTAACGGTCTTGGTTTTCCTATAAATACCCCACCCCCTTTGCACTTGAAACCCACATTTAATCAGATTTTTTCCTAAGTTGAAGGATAAAACCTTCATACCTGGGAATTATTAGATCAAAATTTCCATTCTTGGACCCGTTGTAAGTATTCTTTTGTTCTTTTACGCGTTTTTAGCGTAAAAGTCAAACTTTGTTTGACTTTCTGCATTGACCAGTTTATGGTCAACATGAAGTTTGTTTGAACTTCATAACGTGAGCGTAATCACGATGGTTTTAGTCTCTTATGACTATACCTACTGATTACCACGTTATCTAGGCTTAGTAACGAGTCGTAGTTTCGGCCAAAATGCGTATTCTTGCGTATTTTGTAACCAAACTACTTTTAGGTATCAAGACCCTTTGTTTTGATACCTACTTGTTTTCAAACCTCGTTAAACATGTTCTAACATGTTTAACTCGTCACTTTTAGATTTGTGCTTATATAGGGTCGTAAGGTAAGCGATATAATCAATCGCTTAGACTTTCGAACCCGACCTGTTTGGTTGATCATTAGGATCCGACCAAACACATTAGGTGATCATAGTTGTATAGGGAATAACCTTCCGAGGTTATACCTCATGGTCACGTCGTTTAGTTAGTTGTATGATAGGTAGTTTATATGCCTTAGGAAAATTTCCAAAATGCCCTTTTTACGCCAAAATTCATTTTAAGCATATGTAACAAAACTTTTGACATCTAAACTGATTTGGCAACATTATTAGACATGTTAAGGCATATTTTACTTATCATAGGACTAGTTAGGCAGTCCAAACGCGTTTTACGTGAACGACGCGTTAAAGTAGCATAAGCTACCTAAACGGGTTGTAATCATTTGGTTTACGAAACCACATTTTATCCGATCCTCCGATTTAGGTCCGTTTATTTACATAGCTACCTATATTAGGTGCCGTTTGATTCCGTGATCTTTCTAGCGTTGCTTGGTGGTTATCTAAAGACTATTGAGCAATCTCAAGTGAGTACATAGACCCCTCTTTTACTGTTTTTCAAACGTTTTGGGGTGAAACACATGTGCCTACTTGTTACTTTCGTGCTTTTCATGCTTTTACATCATATGCTTGTTATGTTCATTAGTACACTTATAGTACATGATTTCATTGTGTTTTTGCTATGTATGTCCACTCATTGCATACCCAGTACATCGTTTTACATTACATTTTATGCTATGTATGTCCATTTAGTGCATACTTAGTACATCGTTTTACATTACATTTCACGCTATGTATGTCCATTTAGTGCATACTTAGTGCATTGTTTTACATTACATTTCACGCTATGTATGTCCATTTAGTGCATACTTAGTGCATTTGTTTTACATCACATGCTTACATTTTGGTATGACATTTGGTTTGTTTAAATGGGACAAAAATATGTTCATTAACATTGGCCATGCCGTTCGTTAGTAGGTAGTGGTACCATAGGAATTGACAACTCCCGTTTCTGACATCCTAGGTATGTTTGGATGGAAGGAATGACCGAATTCGATACACATAACTCAGATAAACCTTTAATTTGTTTAAGGGTTTGTCGCCATAGTCTCAAGGCTTGAATGTGTGCATTTTTACTATACCGCATAGATGTTTGTATCAGTATAGCATGCATTTATTCCACAAAACATAACATTGATTTAAACTATGTTTTACTTCAATACCTTGTTTTACCTATGGTTTAGTTGATATATTTCACTTACCATACTTGACATTTGTTTACACATTACATGATTTACATTTGACATAAACATTTTGACGTTGATATACACATTACATGAATTACATTTTGACAATAGACAATTATTTACACATAAACATTTGACAATTGGTTTAAACAAGACAATTTGGTGGTTTGTTTGGGTAAGTGATTTAAGTAACGAGGCGTGTGTAATATGATGAAAGCATGGTGGATACGCCGCTGGTACTTCCTATATATAAGTGCTTTTATGATATTACATATCGTAGCATTGTTTAAATCATTTCAATTTAGACTTATAACATTTTACATAAATAACACATTTTTCACAAGACATTGTTTTACAAAACAGTTTGTTTTATACAACTCATTTTTACTTGGTTACTTAATTAACCACACATCATTCTTTTATATAATCTGATTTCTTATCACATTTTCATATGATTTATAAAAGAAAACACTTAACAAGATTCATGACCAAATTTTATTAAACATTTCTTAAAACCTAAGTCATGAATCCTATTTTCACAAAACCTATGTATCTCACAGGCATTTTTATGCTGACGTACCTATTTTCACATGTGTTTTCAGGAGCTGGTGCATAGGCTTGATTCAGGATACACTAGGGTGGACTCGGGCCTTAGTGACATAAAAGAAGCAAGATTAGTTTAAATAATGTTATGTACTCTTGTTTCTTTCGTTTAAGACAATGTAACTCTCATGTTTGATAAATAAAACATTACTTTAATTACCATGGTTGTGAAACAATAATTCTGTTAGAACACTCCCCGACGTTTCCGCCACGTTTTGTTGTTTTACGTGGTCGGGGTGTGACAAAACCTGCGATTCAAGTTGCGATGCGATTAGCAATAAATAGATTAGCGATAAACTATGATTATTAGCATTTACTCCACATAATACAACTAAAGTACATAATTTAAAGACATCGGTTAACAAGTCAAAGAGTACAATCAATAATTAAGCAAGGAGTGACAGATCGCATTTAGCAATCTTTTCTTCCTTTGACTTTGACTTATATTTTGACTTCAAAGACGCGGGTTGTTACACTACTAATCAAAGTCATGGTGGGTACAAAGGAAATCACCCCAAGTGCAACCGTTGTAACTTGCACCATAGCGGACCGTGTAACAAGAACCACTGCCAGAGATGCAACAAGCCAGGCCATGCAGCAAAGGATTGCAGGAGTCCGTATCCTGCGAGTCAAAATCGACAACAGCAACCCGCCCCGCATAACCAGAACCAGCAGCAGCAACAACATGGTAACAACAGGGGGTGTTACCACTGTGGTGCAGAAGGCCACTTTAAAAGAAACCGCCCTCAACTGAACCAGAACCGCAACAACAACAACCAGGGCAACGGTACAACCACAGGAACAACAATGATGATAATGGTGCCAAGGGGCGTGTCTTCGTGATTGGTCAAAGAGAAGCAAGGAACGACCCCAATGTTGTGGGGTAAGTTTCTACTGGATGACTAATTTGTTTATGTTTTATTTGATTCGGGAGCCGATGCTAGTTATGTGTACTTAAGGGTTAGCCAGATGCTTAAGCGTACCCCGATCCCTCTAAACTCCAAGCATGTCGTAGAACTAGCGAATGATAAAAACCTTGAGGCCACACACATTGTCAAGGGTTGTAAACTCACTCTAGCTGGTCAGACTTTCTCTATCGATCTCATCCCCATCGTTCTTGGTAGTTTCGACGTTGTCATCGGGATGGACAGGTTATCCCAACATCGAGTGGAAATACTCTGTAAGGAGAAGATTGTCCGCATCCCTCGTCCTAATGACGAACCTCTCACTATTCATGGTGACAAGAGTGGTGCTGTTGTGGGCATCATTTTGTTTCTTAAGGCCCAGAAGTGTATGCGAAAGGGCCACACTGCCATTCTATCCCTTGTTACCGACACCTCAACGAAAGGGAAGAAGATTGAAGACATCCCGATCGTACGCGACTTTCCTGAGGTATTTCCTAAGGAATTACCTGGTCTACCGCCTCATCGCCAAGTCGAGTTTCAAATCGAGCTAGCTCCTGGAGCAGCGCCTATAGCTCGTGCACCTTATCGTTTAGCCCCAGCTGAATTTGAAGAATTGTCCTCGCAATTACAGGAACTTCTGGACAATGGTTTTATTCGTCCTAGGTCTTCGCCCTGGGAGCCCCAGTTTTGTTTGTCAAGAAGAAAGGCGGTACCTTCTGTATGTGCATAGACTAGCTCAACAAGGTGACCATGAAGAATCGTTATCCTCTTCCTCGCAGCGATGACCTGTTCGACCAGTTGCAAGGGTCGAGTTTCTATTCTAAAGTTGATCTGAGATCGGGCTATCATCAGTTGAGAGTCCAAGATGAAGACATCTCCAAAACAGCATTCATGACTCGTTACGGACACTACCAGTTTCTGGTTATGCCTTTCGGGTTGACAAACGCACTTGCGGTTTTCATGGACCTCATGAACCGAGTGTGCAAACCATACTTGGATAAGTTCATTATTGTTTTCATTGACGACCTCCTGATCTATTCTAAGAGCCAGGAGGAACACGAGCATCATCTGCGTCTTATTCTCGAACTTCTTCGAACAGAGCAACTCTACACTAAGTTTTCAAAATGTGACTTTTGGCTTCGTGAAGTCCATTTCCTAGGCCACGTAGTCAATGAAGATGGGATTCACGTCGATCCATCCAAGATTGACTCCATCAAGAACTGGCCTGCACCTCGAATTCCAACTAAAATCCGCCAATTCTTGGGTTTGTGGGTTACTACCGAAGGTTTATCAAGGATTTCTCAAAGATTGCGCAGCCTCCCACTACTCTAACCAGAAGGGTGTCACCTGTAACAACCCGACTTTTCGGATCGTTACCAATCACCGTTATTCTTTCGTAATCGCTTGTACTCCCGAGATTTCGATTTACGCAAATGGGTTTAAACTATATTTTTGACGCTTTTAAACGCTTATTACAACGCCTGATCACAATGCTTATTTTAACGCAGTTATCGCATTTAACGCTGTTTATAACACTTACTATTTAAACGCGTTTTATCGCATATTACATCGTTTGTTTAGACTAAACGCTAACGCAACGCAAACTCAAAATGCGGATTTACTTATTTTATGTGTGATTATTGTTTAAATGTTATGTGGCTATCAACACAACGCTTATACGCTTAACGCTTACTCGCAACTCAATTAAGCGCAACGCAACGCTTAACAAACGAAACGAAAGTTGGAAAACCGAAAAATGCAACTCGGCTGTCCGAATGGACATCCGATCGGATGGCCATTCAACCGGACAAGCCATCCGACCACATCGCCACTTACACCGACTTAACTCTCACCCTCACACTATAAATACCGCCGTACCCCCTCCTTTCTCTAATTTGACACTCTCATCCGCTCACCTGCACTCAGTCACTCTCAATCGCGTTTCAAGACTATTTTGTAAGCATTTCTTCTCAAATCTTGTACAATCCTCATCTCTAAACACTTCTACATCATCTTCTCCATCAAAATCACACACAAACACTAACTTTTCTCCTGAAATCTCTGATTTGGACCACTTGAAAATGGTTTTCACCCGTTTTGCCCCGGCAAAAGGTTAAGGAACACCATTTGATCGAGATTGGTTCTAGCTCTAAAGGATTTCACACTTTTAAACCTAATCATAACAAGATTTCAACACTTTTCAACTGTTTTCAACTTTTCTTCAACTTTCTACACAAAACCGATGGAATCTGGGCTCATTCAGACTCTCTACTCGTTCCTTATTCGAGAGCCGAGTTGAAAACGGATTTCCACCGGAGAGATGACCGATTAACGGGTTGAACATGGATCTTCATCAAGAACAGTAAGTTTGACCGAATGGGGTGAGACCATTCGATTGAATGAGCTAGGCTTGGTGTATTCCCATTGTTTGACACGTCGTCACGCCGTCTCCGTTAAACTTCAAACTTTTTACTTAGAAAATTTTACAAGATTTCGAATAACAGATCACTCACTCGAAAGGCCATCTGACCGGATGACCATCTGGCCAGGTGACCTGTCCCTTTATGATTTCCAATGTTTAAACAATTTGACTAAACTTCAAACTTTAACAACCTTACGAACAAACACACCTCATTCGAATGGCTATCCGTTCGAATGGTCATCCGCGCGGATGACCATCCGTCCAGATGACCATCTGCTCGAATGGAGGCTCATCTGTTCGGATCATCATTCGAACACTCTGTCACACCCCGGCCGCGTTAAAACAACAAAACCGCGGCTGAGATGTCGGGGAATGTCATAACAGAATCATTGTTTCACAACACATGGATTAAAGTTTCATTTTATTGAATTATTAAACGTTTAAAATTGTCTTAAAGTAAAACAAACAAGTTCAAACACATTGTTTTTCTTGTTTTATAGTCACTAAGGCCTCGTCTATTCCTACGTGAGCATGCATCCTAGTCATCATCAACATCATCAAACACCACCTAAAACATATGTGAAAATAAAGTCAGCATAAAAATGCCGGCGAGCACATAGGTTTTATGAGTGTGTCAGATTCATGGCTTGTATAATGTTGCAATATCTCGTATGACTACAGGAGTCGATAATTTGAAAATCGTGTTTTGAAAAGTGTTTTGTATTGCAATATGATTAACCAACTTAAAACAAGTTGGTTATAGATTATAAAACCTTGTTGCCATGAATTTTGACCCAAAACATTTGCTTTTGTAAACCAAGTTGTAAATCGTTCTTGTAATAAAACTCGTATGGTTTATATCATTTAGTAAACATCGTTGCGTGTCATCATTTGAAATTAATCGCCCAAGTGAACTAAATAACGTCACGGAATATAGTATAATAAAAGCACTTATATATAAGAAGTACCAGCGGCGTATCTACCATGCTTTTATCACATTACACCCATCCCGTTATCTAATCACATACCAAAAACCAATCGTTCAATTGTACTTGTTCTCAAATCGTTCGTGTTATCAAAACCAATCGTTCAAATCTTTCAACTCGTTCGTGTTATAAACCATCGTTCAATCGTTCAAATCGTTCATGTTTTAATTGTGAAAACTAACTTTTGGTCGTCTCATTGAATACATTCAAACCTGTGTTCTGACTCGTTCCAATCATTCAACTCGTATTAACAAACCACCAAAGGGTATGTTAACATTCACCAGGTTCTGTCTTTACCCACATTACCCCCATACATAACCATGGCGATAGTCCAATAACGGGATTTGTAAGATCCTATGGTACCATAACATACTACTGGTCAGCTTGATCATTGTTAATGAATGTCATTCGTGTTATGTATTAACGTACCAACAAGTTCGTTCACATTATTGAAATCGTTGTGTTTAATATAAACCATAGTATTTGTTTTGAAAACTCGAAATCGTTTAGCACATATGAATCACCCCAAAACAATTAAAAGCAGTAAAATAGGGGAACTATGTACTCACTTGAGATTGCAAGGTATCCTCGATTAAGTGAACTAACAAGCTCGGGCAATCAAGGAATCAAGTGGCACCTAGTATCGAATCACTATGTTAATAAATCGACACCTAAATCGGGAGATCAGGTAGAATGAGGTTTCGTAAACCAAATGAGTATTGGAACTCATGTGATATGGTTTAAAAAAGCCTACATTCTGATGCAGAACCTATCCTAAGTTCTTACGACCCGTTATGACCCGTTAAGGTAGTCCACACTACTTTTTTTTGGGTAAAAGGGTATACCCGGTGATTGTATTACTATCCAAAACAAATAAAAACAAGTAGACTGGCAGAATACCAATCTAGTTCAATAGTTTGACAGACCACACTAAAGTAAACGAGCAAAAAGCATAAAACAACCAACCAACCAAAACCCTAACAACTATACATCATGAGAATTTAAACTAGCTATTAGGATTAGGTGTTATGAACTTCATCCAAAGATGATATCTTCCATATCTTCAAAAGATCTGTCACCCGCTGATTCACCTTGAACTTGAACGAATGTAGTTTTAAACGAATTGTCTCCACAATAATCTCTTCAAGCTTCTCTGGCGGTCGCAACTGGTTATTGAAAAATCTGGCGTTTCTTTCTTGCCATACAAAATAAGCCATCGCCGCAATCACAAGTTTACGTATAACCCAAATAAGACGTTTGGATTTAGCGTGAGGAAGCACCCACGCCACCACATCCTCCCAATTCCCATCAAACTGGTTCATATCCATCTTCCTTCGAACTGAAACCCAAATCTGTTTCGAGTAAGGACATTCAAAAAATAAGTGGTCATGTGTTTCCAATCCTCGATTGCACAGAAGACAACACATCATATTGGCATTACCCATTGCGTTATACCATTGCTGAATTCTATCTTGAGTAGCTAGCTTCCTTCTACAAATCAGCCACATGAGGAACGAATGTCTTGGAATATTAAACGAAGACCACACCATGTTATACCAATTAACCCGTTGACCTGATCTTCGAAGAGAATCCCACGCCACCTTTGTAGAAAAAGGTTCCATAGAATCACCCTCTTTCTTCCATAAAATGGTATCAACTTTATGCGGATCAATAATGATCGGGTTAAGTTGAAAAAGAATAGGAAACATATCCCGCCAAGCATCCGGCCATATCCATCGATTATCATGAATCACATCCGCCACTTTAGAGTAAATAGACAATCCCTCTCGGTTCATCTGTCTAGTTGTAACATAAGAACTTAAAGGGCAGAGTTCACTCCAATTATCGTACCAAAGGAAAGTGCTCTCACCGTTACCTATTTTCGTCACCAAGAAATTCCTGACAACCGGGCGAATTTGGAGCAGCTTCCTCCAGCTCCAACAAACATTATTCTGAATCGGAATATCCCATAAGCTTCTTTCACGCAAATGGTACAAGTAGACCCACTCGACCCATAGCGATTTTCTTCGGGAGATGATGCTATAGATATGAGAAGCCATTAAAGCTTTGTTAACATCAGCAATCCGCCGAATTCCCAACCCACCTTCTTCCTTTGGCAAACAAACAATATTCCAAGACACTTTAGCTTTCCCTTTAATGAAATTGCCTTGACACCATAAGAAACTCCTTAACTTTTGTTCAAGTTGTTTGACAATACTAACCGGCAAAATGAAAACCGAAGCCCAATAGACATAAAAAGCTGATAACACCGAAATAATCAATTGAAGTCTACCCACGAAAGATAAGGTTTTCGTTTTCCAGTCCGTAATCCTTTTTTCCATTTTTTCCACCAACACCTTGCAATCCGAGTAAAGTAATCTAGAGGCAATTAGAGGAACCCCAAGATACTTTATCGGCAAAGTACCATCATCAAAAGGCATAATAGAACGAATAAAGCACTTAACTTGATTCGGAACATTACAGAAAAATGCCGTACTCTTTGAAAGACTCGGAACCAAACCCGACATATCCTTAAAACCATTAAGAGTATCCATAATAATCTTTACAGAATCAACTTCACCTCTCGAAAAGATAAATAGATCATCTGCAAAACATAAGTTAACAATCCGCTGCCTCTCACAACCTTTATGAAATCTGAAAGAAGAAACAGGCGATGTTGTGCGCTGGAGCATCGACGTTAAAACTTCCATTACAAGAGTGAAAAGGTATGGGGACATCGAATCTCCTTGTCTTAAACCCCTTTGACCTTTAAAATACCCAAATATGTTTCCATTAACACTTACTGAAAAAGATGACGACGTGATACAGTTCATAATCCAGTCAATCATAATCTCATGAAACCCATACCCCTTCAAGATTTCACCCAGAAACACCCAGTCCACTGTATCATACGCCTTTTGAATGTCTACTTTAAAAGCACATCTAGGGGATCCGATATTCCTGTGGTAATTATGCATAAGCTCTTGAACAAGGAGAATATTATCAGATATACGCCTACCCGGGACAAAAGCAGATTGGTTCAAACTGACCACCTTATCCAGACCCTCTAAAATTCTATTAGATAGAATTTTTGTAATGCACTTATAAATAACATTACAACATGATATTGGTCGATAATCAGTAACCCGACATGGAGAAGTTACCTTAGGAATAAGGGCGATAATAGTATGATTTACCTCTTGAAGCATGCGTTTCGAGGTGAAATAATCTTTAATAGCCGCACAGACTTCATCACCCACTATCGTCCAAGCCTTTTTAAAAAACGCCGCTGAATAACCATCAGGCCCCGGGGCCTTATTGTCGTCAATCGAATACATGGCTAACTTAATTTCATCATTAGAAACCTCACGAACCATATGAGCTGCCACTCGAGACTCCAGCACATTAGGGAATAAATCAGGAGTGGGTAACCGAGACACATTACCTTTCTTACCGAGGAAGTCGGTAAAATAGCTGACAAAAGCTATTGGGACATCATTCCCTTCGAAAATATTGCCTTCGACATCTCTAATAATATCAACATGACTACGGTGATTTCTGCATTTAAGAGAATTATGAAAAAATTCCGCGTTAGCATCTCCCGCCCGAAGCCACTCTACCTTAGCCTTTTGCTTTAAAAATCGTTCCTCATCAAGCAGCGCTTCTTGATACTTAGCTAATGCCGCCGATTCTCTTTGTCTAAGCTCCACATCAGCTGGGTTTTGATCCATATTTCTTTGCACTTCATCCAAAACATCCCTCAAAGTTTTAACTTTAAGATGCAAATTACCTTGCTTGTATAGGAAACTTCGAATGGGGTGTTTCAAAGCTTTAAGTTTTTTAACCACTTTAAACATTGGCACCCCATTAATATTCTTCCTCCATTCAGCCGCAACCATCTCCCCAAATTCTTTCTTGTACACAATAAAATTTGGAAATTTGAAAGGCTTAGGTTTTGTCATTTTCGTACCAGGAATCTTTAGAATGCATGGCGTATGATCCGAAATCCTAAACGGATGAAAAACAGCACAAGCACTCATAAAAGCATCTGTAAAATAAACATTAGCCATTACACGATCAATTTTCTTGAGAATACCAACTCCCTTTTTCGGCTTTTGATTCCATGTAAAATGGAGCCCCGAACTATTTACATCAAACACTTCAAGATTTTCCACACACTCTTTGAAATCACGCATACCAATCGAAATACTAGACGAACCCATGGCTGTATCTTCGAGAAACAAAGAGGTATTAAAATCTCCCATGATAACCCACGGCTTTTCCTTAACAAAATGTTTATGCAAACATAACGAATCCCATAGTTTCCGTCGTTCCATGTAATAATTATCCGCATAAACGAAAGAACAGAACATCGCTTTGTTAACATCTTTTAAGAGAAGCTGTGTATGCATGACTTGAGGCGTTATGGATAGAACCATAACATCTACAAAATCCGCATTCCAGCCCAAAATAATTCGAGTACCTTTAGTGCAGATATTACCATTAGAAGACCATCTCCACGATCGACAAATTTTTTGACAAACTCCCAAAAGATTAGACACATTGACATGCGATTCCAAAATAGCACACACCTGAATATTATTTATATTTATCACATTGCGAACCTCCCTTTGTTTCAGGGGCCGATTCAAACCCCTTATGTTCCAGCAAGCTATACTATCCATTAATAACCTTATCAGCAGGAGTGCTTGCCCCTGATTTTTCATTACCAGCTTGCAAAAAATCTGAAGTTTCATTAATCTCTATCACTTCCTCGTAATCAGTATCCTCCCCATCTATCGTGTCGCCAATAGAAACAAGACATCCAAACGTATTACCCAACTTGATACTACTCGAAGGAATCGACTTGTTAGCAACGGCCTGCCTGTCAGCTCTCAAAGACTCTATCCCAGAGGAAGTCGGCCGAGAATCAGGTTCATTAATAACCAGGTTACCTGTTTTCTTAATAGGCCTATACTCGAATTTCGTCTTTTCTTTAATCACAACCCCTTTCCTAGCAGCTTTCTTCTTATTCACCTCCGTGAATCTATCCCCGTCCACTTGTTCCTTACCCTTATTTTCATTGTTAGAATCTATCTTTGTTTCCTTCGGGCAATTTTCCTTTGTATGACCAAAGACACAACACGTTTTGCATCTAGGGGGAGACCATTCGTATTCAACTTTAACAGAGCTTAGTAAGAACCCACTACCTTCAACATTAGGAATAGCCACCGACACCATCTTTTCTAGATCCTTTGCAGCATCCAATTCAATCACGGCTCTAGCGTAGCTGCTACGACCCCAAGACTCCAAGCACATGTTAGTCGTCTCATTGTCTAGAAATTTTGGCGACCCTATCTTCGAAGCAATCAAACTTAGACCATCTTCTGTATATGCTACGAGAGGAACATCATGCATCTTCACCCATACCGGCACCTTCTTGAATTCCTCTTTTTTTATTTCAGTTTCAGATGACCAAGGTTTCAAGAAAATAGGTATATTCCTAATTAGCCAAGGACCTTCATGCAAAACCTGATTCATCCCTTCACTCATATCAAACTTGAAGAAGAAAAAACCTTTAGCATTCATCATACTCTTTTGAAGGCCATATTTTTTCCAACGTTTTTTAACAAAGTATTCTACCACTGGAAATGCTAATCTTTTACCCAGAAAGTAACCGAACAGAACATTACTGCACTTGTCTTGGACTTTTTTCACCGATTCCAATGGTATTGTGACATCTGCACCTCCATGTTGTTCCTTATTCTCAAGGAACCGGAAATTCACTTTGCTAGTTTTAACTCCACCTTTCAATTTATCAGCAAATGACAAGGTTCCTGTTATATCATTTAACGAAGTTGTGGCATCCTCTTTGGAAAAAGAGAATTCTGAAGTAGGGTTTGCATGAAACAAGTTCTCACACCCCTTTAAGCTCCACTGGTTTAGAAATAGCGGCCAACCCATCAATTACCGAAACATTATTTGTAGCAAAAATCCCCCTCCTGGGTATCATCGGATTACCCTCAATGTTAGTTACTCGCAGGTCGATCCCACGAACTGGAGCTGTACCCGGAGTACCTTCAGCATCTTCATTCAACATTCCTGATTGAGTATTTCGTAAATCATCTAGTTTAGGGTAATCAACCCCACTAGCATCTGTTTTTCTCTCCATTAGTGCAACAAATCACGAACCATGCAACAAAAACCACATGAATACACAATAAAACCAAGAACCGTCGCACCAGAAAAACCCTAATACTAAAACCCTAAATCTTATCTTCAAGCTTTAATCTATTAGCAGGATTCGTTTCAATCTAGCTAAATTAAACTCAGTTAACCGCGATCAAAACAGACCTGATAACAAATCAAGCAATCAGATAGAATAAAGAGCCGAGGAAAACAAGAAAAGAAAACCCTAAAAACCCGATTGATCTTGGAGATTATGAAGAATTGTACGTGGACACTAATCTAGGGATTAGAATCAGTTAACAATGCCCATAATCCTTAGATGAAAAGGGAGTTTAAGATCAAGAACAAAAGAAATCGCCAAAAATCGCCATTAGGGTTGGAGAGTTTTCCATGAAAGGTGCTGCGTTAACCTGGTGGAAAGCTAACATAGTCCACGCTACTTTAACGTGTCATTTGTGCAAAAGCGCATTCGGATAGCCTAACTAGTCCTATGACAAGTATTATATGCCCTAACATGTTTAACAACATTGCATAATCAGTTTAAGTGTCAAAAATTGTCACACCCCCAAAATGCCACCTGCGGAGTATCCCCGCTTGGAGGCGTGACTGACCAGGATCCAGCCACCAATCATATTGAACAAGCATGTAAGTAATTATAAAAATCCAACCAATACAATTGGTGTCCAAACAAAACATAGTTTAAGTTGCAAGCGGAAGCATAACGATTAAAACCAAAACAAAATATAAATTCAAATGTTTCAATGTTTAACATGGCACACAATTGTCCATGTCCCACAACGACTCTTCCCCATGCAAGCTCCAGCTAAGTTCCTATTGACCTGCAAAGCATGTGGTAACGAGTCAACAACAATGTTGAGCGAGTTCACAGTTGGGTGTTTGTTTTAAGTTGTTTCGAAAACGGTTTCCTTTAACTGGCATCCCTGCCGTGGGGGTTACCCCATAGTTGAAAACGTGTTTTGTTTAATCCCGTTCACTCTGGCTATCTAGCCGTAGGGGCTACCCCATGTTTAATTATCTGGCTTTTCGGCCGTGGGGGCTACCCCATGTATATACTACTAGACTCGTTACCATATCGACCACTGACTTTAGTCATGTTTATGTGCCCTTAGCGTCAATGTCTATCATCATTGACGTGCCCAGATCAATTAGTTCACGCCCGTCCTCTGCGGCATGGTGTGAGGCTTGTTCAGACCTAAATAGCGCTATCTAACTAATGACCTGTTCGCCATTGACCCGACGATTAAGTCGGTATAACAAGGAGGGACTTCATGATAGAGTTTTGGTCTAGTGAGATTTAAACTGTCCAAGAGGATGAGGAATTATATTTCTGAACCCGTACTGTCCTACCCAAGAAGGACGAGGAATCCATGTTCCTTAACCCATTCCCAACCCCTGGGAATCCCATGCTTTGTAGAAAGTGTGAACTCACCTTAGGTTAGCTCGACAGATAAAAGAAAGGTCAATCGAGCTGCTAGAGGTCAACCACGTCCTAACATGGTTACCATACAAGTCAGGTCTAGGTTCAAGAAGTGCACGTATGTTTACACATAAGCTAACAGGTTATGCACACGTATTGATCATGGCAAACACGTATTATCACGTTCCTCATGTTAGCGGATGATGATTGCGGTTAGCTAGTTTGTTTGCTGTGAGTTATGTTTCGCTTGTATAGCTGGTAGTTTGGTTGCATTTTGGTTTTACTCTTGTATGGCATGTCATACTTGAGAACTGGGGGATACTTTTGTTCCTCACTTGTTTTGTTTGTTGGTTGGTATAAAATTCACCGGGGTAACCCTTTACCCACAAAAAAAAAACATATCCGAACTTGTGCGATCAAAAGATTGGGCTCGCACAAGTTCAACAACCTTGTGCGAGTCACCCATTGAAGCCCAAGAGTACCCGGCCCATTAACTAGAAAGCCCAACACATCTATATACATACACACGGCCCAAATTAATAAACAGATAATCTATCTTGTGCGATCCAGTTGATCTTGTGCGACTAGGAACATCTTGTGCGACTGGACATGGGCTTTGAGGCCCAACAGTGTAACAGTTTTAAGTAGTTTGTGTGTGGCCCAAGCCTTGTGCGATCGGCACCATATTGTGCGATCCACAAGGTCTTGTGCGATCATGCAGAAGCTATGTTGTACACTGTGTTTAATCAGTTGCATTTTATGTCTTGTGCGACTGTGTTTTGCAACCAAACACTTGTGCGATTGAGCTCTTGTGCGATCAGATCAGGTCTTGTGTGACCTGATCTTGTGCGACCGAGAGAACTTGTGCGATTGGTTATATAATATCCGAAATCATGGCAATCAGTTACATCATTCAACAGTTTCCTTCTTTACACAATCAATCAACACAATTAACAGTTTTAGATCATGCAAATCATCGATCAAACAAGCATATTCTAACCGATTTCTCATGAACCCTAATTACGAATAACACATGAACAATAATCATCACACCTAAACATATTAACGTAGTACATATTCTTGACCACAACTCATCAATCATTCGAATCATGATACATCACAGCCGAATATCATAACATCATCAACTCTTATTTTGATCCATGAATACTACACTTGTGCCGATTTCATGAACATTAATTCTATTCGGTTCCTACCCATCTAAATCAACATCAAGCATATATCAAACCCTATAGTGGTAAAACAGTTTGTTCATACTATCAAATCCGAATAACATATATTCGATCATATAACAACATCTACCAAACCGAAATCAAACAATAACATAACACTAACCGGTTAAAGAATGGAACGAGGATTAATAAAGCTTCGAGAGAGATGGGATGTGGCTGCTTTCACACCCCGACCACGTAGAACATACAAAACGTGGCGGAAACGTCGGGGAGTGTTGTAACAGAATTAATTGTTTCAAATCCATGGCAATTGAAGTTTCGTTTTATTAATCAATCATGAAAGTTTACATTGTTTTAAACAAGAACTAAAGAGTACATAACATAAATTAACTAGTTCTTGTCTCGTTTTAAGTCACTAAGGCACAGGTCCGCCTAAGTATGTCTTAATAAGTCCTATGCTTCATCTCCTGAAAACACATGTGAAAATAGGTAGGTCAGCATAAAAATGCCTGTGAGATACATAGGTTTTGTGAAAATAGAATTCATGACTTATGTTTGAGAAAATGTTTAGTCATGAACCTTGTAATTTGCTTTGTCTTGTAAATCATTTGAAAAACGATAAGATCAGATGATATGTATAAATAAGAGAATAATGTATGGTTAAATGAATAACCATGTAAAATGAGTTTGTATAAGATAAGTTGTTTGTAAAACAATGTCTTGTGAAAAGTATGTTATTTGTATAAAATGTTATATGTCTCAAACTGAAATGATTCAAATAACGCTACGATATGTAATACCATACAAACACTTATATATAGGAAGTACCAGCGGCGTATCCACCATGCTTGTATCATATTACACGCCTCGTTACTTAAATCACTTACTCCAACCAAACCACCAAGATGTAATGTTTAACGATTGTAGAAATGTTTATGTATAGTCAAATGTCTATTGTCAAATGTAAATCATGTCAACAGATACAAATGGTTCACACGGTTCAACAGTTACAAACGGTTCATATAATCAAAGGGTTACGACGGTTCACATAGTCAAATAGTTACAACGGTTCAAAATGTAGTATAATGTGTTCATATGCTGGATGAGCATATGCAACAGAAATGCAATGTAAAACAATGTACTAAGTATGCACACAATGGACATACATAGCATGAAATGTAATGTAGAACGATGTACTAAGTACGCACACAATGGGCATACATAGCATGTAATGTAAAACGATGTACTAAGTACGCACACAATGGGCATACCGCACACAATGGGCATACATAGCATGTAATGTAAAATGATGTACTAAGTACGCACACAATGGGCATACATAGCATGTAATGTAAAACGATGTACTAAGTACCCACACAATGGGCATACATAGCATGTAATGTAAAACGATGTACTAAGTACACACACAATGGGCATACATAGCATGTAATGTAAAACGATGTACTAAGTACGCACAAAATGGGCATACATAGCATGAAATGAAATGAAATGAAATCATGTACTATAATGTACTAACGAACATAGCAGGTATATGATGTGAAAGCATGGAAAGCATGAAAGTAACAAGTAGGCACATGTGTTTCACCCCAAAACAGTTTGGAAAACAGTAAAAGAGGGGTCTATGTACTTACTTGAGATTGCTCAGAAGTCCTAAGATAACCACCAAGCAATGCTAGAGATCACGGAATCAAACGGCACCTAATATAGGTAACTATGTTAATAAACCGGACCTAATATCGGAGGATCGGATAGAATGAGGGTTCGTAAACCAAACGAGTATGGAGACTCGTGTAATATGGTTTGACAAAGCCCACATACTAAAACGAAACTTAACCTAAGTGTTTGTGACCCATTACGACCCGTTTAGGTAGCTTATGCTACTTTAACGCGTCGTTCGCGTAAAACGCGTTCGGAACGCCTAACTAGTCCTATGATAAGTAAAATATGCCTTAACATGTCTAATATGGTTGTTAAATCAGTTTAGATGTCAAAAGTTATGTTACATATGTTTAAAACGAATTTTGGCATCAAAGGGGTATTTTGGTAATTTACCTAAGGCATATAAACTACCTATCATACAACTACTTAACGAAGCGACCATAAGGTATAACCTCCGAAGGTTATTCCCTATATACTATGGTCACCTAATGTGTTTGGTCGGATCCTAATGATCGACCAAATGGGTCGGGTTCGAAGGTATAAGCGATTTATCAGATCGCTTACCCTTACGACCCTAGACAACGTGGTAATCAGTAGACATAGTCACGAAGGACTATAACCATCGTGATTACAATCACGTTGCGAAGTTCAAACGAACTTCGCATTGACCATTAACTGGTCAACGCAGAAAGTCAAACAAAGTTTGACTTTCGGACTCGAAAAGCAATAAAAGAACGAAGGAATACTTACGAAGGGTCCCCGAATGCTAATCGTGATTCAAGTAGCTCAGGTATGAAACAAAGGTTTCAACTTAGAGCACCTCAAATCAGATTCTAGTGGGTTTGAAGCAAATGGGGGTGGGGTATTTATAGGATTTCCCGAACCGTTAGGATCGTTTCTTGTAAAACGTGATCGAATCTCGTGTGTACACTTGTTGAAATGTTGTGGTGCCTAAAAATGACCCCTAATGAGCTGAAAGGGCAAGTGTGAGTGTGTGGATGAGGTTTAATCAGCTGAAATCTGGTGACTAATCAATCTTATCTATTCTGGGACCCTGACGCGGGCCGCGTAAAGATGTACACAAACCTTACGCGGGCCGAATGGCCATGTCTGATCAAAACCAAGTTTGTGAAATGACAGTTTCAGTCCCTGCACGTGTTTAAGGCCATTTTCGACACTTCTAAGGCCCGTAAAGCCAACTTTAAGGCCCTAAAATGATGCCTAAACATTGTGGACATGAAACATGCTCAAAAATATGTCGGATGTTGGTTCGTTTGGTCGTACGAACGTGATGTTCGCTTAATTACGACGGAATGCGCACAAGCGCGAAAAACGATCCAAATGACGCGACGAATGGATTTTTCTTATGCCAAACACTAAAATAAAATATTTTAGTGCTTACATAAATTTTTGGATGTCCGGATGTATTCAGAACGAGAGTTATGCGCGAAAGTGCAAACTTGTGCACTTTTTGACACTTTTAGTCCCTGAATGACCCAAAAGTTTATTTTAGCACACCGAACACCTCAAATCCTATTTCTAAGCTATGTAAAGGATATTTATGGTATGTTTAACTTATGGTCATGTTCCGGAATGTTCGTTACAGTTCAAATTGGCATACTTTCGCAGTTTGTCAAGTTTAGTCCCTGTAAGCGAATTAACTTGTTTTTGCCATACCAAAGCCTTCAAAACTTATTTCTAAGTTATGTAAAGGTTATTTAAGGTATGTTAAGTATATGTCACTATTCCGGAGTGTTTGTTGCATTAAACTGATTATATTTACGTATCAGCGCGCGTATAACCTTCCAGAAAGCGATTTAGAGCTTGAAATCGAACAAGAGTTGATATGTGCAAAAGATACACATATTTATACAAGTCCAAAGTATGAAATACAATATTTCATTGGTTTGGCATTTGTTTGATGGTCGCAGTGACACAGGTGTCACAGTCTCCCCTACTTAAGGAAATTTCGTCCCAAAATTTATTCGTAGAAGTCTGTCTGTGACTTTGTGTTAAATAGCCATCAAAGATATGTAAAGAATAATTTTGTTATTTTCCTCAACGGATATTTTTCAGAAGCGAAAATGAACGAACGGAGTCATTTTCTTCAACGGGTTCTTCGGAAATGGAAAATAAAGGATTTTTAACTAAACGGATATACATTTCCCTCAACGGATATTCTTCAGAAGTGAAAACGAATGGATGATTCATTCTTCCTCAATGGGTCCTTCGTCAGAAACGGGAATGAAGGAATAATCCACGGATATTCGTTTCTCTCAATGGATATTCTTCAGAACGAAAATGAACAAACGGGGTCATTTTCCTCAATGGTTATTCTTCAGAATTTGAAATGAAGGAATAATCAACGGATATTCATTTCTCTCAATGGATATTCTTCAGAATGAAAATGAACAAACGGGGTCATTTTCCTCAACGGTTATTCTTCGGAATTTGAAATGAAGGAATAATCAACGGATATTCATTTCCTCAACGGATAATCTTCAGAAACGAAAATGAACTAACGGAGTCATTTTCAACGGTTACTTCCTCAGGTACGGAAATGAAAGATTTAACAACGGATATTCATTTCCTCAATGGATAATCTTCAGAAACGAAAATGAACTAACGGAGTCATTTTCAACGGTTGCTTCCTTAGAGTTGGAAATGAAGGATAAACGGATATTCATTTCCTCAACGGATAATCTTCAGAAACGAAAATGAACTAACGGAGTCATTTTCAATGGTTGCTTCCTCAGAGTTGGAAATGAAGGATAAACGGATATTCATTTCCTCAACGGATATTCCTCAGAAGTGAAAAATGAATAGCTAGTTCATTTTTCCTCAACGGATGCTTCATCAGAATTGGAAATGAATTGGGTTAACTTAGATACATGATAGAACTTGCTGTGATTTCTGTGCACTAAATTCCATAATTATGTATGCATCCATAATTACGTAATTCCCTGCACAGTCCGCACAGTTCGTTTTGTAATGTTGTAGGGAGGGATATCAAACTTGTGATGACGGTGACTAGACTACCATAGGGTCCTTTTAATTAGATCAACAGAGGATCTTCTTAATTAGGCCACCAAGGAGTCCTTTCAACTATTTCATCACATAATATTCCTAACCAGATTTAACTAGACCACTCAAGGGGTCTAATTATGAAGCAGTACATTATAATCCCAGGGACTTATCTACAACGTAGAAGTCCATTAAGGATTTTAGATAGTGCCTTTGGGTATCCTACTATGAATCTCTTGTACAAGGATATGTAAGAATTCTACGAGGATTTGGATAACATAATTTGGATCCCACGACATAAAAGGGAACACATATGCACATAACCACATAATTGTTTAATTGTTATTATCTTGTTATTGATTGCTATTGACTTGGCGCCTCGTGCTTCGTTTCTCTTGGAAGAAACGGGTACTTAGAATTTTCGTGGAAAACGCAAGAGATCATACAATGGAAGAAATTTTGGGGGTACTCTGTTCTTCAAGGAATATGGTTCCTTGATTGTTGGTATTGTAGAGGATATGTTTATACATGCAAACACATTCACATATTAAAATGTAAATGAAAGATTTATTCATAATAACAATAACAACAACTGTTTCATAGATCGTGATAACAAAAGAAAATAATACACAAGGCTCGATTATTTTCTAAACAGCGTTATCTTCTGTCGGTCAGATACTCATCCCTGCGCTGGATTTGCATTAGCAAGCTTTGGGCAATTTCTTCGGAAATGACCCATCTCGCCACAGTTGTGGCAAGACCCCGGTGGGAAGCGAGCTTGAGCAGGATTGTTGCCAGCTTGATTTGGTGCAGCTGCGGTTGGGCAAACCCTCGCTGTATGACCTATAAGTCCGCAAACTTGGCATGTGCGGCACTTCACACCAGCATGATGATGTAGGCCACATTGGTTGCACAAGGGTGCAGTTCCATTGTATGGCTTCCTAGCAGGGGGTTGAGCTGGTTGGTTGGGGACGGCTTGATCATTGTGAGTAACCATGGCAAAGTTCTGAGAAGCCTTCCACTTCTTTGACCTCTTAGGGGATCCAGTCTGTTCATCCATGGTCTTTGATTCCTCGATTGGGTTCGATTCCTCGACCGGTTTCTTGTCACCTTTTCGGAAAAGTTTACCTTTCCTGATCTTTGATTCAGTCAAGGTTGCAGATAGCTCAATGGCCTGTCTAACTGTAGTAGGGTTGCTACCAGTCACAATGTCTTGTATTGAGTCAGGGAGGCCATCAATGTACTTTTCGATTGCCTAATCCAAAGGCGTGACCATGTTTGGGCATAACAGACTTAACTCCTCATAACGGTCCGTGTAGGCTCGATGTTCACCGCTGTCTTGCTCAAGATTGTCGAATTCCCTTTCCAAGGCCCTGATCTCGTGACGAGGACAGAATTCCTTCATCATAAGGGCCCTAAGTTCAGCCCATGTCTGTGCTAGAGCAACTTCTGCACCACGATCTCTCATAACCCCGTTCCACCACGTAAGGGCCCTCTTCTGAAACACACTCGAAGAAAACTCGACCTTGCGATTGTCAGGACACTGCACGTGGCGGAAAGTATTCTCAATGCTCTCGAACCATTGAAGAAGCCCAGTCGCTCCCTCAGAACCACTAAACTTGAGTGGTTTAGCCGAGTTAAAACTCTTGAAATTGCATGGACCATTGTTGTTGTTGTTGGCTTGGTTCCATTGAGCAAAGAGGTTTGGGAATTGAGCAGCCATTTGCTGCGCAATGATTTCTGCCAGTTCGGCAGTTGCTATCTGGTTTTCGCGTCGAGGAGGCATTCTAAAAGAGGAAACATGAAAGGAAACGAGTGAGAGAATTAGACGAAAAGAATGAGATGAAACAAATCTGATGAAAGCAAGGATAGTGGTCATTTGTTTGTTACTACAAAGCAACAAACGACCCCGGTGATTAATCAAAGTAAATAGGTCAAAAATAATGTATCGCGAAGACATGCTCGCCTATAAGTGAACACTCATCCCAAGAATTCCCAGGTAAGAACAACTGGTCTCGCGTCTGATGAGATATATACGAAGTGCTTGCCTATACAGAAAACCCAGAATACAGGCATTCACCCTTCCAGTTTGCACGTGTTCACATTATTTAAAACCCAAAACCTAGACGAGATTTTGAAAACTCAAAGGGGTTCAAAACCATATAACAGAGGATTCAAAACCTTACAATAGAGGGTTCAAAACCTAGTAATCAATCATCCTAGAACAGATGATTAGTTTTCAAAGCGGTTTTAAAATTTATGTTCTTGTTGTGGTCGTCGCCTAAGGATAGGTGACGGTATTGTTTTATGACTAAACGCAAGTAAACTCGCGTTGGGGTCCTAAGAAGGTTATAGACTAGGTCAAAGCATTTACTAATAACTTAATTCCCTATAACCATTGGCTCTGATACCATCTTTTCTGTCACACCCCGACCACGTAGAACATACAAAACGTGGCGGAAACGTCGGGGAGTGTTGTAACAGAATTAATTGTTTCAAATCCATGGCAATTGAAGTTTCGTTTTATTAATCAATCATGAAAGTTTACATTGTTTTAAACAAGAACTAAAGAGTACATAACATAAATTAACTAGTTCTTGTCTCGTTTTAAGTCACTAAGGCACAGGTCCGCCTAAGTATATCTTGATAAGTCCTATGCTTCATCTCCTGAAAACACATGTGAAAATAGGTACGTCAGCATAAAAATGCCTGTGAGATACATAGGTTTTGTGAAAATAGAATTCATGACTTATGTTTGAGAAAATGTTTAGTCATGAACCTTGTAATTTGCTTTGTCTTGTAAATCATTTGAAAAACGATAAGATCAGATGATATGTATAAATAAGAGAATAATGTATGGTTAAATGAATAACCATGTAAAATGAGTTTGTATAAGATAAGTTGTTTGTAAAACAATGTCTTGTGAAAAGTATGTTATTTGTATAAAATGTTATATGTCTCAAACTGAAATGATTCAAATAACGCTACGATATGTAATACCATACAAACACTTATATATAGGAAGTACCAGCGGCGTATCCACCATGCTTGTATCATATTACACGCCTCGTTACTTAAATCACTTACTCCAACCAAACCACCAAGATGTAATGTTTAACGATTGTAGAAATGTTTATGTATAGTCAAATGTCTATTGTCAAATGTAAATCATGTCAACAGATACAAATGGTTCACACGGTTCAACAGTTACAAACGGTTCATATAATCAAAGGGTTACGACGGTTCACATAGTCAAATAGTTACAACGGTTCAAAATGTAGTATAATGTGTTCATATGCTGGATGAGCATATGCAACAGAAATGCAATGTAAAACAATGTACTAAGTATGCACACAATGGACATACATAGTATGAAATGTAATGTAGAACGATGTACTAAGTACGCACACAATGGGCATACATAGCATGTAATGTAAAACGATGTACTAAGTATGCACACAATGGGCATACATAGCATGTAATGTAAAACGATGTACTAAGTGCGCACACAATGGGCATACATAGCATGTAATGTAAAACGATGTACTAAGTGCACACACAATGGGCATACATAGCATGTAATGTAAAACGATGTACTAAGTACGCACACAATGGGCATACATAGCATGAAATGAAATGAAATCATGTACTATATTGTACTAACGAACTTAGCAGGTATATGATGTGAAAGCATGGAAAGCATGAAAGTAACAAGTAGGCACATGTGTTTCACCCCAAAACAGTTTGGAAAACAGTAAAAGAGGGGTCTATGTACTCACTTGAGATTGCTCAGAAGTCCTAAGATAACCACCAAGCAATGCTAGAGATCACGGAATCAAACGGCACCTAATATAGGTAACTATGTTAATAAACCGGACCTAATATCGGAGGATCGGATAGAATGAGGGTTCGTAAACCAAACGAGTATGGAGACTCATGTAATATGGTTTAACAAAGCCCACATACTAAAACGAAACTTAACCTAAGTGTTTGTGACCCATTACGACCCGTTTAGTTAGCTTATGCTACTTTAACGCGTCGTTCGCGTAAAACGCGTTCGGAACGCCTAACTAGTCCTATGACAAGTAAAATATGCCTTAACATGTCTAATATGGTTGTTAAATCAGTTTAGATGTCAAAAGTTATGTTACATATGTTTAAAACGAATTTTGGCATCAAAGGGGTATTTTGGTAATTTACCTAAGGCATATAAACTACCTATCATACAACTACTTAAACGAAGCGACCATAAGGTATAACCTCCGAAGGTTATTCCCTATATACTATGGTCACCTAATGTGTTTGGTCGGATCCTAATGATCGACCAAATGGGTCGGGTTCGAAGGTATAAGCGATTTATCAGATCGCTTACCCTTACGACCCTAGACAACGTGGTAATCAGTAGGCATAGTCACAAAGGACTATAACCATCGTGATTACAATCACGTTGCGAAGTTCAAACGAACTTCGCATTGACCATTAACTGGTCAACGCAGAAAGTCATACAAAGTTTGACTTTCGGACTCAAAAAGCAATAAAAGAACGAAGGAATACTTACGAAGGGTCCCCGAATGCTAATCGTGATTCAAGTAGCTCAGGTATGAAACCAAGGTTTCAACTTAGAGCTCCTCAAATCAGATTCTAGTGGGTTTGAAGCAAATGGGGGTGGGGTATTTATAGGATTTCCCGAACCGTTAGGATCGTTTCTTGTAAAACGTGATCGAATCTCGTGCGTACACTTGTTGAAATGTTGTGGTGCCTAAAAATGACCCCTAATGAGCTGAAAGGGCAAGTGTGAGTGTGTGGATGAGGTTTAATCAGCTGAAATCTGCTGACTAATCAGTCTTATCTGTTCTGGGACCCTGACGCGGGCCGCGTAAAGATGTACACAAACCTTACGCGGGCCGCATGGCCATGTCTGATCAGAACCAAGTTTGTTAAATGACAGTTTCAGTCCCTGCACGTGTTTAAGGCCATTTCCGACACTTCTAAGGCCCGTAAAGCCAACTTTAAGGCCCTAAAATGATGCCTAGACATTGTGGACATGAAACATGCTCAAAAATATGTCGGATGTTGGTTCGTTTGGTCGTACGAACGTGATGTTCGCTTAATTACGACGGAATGTGCACAAGCGCGAAAAACGATCCAAATGACGCGTCGAATGGATTTTTCTTATTCCAAACACTAAAATAAAATATTTTAGTGCTTACATAAATTTTTGGATGTCCGGATGTATTCAGAACGAGAGTTATGCGCGAAAGTGCAAACTTGTGCACTTTTTGACACTTTTAGTCCCTGAATGACCCAAAAGTTTATTTTAGCACACCGAACACCTCAAAGCCTATTTCTAAGCTATGTAAAGGATATTTATGGTATGTTTAACTTATGGTCATGTTCCAGAATGTTCGTTACAGTTCAAATTGGCATACTTTCGCAGTTTGTCAAGTTTAGTCCCTGTAAGCGAATTAACTTGTTTTTGCCATACCAAAGCCTTCAAAACTTATTTCTAAGTTATGTAAAGGTTATTTAAGGTATGTTAAGTATATGTCACTATTTCGGAGTGTTTGTTGCATTAAACTGATTATATTTACGTATCAGCGCGCGTATAACCTTCCAGAAAGCGATTTAGAGCTTGAAATCGAACAAGAGTTGATATGTGCAAAAGATACACATATTTATACAAGTCCAAAGTATGAAATACAATATTTCATTGGTTTGGCATTTGTTTGATGGTCACAGGTGTCACAGCTGCCGTCGAGTTTGAGAGGAGAGAAAGAGAGTAGGGTTTGTAAACTTGTGTGATTAGGTAAAGTGTGAGATTTATACCAACACCCTAGGTGTGGTGCGAGTTGATGAAGTGGGCCGAACCCTTTTAATGGGCTGCCCCTTTATGGGTTTCGAGTACAACAAGTGTAGCTCGAATGGGCTTGTGCGATCGGCCAAGTGTTGTGTGATCGGTTTATTTTTGTGTGATAATATTACATACATACATGTATTCACATAATCAGATAACATAATAACATAATATTCCATTGATCATCAAAGTTCATGTAATCACATAGGATTCACATACGTTATATTAACACAAAGATAGGTTCTGAAATACGAGTTGCCACATTATCCCCAAGTTGAAAGAAATTTCGTCCCGAAATTTGGTACGTACTCACTGAGGAAGCTAGTTAGGTTGCATGGTTTTCCTGGGGTGTCACATCCTCCCCCCGTTGATCTGGAATTTCGTCCCGAAATTCCGCAGTAGCTTCAGCCTCAGTAGTGGTTGTACTGTTTGCGAACAATTGGGGATACTTTTGTTTCATCAGATCTTCGCGTTCCCAGGTGAACTCTGGGCCACGACGTGAGTTCCAACGAACTCAAACAAGAGAAATTCTAGTGCGCTTGAGAATCTTCACATCTCGGTCAGTAATCTCTACTGGTTCCTCGACGAATCGCAACTGCTCGTCGATAGTGAGTTCCTTCAAAGTAACTATGAGGGTCTCATCTGACAGACACTTCTTCAGATTCGACACGTGAAAAACGTTGTGAACTGCACTGAGTTCTGTTGGTAGGTTCAGTTTGTAGGCCACTTTGCCTATTTTCTCTATGATTTCAAAAGGTCCAACGTATCGTGGGTTAAGTTTGCCTCGTTGCCAAAACGAACAACACCCTTCCAGGGTGAGACTTTGAGTAGCACTCGATCCCCAACCTGGAACTCGAGTGGTTTCCTGCCCTTATCAGCGTAGCTTTTCTGACGGTCACGAGCTGCCGCCATTCGTTGTCGTATTTGAGCAATCCTTTCTGTTGTGTCTACCACAAGTTCTGGGCCAGTGATCTGACTATCCCCCACCTCTGCCCAACAAAGAGGTGATCGGCATTTATGCCCGTACAATGCCTCAAATGGAGCGGCCCGAATGCTGGTGTGGTAACTGTTGTTATACGAGAACTCCACTAACGGGAGATGCTTTTCCCAGCCGTTACCAAAGTCAATGACACATGCCCTAAGCATGTCTTCAAGGGTCTGGATGGTGCGTTCAGACTGCCCATCCGTTTGCGGGTGATATGCTGTGCTCATATCTAAACGCGAGCCAAAGGACTTGTGCATTGCTTGCCACAGTTCAGAGGTAAAACGTGCATCACGATCAGAGATAATAGAGGTGGGCACCCCATGCCTGAGACAACTTCCTTAAGATATACGTCTGCTAGAGTGGAGAACTTATCTGTTTCCTTAATAGCCAAGAAGTGTGCAGACTTTGTGAGTCGATCCACGATCACCCAAATAGTATCATTCCCATGTTGAGATCTAGGTAGGCCAGTAACAAAATCCATGGAAATTTGCTCCCATTTCCATTGTGGTATCTCTGGTTGTTGGAGTACGCCCGATGGTTTCTGGTATTCGACTTTGACTCTCGCACAAGTCAAACATTTACTAACGTAGGTTGCTATGTGAGCTTTCATGCTAGGCCACCAATACGTAGTTTTCAAGTCATGGTACATCTTATCCGAACCAGGATGTATTGAGTAACGAGACTTGTGTGCTTCATCCATCACAAGTTCGCGTAAGTTTCCATAAAGTGGGACCCAGATGTGTCCTGTTACATAGTAGGCGCCGTCTTCCTTTTGTTCTAATCGTTGCCTTGAGCCGCGTAGAGCTTCAGCCCTGACGTTTTCTGGTTTCAATGCTTCTACCTGAGCATCTCGAATCTGTGAAGGAAGACTAGATTGGATGGTGAGTTGTAATGCTCACACGCGCTTAGGCGCAGTGTCCTTTTGACTGAGGGCGTCAGCCACAACATTGGCTTTGCCTGGATGGTACTTGATCGCGCATTCGTAATCATTCAAAAGCTCAACCCATCGTCGTTGACGCATGTTTAACTCCTTTTGCTTGAAGATATGTTTGAGACTCCTGTGATCGGTGTAAATGGTGCACCTGGTACCGTACAGGTAATGTCTCCATATCTTGAGTGCGAAAACAACAGCTCCCAGCTCCAAATCATGCGTAGTGTAGTTCCTTTCGTGAATCTTAAGTTGACGTGACGCATACGCAATAACCTTGTCACGTTGCATCAGCACACATCCAGGTCCCTGAATGGATGCGTCGCAATAAACCACAAAATCGTCTGTGCCTTCAGGCAATGAGAGGATAGGGGCGCTACAAAGTCTATCCTTTAAGTGCTAAAACGCAGTTTCCTGTGCATCATCCCAATGATAGGTGACACCTTTCTGTGTTAGTGAGGTGAGAGGTTGCGCGATCTTGGAGAAATCTTTGATAAACCTTCTGTAATAGCCCGCCAAACCCAAGAATTGGCGAATTTCTGTTGGTGTTCTAGGTGCAGGCCAGTCCTTGATCGAGTCTACCTTGGATGGATCAACGTGAATCCCATCCTTGTTTACCACATGGCCTAGGAAATGGACTTCACGAAGCCAGAAGTCGCATTTCAATAACTTTGCATAAAGCTGTTTTGTTCGAAGGAGTTCCAAAATAAGTCGTAGATGCTGCTCGTGCTCTTCCTGACTCTTAGAATAGATCAGGATGTCGTTGATGAAAACTATAACGAACTTGTCGAGGTAAGGTTTGCACACTCGATTCATAAGGTCCATGAAAACCGCAGGTGCGTTCGTCAGCCCGGAAGGCATGACCAAAAACTCGTAGTGTCCATAACGAGTTCTAAAGGCTGTTTTGGAGACGTCCTCTTCTCGGACTCTCAACTGGTGATATCCCGATCTCAGATCAATCTTCGAGTAAAAGCTCGACCCTTGCAGCTGGTTGAATAGGTCATCGATGCGTGGAAGAGGATAGCGATTCTTCACAGTCACTTTGTTGAGTTCGCGGTAATCAATACACATTCTGAAAGTACCGTCTTTCTTCTTCACAAATAGCACTGGAGCTCCCGATGGCGAAGAGCTAGGACGAATAAATCCCTTGTCCAAGAGTTCTTGTAGTTGCGTAGAGAGTTCTTCCAACTCTGATGGAGCTAAGCGATACGGTGCACGAGCTATTGGTGCGGCTCCAGGAGCTAGCTCGATTTGAAATTCGACTTGACGATGAGGCGGAAGGCCAGGTAATTCCTCAGGGAATACCTCAGGAAAGTCACGTACGATCGGAAAATCTTCTATCTTCTTCTCTTTCTTCGAGGTGTCCGTAACGAGAGCCAAAATAGCAGTGTGGCCCTTTCGTAAACACTTTTGGGCCTTAAGGAAAGAGATGATGCTCACAACAGCACCACTCTTGTCGCCATGAATCATGAGAGGTTCATCACCTGAACGAGGAATATGGACAATCTTCTCGTTGCAAAGAATCTCTGCTTGGTGTTGGGATAACCAATCCATCCCAATGACAACGTCGAAACTACCCAGAACGATGGGAAGGAGGTCGATAGAGAAAGTGTGACCAGCAAGAACAAGATCACAACCCTTGACTACGTGTGTGACCTCTAAACTTTTACCATTAGCTAACTCTACGTTGTGCTTGGTGCTCAATAGTGTTGGGGTACGCTTAAGCATTTGACTAACTTTTAAGGACACGTAGCTAGTATCAGCACCTGAATCAAATAAAACAGTAACATAAAAGTCGTCCAGTGGGAACTTACCCGTCACAACGTTGGGATCGTTCCTTGCTTCACCTTGGCCAATAACGAACACACGACCCCTTGCACCATTGCCGTTGTTACCCCCGTTGTTTCCATTCCCCTGGTTGTTATTATTGTTGTTGTTGTTCTGGTTCCGGTTCAGTTGGGGACAATCTCTCTTGAAGTGGCCTTCAGCTCCACACTGAAAGCACCCTTTGTTGAAACCTTGATGCTGCTGCTGCTGGCGTTGATTCTGTGGGGCTTGTTGTTGTTGACGATTCTGGTTTGCGGGGTATAAACTTCTGCAATCCTTTGCGGCGTGGCCTGGCGTGTTGCACCGATGACAGTTACTCCTGGTGCATGGCCCGTGGTGGTGTAGGTTACAGCGATTGCATTTGGGGTGAACTCCCCTGTACCCTCCTTGACTTTGGCTACCAGTTGATTGCTGACTAGGGCTCTTGTAGTCGTCGGTCCTTCTCTGCTGAGACTGAGACTGAACAGAAGTTGAACCTTTGCTTGAAGTTCCATCCCACTTACGCTTGTTGTCGCTGGGAGTATCAGAAGTAGTAGCACTAATGCGCTTTGGTAACCTGTTCTGCTCCACCGCCTGATCCGTGAGATGATGAGCCAACTTGATGATCTGTTGAATGGTGCCAAGATTTGCTGAAGTCACGTAACTTTGAATCTCTGGCACTAAACCCCTGAGATACAGTTCTATACGTTTGATGGGAGGGTCTACCATAGTAGGGCACAGAATAGCCAACTCGTTTGATCTTCTTGTATATGCTTCGATCTCTGACCCCGTCATCTTTAAGTTGTAAAACTCTACCTCCAGCTTATGGATGTCATCACGGCTACAGTATTCCTCTTTGATCAGTTCCTTGAAATCGTTCCAGGGGGTGGCATTAGCAGCAACTAATCCCAGCATTTGGACCTGAGCGTTCCACAACGTGAGCGCTATACCCTCAAGAATACCAGTAGCATATTTCACCCTGCGAGCCTCAGGGCATTCACACATCTCGAAGATAGATTCGAGTTTCTCAAACCAATGGAGGAGACCGACAGCTCCTTCAGTACCACTGAAGGTACCAGGTCGACAGTCCATAAAGGTCTTGAAAGTGCACACAGGAGGCTGTGCAGGTTGACCTGTCGTGAGAGTAAGAAAGGACAAAGTTTAACACAAAGGTTGGTTCACGAGAGTAGGATCTAGGGATCCTAGAATGAGTTTCGACTGTAGGGTATACCTCCTGCTTCTGCGGCTGCAAGTGCCGCAGCAACTTGTTGGTTAATCAAAGCCGTCAACTGGGCTTGAGTCATGTTAATGCGTCCGCTCATGATCTTCATATCAAAGGAAAACATGAGTGAGAGAGGTTCGTGAAAATGAGATGACAGAAGAGAGTAAGCACACATGTGTTCTCAAACTATAGTTGCTACGTTTATCTAAGCATACCATAAGCAAAGTTCTATGTAACTAGCAACTAGGCAATATAAACATAAATCATATCACCTAGAATGTCGAGTCTTACACGTGGAGCGAAGCGTCGTTGTGGATCGTAGAGCACTGTACAGGTTATAGTCTGGTTTTAACAAAACTTTTTTCCTTATTAAAACCAAGTTCACTATAATCAATGGCTCTGATACCAATCTGTCACACCCACAAAATCCACCTGCGGAGTATCCCCGCTTGGAGGCGTGACTGACCAGGATCCAGCCACCAATCATATTGAACAAGCATGTAAGTAATTATAAAAATCCAACCAATACAATTGGTGTCCAAACAAAACATAGTTTAAGTTGCAAGCGGAAGCATAACGATTAAAACCAAAACAAAATATAAATTCAAATGTTTCAATGTTTAACATGGCACACAATTGTCCATGTCCCACAACGACTCTTCCCCATGCAAGCTCCAGCTAAGTACCTATTGACCTGCAAAGCATGTAGTAATGAGTCAACAACAAAGTTGAGCGAGTTCACAGTTGGGTGTTTGTTTTAAGTTGTTTCGAAAACGGTTTCCTTTAACTGGCATCCCTGCCGTGGGGGTTACCCCATAGTTGAAAACGTGTTTTGTTTAATCCCGTTCACTCAGGCTATCTAGCCGTGGGGGCTACCCCATGTTTAATCATCTGGCTTTTCGGCCGTGGGGGCTACCCCATGTATATACTACTAGACTCGTTACCATATCGACCACTGACTTTAGTCATGTTTATGTGCCCTTAGCGTCAATGTCTATCATCATTGACGTGCCCAGATCCATTAGTTCATGCCCGTCCTCTGCGGCACGGTGTGAGGCTTGTCAGACCTAAATAGCGCTATCTAACTAATGACCCGCTCGCCATTGGCCCGGCGATTAAGTCGATATAACAAGGAGGGACTTCGTGATAGAGTTTTGGTCTAGTGAGATTTAAACTGTCCAAGAGGACGAGGAATTATATTCCTGAACCCGTACTGTCCTACCCAAGAAGGGGGAATCCATATTCCTTAACCCATTCCCAACCCCTGGGAATCCCATGCTTTGTAGAAAGTGTGAACTCACCTTAGGTTAGCTCGGCAGATAAACGAAAGGTCAATCGAGCTGCTAGAGGTCAACCACGTCCTAACATGGTTACCATACAAGTCAGGTCTAGGTTCAAGAAGTGCACGTATGTTTACACATAAGCTAACAGGTTATGCACACGTATTAATCATGGCAAACACGTATTATCACGTTTTAACAGTCATAACATATCCGAACTTATGCGATCAAAAGATTGGGCTCGCACAAGTTCAACAACCTTGTGCGAGTCACCCATTGAAGCCCAAGAGTACCCGGCCCATTAACTAGAAAGCCCAACACATCCATATACAAACACACGGCCCAAATTAATAAACAGATAATCTATCTTGTGCGATCCAGTTGATCTTGTGCGACTGGGAACATCTTGTGCGACTGGACTTGGGCTTTGAGGCCCAACAGTGTAACAGTTTTAAGTAGTTTGTGTGTGGCCCAAGCCTTGTGCGATCGGCACCATCTTGTGCGATCCACAAGGTCTTGTGCGATCATGCAGAAGTTGTGTTGTACACTGTGTTTAATCAGTTGCACTTTATGACTTGTGCGACTGTGTTGTGCAACCAAACACTTGTGCGATTGAGCTCTTATGCGATCAGATCAAGTCTTGTGTGACCTGATCTTGTGCGACCGAGAGAACTTGTGTGATTGGTTATATAATATCCGAAATCATGGCAATCAGTTACATCATTCAACAGTTTCGTTCTTTACACAATCAATCAACACAATTAACAGTTTTAGATCATGCAAATCATCGATCAAACAAGCATATTCTAACCGATTTCTCATGAACCCTAATTACGAATAACACATGAACAATAATCATCACACCTAAACATATTAACGTAGTTCATATTCTTGACCACAACTCATCAATCATTCGAATCATGATACATCACAGTCGAATATCATAACATCATCAACTCTTATTTTGATCCATGAATACTACACATGTGCCGATTTCATGAACATTAATTCTATTCGGTTCCTACCCATCTAAATCAACATCAAGCATATATCAAACCCTATAGTGGTAAAACAGTTTGTTCATACTATCAAATCCAAATAACATATATTCGATCATATAACAACATCTACCAAACCGAAATCAAACAATAACATAACACTAACCGGTTAAAGAATGGAACGAGGATTGATAAAGCTTCAAGAGAGATGGGATGTGGCTGTCGTCGAGTTTGAGAGGAGAGAAAGAGAGTAGGGTTTGTAAACTTGTGTGATTAGGTAAAGTGTGAGATTTATACCAACACCCTAGGTGTTGTGCGAGTTGATGAAGTGGGCCGAACCCTCCTAATGGGCTGCCCCTTTATGGGTTTCGAGTACAACAAGTGTAGCCCGAATGGGCTTGTGCGATCGGCCAAGTGTTGTGTGATCGGTTTATTTTTGTGTGATAATATTACATACATACATGTATTCACATAATCAGATAACATAATAACAAAATATTCCATTGATCATCAAAGTTCATGTAATCACATAGGATTCACATATGTTATATTAACACAAAGATAGGTTCTGAAATACGAGTTGTCACAAAAATTAAGTTACATATGCTTAAATTAAAATTATGCATGAAAAGGGCATTTTGGTCGTTTTCCTAAGGCATATAAACTACCTATCATACAACTAATTAAACTAAGTGACCATAAGGTATAACCTCGGAAGGTTATTCCCTATACAACTATGGTCACAAATATGTTTGGTCGGATCCTAATGATCGACCAAACGGGTTGGGTTCGAAAGTCTAAGCGGTTGTTTAGACCGCTTTACTTACGACCCTAAACAAGCACTAAACTAAAAGTGATGAGTTAAACATGTTTAACTAAGTTAGAAAACTGATTTGATACCAAAACAAGGTGTTTTTTTTTTGGGTAAAGGGTTACCCCGGTGATTCTATATATCAACAAACAAAACAAAACAATTAGTATGGAGAGTCCATACTAGTTCAAACATGGGACAATCCCCATGAAAGTACATCAAATAAAAGCAACAAATACTACTAGACTAGCATCTAGACAAAAACGACAACCACACTAAACCGAATCACTCATCAGTCAAGTTTATTCCATGTATCCCCCAAGCGTTTAGCAGCTCTCGCACCTTCACAGTGTTCTTGAACTTCACAACCATAAGCTTATACCGAACCGTTTGCAGAATAACGTCACTTAGAACATCTGGAGGTCTTGTTTGGTTCTTGAAAAGCCTCGAATTTCGTTCTTGCCAAATAAAATATGTCGCCGCACCCAGCACTAGTTTACTAACAAACGTAGTTGCCGATTTTGAATGGATCCGGGCCGCCATCCATCCAATAATATCATCCCAAAACGGGCCTACATTCTCCATACCACACTTGGACCGAACCATGCTCCAAACTTGATCCGAATAGCTGCACTCAAAAAATAGATGATGGTGTGAATCAACATTTGCGTAACACATTTGATACCTGAAAATAGTTTCGTCTCGTGCATTTTGACCGAAACTTTAACTCCTCACTTCGACTAGTCAACGTGGTAATCAGTAGGTATAGTCACAAGGGACTATAACCATCGTGATTACGCTCATGTTGCAAAGTTCAAAGAACTTTGTCTTGACCAATTCATGGTTAAAGCTAAAAGTCAAAAACTGTTTGACTTTCTTGCTTAAAATAACAAGACAAGCATGAAGGAACACTTACAAGAGTCCAATGCTTGAGAATAAGACTAAGAATGCTCAAGTAGGTGGCCTTCAACAATGTGATTGCCTCCACATAGAGCAGATTAGAGAGGATGAAGCAAATGAGCAAGGAACAATGGAAAAACCCCTTGCTATTTATAGATTTTAATGAACCATTAGGAT
Source organism: Helianthus tuberosus (assembly GCA_030545235.1). Classification (NCBI taxonomy): domain Eukaryota; kingdom Viridiplantae; phylum Streptophyta; class Magnoliopsida; order Asterales; family Asteraceae; genus Helianthus; species Helianthus tuberosus. The sequence continues at coordinate 12,923,909 of JARYGA010060842.1, read as the reverse complement.
CATTGTAAGTGTTTTTGAGTTGTTCAAAGCTTGATCTTGACCCTACACATGTTATACACTGATTTGGGGGCTTGGGGAACACTTAAACCAGCCCATAGTATGCAAAAACTAAGGTTAAAAACCAATTCAGCACCTGATTTGAAGGATTCATTGAATCTGCCAGCTCCAGGCCTCGCATGCTGTGAAAGAAACAGCAACAGCTGTCGCGCTCAGCCTAGTAGTCTGGTCAGAAGTTTCGAATTTTGTCAAAGAAGGTCCCTGCAGCCTAAAAACTTGATTTTCGATGCGTTTAACTCCCGTTAAGCCAATTTCAAGGCTCTACAAGGATGTTAAAGCATCGGGGACTTGAAATATGCTTGAAAATGTCATGGATGTCGGTTCGTTTGGCCGTACGATCGCGTTGTTCGGTTAATTACGACGAAACTCAAACGGACGCGAAAACGACACAAATTAAGCGAAGAATGGTATTTTTGCATTCCTATCACTAAAATATAATATTTTAGTGATTACAAAAAATTTTTGGATGTCCGGATATGGTCAGAACGTAAGATATGCGCGTTTATGCAAACTTATGCAGTTTTTGACGATTTTAGTCCCTATTGATCAAATAAGCGCATTTTTCGCATACCGAACCCTTCAAAGCTTATTTATAAGCTATGTAAAGGATATTTAGGGTATGTTTAGCTTATGATCTTCTTCCGGAGTGTACGTTGCTATAGGAATCAGCAGACTTTTGCAGTTTGTCGCAATTAGTCCATGTGATCGAATAAACTTGTTTTTGACACACCAAACCCTTCAAAACTTATTTCTAAGTTATGTAAAGGTTATTTAAGGTATGTTAAGCTTATGTCACTGTTCCGGAGTGTTTGTCGCGTGAAACTGGTTACGTGTATGTAATAGTTTGCGTATAACTTTCTAGAAAGTGATTAAAAGCTTGAAATCGAACTAGAATCAAAACGTGAAATTGTCAAACACAAATACACAAATATTGAGACCAAAATACATTTTTTCATTGATATTTGATATTGTTCTACATCATACAGTGTTTACAGAGCACAAATGTCACAGTCTCCCCTACTTTAGGAAATTTCGACCCCAAATTTTAACTAGAGGAAACTTGTGAAAACAAATGTGGATATTTCGCTTTCATTTGGTCCTCACTTTCCCAAGTAAACTCTGGGTCATTCTTGGACTCCCAGCAAACTTTGACTATCGGTATTCGCTTGTTCTTCAGTCGCTTGACTTCACGGTCCATGATCTCCACAGGTTTCTCGACAAAGTGCATTGTGGTATCAACTTGAATTTTGTCGAGTGGAATGTGAAGATCAGTATCGGCTAAACACTTTCGTAAATTGGACACGTGGATTGTTGGGTGAATATTCCCAAGTTCAGGAGGTAGCTCAAGTCGATAGGCAACCTTTCTGATTCTTTCAACAATCTTAAATGGTCCAACGTATCATGGTGCAAGTTTTCCTTTCTTTCCAAATCTCACCACTCCCTTCCAAGGGGGATACCTTGAGTAGGACATGGTCTTCGACCTGAAATTCCAAGGGCTTGCGTCTCATATCCGCATAACTCTTTTGACGGCTTCTAGCAATCAAAAGATTCTCGCGAATTTTCTTGACTTTTTCTGTTGTTTCCAGAATGAGTTCAGGTCTAGTAAGCTGAGCTTCACCGACCGCATTCCAACAAACAGGTGAACGACATTTTCGACCTTATAAAGCTTCGAACGGTGCCATATTGATGCTAGCGTGATAACTATTGTTGTAAGAGAACTCGATCAACGGTAGATGCGAATCCCAATTACCACCAAAGTCTATCACACATGCTCTAAGCATATTCTCCAATGTTTGTATCGTCCTCTCGGATTGTCCATCCGTTTGGGGATGATAAGAAGTGCTCAGATTTAGTTGGGTTCCCATAGCATATTGCATGGTCTTCCAAAAGTGAGATAAGAATCGAGCATCACGGTCAGATATAATGTCCAAAGGAACACCATGTCGAGATACAATCTCGTCAACATAGATCATGATCTTGAGTTAGGTGCTGTGGTTTTTGCTCTCAAAATTTGGAGACACTATCTCTATGGCACGAAATGCGTGGTTTTCACAGACCACAAAAGTCTCCAACACATTTTCAATCAAAATGAGCTAAACATGAGACAACGACGCTGGGTTGAGCTCTTGAACGATTACAACTGCGAGATTCGCTACCATCCTGGTAAGGCGAATGTCGTAGCCGATGCTCTGAGTCGTGAGGAACGTGTCAAGCTACACTGTGAGATATGATGCATAAGCTATCACTTTACCTCGTTGCATGAGAACGCAACCAAGGCCTAAATTCGATGTGTCACAATAGACAATGAAATCATCATTGCCATCAGATAAGACAGGAGCATCACATAGTTTTCATTTTAGTGTTTGGAAAGCTTCCTCTTGTTTAGGTCCCCACTAAAAAGGCTTATTCTTCTGAGTCAAAGAAGTGAGAGGAACCGCAATCTTTGAGAAGTTCGCAATAAATCGACGATAGTATCCAGCAAGACCAAGAAAAGAGCGAACTTCTGTGGGTGTAGTAGGTGTGTTCCAATCTTTAATAGCTGCGATTTTGGAAGGATCCACATGAATACCCTGCTCGTTGACAATATGTCCTAAAAACTGAACTTCCTTAAGCCATAATTCACACTTGGAGAATTTGGCAAAGAGTTGTTCCTTCTTCAGGAGTTCCATTGTCAGACGAAGGTGTTGTTCGTGATCGGCTCGAGACTTTGAATAAATAAGGATGTCGTCAATGAATACAATGATGAACTTTTCTAAATAAGGTTTACAAACCTTCTATTCATTAAGTCCATGAAAACAGCTGGAGCATTCGTCAAACCAAAAGGCATGACAGTGAACTCATAATGGCCATATCTTGTGCGGAAAGCAGTTTTGGGAATATCTTCTTCGAGTACACTGTTGGTCCCAGTATGGACTTAAAAACTTATTTTCACGTAATATGGCAAGTGATTTCAGTAGATGTGAAAATAGTGTGCAGAAATAGAAATCAGACTTTCAAGAAACAAGACCTACAGAATTATCAAGTTTATATCACTTTGAATCAAAATGGTTTACAAGGTGATTGTAAGATTATTATCTATTACAAATGAATACTTGAATTCTGAGGGTGAAAGGACAATGGAGTTTGTAGTATGTATTGAATGCTAAGCTTAACTCATTGTCCTCTGCTTGGTGAGCCTTCTATTTATAGACGGCTGGATACATGAATAAATGACACCTCGAAATTTCATGTCCAATATTATATCGACACGTGTCACGGGCTTAAAACATGTAAAGGATTTCCTTAGAAGGACTAAAGTTGACAAACAAGGAAAGTATGTGAATATAAGGGTTCAAAATGTCAACAATGGATAAATATACTTTACAATAACCCTACATGATGCTCATACCCTTAAACGAATGAATCATGAATCATACGAAGCTAATTGTGAAAGAAAGTGAGAGATTACAAACTACAGGGGTTAAATGTGTCAACATGTTTAAAGTATACCTCTGAGTGGCCTTTTAGCAAACCCGAAGCTTTGTAACGATTAGTTATGCTCACTAGAATGCATGATAAAAATTTCACCAAGTTTCGTTATCATATGAGAAAGTTATGATAAAATTCGTATACGAGGGATTAAAAGCGTCGACATGTTAATACCTACCTTTGAGCGACCTATGTATAAATCCCAACCCTTAACCTGTGACAACCCGAGTTTCTGAGATTCTGTCTTCGCATTTATTGCACGTTAATTGTTAGATTGTCTTCGCATTTATTGCACGTTAATTGTTAGATTGTCTGTTGGCACGATGTGTTTGTTCATAACCGTACACGTTTGTATGACGATAAATCGTATTGTGATTTATATGATTATTTTGGTGTGCCTTGCAAATGTGTATGTTAAATTATGTTTATATATTGTTATTGTGTTGGGTATAAATAATATATTCTTATTTGGAACCTTGTATAATATTCGAAACACCCACACCCGAAATAGGTTAGTATATGCTCTATGTAATGATATTATGTAGAGGGTTATGTGTAATGTGTGTGTAATGTTGACCTCACCCGAAATCCCTCTCATGAAAACACATTAAGTGTTTTCGTCCATAGAGGCCAACGAATATCAAATGGGCCTTAGGCCCAGTACAATTAGTCATATATTTTGATTTAAACCTTTACGTAAAAGATTAACCACAAAACCGAAACCCTAGAGCTCCATTACCCTCCCTTGTGCGACGGCAACTGCAGCATCGGAACTCTTCTTCCCGATCGACCAGTCAGTTTTACACCTAGGTTAGTGTGTAATAATCAGTTTGAATCTTGTTATACTGTTTAGATGATTCGTGTTAATGCTCACTGTCATAACCGATTTCTTTGGCTATTATAATAACTGTTATGATGATGATTATGTAAACTCATTGTTGAAGTTTTGTGAGTTTCTGTTATGACTGGTAGATTATGGTTATCTGTTAAAAACATAGATCGAATACATGATGATTGCAACAACTTACTGATATTGAATGATGATTATGTAATTGGATTGAGTGTTGATAATCATGATAAATATTATTGCCATACGATTAGAATTTATATATTATGTTAAGGAAATTGCGTTGGTTTTTGTGCTAAATGGTATGATGAGGTGCCTGATTTCTTGTATGGATTACACTCATGAATCTGATTGTACGTGGCAATAGAAGGACATAGGGGTTCACTCATGGGCTGGTATGCACCGAGTTCACATTATTAGAACTATTAATATTTAGGGTTCATGCGCAGTAGGGTGTGGTGGGTTGATGTTCACAAAATTGTTTCAAATGGTGGGATAGGGGGTCAACTTAGATTAGCAGTACATGATAAGGATGCTTATATGAAGAATTGAAATATGCCACTAATGGTTACCTGTTAAATTTACATATAAACCCTTTTATTGAATGATGAGTTGATTTAATTGGTTGCTTAATACACTGTGTAATCTCTATATGATAAATAAGATTGTGGATTGATATTTGTTACTAAATGGGCTGCACACATTTTATTTGAAATAGGGCCACAAGACTTCTGGTTGGTTTTGGGCCGAGAAGTCTATGTGGGCTGAACCTGTTTGGGCCAATCTCGTTTAATTATCTTATTGAGGAATGAGGGGAGGATGGTAATGCATGACTTGTAGGCGGCCCAAACAGTAGGGAAACTATAGAACAATGATTAACCGTATGATGTAATAAATTATGGTATTAAGTGAAATTGTGAAGCTGAGGTATAATCCGATGTGTGCACTCAACGAAAGAAAATTATCATGGGAGTATGTGTGTCTTAGGTATAACGGTAACCAAGTGTTTTGTGTGTATAAGAATCAAGTGCTTGCTATGTGTTGGTTGCGAACTGATAGGTGTCTAAATAACTTGCATGATGTCATACGGTGTTACTTGGGTAATGTGTGTATGGAATATGAGATTGAGTAATACACGACTGATTGTCAATGGTAATCATGTAGGATCGATTTGAGCAAATTGAACCCGTACTTTAATCTTACCGAGCAAACCAAGGTGAGTTCACACTAGCCAAGGCATGGGATTCCCAGGGGTTGGGAATGGGATTTAATAACTACTCGTACAACTATTACTATTAAACAAATTATTACTGTCCTCGGTTGAAGGGCACGTACGTAAAACCTACGTACAGTTATACTTACTACTGTCCTTGGATTGAAGGGCACGTACGTAAAGCCTACGTACACGATCTTAAGACCATCACCTCTATCAAAGGAAGTCCCTCAATTATCGACTTAATCGCCGAGGCCTAGGGCGAGCGGGTCATTAGTTAATAGCGCTATTAGGTTTAACAAACCTCACACCGTGCCAGTCGGACGGGCGTGTACTAATGGACTATGGGCAAAGGGTCAATGCTGATAGACATTGACTTAGGGCACCTCTTACATTTTCGTAGCAGTCGATACGCGTGGTCTTGTAACACATGGGAAGCCCCCACTAATCATCGCACACCTGCCTGGACTGGCAGCGATAAGGATAAATACGATACATGTTTACAAAACGAACATACGATTTATGAACTGAATACTATAACCAAACAACCAACTGTGAACTCGCTCAACTTTGTTGTTGATTCATTGCTACATGCCTTGCAGGTCATTAGGTACCCATGGAGCTTGCACAGGGAGGAACGGTCGTTGTGGGACATGGCAGTGTATGCCATGCTTTAAACATTACTTTATTTCACATTTAATACTTGATATGGGTTTTACAAATTATGCTTCCGCTAAACATTTAACTATGCTTTGGTTTTTGAACACCTTTCCTATTGTTTGGTTGAATTATGGTTACTTACATGCTTGTTCAATATGATTGGTGGCTTGATCCTGGTCAGTCACGCCTCCAAGCGGTGATACTCCGCGTGTGGATTTTGGGGGTGTGACAGATTGGTATCAGAGCCATTGGTTATAGTGAACTTGGTTTTAATAAGGGAAAACGTTTTGTTAAAACCAGACTATAACCTGTACAGTGCTCAACGATCCACAACGACGCTTCACTCCACGTGCAATGTCACACCCCGACCACGTAGAACATACAAAACGTGGCGGAAATGTCGGGGAGTGTTGTAACAGAATTAATTGTTTCAAATCCATGGCAATTGAAGTTTCGTTTTATTGATTAAAGGTGTTACAATGTCTTAACAAACAAAGAAATACAACATAATTAACTAGTCTTGCATCTTTTATTGTCACTAAAGCCCAAGTCTGCCTATGTGTATCTTGATCATCTTATGCAACAGTTCCTGAAAAACACATGTGAAAATAGGTACGTCAGCATAAAAATGCCGGTGAGATACATAGGTTTTGTGAAAATAGGTTTCATGACTTATGTTTGAGAAAATGTTTAGTCATGAACCTTGTTATTTGCTTTGTTTTGTAAATCATTTGAAAATCGATAAGATCTGATGATATGTATAAATAAGAGAATAAGGTATGGTTAAATGAATAACCATTGTAAACTGAGTTTGTATTAGATAAATTGTTTGTAAAACAATGTCTTGTGAAAAGTATGTTATTTGTATAAAATGTTCTATGTCTCAACTTGAAATGATTCAAATAACGCTACGACATGTAATACCATACAAACACTTATATATAGGAAGTACCAGCGGCGTATCCACCATGTTTGTATCATATTACACACGCTTCGTTACTTAATCACTTAATCAAACCAATCTACCAAAGTAAAATGTTCATGTCTAATGTAAATCATGTAATAGGTATCCAATGTGATTTGTATAAATAAATGTAAGGTTTAACGAATAACCTTATGGTAGCATTTTTAAAAGTATACTTTAGATTTGTAAGTAACATAATAACCTATGTTTTGGTTTCATAAATAACATATCAAAATATGCTTTGGATGTGATAAATAACATATTAAACTATGTTTTGGTTTCATAAATAACATATCAAAATATGCTTTGGATGTTTAACAAAATATATGTTGGTTTTGTACAATACCACACATGAGAGTATATCAAAATATACTTTAATAGTGTGATTTAAGAATTCATTCAGACCTGGTGCATCAAAATACACCTTTGAGACTATAGAAATACCACAAAGGCAATTCCTATTTGGATTGAGCAACAAATTGGTTTCAGACATTCCATGACAACAGGAATGGGGTGTCAAATCCTATAGCGCTATATCATACTAACAATCGGTCTGGTGAACATAAAATAAGTACAATTCAACAATTTATTTTATGTTCTTTGAGAAAATCAATGTTTAAATCATAGATAGTTATTTAGTTTGTCAAAAGATAAGTAATAACTTGTATGATCAAATGTCAAAATGTAAGTATGTGATGAAATCAGCTGTACTAAGTAATGCACACAATGGGCACACGTAGTATGAAATGTAATGTAAAATGATGTACCAAGTATGCTAAGTTAACATACGAAGCAGAAAAGTCATGTAAATCAATGTACTAATAGTGTACTAATGAACATAACCAGTATATGATGTGAAAACGGAAAGCATTAAAGTAACAAGTAGGCACATGTGTTCCACCCCAAAACAGTTTGGAAAACAGTAAAAGAGGGGTCTATGTACTCACTTGAGATTGCTCAGTTGTCTAAAGATGACCACCAAGTAATGCTAGAGATCACGGAATCAAACGGCACCTAATATAGGTAACTATGTTAATAAACCGGACCTAAATTGGAAGACTGAGTAGCATTAGGGTTTGTAAACCAAATGAGTGTAGGAACTCATATGATATGGTTTTAACAAAGCCTACATGCTAAATGAAACTTAACCTAAGTCTTATCGACCCATTACGACCCGTTTAGGAAGCTTATGCTACTTTAACGCGTCGTTCGCGTAAAACGTGTTCGGAACGCCTAACCAGCCCTATGACAAGTGTTATATGCCTAAACATGTTACATAATCAGTTATGTGGCAAAAGTTTAGGTTACATATGCTAAATTACCAATTATGCATGAAAAGGGTATTCTGGTAATTTACCTAAGGCATATAAACTACCTATCATACAACTACTTAAACGATGTGACCATAAGGTATAACCTCGGAAGGTTATTCCCTACCTACTATGGTCACCTAATGTATTTGGTCCGATCCTAATGATCGACCAAATGGGTCGAGTTCGAAGGTATAGGCGATTTATTAGATCGCCTACCCTACGACCCTAGACAACGTGGTAATCAGTGGGCATAGTCCCAAGGGACTATGACCAACGTGATTACACTCACGTTGCGAAGTTCAAACGAACTTCGCATTGACCATTACTGGTCAACGCTGAAAGTCAAACAAAGTTTGACTTTCTGACTCGAAAAGCAGTAAAATAAGGAAAAGAACGAAAGAATACTTACCCAGGGTCCCCGAATGCTAATCTCGATTCAAGAACTCAGGTATGAAACAATGGTTTCAACTTAGAGCTCTCAAATCAAGATTCTTGTGAGAAAATGCAATGGGGGTGGATGGGTATATATAGTTTTCGGGTAACCGTTGAGATCGTTTCATGGAAAAGAGGGCACGATCAAGGCCGTACATGTGTTGGAATGTTGTGGTGTGTCAAATGGCCACTCACCATAGGGAATTGACATGTGGAAGAGGGATTGGAGGTGCTAAACAGCTGCAACCAGCTGTAAAAACAATGAATCTGGTCTGCAGAGGCTGAGGCGGCCCGCTTCAGCATTAGACAAATCTAATGCGGGCCGCTTGGGGCTTCTGATCCGAAAATAAGTTTCAAAAATGACAGTTTCAGCCCCTGCACGTGTTTAAGGCCATTCCCGACACTTCTAAGGCCCGTAAAGCCAACTTTAAGGCCCTAAAATGTTGCCTAAACATTGTGGACATGAAACATGCTCAAAAATATGTCGGATGTCAGTTCGTTTGGTCGTACGAACGCGATGTTCGCTTAATTACGACGGAATGCGCATAAGCGCGAAAAACGATCCAAATGACGCAACGAATGGATTTTTGGCAAGCCAAACACTAAAGCATAATATAGTCATGCTTGCATAAATTTTTGGATGTCCGGATGTATTCAGAACGTAAGTTATGCGCGAAAATGCAAACTTGTGCACTTTTTGACACTTTTAGTCCCTGAATGACACAAAAGTTTATTTTAGCATACCGAACACCTCAAAGCCTATTTCTAAGCTATGTGAAGGGTATTTATGGTATGTTTAACTTATGGTCATGCTCCAGAATGTCTGTTACAGTTCAAATTGGCATACTTTCGCAGTTTGTCAACTTTAGTCCCTGTAAGCGATTAAACTTTGATTTCACCACACCAAACCTTCCAAAACTTATATCTAAGTTATGTAAAGGTTATTTAAGGTATGTTAAGCCTATGTCACTATTCCGGAGTGTTTGTTGCATTAAACTGGTTATATTTACGCATCGGTGCGCGTATAACCTTCCAGAAAGCGATTTAGAGTTTGAATTTGAACAAGAATTGATATGTGCAAATGATACACATATTTTTACAAATCCCAAGTATGAAATATAATATTTCATTGGTTTGGTATTTGTTTGATGGCCGTGGAGGCACAGGTGTTACATGCAAGGCTCGACATTCTAGGTGGTATGAATTATCTTTATATTGCCTACACACTTACTCACATTCGCGACACCTTTCCTACTTGTGTTTCTTTCGATGTGAAGATCATGAGGGAACGTGAGAACCTAACTCAAGCCGGCTGACGGCTCTTATCAACGAACAAGTTACGGCAGCACTCGCAGCCGCTCAGGCAGGAAGTATAACCTGCTATTATGAACCTATCCTAGGATGTTAGATCCTACTCTCATGACCCAACTCTCGCGCTTAACCCTGTCTTTTCTTCCTCGCGCAACAAGGTTAGAACTCTCAGCCGCCTGTATGCACATTTAAGACGTTCATGGACTGTCGTCCTAGTACTTTCAGTGGCACTAAAGGAGCTGTTGGACTCCTCCATTGGTTTGAAAAGCTCGAGTCTGTCTTAGAGACGTGTGAATGCCCTGAGGCTCATAGGGTGAAGTACGCTACCGGTACTCTCGAAGGCACTGCGCTAACTTGGTGGAACGCGCAAGTTCAGATGCTGGGGCTGGCGGTTGCTAATGCCACCCCATGGAATGATTTTAAGGAACTGATCAAACGTGAATACTGTAGTCGTGATGACATCCACAAGCTGGAACGGAGTTCTTTAACCTGAAGATGACGGGGTCAGAGATAGAAGCGTACACAAAACGATCCAATGAACTGGCAGTGTTATGTCCAACTATGGTGGATCCTCCCATCAAACGCATTGAGATGTACCTCAAAGGCTTAGTACCAGAGATTCAAAGCCATGTGACTTCGGCCAACCTTGCTACTATCCAGGATGTTACTCGTCTTGCTCATCGTCTCACAGACCAGGCAGTGGAACAGAACAGGCTGCCTAAACGTATCGGTGCTACCACTACTATTACTACCTCTGCTATTCCCAGTGACAACAAGCGAAAGTGGGATGGAACCTCCAGCAAGGGTTCAACTTCGGTTCAGTCCCAGGCACAGCAGTGAAAGACAGATAACTACCAGAGCCCCAGTCAGCAGTCGTCTGGTAGTCAAGGACAGGATGGATATCGAGGAAATCACCCAAAGTGCAATAGATGCAACAGGCACCACAGTGGTCAGTGCAATAGGGGTCGTTGCCAGAGGTGATGCTAGGGATGACCCCAACGTTGTGATAGTTTCGACATCGTTATTGGTATGGATTAGCTACCTCAACATCGAGCAGAGATTCTTTGCAAAGAAAAGATCGTCCGCATTCCTCGTGCTGGTGAAGAACCTTTGGTAATTCATGGTGACAAGGGTGGTGCGGTTGTGAGCACCATCTCCTTTCTTAAGGCCCAGAAGTGCTTGCGAAAGGGCCACACTGCTATCTTAGCACTCGTTACTGACGCATCATCGGAAAAGAAGAAGATAGAGGATATCCCAGTAGTACGTGATTTTCCTCAAGTGTTCCCTGAAGATTTACCTGGGCTACAGCCTCATCGCCAGGTCGAGTTTCAAATCGAGCTAGCTCCAGGAGCAGCACCTATAGCTCGCGCACCGTATCGCTTAGCTCCATCAGAATTGGAAGAACTATCGACGCAGCTACAAGAGCTCTTGGATAAGGGCTTTATTCGCCCTAGATCTTCGCCTTGGGGAGCTCCAGTATTATTTGTGAAGAAGAAAGACGGTACCTTCCGCATGTGTATTGATTACCGCGAACTGAACAAGGTGACAGTAAAGAATCGCTATCCTCTTCCACGCATTGATGATTTATTCGACCAATTGCAAGGGTCGAGCTACTACTCCAAGATCGATCTGAGATCAGGCTACCATCAACTGAGAGTCCGGGATGAGGACGTCTCCAAAACAACATTCAGAACACGCTACGGCCATTACGAGTTCCTAGTCATGCCATTTGGGTTAACAAACGCGCCTGCAGTATTCATGGACCTTATAAACAGAGTGTGCAAACCTTATCTGGACAAATTCGTTATCGTATTCATCGACGACATCCTGATCTACTCCAAGAGTCAAGAGGAACACGAGCAGCATCTACGGCTTATCTTGGAACTTCTTCGAAAGGAACAACTGTACGCCAAGTGTTCAAAATGCGACTTTTGGCTTCGTGAAGTCCACTTTCTAGGCCATGTGGTAAACAAGGATGGGATTCATGTCGATCCATCCAAAGTAGATTCGATCAGGAACTGGCCTGCACCGCGTACACCAACGGAAATACGCCAATTCTTGGGTTTGGCGGGTCATTACAGACGATTCATTAAAGACTTCTCAAAGATCGCACAGCCGCTTACATTGTTGACACAAAAAGGTGTTACTTATCGTTGGGGTAGTACACAGGAAACGGCTTTTCAACACCTAAAGGATAGACTTTGCAGTGCACCTATCCTCTCATTGCCAGAGGGCACGGACGATTTTGTGGTCTATTGCGACGCGTCGATTCAGGGTCTTGGTTGTGTATTGATGCAAAGGGATAAAGTCATTGCCTATGCTTCGCGGCAACTTAAAGTTCACGAACGGAACTACACGACGCACGATTTAGAGCTGGGAGCTGTTGTTTTCGCGCATAAGATATGGCGACACTACCTGTACGGTACCAAGTGCACTATCTACACCGATCACAGGAGTCTCGAGCATAATTTCAAGCAGAAGGAATTGAACATGCGACAACGTCGATGGGTTGAACTACTGAATGATTACGAATGTGCCATCAAGTACCATCCAGGCAAAGCCAATGTTGTGGCTGACGCTCTCAGTCGAAAAGATACTTTACCTAGGCGCGTGCGAGCACTGCAGCTTACTATTCAGTCTAGTCTTCCTGCACAGATACGAGATGCTCAGGTAGAAGCATTGAAACCAGAAAATCTCAAGGCTGAAGCCTTACGCGGTTCAAGGCAGCGATTAGAACAGAAGGAAGACGGCGCCTACTATGTAACGGGGCGTATTTGGGTCCCACTGTATGGCGGTTTACGAGAACTTGTGATGGATGATGCACACAAGTCTCGCTACTCAGTACATCCTGGTACGGATAAGATGTACCACGGTATCAGAACGACATATTGGTGGCCTAGCATGAAGGCCCACATAACAACGTACGTTAGCAAATGCTTGACTTGTGCGAGAGTCAAGGCGGAATACCAGAAACCTTCAGGCCCACTTCAATAACCAGAGACACCACAATGGAAATGGGAGCAAATTTCCATGGATTTTGTTACTGGCCTACCTAGATCCCAGCGTGGAAACGATACCATTTGGGTGATCGTGGATCGACTCACAAAGTCTGCACACTTCCTGGCTATTAAGGAAACGGATAAGTTCTCCACTCTCGCAGACGTATATCTTAAGGAAGTTGTTTCAAGGCACGGAGTGCCAACTTCTATTATTTCGGATCGGGATGCACGGTTCACTTCAGAATTATGGCAAGCAATGCACAAAGCTTTTGGCTCACGGCTAGACATGAGCACAACATATCACCCTCAGACGGATGGGCAGTCTGAGCGCACGATTCAAACCCTAGAAGACATGCTTAGGGCATGTGTTATTGATTTCGGCAACAGCTGGGAAAAACACCTCCCTTTAGTGGAGTTTTCGTACAATAACAGTTACCACACCAGCATTCAAGCCGCTCCATTCGAGGCATTGTACGGATGTAAATGCCGGTCACCTCTTTGTTGGGCAGAGGTGGGGGATAGTCAAATCACAGGTATAGAACTTGTAGTTGATGCTACTGAACGAATTGCACAGATACGACAACGCATGGCGGCAACTCGCGATCGTCAGAAAAGTTACGCTAATAAGCGCAGGAAACCACTCGAGTTCCAAGTTGGGGATCGAGTGCTACTCAAAGTCTCACCCTGGAAGGGTGTGGTTCGTTTTGGTAAACGAGGCAAACTCAATCCATGATACGTTGGACCATTCGAAATCATAGAGAAAATAGGCAAGGTGGCCTACATACTGAACTTACCAGCAGAACTCAGTGCAGTTCACAACGTTTTTCACGTGTCGAATCTGAAGAAGTGTCTGTCAGATGAGAGCCTCATAGTTCCTCTGAAGGAGCTCACTATCGATGAACAGTTGCGATTCGTCGAGGAACCAGTTGAAATCACGGACCGGGATGTCAAGGTCCTCAAGCACACCAGAATACCTCTCGTTCGAGTTCGTAGGAACTCCCGTCGTGGCCCAGAGTTCACCTGGAACGTGAAGATCAAATGAAACTCAAGTATCCCCAGTTATTCGGAAACAGTGCAACCACTACTGAGGCTGAAGCTACTACAGAATTTCGGGACGAAATTCCAAATCAACGGGGGGATGATGTGACACCCCAGGAAAACCAGTAAACTACACAACACAACTAGCTTCCTCAGTAACCACATGCTAAATTTCGGGACGAAAATTCTTTCAAGTTGGGGATAATGTGACAACCCGAGTTTCTGAGATTCTGTCTTCGCATTTATTGCACGTTAATTGTTAGATTGTCTTCGCATTTATTGCACGTTAATTGTTAGATTGTCTGTTGGCACGATGTGTTTGTTCATAACCGTACACGTTTGTATGACGATAAATCGTATTGTGATTTATATGATTATTTTGGTGTGCCTTGCAAATGTGTATGTTAAATTATGTTTATATATTGTTATTGTGTTGGGTATAAATAATATATTCTTATTTGGAACCTTGTATAATATTCGAAACACCCACACCCGAAATAGGTTAGTATATGCTCTATGTAATGATATTATGTAGAGGGTTATGTGTAATGTGTGTGTAATGTTGACCTCACCCGAAATCCCTCTCATGAAAACACATTAAGTGTTTTCGTCCATAGAGGCCAACGAATATCAAATGGGCCTTAGGCCCAGTACAATTAGTCATATATTTTGATTTAAACCTTTACGTAAAAGATTAACCACAAAACCGAAACCCTAGAGCTCCATTACCCTCCCTTGTGCGACGGCAACTGCAGCATCGGAACTCTTCTTCCCGATCGACCAGTCAGTTTTACACCTAGGTTAGTGTGTAATAATCAGTTTGAATCTTGTTATACTGTTTAGATGATTCGTGTTAATGCTCACTGTCATAACCGATTTCTTTGGCTATTATAATAACTGTTATGATGATGATTATGTAAACTCATTGTTGAAGTTTTGTGAGTTTCTGTTATGACTGGTAGATTATGGTTATCTGTTAAAAACATAGATCGAATACATGATGATTGCAACAACTTACTGATATTGAATGATGATTATGTAATTGGATTGAGTGTTGATAATCATGATAAATATTATTGCCATACGATTAGAATTTATATATTATGTTAAGGAAATTGTGTTGGTTTTTGTGCTAAATGGTATGATGAGGTGCCTGATTTCTTGTATGGATTACACTCATGAATCTGATTGTACTTGGCAATAGAAGGACATAGGGGTTCACTCATGGGCTGGTATGCACCGAGTTCACATTATTAGAACTATTAATATTTAGGGTTCATGCGCATTAGGGTGTGGTGGGTTGATGTTCACAAAATTGTTTCAAATGGTGGGATAGGGGGTCAACTTAGATTAGCAGTACATGACAAGGATGCTTATATGAAGAATTGAAATATGCCACTAATGGTTACCTGTTAAATTTACATATAAACCCTTTTATTGAATGATGAGTTGATTTAATTGGTTGCTTAATACACTGTGTAATCTCTATATGATAAATAAGATTGTGGATTGATATTTGTTACTAAATGGGCTGCACACATTTTATTTGAAATAGGGCCACAAGACTTCTGGTTGGTTTTGGGCCGAGAAGTCTATGTGGGCTGAACCTGTTTGGGCCAATCTCGTTTAATTATCTTATTGAGGAATGAGGGGAGGATGGTAATGCATGACTTGTAGGCGGCCCAAACAGTAGGGAAACTATAGAATAATGATTAACCGTATGATGTAATAAATTATGGTATTAAGTGAAATTGTGAAGCTGAGGTATAATCCGATGTGTGCACTGAACGAAAGAAAATTATCATGGGAGTATGTGTGTCTTAGGCATAACGGTAACCAAGTGTTTTGTGTGTATAAGAATCAAGTGCTTGCGATGTGTTGGTTGTGAACTGATAGGTGTCTAAATAACTTGCATGATGTCATACGGTGTTACTTGGGTAATGTGTGTATGGAATATGAGATTGAGTAATACACGACTGATTCTCAATGGTAATCATGTAGGATCTATTTGAGCAAATTGAACCCGTACTTTAATCTTACCGAGCAAACCAAGGTGAGTTCACACTAGCCAAGGCATGGGATTCCCAGGGGTTGGGAATGGGATTTAATAACTACTCGTACAACTATTACTATTAAACAAATTATTACTGTCCTCGGTTGAAGGGCACGTACGTAAAACCTACGTACAGTTATACTTACTACTGTCCTCGGATTGAAGGGCACGTACGTAAAGCCTACGTACACGATCTTAAGACCATCACCTCTATCAAAGGAAGTCCCTCAATTATCGACTTAATCGCCGAGGCCTAGGGCGAGCGGGTCATTAGTTAATAGCGCTATTAGGTTTAACAAACCTCACACCGTGCCAGTCGGACGGGCGTGTACTAATGGACTATGGGCAAAGGGTCAATGCTGATAGACATTGACTTAGGGCACCTCTTACATTTTCGTAGCAGTCGATACGCGTGGTCTTGTAACACATGGGAAGCCCCCACTAATCATCGCACACCTGCCTGGACTGGCAGCGATAAGGATAAATACGATACATGTTTACAAAACGAACATACGATTTATGAACTGAATACTATAACCAAACAACCAACTGTGAACTCGCTCAACTTTGTTGTTGATTCGTTGCTACATGCCTTGCAGGTCATTAGGTACTCATGGAGCTTGCACAGGGAGGAACGGTCGTTGTGGGACATGGCAGTGTGTGCCATGCTTTAAACATTACTTTATTTCACATTTAATACTTGATATGGGTTTTACAAATTATGCTTCCGCTAAACATTTAACTATGCTTTGGTTTTTGAACACCTTTCATATTGTTTGGTTGAATTATGGTTACTTACATGCTTGTTCAATATGATTGGTGGCTTGATCCTGGTCAGTCACGCCTCCAAGCGATGATACTCCGCGTGTGGATTTTGGGGGTGTGACATAACCTGTGTTATAAACATCTGATAAGCATCCTAATCCGGTTGATGCTAACAATGATTGATTCAAATTGAAAGAATGGGATCCTATGAGGATGTGCACGACAACCTTCGTTTATGGCCAATTTAAAAGAATCCAAGGAAACTTTAAAACATATCAAGGTGGTCTAAACTGTTCAAGGCATGATCAAGTGGCCCATACTGATAATAGAGGCCCAAAATTCGTAATATCTAGTTGCCTTTGCGAAGCTTGAAAGGTCACAAGTTTTTGCCTTCTGGTAAAGGCTTACGGACCACAAAGACTTGGTCTTACATTCCGTAAGAGGTCTTACGAACCGCAAGACCCTCAGCTTACGGTCCGTAAGACATCCCCAGTAACAGAAAGTTGACAGCTGCCTGTTAAAACGAGTTAACCGACTTATATTGCCATTTTTCACTACAATGGGCAGTACAAACTAGTTCTTAGGCACTAGGGACACTTGTTATTGATCAGGGATCAATCCTAGAGTTGTTTGTCATGATCACAAGCAATCAAGATCACTATATAAAGACCACATTGTTGCAACTTTGATCATTCATTCCAAACTCAGCTTCTGATCATTTCTGGAGCTCAAGGCCATTCCCTAAGCATCACTAGTCGTGCATAGGACCTTGGTAAGTATCCTTAACCTTCCTTAATCGTGTTTTACTTAGTTAATTAGCTTAAAGTCAAACCGTCATAATTAAGGTTTGACTTAACGATTAATCGCTAATGGTCCAGTGATTAGTTAACCTAAAGGTAGTTATAAGTTGGTAATTATGTGGGCAATAAACCCTTAAAAGGGCACCCTCTGATTCCCGCTCTAACTAGGTCAAATGTCAGGTCAAACTTAATCCGAAAAAGTCAACAGAAACTTAATTTTCAAATTAACGCATAATTAACAATATAGAAGGTGTGTAACCTGTTTTATCACTCATATAACTTAGTAACGAATATGTCTAAGCATGTTCGACCAGACAATTTTCAGTTTAGGCCCGGTTCGGAACCGAAAGTCGCATAGTTTGACTCCTGCTTTGACTTTCAGTTCTGACCCGTAGTAGCATGATTTAGAATTACCTTAGAGCTCCGTTAGGACCAGCTTGTATGATAGTATAACCCTCTGTGTTTATACTACTTGACTCGTTGATTGTCCGATGTTTCCGTTAAATGCCTAATGTTGACCAATATGCCCATTTGACCTTAAAACGAGAATTTTGGAAATGAGAAAGGACAATAATCCTTGTTACTGATTTATAAACATGTCCCTAAAATTTCATATCAGTTGGAGGTCTAGATTAGGAGTTATGCTTAATAGCGTAATTAGAACGCTTCTTATGAATTAAACGGCATAATTAGCGTAAAGCCTATCTAAACCCAATTTTGACACCAAACCTTTTACCCACTAAAGTAATATAATATTTTGGGATTTTTGAAGATTTTTAATTATTTTTAACCTGATCATAACCTAAGGTTATTGCTTTGATTCGGTTAATACCGATTATACCCTTTTCATTCATAAAATGAGTTTTACATAACAATTTGATACCAAATCTTTGGCCACTGATTTTATATGATAAATGAAGTATTTTGAACTTTATAACCTGATCAGAAAACTCAGATCTCCTGTTTAACCCGGAAATCGATTAAAATGGCTTTTTACGCGTATTAAACACCTAGTATGGGTTTAAAACCATTTTGTCATATAAGACATATCACCAACTGATATAATCTGTTAAAATAAGTTGTTCTACTGATTATCTCAGACCCGAGTCACAGAATTATAATTAATCTCTTTTATAATCTTTTAAATGACCAAAATGCCCTTACGGGGCATAGGTTGAGTCTAAATTCGTTTTGGGCATAATGGAAGGTATCCTACTGATATCACAACATATTTAAGGCATATTAACTTAAGAAACCTGTTAGTGACTCTTTCGGTTGCCCGTTATGCGTTATTCGCGTTCGGTTCAGTTTATGTAACTAGTTTGCATAAATTAGCCGAAACGGGTCGAACCTTATCATATTTATCTCAAAATCCAGAATGTGTTTAGTTTACCCATATTATACAAGTCTTCAAACTTGTCGGGTCTAAATCACATTCTATTCCGGTCTTCGCTTAATCATGCGTTCGAACCGTATCTTCCTTTAAAACTAACCGGTCTAAGCTTGGGCTTAATTAAAGGCCCGTTAGGATTCTAATAGGTTATTATAAACCTTCGTTCCAGAATAGGAGACCCGGTAAAAGCTACGTGCACTTGCTTGTTGTGATTATTACTTGCAAAGGTAAATATTTTTAACTTATTTTCCCTTATACGGGCTTGGGGTACGGTATATAAAATACCGCTTGGTCGGGCATTGAATCTTTAATCGTATGATGGTTAATTTATTGAAATGACCCGTTTGAATTGTTTTGTTTGTTTAAAGCCTTTGGGGGGTTAATGACCATGTCCCGGATATCCTAAGCACGGGGTGTAAGCGTACACCCGTCAGTGCCTAAATAAATAATGTGGTGTGTCTATTGATGTTTAACCCGGCACGAACCGGGCTACTGAACGCATAAGGAACATGTAATTCTTTTACAAGTATTATACTCAAATAATTATCCCAAGTTATAAAAGTTTGTGCCACGTGCATTCAAATCAATTTTACTAAACCTTTTCACAATGAGTCAGTTAATTGTATTTACCAGTGTAAACTGACGTATTTTCCCAAAAAGGTTAAGTGCATGTACTACGCGAACTAGGCTGGTTTTCTCCTAGCGTCCACAATAAGTCTCGCAAGCTTGGATGTCAAAACTGTTGAACAATGTTTCCTTTTTATTTGATCCACCTGTGGATTATTTTCAACTATATTGTGATACTTAATATTACAATTATATTCGGTTGGAATATATTTATCTTTTGCTTCCGTTGTGCATTTAAATATTGTGTTGTGTTGACTATGATGATATCAACTACGTCACGATACTCCCCACCAGGCCCACCGGTAATACGTGGAAATATCGGGGTGTGACAGGTTGGTATCAGAGCCAACTCTGAGTGAATTAAAACACTAGCCTTTTGTGTTTAATCTCAGTTACACAATTGCACATTCCTAAAAAATTTCGAGTCTAGACAAAGAACTTAGGACGATTCCTAATTTTGCTTTAATTTGTCCTTTATTGTTTTTGTTGTATCTTTCATTATTTTAACAGGAAATATGCCACCAAGATTCCGAAGAGGAGGACGAGGAAAGGGGCCAATCCACGCCCCCAACGATCACGAAGCCGGGCCTTCACACCGGTGAACTCCTACTACTATGAGTGCCGATCCTCAGGGAAACTGGAGGAACCATTTGGAGCCCGCTAGACGGTGTGTCTCGCACAGCTCAACGCCTCCTTACCGTCACTCCTTTGGGCCGCACTCAGAAAACGAGCCCGAAGACTCCCGCCATTCCTTCTTGCCATTGCAGCGGTCCGTTTCGCACCGTTCCTTTGGCGACCCCACTCCTGTCTTTCAGGGCCGGTACAACCCGGCGAACTATATTGAAGAACCAGTAGGGTTTTAACCCACTAGGACCTGAAGACCATTTCTCGGGAGACCATGCAATGGGCATGGACGAGGACACGGATCCCGTCGAGCCTGCAACCGGGACACCCAACCATCCCATCGAGATCTCTGATGGATCATCATTCCATGGATCACCCTACGGTGGTCCAGACAGTTACCAAGCGAGGTTTAACTAGTATGAGTGGTATTTTACACCCTCTCATAACCCACAGCAGCAGCAGGACCCCTCCGAGGATTCACGTTTCGTGGCAGTCACGCCACCGCCTCCACCGCCGCCAGTTCTTCAAGCACCTCCAGAACCACCAAGGCGTAGGAGAACAGGCGCGCGAATATCCGCGCGAGGAGGGGACTTTCACTTTAGCACTCCCCATCACTCAAGTGGCAGTCACTACCCGCCACTGCATGAAGACCCACAAATGGGTGGGCCCTCAAACCCAATTCCAGAGGTGAATTCTGCACCAGTTGCACCACCGCCGCCACCATTGGGTTTTGGTAACCCGATTCCTACATACGCTGGTTCAACGGCGTACAATCCGTTTGAGCAGCCGGCTCACACGCATTATAACTATGCTGAAGCCGACCCGTACCTTGTAGCGGCAAACTACAATGCCCTTCATCCCGAAGGACCATATGGAGCCCCTTGGGGAGTGGGATATCCAGCTCATGGGTATCAAATACCTGCTCGACCTCCGATTCGGCAGCAATCGCAGCCACCATGATTTTCCCCACCGGAACAGGAGGAAATCCTCCAAAGATTAAGTCGGGTGGAACATGTATTTCAAGAAGAACGTAGGAACAACAAAGGATTCCTCAAGGGCCTAGCAAGCTTGTTAAAGGGGAAGAAGAAGAGGGATCATTAAATCCCTATATGTATTGTTGTATTTATTTATTTCAATCAAGTCCCTGCGTGGACATTTATCTATATACTTAGTCCCTGCGTGGACTTGTCTTTTAGTCCCTGCGAGGACATCTAGCTTAGTAATCAGTCCCTGCGAGGACTTATATTATCGATTTAACCCCTGCGTGGGTAAGTTGTTTCTGTTAAAAGTCCCGTTAGGGCAATGTGTAATCCTTTTAAATATTTAATGGAATGTTAAGTTTATGAATTTCATTTTTGTCATTATATACATAAATATATGAAATAGATAAATCAAAATCATTCCTTTTAAAAATAATCTGCCTATTAAATATTAAATAAGAATCTTAAAGGTATGACGTGATTTGAATCCCTATTAAATAGATGGTAAGACCTGTTTAAAAGATTTGAATCCCTGTTAACATCTGAAAACATGTTAACGCTCCTGGCAGACGTGATTCGTTAAAATCACACACGTCATTCTTATAGTAGGATTCTTCAAAGGATTCCTAACCTAACTTGATGATCATATATCCATTAGTGATGTAGTGCCTACGGGCCATAATAAATGTCATATAAGACAAAAGACAGTAGTAGTCTACGACTCCCTGTCAGAAAAAGGGTAAAGAACTATATTCAAACCTTAATGCCTCGATTATCTGAAATCATGGCTTATAATTTAAAATGTCCCTGTGACTAGGCCTTTTGTGCCACTAATAATACTATTATTGTTTTATAATTAGGATAAATTATAATAAAAAAATCCTAAATAAATATGATTAACCAATTAACCAAATATGGTCTATGTTTACCATGATTAATGAATTGCCATAAAAGACAATTCCGTAATAAACCATTGTCAATATCTTATGTAACAGTTCTAACTACATGGCTGACTCGGATGAGATCAACAGTCACCCTAGGGAGGATCATGATAATACCCGAATTAACATAGCGGGTGCAGAACTGCAAGCATTGTTAGACAATGCTGTTACGAATATAGCAGGACTCGAAGTAGGACCCTATCCGCACCGCATTCTAAGCCTAAGACTTATTCAGAGGCTCACAGCAAGCTGCCCTCTAAGAAAGACGAGCCAAAGAAAGATGATGAACGACACTCATCAAACCAAAGGAGTGTTCCCTCTCAAAGGACCGTATTGAACCAAGGACCCCGTGATAAGGGTTGCTCCTATAAGTATTTTGTTTCATGCAAACCCAGGGATTTCACTGGGGAAAAAGGAGCTATAGACTGCATGACTTGGTTGGATGAGATGGACACTGTGGTTGATATCAGTGGTTGTGCTTATAAGGATGTGGTGAAATTCGTGTCTCAGTCATTCAAGGGTGAGGCATTAGCTTGGTGGAGGTCTTTGATCCAAGCTACAGGGAAAGTCCCATTGTACAGTATGACTTGGGAACAGTTTGTGTCATTGATCAAGGAGAACTACTGCCCTCAGCATGAGGTTGAGAAGATTGAAGCTGATTTCTTGACGCTGGTTATGAAAAACCTAGACTGTCAAGCTTACCTTACAAGTTTCAATACCCTGTCTAGGTTGGTTCCATACCTGGTTACACTGGAACCTAAGCGTATAGCTCGATTCATCAGGGGTTTAGCCCCAGAAGTTAAGGCCAGTGTGAAAGCCTCTAGACCAGCTACTTTCCGGTCTGCGGCTGATATAGCATTATCTCTTACTCTGGACGCGGTCAGACAGAGATCACTGAGAAACACTGATGCTGAGAAAAGAAAGCGTGAGGATGATAGCTCACGACGATCGGATAAGAGACATAGAGGAAACAATGACCACAAAAAGAGTTCTGGATCTAAGAAAGATGGTCATCAGTCGGGTGATAAACCCAAATGTAAGATCTGTAAGAAAAGTCACTTCGGGAAATGCAAATATGAGTCGAAATCCCAGCAACAGCCAAGGGCATGTGGGATTTACAAGTCTTCTGAGCACAAGACCCTAGACTGTAAGAAAATCAAGGATGCTACGTGCTATAGCTGCAACGAAAAAGGGCATATCAAGTCCAACTGCCCAAAACTTGCAAAAAAAGACTGAGGATGGGAAAAAGACCAATGCAAGGGTCTTCCGGATGGATGCAAAGGAAGACGTCCAGGACGACAATGTGATCACAGGTACCTTCCACATAAATGATGTCTATGCAAGAGTACTTTTTGATTCAGGCGCTGATAAGTCGTTCGTAGATAATAAGTTTTGTGAATTGTTGAAATTACCTGTTAAAACCTTAAGTGTGAAATATGAGGTGGAATTGGCTGATGGAACCATAGAAACCGCATCAACCTTGTTAGATGGATGTGTTATATCCATTTGGAACCACTCTTTTCCATTGTCTTTACTTCCTTTGAAATTAGCCGGTTTTGATATAGTGATAGGCATGGATTGGTTGTCTCGCAACCAAGCCCAGATCGTTTATGCTAAAAAGCAAGTAGTTTTCAGGACTCCTCGTGGCGAGCCTTTGACAATCCAAGGAGATACTAAGTACGGAATGCCCGAGCAAGTGTCCATGCTCAAAGCATCAAGGTGTTCGACGAAGGGTTGTGTTATCTACATGGCACAAGTAACCATTGATGAACCAAAGCCTAAGATCGAAGACATACCTATTATCTCTGAATATCCAGAAGTATTCCCTGAAGAACTACCTGGTTTACCCCCAGATAGGCAAGTGAAGTTCAGGATTGACATTATTCCAAGAGCAGCACCTGTTGCAAGAGCACCTTACAGGTTGGCACCAACGGAGATGAAAGAGTTGAGAACTCAACTGGACGATTTGTTAAGCAAGGGATTTATTAGACCTAGCTCATCTCCTTGGGGAGCACCAATCCTGTTTGTGAAGAAAAAGGATGGATCGATGCGTCTGTGCATCGACTATCGAGAACTTAACAAAGTTACTGTTAAGAATCGGTATCCATTGCCCAGGATCGACGACTTGTTCGATCAACCTCAAGGAGCAAGTTACTTTCCCAAGATCGACTTAAGGTCAGGATATCATCAACTGAAAGTCAAGGATGAAGATGTACATAAGACTGCATTTAGGACTCGTTATGGTCACTACGAGTTCTTAGTGATGCCTTTTGGACTCACTAATGCACCAGCCGCATTCATGGACCTCATGAACCGCGTCTGCAAGCCCTACATGGATAAATTTGTCATCGTCTTCATCGATGATATTCTTATTTACTCGAAGAATCAAGCTGACCATGAGAAGCACCTCCATTGCATTCTGAAACTGCTGCATCAAGAAAAGCTCTACGCTAAATTCTCTAAGTGTGAATTTTGGCTTCGTGAAGTCCAATTTCTTGGACATGTGGTTAGTGAACGCGGAATCCAGGTAGATCCCGCTAAAGTTGAAGCTGTCATGAATTGGCAAGAGCCAAAGACGCCCACAGAGATTCGCAGTTTCTTGGGATTGGCAGGATATTACAGGCGTTTTATTGAAAAAATTTCAAGGATTGCTGCACCCCTAACTTCTTTGACTAGGAAGAATATTAAGTTCAACTGGGGACCGAAGCAACAAGAATCCTTTGATATCCTTAAGCAGAAGCTAAGCAATGCACCTGTGTTGACATTGCCTGATGGAATAGAAGAGTTTGTGGTATATTGTGATGCACCACACACCGGGATGGGATGTGTGCTTATGCAGAAAGGCAAAGTTATTGCCTATGCTTCACGACAGTTAAAGGTGCATGAAAAGAATTACACCACCCATGACTTGGAGTTGGGTGCCGTTGTATTTGCACTAAAGCTATGGAGGCACTATTTATATGGTATCAAGTGTGTGATCTATTCTGATCACAAGAGCCTCCAGCACCTGTTTAACCAAAAGGATTTGAACATGAGGCAACGACATTGGATGGAAACTTTGAATGATTACGATTGTGAGATAAGATATCATCCTGGCAAGGCGAATGTAGTCGCCGATGCCTTGAGTCGAAAGGAAAGGGTGAAGCCTATAAGAATCAATGCCTAGAGCATTGAGATAAAGAATAGTTTGAATGAAAGGTTGTTAGCTGCGCAGAAGGAAGCTGTGCTGGAAGCTAACTATCCTAATGAAAAGCTAGGAGTAACCGAAGAACAGTTATCCTATGGCAAGGATGGAATTCTGAGGTTAAACGGACGAATATGGGTTCCAGTTTATGGAGGGCTTCGAGATGTTATCCTCCAGGAAGCCCACAGTTCTAAATACTCCGTTCATCCTGGAGCTGACAAGATGTACCAGGATTTGAAAGCAAACTTTTGGTGGATAGGCTTGAAGAAGTCTATCGCTACCTATCTAGCTTAATGTTTGACGAGTGCGCAAGTCAAAGCTGAACATCAGAAGCCGTCAGGTTTGCTACAACAGCCCGAACTTCCCACGTGGAAGTGGGAAATGGTGACAATGGATTTCATCACCAAGTTGCCAAAGACAAAGAAAGGAAATGATACTATATGGGTGATAGTGGATAGACTGACTAAGTTTCCTACCCATTAAGGAGACCTATAGCTCCGACATGTTAGCCCAATTGTACGTAGATAAGATTGTATCTCTACATGGCGTACCTGTGTCTATTATCTCTGACAGAGATACTAGATACACGTCACATTTTTTGAAAAGTTTTCAACAATCTTTGGGCACGCGCTTAAATTTCAGTACGGCTTACCACCCTCAGACGGACGTGCAAAGTGAGCGTACAATCCAAACTTTGGAAGACATGCTTCGAGCATGTGTGATTGACTTAGGTGGTAGTTGGGATAACCACCTGCCGTTAATCGAGTTCTCGTATAACAATAGCTACCATACCAGCATCAAGGCTGCGCCTTTCGAGGCCTTATACGGTAGAAAGTGCAGAACGCCCGTTTGTTGGGCGGAAGTTGGAGATGTCTAACTATCAGGACCTGAAATAGTCCTGGAGACGACAGATAAGATTGTGCAAATACGCGATCGTCTCAAAGCTGCCAGGGATAGGCAGAAAAGCTACGCAGACTAAAGGCGTAAACCTCTGAAATTCGAGGTAGGTGACAAGGTACTACTTAAAGTATCACCCTGGAAAGGGGTAATGCGTTTTGGCAAGAAAGGCAAGTTAAGCCCCAGATACATAGGACCATTCGAGATCATCGAATGTGTCAAATCTGTTGCTTATAAGTTAAACTTACCTGAAGAGCTCAGTGGTATTCATAATGTATTCCACGTCTGCAATCTAAAGAAGTGTCTAGCTGATGAATCACTAGTCATACCACATACAGATGTGCACATCGATAAGAGCTTGAAGTTTGTTGAAAAACCTGTGTCGATCGAGGATCGACAGGTTAAGAAGCTTCGAAGGAAGCATGTACCGATCGTAAAAGTAAAGTGGGATGCCCGTAGAGGTCCCGAATACACGTGGGAGGTAGAGTCCACAATGAAAGAAAAGTACCCTCATTTATTTCAGTAAATCTCGAGGTCGAGATTTCTTTTAAGGGGGTGAGGATGTGACACCTCGAAATTTCATGTCCAATATTATATCGACACGTGTCATGGGCTTAAAACGTGTAAAGGATTTCCTTAGAAGGATTAAAGTTGACAAACAAGGAAAGTATGTGAATATAAGGGTTCAAAATGTCAACAATGGATAAATATACTTTATAATAACCCTACATGATGCTTATAGCCTAAAACGAATGAATCATGAATCATACGAAGCTAATTGTGAAAGAAAGTGAGAGATTACAAACTACAGGGGTTAAATGTGTCAACATGTTTAAAGTATACCTCTGAGTGGCCTTTTAGAAAACCCGAAGCTTTGTAACGATTAGTTATGCTCACTAGAATGCATGATAAAAATTTCACCAAGTTTCGTTATCATATGAGAAAGTTGTGATAAAATTCGTATACGAGGGATTAAAAGCGTCGACATGTTAATACCTACCTCTGAGCGACCTATGTATAAATCCCAACCCTTAACCTGTGTTATAAACATCTGATAAGCATCCTAATCCGGTTAATGCTAACAATGATTGATTCAAATTGAAAGAATGGGATCCTATGAGGATGTGCACGACAACCTTCGTTTATGGCCATTTTAAAAGAATCCAAGGAAACTTTAAAACATATCAAGGTGGTCTAAACTGTTCAAGGCATGATCAAGTGGCCCATACTGATAATAGAGGCCCAAAATTTGTAATATCTAGTTGCCTTTTCGAAGCTTGAAAGGTCACAAGTTTTTGCCTTCTGGTAAAGGCTTACGGACCGCAAAGACTTGGTCTTACGATCTGTAAGAGGTCTTACGGAACGCAAGACCCTCAGCTTACGGTCCGTAAGACATCCCCAGTAATAGAAAGTTGACAGCTGCCTGTTAAAACGAGTTAACCGACTTATATTGCCATTTTTCACTACAATGGGCAGTACAAACTAGTTCTTAGGCACTAGGGACACTTGTTATTGATCAGGGATCAATCCTAGAGTTGTTTGTCATGATCACAAGCAATCAAGATCGCTATATAAAGACCACATTGTTGCAACTTTGATCATTCATTCCAAACTCAGCTTCAGATCATTTCTGGAGCTTAAGGCCATTCCCTAAGCATCACTAGTCATGCATAGGACCTTGGTAAGTATCCTTAACCTTCCTTAATCGTGTTTTACTTAGTTATGCTTAATAGCGTAATTAGAACGCTTCTTATGAATTAAACGGCATAATTAGCGTAAAGCCTATCTAAACCCAATTTTGACAACAAACCTTTTACCCACTGAAGTAATATAATATTTTGGGATTTTTGAAGATTTTTAATTATTTTTAACCTGATCATAACCTAAGGTTATTGCTTTGATTCAGTTAATACCGATTATACCCTTTTCATTCATAAAATGAGTTTTACATAACAATTTGATACCAAATCTTTGGCCACTGATTTTATATGATAAATGAAGTATTTTGAACTTTATAACCTGATCAGAAAACTCATATCTCCTGTTTAACCCGGAAATCGATTAAAATGGCTTTTTACGCGTATTAAACACCTAGTATGGGTTTAAAACCATTTTGTCATATAAGACTTATCACCAACTGATATAACCTGTTAAAATAAGTTGTTCTACTGATTATCTCAGACCCGAGTCTCAGAATTATAATTAATCTCTTCTATAATCTTTTAAATGACTAAAATGCCCTTACGGGGCATAGCTTGAGTCTAAATTCGTTTTGGGCATAATGGAAGGCATCCTACTGATATCACAATATATTTAAGGCATATTAACTTAGGAAACCTGTTAGTGACTCTTTCGGTTGCCCGTTATGCGTTATTCGCGTTCGGTTCGGTTTATGTAACTAGTTTGCATAAATTAGCCGAAACGGGTCGAACCTTATCATATTTATCTCAAAATCCAGAATGTGTTTAGTTTACCCATATTATACAAGTCTTCAAACTTGTCGGGTCTAAATCACATTCTATTCCGGTCTTCGCTTAATCATGCGTTCGAACCGTATCTTCCTTTAAAACTAACCGGTCTAAGCTTGGGCTTAATTAAAGGCCCGTTAGGATTCTAATAGGTTATTATAAACCTTCGTTCCAGAATAGGAGACCCGGTAAAAGCTACGTGCACTTGCTTGTTGTGATTATTACTTGCAAAGGTAAATACTTTTAACTTATTTTCCCTTATACGGGCTTGGGGTACGGTATATAAAATACCGCTTGGTCGGGCATTGAATCTTTAATCGTATGATGGTTAATTTATTGAAATGACCCTTTTGAATTGTTTTGTTTGTTTAAAGCCTTTGGGGGGTTAATGACCATGTCCCGGATATCCTTGGCATCATTTTACGAAAAGGCCACGACCTAAGCACGGGGTGTAGGCGTACACCCGTCAGTGCCTAAATAAATAATGTGGTGTGTCTATTGATCTTTAACTCGGCACGAACCGGGCTACTGAACGCATAAGGAACATGTAATTATTTTACAAGTATTATACTCAAATAATTATCCCAAGTTATAAAAGTTTGTGCCACGTGCATTCAAATCAATTTTACTAAACCTTTTCACAATAAGTCAGTTAATTGTATTTACCAGTGTAAACTGACGTATTTTCCCAAAAAGGTTAAGTGCAGGTACTACGCGAACTAGGCTGGTTTTCTCCTAGCGTCCACAATAAGTCTCGCAAGCTTGGATGTCAAAACTGTTGAACAATGTTTCCTTTTTATTTGATCCACCTGTGGATTATTTTCAACTATCTTGTGATACTTAATATTACAATTATATTCGGTTGAAATATATCTATCTTTTGCTTCCGCTGTGCATTTAAATATTGTGTTGTTTGACTATGATGATATCAACTACGTCACGATACTCCCCACCGGGCCCACCGGTAATACGTGGAAATATCGGGGTGTGACAGTCCTGTATAAAGTAGCTATTTGACATATTCATTGAATCCAACAGTCAAGTTGCCTTTGTAATCATGATATCCAATAATGTCAAGTTGCTTCGGTTATTGTGGCAGGATAGAGCTGATTTTTAGACAAGTGGGGTATTCATCAGAATTTCTGATAAACCACTTCATCAGAAATTCTAGTGAACAAATCATTAGAAAATCTGATGATCAGAATCGTCAGAAACTGATGATATTTCATCAGAAATATCATCAGATCCATCAGAAATGACCTTCTCTGATAATCTTCTTCAGCTCTTGATCAACTTATGGTTCTTTGAAGTAGATGTTGTTCATTTCAGTTGTCCTATCCGATCTTCTTCTTTTTGTTGTGATCTTCAGGACTGTTGTCTTCTTCATAGGTCAAGTTGAATTTGATTTTCTTCAATACTTACAAATAAAGTTTCCTAACAGTTTCCCCCTAAGTATTGTAAGAAAATGAACTATCTATATCGAACATAAACAACTTTCAACTAATCCTTGAACAGAAAGTTCAAACAACTAAGTTCAGAAACATAAGACATAATCAAACCAACCATTGTTCAAAACAAAAAGAAATAAAATATGGTTCTTAAAAACAGAATTTTAATCTCATTAATTGATCTTCACTCCACTTCTGTATTTGTCTCCTGGTTTCAGCCTTTTCTTGTTATCAATTGCCTTTTGAGTTTCCTTGTAAAGTTCTTTGTACCATCCTCTGGATTCCATCCACTTTTCAATGCTATCTTCAATTGCTTTTCTCAGCTGTTCATTGTTCTTCCCCCTTCTTCTTGAGCTGCTCTTGTTTCTCATTCATGCAGTTCTTTATATATTTCAGAGTTTGATTTGAATACCTATATATTTCACTGATTCTGAACAGAGCTTTCTCATTATGAGCATCTTTGAAGACCACACACATTTCTGGTTTGTCAAAGATTGCTCTAGTTCTTACTAGTTTAGAAGGAATTTCAGCTGGAATTGTGTTGTTAGGAGGAGGTATTAGCACCTTGTTGTTATACTCAAAATTGATACATAAATCAAAGTCTGCCAGTTCAGACCTTTTATATAACTTTACTCCTGCTCTTTTGATGCTTTCAAGAGCTCTTCTGATCACAACTGAACCACTTTTCTCTTTATCAATGATATTCTTCATTTTTACTATACCCAGTGGGTGAATATCATCAGCCAGGTTTCCATCAGTAACCTTTTGTTCACTGTTATCTTTTCTAATCAAGGTGTATTTGTTCTGCTCACCAGTACCTAAGACACCTTCTCCAGTACTTAAAGTGGTGATTCTTTCAATAGAGACTATTGGATTGGTCATTGGTTTGTGTAGAATTTCCCAGCTTCCCTCATTCCTGACTTGAACAATATTTTCGCTTATTGGAGAGAGTGGCCTTTCTGGGTTGTCTTCTTTACCTTTCCAGTAGTAATGCTTCAGGTGTTCTTCAGGGTACATGATTGTGTGTAAATCACCTTTCAGCACTACTATTTCTTTGAGGTTTCCATCTGAATCTTCTCTAATCACTTTTCTTGGCCTTTTTGAAGAGGTTACTTCATGTTCCATTCTTCTCTTCTCTTTTGTATCTATTTTTATGCTGAATTCTATTTCTCCTGTGAGAGCTATGGAAGATGATTGAACTGGAACTGCTCTTTGTACTGACACCTTTGATGTGTCTGGCTTTGGAATATTTGGAGGAGGACCCATGAGTAGCTTTGGCTTACTAGGAGGAGGACCCATGGGTTCCTTCTGTGTTTGTGTTGTTGAAGTTTCTGATTGTTTGGTTTGATCTTGTTGACTGATTTCTGGTTGTTTGAATTGTTGTTGAAGAGTTTCTGACTCTCCTGCTGGTTTTTCTTGTGGAATTGGAGCTTTCAGTTCATGAAAATCAACTTTTCCCAGTTTGGCAACATTGTACTGCAACCTCTTTACTAACAGATGAACATTAGCAAGAGTTTGAGTATTTGTTTCTTCATTCTATGAAATTCCAGTTTATTTTGATCTTTCTGTGCAGACAATTCCACCGTCAGCTTCTCAAAAGCCTCAGCCATGCTGTTGTTGTTGGCTCTGAGGAACTGAATTTCTTCAAGGATTCTTCCTGAACTTGAGATTTCCCCTGCACTTGCAACCTCAGCCATCTGTTTCTTGATTTCTTGCAGTTCTTTGAGAGCTTTCTTGAATTCTGATGAGCTCTCTCTGTTTTCTGATGACTCTTACAGTTTGTTGAGGTCTGCAATGTTGTCTTTTTTTGGGTAAAGGGTTACCCCGGTGAATTTTATATATCAACAATAAAAAACAGGGTGTGACAAAAAAGCTGACACACACTCCTAGACTTGGCATACCAAGCTTAGGCAATCCAACACAAAAAAAAACAACCAAAGACAAACAGCCCAGAACTACAAAAGACGAAAAGCTAAAACACAGCCACATCTAAACTAGACACCCAAAACCAGAAAAACAACTATTAGCCTGGATCATTAACTTGATTCTCTGTAGAGATCTTCCATTTCTCTAATAAGCTTCTGTTCACCGGATTGCTATCATCTTTAAATCCCATTACTTTTAGCCGAACCGTATGAATAATCACTTGAGCCACCTGTTCTGGATTTCGGTAATTTTGGGAGAATAACCGATTGTTTCTCTCTTGCCAAACAAAGTACGAGGACGCCGCAATAAGAAGCTTGCAAATAACATGAACCAGCTTCTTTGAACTAGAAAATTGTTCCATCCAAATTAGAATCGAACTCCAAGCATCATTAACACTATCCAGATCCGCCATTACCTTCACAATGTTCCAAATTTTAGACGCAAACGAACATTGAAAGAAAAGGTGATCGCGCGAGTCCCGATTGTTCCTACAAAGAGGACAACACATTAACCTTAAATTAGTTTCGCTCCCTGCTTCCCAAACCGCCAATCTATCTTGGGTCTTTAGCTTATCTTTGAACACAAGCCACATGTGAAACGAATGCCTCGGAATACATTGAGCAAACCACACCATGTTCGCCCACAAAGCCATATTATCTCGGTTACGTATAGTATCCCACACTACTCCGGATCCGAAAGTACATGTGTTACCTTCCAGGTCTTTCCAAATCAGCCTATCCTCCATATTATGGTCTAGAATCGGCACAGATAGGTTAATTAAAACCGGATATAAATCATTCCATGCTTGAGGCCATTTCCAATGAGAATGATCATCTATCAGATCCGAAACACAAGAATTGAGATTAAATCCCGCATTGGCAATATGTCTCGGAGTAATAAAAGATCTGAGCGGGCTCACGTCACACCATTTATCACTCCAGACGTTTGTTTGAGACCCACTCCGAATAGAGGACCAAATATGAGGACGCACCAGCTCACGAATCGATAGAATTTTCCTCCATCCCCAGCTCATACTGCCACGACTTGGGATATCCCAAAAAGACTTTCCTTTCAGCTTATATGAGTGAATCCAATCAACCCATAACGATTTCCGTTTGGTAATAATACTCCATATATGGCTGGTGATCAGAGCTTTGTTAACGTCGGCAATGCTCCGAATGCCTAACCCACCTTCATTTTTTGGTAAACAAACATCTTTCCAAGCCACTTTCGCTCGCACTCTACCTGCAGTTCCCGCATTCCAGAGGAATCTGCGGATTCTTTTCTCTAGATCGTTAATAATACGCGCTAGAATTATAAAAACAGACGCCCAATAAACGTGCATAGAGGAAAGAACCGAACTTATAAGTTGAAGCCGACCCGCAAAAGACAAAGATTTATTTATCCAGCTTGCTATTTTATTCTCCATACGGTCAACAAGGATCTTGCAATCCTTATAATTCAGCTTTGTGGTAATAAGAGGAACCCCAAGATACCGAACAGGGAGAACTCCTTGTTGGAAGGGCAGCACACTAAGAATCTCTTGACGAACCGATTGAGGGATGTTACAAAAGAAAACCGTGCTTTTCGCCGGGCTCGGAACCAAACCAAACCAGACATACGCGTAAACACTTCGAGGGCATCCTTAACCTTCTTAACCGACCTGATGTCACCATTCACAAAAATAAATAAATCATCAGCGAAAGAAACATTAATGATTTTCTGCTTAGCACAATGTGCATGATATTTAAAATCCGTGATGGCCGCCCGTTGAAGCAGTAAAGAGAGGACCTCCATGATTAGCGTGAATAAGTAAGGCGACATAGGATCCCCTTGACGCAGGCCACGCTTTCCCCGAAAATATCCATGGATATCACCATTAATACTAACCGAATAAGACGCAGTGGTTACACATGTCATGATCCACCTAACCATCTTACGATGAAAACCAAACCGATGAAGGACATTCTCCAAAAAACCCCAATTCACCGTATCATAGGCTTTCTGGATATCAATCTTAAAAGCACATCTCGGGGGACCTCTATTGAGATGATAGTTGTGCATGAGCTCTTGAGTGAGAAGAATATTATCAGATATTTTCCTACCCGGCACAAAGGCAGACTGATTTATACCCACAAGCGTACCCAGACTACCCTTTATTCTATCCATGATAATCTTACTTATGCACTTGTACAAAACATTGCAACAGGAAATAGGACGATAGTCCAATACTGAGTCCGCAGTTTCTTTCTTTGGGATCAAAGCCAGAATCGTGTGGTTTATTTGTTTTAAGATTTGACCGCTATCAAAAAAATCCAACACCGCATTCGTAACCTCCTCACCCACTATATCCCAAGCATGTTTAAAGAAAGCTGACGTGTAACCATCGGGGCCTGGGGCTTTATTCTCACCGATACTAAACATGGCCTGCTTAATCTCCTCACGAGTAACCTGACGAACCATGAAATCCGCAGCATTAGAAGTAAGAACATTGACAAAAATATCCTCCAAGTTAACCGTATCTACCGGGTGCTCTACCCCCAAGAAATTTGTATAATGAGACACTAAGGCATGCACTACACCATCTCCTTCATGACGGGTACCCGAAGCATCCAAAATACTATGAATTTTACACCTCGCATTCTTACTTTTAACCGTGTTATGAAAGAAGCTCGTATTCGAATCACCGGCACATAACCATTCCACCTTGGACTTCTGTTTTAAAAAACACTCCTCATCATAAGCAGCTAATTTAAAATCATGAAGACATTTAACCTCCATTTGCCGTAAACTAGCATCCAGCGGGTTTTTATCAATCAGATTCTGAATGTCATCCAGCTTTTTCCTCATGTCAACCACCTTAGCATGTAGATTGCCCTGTTCAAATAAGATTCTTCTCATATGCGGCTTTAAATTCCTGAGTTTCTTCATAACCGAAAACATGTGAACTCCATCAATACTCTTTGTCCATTCCTGGATAACATAGTTTCTGAATTCAGGTTTGGCGGTGATAAAATTAGGAAATTTGAAAGGTTTTGCACGGTTCACCAAGTTGGTAGCTGCCTTTAAGATGCACGGAGAGTGATCTGACACTCTATACGGTTGGTACATGGCATATGCATCCGGAAACATCTCAATGAATTTAATATTACCCATAACCCGATCAATCTTCTTAAGGAGACCCACGCCATTTTTTGGTTTTTGGGACCAGGTATAATGAAGGCCGTGCCCTTTGATATCAATAAGTTCCACATTCTGAATACATTCATTGAACTCCCGCATGCTGATTGTTTGTTTCGAAGGCCCATATAGCGAGTCCTCAAAATGAAGAGTCGTGTTAAAATCACCCATAACAAACCAGGGCTTATCATGACACAGGCTTTTATGCTTACATAGATCCTCCCATAGAGCCCGACGGTCCTGATATTTATTTTCAGCATACACAAACGAACCAAAAAGAACTTTCTTATCAGCTTTGAAAATCAATTGGATATGCATAACTTGATCCGATTGGGCCAAAACCATTAGATCTACCGAATCCGTATCCCAACCCAAGATAATTCTAGTGCCCCGACTACACTGACCACCATTAGAAGTCCAATTCCATTTCCTGAACACATTTTTACATACTTGAACCAGTTTCGTAACTTCCACATGAGACTCTAGGATAGCACAAATTTTTAAATTATTTTCAGCTACAAGTAAACGAACCTCACTTTGTTTCAGGGGTCGGTTCAAACCCCTAATGTTCCATGCCATAATGCTATCCATTAAAACCGATGTGACCGGGAGTGCTTGCCCCCTCAGGTTGTGTTTCATGATTCTCATTCCTCATAAAGTTTGACATTTCCGTTGGAATCACCTCCGCCACTTCTTTATCAATCCGATTGGACTCTATCTTTTCTTCATTCCGAATTACCTTGTGATCTTTAATTTCTCCCACCCCCTCTTCATCCGTATTAGCTAGAACATCAAAATTATTCGTAACTTGCACATTACCAGCTGAAGTATAAGATCCGGACTCAGTCTTTGTTCCCGACGTACTTGGTTGCTGATTTTTATTCTTGGGTTTATAGATAAATTTCGTTTTTTGTTTCTTACCCAGCTTAGCAAGTCTCCTTTTATCCGTTACAAAGCCCTCATCATCAACCACTACCTGCTTAGGCTTAGCATTAGTATTTTTTGCACAATTATGGTCATCATGACCAAAGATACAACATAACGAACATCGTTGCGGCTTCCATTCATACTCGACATCAACTTTTTCCATAATATATCCCTCCTCATCAAGTTTCGGTATAGCAAGCGATATATGCTCCTTGAGGTCATTATCAGCGTTAATCTCAATCAAGGCTCTTGCAAAGCTACTTCGGCCCCAATTTTCAGCACACATATCAGCAGTGAAACTATCTTGACGTTTTGGCACACCAATCTTAGATGCCAGTAAGCTCAAACCATCATCCGTATACACCGCAATAGGAACGTTATGTAATTTCACCCAAACAGGGACTACTTTGATACCATCCTTCCTTAGCGTGGCTGATGGAGTCCAAACATTTAGAAACAATGGAATTTTTCTAATTAACCAGGGACCTCCTTCCAGCACTTTCTGCATACCATCCTGAGAATCAAACTTAAAGAAAAAGAAACCGTTGGAGTTCATCATAATCTTTTCAAACCCAAACTTCGACCATACATTTTTTGCATAGTACTCTACCACGTGAAAAGGTAGCCGATTACCTAAGAAATAGCCGTACAAGACATTATCAGATCTCTCCTGCACTTTTTTAACAACCTCCCTAGGTATAACAACATCAGCACCTTCTCGGGTCTCCAATGACTCCATAAGTCTAAAATTAATCTCTCTTTTGTTTCGTACAGTAGACTTAAGTTTTTCAGCATACGAGATAGGCATCGATTTTACCTGATTCTGCTCATCCTTACCATCATTTGTAGTGTTCACCAGAGGAACCGAAACGGTCACTTTCTCCAATTCATCGATAACGTTGATAACTTTCTGTTCTTGCTGAATAACTCCACGACGAGGTATCAATGGGTAACCATCAATATTCAGCGGTTTGCTAAATAATGAAGGTTTGTCTCGTATCTCCTGCGCATTCATCGGTTTTGAACCCTTCGAAGTAATAAAAATATCCCCACGCATCTTTTCTGAAAACGACTGAAACCCTAGATCATCCAAACCCTGATCCCTATTTCTCTCCATGCAATGAAACAATCAACGTATTCGAAACCACTCCTTATCCAAACGACAGAAACATGCAGCCAAAATACAGAATACGTAAACCCTAAGAAACCCTAATCCCTAAAACCCTAGTGTTAATCTTCAATCCTTAACCGATTAATCCAAAGTTTTCGATCTAGCTAAATTAATCTAGTTAACCGCAATCAAAAACAAAAGATTAATAAATCAGAATTTCAAATTAAACACTAAGGAGACGATTGAAAAAGAAAGAAAAAACCCTAGATTCGAGATTGGTCACAATTGCTAACTAGTTCGTTATGGATGTTCGAAAAATCAAATCTCCAATCACAGACTGTTATACAAAAGCTTGCAACGAAGAATCAAGGATTACGTGAGGAAGCAAAATCGCCTAGGGATTGACAGTTTGACAGTTTCTGATAATACTTTAATCTCTGATCTTTGATTTCTGATCTCTTCCAATATCAGATCAAGTTTATCTTCTGTGGCTGTTTTCCCAGTAAAAACAGCAGTTGTGTCTTCAAGTTCCTTGTGTAGTTGCTCAGTTGACATAGATTTATGTCATTGGATAATAGGAGGAACAACAGATGTTCCACCTCTAACACCAGCAGAAAACACATTCTCTGCTGTTCTGAGGTTAAGAGGATTGAAATATTCCATATTCTCTATACCCTCACTAGAAAATTGAAACACATTCAAGTTCTGGTTTTCCTCATATCCTTGAACCTTTTCAGGTTCTCCATGAGTTGTTGAGAAACTCTTAGTTTTCTCATCCAGGTTTCCTTGATCAGTAGACTGATCTCCACCTGTTGCTACCACATTTTCCTCCTCAGAATCTGATTCAGAAAATGGGTCTTTGGTTCCACTCACATCTTGTCTTATAGAAACAGTGCCTTTTTGTGAAATTTCATAATTTACTTGAATTGAATCATTAGAATCACTCTTAGAATTATGAACTATATTAAGTTTAGAGTGTTGTGCACCTGTTTCTCCCATATGTGAGATTTCAGCATGATGTTCTTCTGCCACAGGACTTATGTCCGCATCTTCATCAGCTGGATGAGGTTCTGATTCACCCTGCTGCTCCATTCTTGGTGTGCTTGACTCTTGTGCATCATGCTCCATGGGGGACACACTGTCCAAAACTTCTTTGTTCTCTGGCTTCTTGCTTAACATCCTCAGGTATTCTGCTCTGTATGGTGAATCTTCTGGTATCAGATTCATCATTCTTTCTGATAGAACAGGCACCTCATAATATGACTTCCAAGACCTTACAGCAGTCCAAGGTCTCATAATTTCTGTACTCCACATATTTTCTGATGCTGGAATTTCAAAGTTCCTTTCAGAAAATGCATCAGAAATTATGACTGACAGAAATCTGGGAAAAGGTAGATGTGAATCTATCCTTCCAGTATTAGTCAGAATTGATCTTCTAATCAGATTAAATATTTCTGTTCCAAAATCAATATTCAACCCATTAATGAGACTGAACATGATTGTCAGAATATTCATATTTATCTGATCTGTACCTCCATTTTTTGATGATAAACACTTGTTCAGAATTTCCATTAACACTTGCCAGAAGGCAGGTAGCTTATTCCTCTTGAATTCATTGATTTTTGAAATCTTTGTCTTGTAACCCATTACTGCATCAAGTAGTGAAAACATATCTTCCTTTTTTGGTGCTTCTTCATAGCTTTGGCTTAAGGGTAGTTCCAAACATTCCCTTATTTTCTCCGGTGAGATTGTAATGAAGATATATCCCCACACATGTGCTGTTAGCTCGATTTGATTTGAGACTTCGAGAGTTTTTACAACTTGTTGTATGAGTTTCTCTGGTACCTCTCTGGTCTTTGTGAGAGCTTGAGCTATCGGGTATCTGATCAGAAATTCAATTAGGATTTGACACTTTATATCATATTCTTCAATGTTGTCGTTCATTGCTTCATTGTTGCTCTTTAATGGAAGAAATTTAGCTTCGGTGATGAAAGGAACAGAGTGTTCAATGGGTGGCATATTGATGTTGATAGCAGCCATTGGGAGTTGGGGTTTTTGTTTCGGAAAAGGGTTTTTAGGGTTTTGAGTTTGAAGGTTGAAGATGGAAGTCTCTGTTTTTGAATGAGGCATTTATAGTGTTTTGAGACAGAGATCTTTGAGTGTTTTTCGTGGGTTGTTTGTATTCAAGGTGGTTAATGACACCTTAATGATGTTTTTAATCCGTTTAGGAAACAACCGTTTTTGAAAACCTTTGGTTTATCTCTAATTTAATATCAATCTTTTAATGAAAAATCAGAGATTCCAAGAATTTAGCAGATAAACACTAATGTCCAACTTGCACCTTTTCTTCATGTGGGACCCCTTTTGTTTTAAAAAGGTCCAATAGAAACGCTTTTGAGATTGTGTATCTTCCCAAGTTTTCCTTTTGATGATTTATATTAGAAAATCTTTGAATAAAACTTTGAGAGTTGGATTTTCTTCATACTTCATTAGAATGCATTTGATTCATATATAGAGATTGAATCAGCATTTTTTTTAGATGAGAGGGAATAAGTAGAGTTTGAGGTTTTAACTTACATTGCAATTCTGAACTCCACATCTTTGTACTGATTTTCAGGAAGTGTTAGTTATACAGCTTGTTCCAATCCTCAGAAAAAAATATTTTGAAAGAAACTTATTTCAAAATTTTAGTTAGTTATAAGTTTCTTTGAATCTGTTTTAAAGCAATGTTTCCTGATGTTTCTTTCTGTTGATTTATTAGACTTCCTGGTTGTCAAGAGACTTTTCTGATGAAAATTTTGATTTTCTGATATGTTATCATATTTTCTGGTGAGACATCAGAATTTCTGATGTTTTTTTTGGGTAAAGGGTTACCCCGGTGATTCTATATATTCACAACCAAAAAAACATAAGTAGTGTAGGGAGTCTGCACTAGTTCAATCATGAGACATGCCCCATGAAAGTAAACCAGAACAACCAAACAAACACAAAAACAACCAACTAAGGAAAAATAACTAGAGAAAAAATCTAGACATTAAGACCAATAACACAACTAATCAGCCCCCATCATCATCCTTTTCTTTCGTATAGATCTCCCATTCTTCAAGAAGTTTACGCACCCTAACGGTATCCTTCAGCTTTGCTCCCATCAACTTGTATCGAACTGTTTTCATGATTAAATCACTAACCGTCTCAGGAGGCCTCAACTGATTTTTAAATAACCTTGCATTCCTCTCTTGCCAAATACTGTACGCAGCAGCCGCTACAAGAATTTTAGCAACATAAGAATCGACCCTCCTTTGATGAGCACGAGCACAAAGCCAGTTAACAATCTCCACCCATTTCGGCGAAACAGTATTCATCCCCACCCTATTTCTAACTGTAAGCCACACTTGAGATGAGTACTTGCATTCAAAAAACAAGTGCGGGTGAGAATCAAAATTCTCATAACACAATAAACAGCACATCATGTTCATGTTTTTTCTCCAAGAGAAATCCCATTTCAGAATTTTATCTTGCGTGAGGAGCTTACCTTTCATAATCAACCACATCATGAAAGCGTGTCTCGGAATACACTGGCCGAACCACACAACTTTACACCAATCGACTTCCGGCTCTCTATGCCGAACCGAGTGCCATACCCCAGAAGACGAGAACTCATTAAAATCACCACCACCTTTCCATAATAATCTGTCAACTTTTAAGGGATCCAATTGAACTTGATCGATCTGAATAAGAACAGGGAAGAGATCCCTCCAAGCCGTAGGCTATAACCAAGCACCATTAGAGTAAACATCGGCCACTGAGTCATCCAACCTAAAATCTGCGTCCGTGATAGTTCTGGGCGACACAAAGTCGCCAAGAGGCCCCAAGTCACTCCAATTATCGAACCAGGCTGACGTATTAATACCATTCCCTAACTCCGACCAAATATGCTTCCTAATCAAAGGCCGCAATTGAGTGAGTTTTCGCCAAGACCAACAGCTATTCGAAGGCGTTTTACTGACCCAGAAGCTCTTATCTTTTAACCGATACGAATAAACCCATTCAACCCACAGAGAGTCACGCTTGGAGACAATACTCCAAATATGAGACGACATCAAAGCTTTGTTCATATCTCCAATTCGTATTTCACTAGTCTTAACAGATTTCTTTTATTTTACACCACATTTTTTTTTGTTTTTATCAGATATGCTATTTTAGTTCCCCCTAGATCTATTGTCATGTATTGGTGTTGTTTTTTTTTAAGATTAAAGAAAGATAAAGCAGACCAAATATATAAAGATAAGTAAATATCATTAAACAAAAAACAAAACAAAACAAGCAAACAACAACTACTCCTCCTCGAGCATGTTGTACATGCACTTCACATACGACCAGAGACAGGTTATCCGACCAGTGTGATTCGTTGATGGGACAAGGGTAGGATCACTTATGTTCTCTTGTAGCGCCAGCTCGGCCCTTGGATACCAGCATCTTACTCCTCCGAAGTCCAGCTGTCTGGTAATCACCTTGGTCACGAATCGAGGGTAGATCAGAAAAGGTTGACGGTCGTGTATGTCAGCTTCTAGGTCTCTCATGAGAAACTTAGAAAAGTTGTATGGTTTTTCCTATACAACTGCATGAATCACTTTCATCATCATGTATGACAGCTCGTTGAAGTGTCCAATCTTCTTAGAGAAGCAGACACTAAGCTGTGTTACCAAGTACTGGAAAGGTGGTATGAAACCAGATTTGCTTATCTGCCTTGACACGTTATATGTATGATAGCCCATTTCCGTCAAGGTTTGTTGTACCATTTCCTTATCCAGAAAAGTGTTTTCTTGATCATCACCCAGCTGGAGGACATCTCTAAGAGTTTCCTCTTTTAGGGTGATTATGACCCCCATAACCTTGCTTTCTATCCACATGGAAGTGCCACTGAAGATGATTTCAGCATTCCACCAGAATTCTTGAAGAAGTTCTGGATAAATGGTGACATGTGTAGATACAGCAAAGCCCAAGGGACTTTGCATGATCATGTTGTACACATATCTGCAATCTTCCCATGCAGGATCTTTCAGATTAGACCTTAGTCTAAGATTATGATGCCTGTGAAGAGGGAGAGGAAAGTGTGTTTGTCTCATCATTTTTGGGTGAGCCATTCTAAAATAAGAGATTTCTGATGAGGAGCTTTTGAAGAGAAGATTGTTTGGTGTGAAGAAAGTCTTTTTCAGGATGTTAATATTTATAGATGAAAGTGATAGTTATACCGTAAATGTTATTAACAGCCAAAGATTTTCATTTTCATTTCAATCTCTTCATTTAAGACGATATCTGTTGCAGTGAGAATATGACAGTCTACTAAGCCCCGTGTGTGAGTAAGCATTGAATAGCTAGGCGGCTACTTTTATAGCCCCTAATCATTTTTGTGCCTACGTGTCTCTCAAACTTCTTATGAAAAATGACGTTGCATGCATTGGTAGTATAAGAAAAATTCAATTTTCTGCAAAAATTTTCTTGTGACGGTTGATTTTCTCTGCTGTGACATTGAATTTTATCTTAATGCATGTTACTTTTCCCCCTTTTTGTTTTTTTAATAAAAGAAAAAAAATACAAAAACAGACTATACACAGTTATGAATTTATACACATATGAGATATGCATGAGGATGGAAATTTTTGATGATCAGTAATCATTCTGATTTTTCAACAAAGTTTCTGATGTTTTATCAGAATTTCTGATGATTTCATCAGATTTTCTGATACTCTTTCAGACTTTCTGATAAATCATCAGATTCATTAATGATTTATCAGATCTTCTGATGTTCCATCAGTTTGATGGATTTCTTTGTCAGAAACCTGTTGAATTATCTTTTGTTTATATGAATTTTGATGTTCATCAGTTTGGTTTTTAATTTGTGGTCTTTTGTTTTCTGAAAGATCTTTATCTTTTATGTTAACCATGCCAAGTTTGCTGATTAAAAAATTGTATCTCTTTTCATCAAGAGGTTTTGTGAAGATATCAGCAATTTGGTTTTCTGTTGGAACAAAGTACATTTCTATGTTACCTTTTTCAACATGATCCTTTATGAAGTGATATCTGACTTCTATGTGCTTGGTTCTTGAGGGATGAACTGGATTTTCTGTTATTGTTATTGCACTCTTTGAATCACATAGGATTGGTATCTTTGTCAGATTTACTCCATAATCTTTCAGCTGAGTTTGCATCCACAACACTTGTGAACAACAACTTGCTGCTGCTACATATTCTGATTCAGCTGTTGATGTTGCAACACAGTTTTGTTTCTTGCTTGCCCAACATACCAATTTTTCTCCCAAGATTTGACATGCACCAGATGTGCTTTTTCTGCCAATCTTGCAACATGCATAATCTACATCTGTATATGCAATTAGTTCAAGGTTTATATCCTTAGGATACCAGAGACCAAGTTCTGATGTGCCTTTTAGATATTTGAAAACCCTTTTTACAGCTTTTAGGTGGGATTCTTTAGGATCACATTGATATCTAGCCAGAAAGCACGTTGCAAAAATAATATCTGGTCTGCTTGCAGTTAAACATAGCAATGATCCTATCATCCCCCTATAGGTTTTAATATCTACATTTATTCCATCTTTATCATAATCTAATTTGTTCCCTGTTGCCATGGGAGTTTTTGAAATTGAGCAATTCTCAAGTGAGTATTTTTGCATAATTGTTTTCACATACTTTGATTGACTCAAAAATATTCCATCAATTCTTTGTTTTACTTGTAAACCTAAGAAAAAGGTTAACTCACCCATCATGCTCATTTCAAAGTGGCTGGTCATTAACTTTTGAAACCTTTTACAAAAAATTTCATTTGTTGATCCAAATATAATGTCATCAACATATATTTGGACTAACAAGGTGTGACCTTTGTGTGTTTTGAG
Source organism: Helianthus tuberosus (assembly GCA_030545235.1). Taxonomy (NCBI): domain Eukaryota; kingdom Viridiplantae; phylum Streptophyta; class Magnoliopsida; order Asterales; family Asteraceae; genus Helianthus; species Helianthus tuberosus. Next base: position 12,879,372 of record JARYGA010060842.1, on the reverse strand, counting down.
GAAAAGTGTTGTGTCAATAGTCCCTTTTGTGAAGCCAGAATTGAGTAAGAAGTTTGAGAGTGTTTCATACCAGGCTCTAGGAGCTTGCTTCAAACCATACAAGGCTTTGTTTAATCCGTAAACATGATTTTGAAATTTTGGATCAACAAAGCCTTCTGGTTTTTTTTTTTTTGGGTAAAGGGTTACCCCGGTGAATATTATAACATCAAACCAATAAAACAAGTGGGGAGAAGAACAAACCCCAGTTCTCTAGAATGACATGCCATACTAGAGTAATAAAAAAAACAAGCAAACCAGCAAACAAGCAAACAAGACTAGACATACTTGTCAGTCCCTACTACTTAACAACGAACAACTCATACTAGCCACAATCATCATTGTGACACTCTGGATTTTCCCGAACAACCCTCTTGTATTAGCCGTGTGTACGTATGAATTATTAAATGAAAGGTGTGAAATATCTTGATGTGCTATGTGTTGATAACGTGTAGGTAATAAATATATATATACGTGTATAAGTACTAGTGAACCGAGACCACGACTCGAGACCACTCGGTCTCGAGTGAACAGTAAATATTGGGCCGTGGACCTCCTTTAGTCCACCTGAAAGCCCATTAGGGTGCACCAACTTGGAACGAGTATAAAACCCATGCTCCTAGCCAACCTTGCCATTTTTGGGCAACCCACACTCACTCGCACACTCTCTCTCTCTAAAACCCTAAGTCTCAACATCCTTCTCCCCTCATTCTCGTGGATCAATCGGCAACAACAAGGAGACTCGGCCAAGCTCATCATCATCACTCGGACACTTCATTTTCTCATCTTCTTTCTTGTCTCGGCGCCTTCTCACAACCGGTTAGTGTTTTAAGTGCTTTACTAGATGTTTAGGTGTAAAAATGGTGTCATTAGAGTGAATCAATGGCATGATGATTGTTGGTTATTTTGAATGATCAAATGGATGAATATTGATGATATGCAAGCATTGTATTATTTGAATGAGCTAGGATAGATGGTGTGAATATCTATGTTTGATGATCATGAATATGTCTCTCTTATATAAATGATATCGTGATTGTTGTGTAAGTAAAAATGTATGTTGATCTATTTCTTGCTTTGGTTAAAATGGTTTTGACATCTAGTGTATGAAATTCTTGACCATGAAATACATATGTGTGTAAGATGAACCGTGTGTTGTATTGGCTTAAATGAACATGTTGATTGAATATGAAAACCCTAATGATGAACTGTTTGAATGTGACTTGAATATTTGAAAAACTGAATGTTTGATCTGTTTTGAATCCATATTAGACAAGAAAACATGTTTAAGCATTGTGGTTGGGTAGTACATAATATCATGAAATCGAAATCCTATTGGTTAGTACAAGCCTTGCAGGTGCACCAGAATCAGCAGACAAACGAGTCAAGACCTTTGGTTTCGACTCGAGACCATTAAGTTACAACTCGAGACCGCAGTGGTTGCGACTCGAGACCATCAAGTAACAACTCGAGACCGCGGTGATAGTGACTCGAGATCTCGACCAAACCACTCAGACTGACTTCAGGGACTTGAGATCATCATGGTCTCGACTCGAGATGGGACTTGAGACCTCTGAGGTTGCTACTCATGCCTGCACCACTCGAGACCAGCCATTTACAACTCGAGATCTCCTGGTTGCGACTCGAGATCGCATAATCTCGAGTCGAGACCACCTGGTCTCGACTGGGCTACTTGTCTACGTTATTGGGCCGAATTGTATGAACTGTTCATGTTTGTTACTGTTTAAATGGGTTATGTGTTACTGAACATGTGATAGGACTGGCCCAATAACCTTATGTGATATGTATGCTATGTGTTAGATACGTGTAGAATATACGTGACTTCTCTGTACCCAAACCTGACCTTTACTGGTAACCATGTTAGGACGTGGTGACCAACGTGTTTGACCAAGTAACTAATCTGCCGAGCAACCCAAGGTGAGTTCACAACTAATAAAGCATGCGTTCCCGGTGGTTTGGGAAACGGAAACTTAAACAACGCTATCCCCTCGTAAGGGATACAAACCTACTTTCTTCCCCTTAAATGGGACTCTTAGTTAATTATTGTTTATACGGAAATGCAACAAGCAACACTAAACGAAACTCTATCACTTAAGTCCCTACCATTTAATACCGATTAGTCGCCGGGGCCTGGCGAACGGGTTATTAGTTAATAGCGCTATTTAGGTGTAACCAGCCTCACACCGACCCTTGTTACTGGGAACGGGAGTGAACTAATGTACTCTGGCAAACCGTCAATGATGATAGAACATTGACAAATGGGGCACTGCGGAAACGTACGGTTAAGTAAGTATTCGGTATTGTAAAACAGTTTAGTCGCTTACTTATGGGGTAGCTCCCCATCGCATGTATAAACGGATAAATTAACTGGTGAAACAAGTTTTTGGTAATTAAAAACTGGACAACTCGTGAACTCGCCAACATTTTTGTTGATACCCTACTGCATGCTTTGCAGGTACCCAGTGACTCAGGAGCTTGCAGCTTGGGAATGTGTAGTGGTCGTCTAGCCCATGTGTTGGGTTTTAAATAATCTTGAACTATGAACTTTGTTTTGAAATTGTTTGGTCTATACTTCCGCTGTTTACTTAAACTGTTATTTGAACTTTAACTTTTAAAACTTCGAACTATAATGTTTACTAACTATTGTGGTTGGTGAACATTTTTACTATTGACCAATGCTCAGTATAATGTGGTGGCTGGATCCTGGTCAGTCACGCCTCTAAGCGGTGGTATTCCGCATGTGGATTTTGGGGGTGTGACAGATTTGTATCAGAGCCATTGGTTATAGTGAACTTGGTTTTAAAAAGGAAGTCTTTTTGAGAAAAAAACCAGACTATAACCCGTGACTCGTGACGACACTACACTCCAAGTGCAAGACTCAACGCATTAGACCTCATAGCTCTCACTTATGTTTACTTGCTGTTTGTTTAAGTGCTTATGTACTAATATACATATTAGTGTGCCTAGCTAGATGTATACACAATCCTCCCCCACATTCTTGTTTCACTACGACGTCTTTTCTCACTCTGTGTCTTCTGAACATCAAGATAATGACCGGACTCGATGGAGACAGCATAACCCTGACAAGGGACCAGCTGGCGGCCCTGATAGACGCTCGGGTCACTGAAGCCTTGGCAACCAACCCAGAAGGACCATCCACATACACCCAACCCCGAGTTGGCACCCTCAGGGCGTTCTTGGAATGCAAACCACACCCCTTCGATGGCACGGAAGGGGCAGTAGGTCTTTTACATTGGTTTAGGAGGATCGAGTCTGCGTTCGAAGAAGGTGAAAGCCCATGTAGCAAACGAGTAGAGTACGCCACTAGCACGTTTCAAGGAAAAGCGTTTTCGTGGTGGAACGCGCAAGTCCAAATGCTCGGATTGGCAGATGCAAATGCCACTCCCTGGGGTGATTTCAAGGATCTGCTCAGGGAAGAATTTTGTCACAAGGATGACATGCAGAAGCTGGAAATGGAATACTATGGGTTAAAGATGGTTGGTTCGGAGATCGAAGCGTATACGAAAAGGTCCAATGACTTGGCTGCTTTATGTCCTAACTTATCGCAGCCTCCCTACAAGCGAATCGCACTCTACCTTGGGGGCTTAGTCCCAGAAATCCAGGGTTCAGTAATTGCAACCAAACCCCCTACAATCCAGCAAGTCATCCGTCTAGCACACCATTTCACAAACCAAGCGGTGGAAGAGGGCAGGTTGCCCAGGCGTTTAACTGCTACAGCTAATGCTTTTGATTTCAGCAAACGCAAGTGGAATGACTACCAAAGTGGGAGTCCCAGCACTATGCCACCTCAAGCTCAACAAAGGAGGGTCGTTGGGAGCGAGGGCCCTGGCCCGCGAACAGGTGGTTACCAAAGAAAACTACCCAAGTGTAACAAGTGTGGCCGACATCACAACGGGCCCTGTGCGAAGAACAAGTGTCAGCGATGCAACAAGATAGGGCATGAGGCCAAGGATTGTAGGAGCCCTCATCCCGCAAGGCAGAACCAACCGCAGCAGCAACAACATCATGGGAACATCAAGGGTTGTTTCCAGTGCGGAGCCGAGGGGCACATTAAGAAGAATTGTCCCCAGTTAAACCAGAACAACAACCAGGGTGCGGGGAACAACAACAACAACACCAACAATGCTGGAAATGGTGCCAGAGAAAGAGTTTTTGTGATTGGAGCTGGAGAAGCGAGGAATGGCCCCAACGTCGTAGCGGGTAAGTTTCTACTCGATGATCCTTATGTTTCCATCTTATTTGATTCTGGAGCAGATGCTAGTTATGTATCCCTACGTATTAGTAAAAAGCCTAAGTGAACGTCTACATTATTAAGTTCTAAGCATATCGTCGAGTTAGCTAACGGTAGGAACATTGAGGCGTCACACGTGATAAGTAACTGCAAACTAGTACTGTCTGGTCAGACCTTTAGCATCGATCTTTTCCTTATCGTTCTTGGAAGCTTCGACGTCGTCATTAGTATGGATTGGTTACCCAAACATCGGGCTGAAATTCTCTGTCAAGAGAAAAGGGTTCGTATTCCCCGTCGATCTGGCAAACCCCTTATCGTTCAAGGTGACAAAGGCGGAGAACTCGCAGGCATCATTTCATTCTTAAACGCCCAGAAGTGTTTACGAAAGGGGCACACCGCTATCTTAGCACTTGTCACTGACACACAGGAAAAGGAAAAGAGGATCGAAGATTTTCCAATTGTACGCAATTACCCTGAGGAAATTCCTAAGGAACTACCTGGACTCCCTCCTCACCGTCAGGTCAAATTCCAAATCGAGCCAGCTCCCGGAGCAGCACCGATGGCTCATGTGCCTTACCGACCAGCTCCCGTAGAACTGGAGGGACTTTCTACGCAGCTACGAGGATTTTTGGATAAAGGATTTATCCGTCCTAGTTCGTCACCCTAGGGGAAGCACCAGTGCTCTTTGTTAAGAAGAAGGATGGCACATTCCATATGTGCATCGACTATCGTGATCTGAACAGGGTTACCATCAAGAACCGTTACCCACTCCCATGTATCGACGACCTATTCGATCAGTTGCAAGGATCAAGCTACTACTCTAAGGTTGACCTGCGATCAGGTTATCATCAGCTGAGAGTCTGTGATGAAGACATCTCCAAAACTGCGTTCAGAACTCGTTATGGTCACTATGAATTTCTCGTCATGACTTTTGGAAAGACCAACACGCCTGCGGTTTTATGGATCTCATGAACCGAGTGTGCAAACCCTACCTCGACAAGTTCGTGATTGTGTTCATCGACGACATCTTAATCTACTCGAAAAGTCAGGAGGAGCATGAACAACACTTGCGTCTTACTCTCGAGCTCATTTGCAATGAGCAACTGTACGCCAAGTTCTCGAAATACGACTTCTGGCTTCGAGAAGTCCACTTCCTTGGACACGTGGCCAATAAGGACGAAATTCACGTCGATCCAGCTAAGATCGACTCTATAAAGAATTGGCCTACCCCTAAGACACCGACGAAGTTCGCCAATTCTTGGGATTGGCAGGATACCATCGTAGATTCATCAAGGGATTTTCGAAGATCGCTCAACCCCTCGCGACTCTCACCCAGAAGGGCATTGCTTACAAATGGAATGATGCTCAAGAGTCTGCCTTTCAGAAGCTAAAGGAAAACCTTTGTAACGCTCCTATCCTTTCATTACCTAAAGGTACGGATGACTTTGTGGTTTATTGTGACGCGTCTATTCATGGGCTCAGTTGCGTGTTGATGCAACGCGAGAAAGTTATCGCCTATGCTTCTCGACAACTTAAGATTCACGAAAGGAACTACAAGACGCACAACTCGAAACTCGGAGCAGTCGTCTTTGCACTCAAGATATGGAAGCATTACTTGTACGGTACCAAGTGCACGATTTACACCGATCACAAGAGTCTCTAGCATATCTTGGATCAGAAGGAGTTGAACATGAGGCAACGTAGATGGGTAGGACTCCTTAACGACTACGAATGCGCAATTAAGTATCATCCCGGATAAGGCCAATGTGGTGGCTGATGCCCTCAACAGGAAGGAAACCAAACCTAAGCGTGTTCATGCTTTATAGCTCACTATCCACTCGAACCTCCCTAATCGGATTTGAAATGCTCATGTCGAAGCATTGAAAGAAGAAAACATCAGGGCTGAGACCCTACGAGGATCAAGGAAACGTTTAGAACAAAAAAGGAAGATGGCGCTTACTACGTGACAGGGCGTATATGGGTCCCACTTTATGGAAATCTGCGTGAACTTGTGATGGACGAAGCACACAAATCTCGTTACTCGGTACATCCTGGTTCGGATAGGATGTACCACGATCTCAAGACTACGTATGGGTGGCCTGTTATGAAGGCCAACATAGCCACCTACCGTCAGGCTTGTTACAACAACCAGAACTGCCAAAATGGTAATCGGAGCGCATCCCTATGGATTTTGTCACAGTCTTACCAAGATCTTAGAACGGGAACGACACTTACCATTGGTGGAGTTCTCCTACAATAATAGTTACCACACCAGCGTTCAGGCGGCACCCTTTGAGGCATTGTACGGTCGTAAATGCCGGTCACCTTTATGTGGGGCGGAAGATGGCGAAGGCCAAACTACTGGCCCGGAACTCATGGTCGAGACAACGGAAAGGATCGCCCAGATCAGACAACGCATGGCGGCAGCTCGTGACCGTCATAAAAGTTACGCTAACAAGCGTAGGGAACCGCTAGAATTCCAGGTCGGTGACCGGGTTTTACTTAAAGTCTCACCCTGGAAGGGTGTGGCCCGTTTTGGTAAACGGGGCGAGCTAAATCCGTGATACGTTGGACTACTCGAAATTACCGGAAATATCGGTAAGGTTACTTATAGATTGAATCTGCCGAAAGAACTGAGTGCAGTGCACGTCTTTCACGTGTCTAATCTGAAGAAATGGCTGTCAGATGAAACACTCATAATTCCTTTCAAGGAACTCACTATTGACGAACAGCTACACTTTACTGAGGAACCGATTGAGATCACGGATCGAGAGACCCTCAAACGTAGCCAGATACCTCTCGTACGAGTTCGTTGGAACTCGCGACGTGGCCCAGAGTTTACCTGGGAGCGGGAGGACCAGATGAAGCGCAAGTATCCCCAGTTGTTCCCTAATGAAACTCCCAGCACTGAAGCTACAACCGAATTTCGGGACGAAATTCCAAACTAACGGGGGGATAATGTGACACCCCGTTGAAACATTCTCACCAGCTTGACAGTGGCTGCCTTAACTTTCGGGACGAAAGTTCTTAAAACTTGGGGATAATGTGACACTCTGGATTTTCCCGAACAACCCTCTTGTATTAGCCGTGCGTACGTATGAATTATTAAATGAAAGGTGTGAAATATCTTGATGTGCTATGTGTTGATAACGTGTAGGTAATAAATATATATATACGTGTATAAGTACTAGTGAACCGAGACCACGACTCGAGACCACTCGGTCTCGAGTGAATAGTAAATAGTGGGCTGGTTGGGCCGTGGACCTCCTTTAGTCCACCCGAAAGCCCGTTAGGGTGCACCAACTTGGAACGAGTATAAAACCCATGCTCCTAGCCAACCTTGCCATTTTTGGGCAACCCACACTCACTCCCACACTCTCTCTCTCTAAAACCCTAAGTCTCAACATCCTTCTCCCCTCATTCTCGTGGATCAATCGGCAACAACAAGGAGACTCGGCCAAGCTCATCATCATCACTCGGACACTTCATTTTCTCATCTTCTTTCTTGTCTCGGCGCCTTCTCACAACCGGTTAGTGTTTTAAGTGCTTTACTAGATGTTTAGGTGTAAAAATGGTGTCATTAGAGTGAATCAATGGCATGATGATTGTTGGTTATTTTGAATGCTCAAATGGATGAATATTGATGATATGCAAGCATTGTATTATTTGAATGAGCTAGGATAGATGGTGTGAATATCTATGTTTGATGATCATGAATATGTCTCTCTTATATAAATGATATCGTGATTGTTGTGTAAGTAAAAATGCATGTTGATCTATTTCTTGCTTTGGTTAAAATGGTTTTGACATCTAGTGTACGAAATTCTTGACCTTGAAATACACATGTGTGTAAGATGAACCGTGTGTTGTATTGGCTTAAATGAACATGTTGATTGAATATGAAAACCCTAATGATGAACTGTTTGAATGTGACTTGAATATTTGAAAAACTGAATGTTTGATCTGTTTTGAGTCCATATTAGACAAGAAAACATGTTTAAGCATTGTGGTTGGGTAGTACATAATATCATGAAATCGAAATCCTATTGGTTAGTACAAGCCTTGCAGGTGCACCAGAATCAGCAGACAAACGAGTCGAGACCTTTGGTTTCGACTCGAGACCATTAAGTTACAACTCGAGACCGCAATGGTTGCGACTCGAGACCATCAAGTAACAACTCGAGACCGCGATGATAGTGACTCGAGATCTCGACCAAACCACTCAGACTGACTTCAGGGACTCGAGATCATCATGGTCTCGACTCGAGACGGGACTTGAGACCTCTGAGGTTGCTACTCATGCCTGCACCACTCGAGACCAGCCATTTACAACTCGAGATCTCCTGGTTGCGACTCGAGATCGCATAATCTCGAGTCGAGACCACCTGGTCTCGACTGGGCTACTTGTCTACGTTATTGGGCCGAATTGTATGAATTGTTCATGTTTGTTACTGTTTAAATGGGTTATGTGTTGCTGAACATGTGATAGGACTGGCCCAATAACCTTATGTGATATGTATGCTATGTGTTAGATACGTGTAGAATATACGTGACTTCTCTGTACCCAAACCTGACCTTTACTGGTAACCATGTTAGGACGTGGTGACCAACGTGTTTGACCAAGTAACTAATCTGCCGAGCAACCCAAGGTGAGTTCACAACTAATAAAGCATGCGTTCCCGGTGGTTTGGGAAACGGAAACTTAAACAACGCTATCCCCTCGTAAGGGATACAAACCTACTTTCTTCCCCTTAAATGGGACTCTTAGTTAATTATTGTTTATACGGAAATGCAACAAGCAACACTAAACGAAACTCTATCACTTAAGTCCCTACCATTTAATACCGATTAGTCGCCGGGGCTTGGCGAACGGGTTATTAGTTAATAGCGCTATTTAGGTGTAACCAGCCTCACACCGACCCTTGTTACTGGGAACGGGAGTGAACTAATGTACTCTGGCAAACCGTCAATGATGATAGAACATTGACAAACGGGGCACTGCGGAAACGTACGGTTAAGTAAGTATTCGGTATTGTAAAACAGTTTAGTCGCTTACTTATGGGGTAGCTCCCCATCGCATGTATAAACAGATAAATTAACTGGTGAAACAAGTTTTTGGTAATTAAAAACTGGACAACTCGTGAACTCGCCAACATTTTTGTTGATACCCTACTGCATGCTTTGCAGGTACCCAGTGACTCATGAGCTTGCAGCTTGGGAATGTGTAGTGGTCGTCTAGCCCATGTGTTGGGTTTTAAATAATCTTGAACTATGAACTTTGTTTTGAAACTGTTTGGTCTATGCTTCCGCTGTTTACTTAAACTGTTATTTGAACTTTAACTTTTAAAACTTCGAACTATAATGTTTACTAACTATTGTGATTGGTGAACATTTTTACTATTGGCCAATGCTCAGTATAATGTGGTGGTGGCTGGATCCTGGTCAGTCACGCCTCCAAGCGGTGGTATTCCGCATGTGGATTTTGGGGGTTTGACAATCATCTTAGACCAGCAGGCCTCGAGGCAAGCTCCAATCCTGAAGAATCCTTTCCACTTGACTTGTTCTTTTAAACCGCATCGTATGAAGTTTCATTCTGACCGTGGATAAAATAATTTCAGCAAGCCAACCCGCACTCCTTCTCTTATCCGTAAACAACCTTCGGTTTCTCTCCTGCCAGACAAAATAACCTGCCGCGCTAACAACCAACTTACTAATCACATGCCTTGCATTCTTAGAGTTAGCGGTTTGCACCAAATGACCAAAAATCATGTCCCAAGAGTTCATAACCGAACTCAAACCCGCTATAACCTTCACACCATTCCACATTTGAGCACTATATGAGCATTCAAAAAAGAGATGCTCATGAGAATCCGGACCCAACGAACACAGAGAACAACACATCAAGTTGAAATTCATATTGCCCGATGCACTCCATGTAGCCATAATATCCCGAGTCTTCAATTTCTTGTTAACCAAGAGCCAAACGAAAAACGAGTGACGCGGAATAGCTTGAGGAAACCAAATCATTGACGACCATTGAACTTCATTCTGCGCAACCCGAATATCATCCCAAACATTGAATGTACTATACTCCAACTCCTTACCAGCCGAAGCTGAACCTGCAGCAAGTTATGAAGCATAGGGTATCGGGTAAGCCATTGATCTAGCCATCCCCATTCCCCATGTCGAACTACATCTGCTACCTTTGCATTCAGCGTGAAACCCGCATTCGAAATAGCTCTAGGAGTGATGAAAGAGCTTAAAGGGCAAATGTTATCTCATTTATCAAACCACATCGATGCTTGTTTTCCATCCCCAATTTTTATCCAAAAATGTTGTTGAACCAAAGGCCGCAGAGCTAACAACTTCCTCCACGTCCACGTGACATTGCTCCGCAATGGAATATCCCAAAAACTCCGGCCCCTAATACGATACGAGTGTATCCATTTAACCCAAAGCGATTCCCTCATAGAAAGAAGATTCCATATATGACCAACCATAAGGGCGTTGTTCATGTCCGCAATACGACGAATGCCCAAACCACCCTCCTTTTTCGGCAATGAGACTCTCTCCCACTTCATTTTAGCTTTGCCTTTTATATCGTTACCTTGAGACCATAGGAAACGTCTCATCCTACCCTCCAACTCGCCAATGGTGCGTTTAGGAAGCACAAAAACCGTTGCCCAATAAATATGCATAGAGGAAAGCACTGAACGAATAAGTTGAAGTCTCCCACCAAACGAAAGACTTTTACTTTTCCAATCATTTATACGTCTATCCATATTTTCTACAAGCCGATTACAATCCTTATACGAGAGCCGAGACGAAATAAGAGGAACGCCAAGATAACGAACCGGTAACTGCCCCTCCTCAAACGGCATGAAGCTTCGAATGCTGTCTTTAACAGAAGTAGGAACATTAGCAAAGAAAACGGTGCTTTTACTCATACTCGGCACAAGACCTGACATGTTTTTGAAAGCATTAATAGCTTCTAGGATGACTTTAGCTGAATTTTGATCACCTCGAGCAAATAAAAACAGGTCATCCGCAAAACAGATATTCACAATCCACTGCATTTCACACTTGTGATAAAATTTGAAGTCATGAGATATTGTGACTTGCTTTTGGAGAATTAGAGTCAGAACTTCCATAACCAGCGTAAACAAGTACGGAGACATAGGATCTCCTTGACGCAACCCTCTTTTCCCTTTAAAATAACCGAATAAATTGCCATTCATAGCTAAGGAAAACGAAGTAGTCGAAACACACGCCATAATCCACTTAACCATCTTTCTATCAAATTTAAACCCATGTAATGTGTGTCGGAGAAAGTTCCAATCGACTGTGTCGTAAGCTTTCTGAATATCTACTTTAAAAGCACATCTAGGAGGCCCCACATTCCAATGATAATTATGCATAAGCTCTTGGGTTATCAGAATGTTATCTTGAATTCTTCTACCCGGCACAAAAGCTGACTGATTTATATTGACAATACTATTCAACCCTTCCTTAATATGACAAAGCCTTCTGGTTGATGCACATAAACTTCTTCCTCAATTCTACCATTCAGAAATGCAGATTTTACATCCATTTGATAAACTTTGAAATCTTTGGATGCAGCATAAGCAAGAAAAATTCTTACTGCTTCTAATCTAGCTACTGGTGCAAAGGTTTCATCATAGTCTATACCTTCTTGTTGACAATAACCTTTGGCCACTAACCTTGCCTTATTCCTGGTGATTATGCCATTTTCATCTGATTTATTCCTGAATACCCATTTTGAGCCTATGACTGATTTGTCATTTGGCTTAGGCACCAGATCCCATACCTTGCTCTTTTCAAACTGATCCAGCTCTTCTTGCATAGCTTGAATCCAGTCTGAGTCATTTAGAGCTTCTTTGACAGACTTGGGTTCTATCTTGCTTAAGAACCTAGCAAATGCACAATCATGTGCTGTTGTAGATCTTGTTCTTACACCATCTGCTGGATTGCCAATGATGTCAGAATGAACATGTCCTTTGATCCATCTCAACTTATTGTGAAAAGTTGTTGGTTCAGATGGATTTGAAGTTTCCCCCTGAACAGTTGCCTCAGTCGTATGTAGTGTATCAGAGTTTTGACTATCAGATATATTTTCAATGTTCTGATTCAAGATTTCTGATGCACTATTCATTTGTTCTGCAGGGTTAGTACATGAATTATCTATTGATTTGTTTGAAAGAGATTTATTATGTTCTAAGAAATCTTCTTTTATCATTTCAAAGAGATGTTCATAATTTTCTTGTTTGTCTGAAAAGTTTATTTCTTTCATGTATTCATCAGAAACCTCTGTTTCTAATGAGCCATCAAAAGATACATACAGACTTTCTCTGATTGTCCTTGTATTTAAAATAAAAATTCTATAAGCTTTTGAGGACAAAGAATAACCAATAAAAATACCTTTTCCTGCTTTTCTGTCAAATTTCTCAAGGCTTTCAAAATCATTGAAAACAAAACATCTACAACCAAATGTATGTAAAAATTTTACACTTGGAATTCTTCCATTGATAATGTTGTATGGTGTTTTATTTAGCCTTTTGTTGATTATGGTTCTGTTTTGGGTGAAACAGGCATTTGCTATTGCTTCTGCCCAAAAATGAGTGGGCATTTTAGCATAAGCAAGCGTTGTTCTGGCAGCTTCTACTAAGGTTCTATTTTTTCTTTCAACTACCCCATTCTGTTGAGGTGTTCTGGGAGCAGAAAAATCATGAGAGATTCCTTTACTTATAAGAAAGCTCTCAATTTTTGAATTCTTAAATTCTCTCCCATTGTCTGATCTGATTCTTTTGACTGTTAGTTTTAACAGATTTTCAATTTTTCTGATAAAATTAATGATCAGATCAGGAGTTTCACTTTTCTTCCTTAAAAATTCTACCCATGTGTACCTGGAAAAATCATCTACTGTTACTAGTATGTATTTCTTTCCAGAAAAGCTTTCTGTACTTATGGGTCCACACAGATCCATATGTAAAAGTTCTACATTTTGTGTAATAGAAGACTCAGAAATTGATTTGTGTGAGCTTCTTTTGGATTTCCCCATCTCACAAGCTTCACAAATTTTATCCTTCTTTGAGGATATGAAAGGTAATCCTTTTACCAGGCCCTTGCTTGCTAATTTGCTTAGATTTTTGAAATTTAAGTGGGGCTAACCTCTTGTGCCACAACCATTGAATTTCTCACACCCCGACCACATAAAAATTTTGAGGATATGAAATTTAAGTGGGTAATCCTTCTTTGAGGATATGAAATTTTTGAAAATAAACATAATTTTGGATGTTCAACTTCTCACACCCCGACCACATAAAACAACAAATCGTGGCGGAAACATCGGGGAGTGTTGTAACAGAATCATTGTTTCATAACACATGGACAATTTAAGTTTTGTTTTATTGAATTGATAGTAGGCTAGGTTATGGGGTGTCATAGGTTTTCTTGTTTTATTTGATTTACATATATGGGGCATGTCCTGTATATGAACTAGTGTGGAACACATCCTCACTACTTGTACTTATTTGCGGTTGTTTTAATAGAATCACCGGGGTAACCCTTTACCCAAAAAGAATTGATAGAGGTTACAATGTCTTAAAACAAAGAATCATAACATAATTAACTAGTCTTGCATCTTTTAATGTCACTAAGGCCCAAGTCCGCCTAAGTGTATCTTGATCAATCCTATGCATCATTTCCTGAAAACACATGTGAAAATAGTTACGTCAGCATAAAAATACATGTGAGATACATAGGTTTTATTGATTTAGGATTCATGACTTGTAAGTTTAAAGAAAATGTTTATCAAAAGTTAGTCATTAACCTTGTAAAATGTTTTCTTTTATAAATCATCCAAATAGTGATAAGAAATCAGATGATATAAAAGAAAGATACATAGATAAATAAATGACCAAGTAAAATGAGTTTGTATAAAATATGTTGTTTGTAAAAACAATGTTTCTTGAAGATGCGATACAAGTGTAAAACGTATTATGTATAACTTGAAATGGTTTAACTAACGCTACGATATGTAATACCATAAAAGCACTTATATATAGGAAGTACCAGCGGCGTATCCACCATGCTTTTATCATATTACACACGCCTCGTTACTTAAATCACTTATCAAAACAAACCACCAAAAATGTCTTGTTTAAACCAATTGTCAAAGGTTTATGTAAAAACTATGTCTATTGTCAAATGTAAATCATGTAATGTGTAAACAAATGTCATGTATGATAAGTAAAAGGTGACTACTTAACCATATGTAAAAATGCACAAAACAAAGTATTTGAATAAATCAAAAGTTATGCTTTGTAAAATAATGCATGCTTTACTAATACAAACATCTATGCGGTATTGTTTTAATGCATACACTCAAGCCTTGCGACTGTGGCGACAAACCCTTAAACGAAGTTAAAGGTTTATCTAAACAATGTATATCGAATTCGGTCATTCCTTCAACCCAAACAAACCTAGGATCTCAGAAATGGGAGTTGTCAATTCCTATGGTACCACTACCTACTAACGAACGGCGTGATCAGTGTTAATGAATGTATTTTGTCCCATTTAAACAAACCAAATGTCATACCAAATGTAAGCATATTTTATGAAAATAATGTACTAAGTATGCAACAAATGGACATACATAGCATGAAATGTAATGTAAAACAATGTACTAAGTATGCACTAAATGGACATACATAGCATAAAATGTAATGTAAAACAATGTACTAAGTATGCACTAAATGGACATACATAGCATAAAATGTAATGTAAAACAATGTACTAAGTAAACACTAAATAGACGTACATAGCAAAAACATAATGAAATCATGTACTATACGTGTACTAATGAACATAGCAAAGATGATATAAAAACATGAAAAGCACGAAAGTAACAAGTAGGCACATGTGTTTGACCCCAAAATGTTTGAAAAACAGTAAAAGAAGGGACTATGTACTCACTTGAGGGTGCTTAGAAGTCTTGAATAACAACCAAGCAAAGCTAGAAAGATCACGGAAATCAAACGGCACCTAATATAGGTAACTACGTTAATAAACAGACCTAAATCGGAAGATCGGATAGAACGAGGTTTCGTAAACCAAATGAGTATAGGAACTCATGTAATATGGTTTAACAAAGCCTACATCCTAAATCGAAACCAAACCTAAGTGCTTACGACCCAATACGACCCGTTTAGGTAGCTTATGCTACTTTAACGTGTCGTTCGCGTAAAACGCGTTCGGACCGCCTAACTAGTCTTATGACAAGTATTATATGCCTTATCATGTCTAATAATGTTACCTAATCAGTTTAGATGTAAAAATTTAGGTTTTTTTTTTTGGGTAAAGGGTTACCCCGATGATTCTATTAAAACAACCGCTCCTCACTACTTGTAAAAATTTAGGTTTTTTTTTTTTTTTTTTTTTTGGGTAAAGGGTTACCCCGGTGAATTTTATTAATAAAGAATAAAGAATCACACAAGTGTACCGATGAAGCACACAAGAGCTAGACTTGGCATACCAAGCCTAGCACAACCAAACAAGTCCAAACCCAACAACCAAATCACACAGACAAAAAACCCGACCAAATGACAAACTACCAGAAGCCGAAACAATGGCAACTAACAATAATACTCAAAGCATAAAAACTCTAGCCCGGATCGATGCTTAAAGTCTTCACTTGGAACTTCCATCTCTCTAACAGCAGCGGGTGCTTTGATCCTCTCCCAGCCTTGAACGTCATCAACTTAAGACGAACCGTATGAAGAACAATATTTGCAATCATAGTAACATTTCGCTGATTAGTAGAAAAAAGCCTGTTGTTTCTTTCTTGCCATATGAAATAAGTAGAAGCTGCAACAACCAACTTACTAACAATACTCTTCGCTGAACTAGTAGCATGTTGAGAAAGGCAAGTTATAATGGAGTCCCAATTTGCATCAATAGAATCCATATAAGCCATTTCTTTAACCAAGTCCCAAACTTGTAAAAATTTAGGTTACATATGCTTAAAATGAATTTATGCGTAAAAAGGGCATTTTGGTCATTTTTCTAAGGCATAACAATTACCTGTCATACAACTAACTAAACGAAGTGACCATAAGGTATAACCTCGGAAGGTTATTCCCTATACAACTATGGTCACAATATATGTTTGGTCAGATCCTAATGATCTACCAAACGGGTTGGGTTCGAAAGTCTAAGCGGTCAAACAACCGCTTATCTTACGACCCTATATAAGCAATAAACCTAAAGTGACGAGTTAAACATGTTAAAACATGTTTAACGAAGTTAGAAAACAAGTTTGATATCAAAACAAACGGTTTTGATACCCAAGAATAGTTTGGTTGCAAATACGCATAAACGCGTATTTTGACAGAAACTATGACTCGTCACTACACCTAATTAACATGGTAATCGGTAGGTATAGTTACAAGGAACCATAACCATCGTGATTACGCTCACGTTGCGAAGTTCAAACGAACTTCGTGTTGACCAAAACGAGGTCAAAGCAGAAAGTCAAACACTGTTTGACTTTCATTCTTGAAATACAAGAACAAGCATGAAGGAAAACTTACAAAAGGTCGAAGACTTGAAGATTTGATCAAGAACAACTCAGGTATGAAGCCTTCATAGATGAGAGCTTCAACTTAGAGTTGAATTTGAATCAAATGTGTGAAGAAGAAGTGAAAATCAAGTGGGTATTTATAGATTTCTCAAAATCGTTAGGATCGTTCCTCGATAATTGAGCTTTAATCTTGACCCTCCACATAAGGCACATGGTTTTGGAATACTAGTGGTGCCCAAAACCATCACACGGTATTGAGAAAAGTTACACAAAAGACCCCCAAGTTCAACCTGGTTGCGAAAATGAATTTTCTGCCCAGATGAGGCCGTGGCATCGCGCCACAGCAAAGCCTTATGGTGGTGGCACAGTGCCACCATGTGCCAGCTCCAGAAACTTTGCCAAAATGGCAGAAATGGTCCCTGCAACACTTTTAAGCCATTTTTTATGCGTTTAAACCCCGTCAACCCCATTTCAAGGCTCTAAAATGAAGTTAAAGTATAGGAAACTTAAAATATGCTCAAAAATATGTCGGATGTCGGTTCGTTTGGCCGTACGATCACGTTGTTCGGTTAATTACGATGAAACACGAACGGACGTGAGAAACGATCCAAATTACGCGACGAATGGAATTTTATCATGCCAATCACTAAAATAAAATATTTTAATGATTACATAAATTTTTGGATGTTCGGACATATTCAGAACGTAAGATATGCGCGAAAACGCAAACTTATGCACTTTTTGACGCTTTTAGTCCCTGAATGACCAAAAAGTTTATTTTAGCACACCAAACCCCTCAAAGCCTATTTCTAAGCTATGTAAAGGATATTTAGGGTACGTTTAACTTATGATCAAGGTCTGAAATGTTCGTTACGGTACGAATCGGCATACTTTCGCAGTTTGTCAAAATTAGTCCCTATAAGCGAATAAACTTGATTTCGACACACCAAACCTTCGAAAACTTATTTCTAAGTTATGTAAAGGTTATTTAAGGTATGTTAAGCCCATGTCACTGTTCCGGAGTGTTTGTTGCGTTAAACTGATTACGTTTATGCATCAGTTCGCGTATAACTTCCCAAAAAGCGATTTAGAGCTCGAAATCGAACAAGAATTGATATGTGCAAATGATACACATATTTATACAAATCCTAAGTATGAAATACAATATTTCATTGGTTTGGTATCTGTTTGATGGCCGTGGAAGCACATATGTCACAGTCTCCCCTACTTCAGGAAACTTCGTCCTGAAATTTATTTTGAGGAAACTTGTGAGAGCTCGAAACATGAAGTTGAAAAGATAAAACAACACTGGTTAGAGTTATGAACTTCTAGTAACTTTAAATAACATCACGCTTGCAATGTAAGAGGGACACTTATATACAAGTATATAAAGCGCCATTGGTGCATCTACCGTACCTCCATTACATTGTTTACATTTCGTTATTTTTGCCACTATAGGTTCTTACACATGATAAGTCTTACTGTGGTTTCCGTGCACTGAATTTCATAATTATGTATGCATCCATAATTACGTAATTCCTTGCATAGTCCACACAGTGCATTTCATAATGTGTAGGGGAAGTAAACAATGAACGGTCCTGTGACGATTGTGACTAGACCACCATAGGGTCCTTTTAATTAAATCAATAATTGATCTCTTTAAATAGACTACCAAGGAGTCTGTTCAGCTATATCATCACATGCCATTCTTAACCAGATTCTGAATCAATCTTTTTAACTAGACCACCCAAGGGGTCTCTTTTGAATTATGGAATGGTACTATATAATCCAAGGATCTTAACTATTACGTAGAAGCCCATTAAGGATTTGAGGTAGTACCTTTGGATATCCTACTATGAATCCCTCATATGAAGATATGGAAGATCCTACGAGGATTTGGATAACGAAAATAAAATCACAAAAGAAAACATATAACACATAATCACATAATCACAAAATTGTTTAACTTGATCTTCATTTTGTTATCATTTTGTTAATTTGTTTGTTAACTAGAGCACATGTATTTTAAAGCACACCAGGTATCCAATCTGTGGATTTCGATTGGCACTTTTTAAATATTTCCAAGAATCTAACTATAAAGATAGTAAGATCTTAAAAAGAAAATTTGATTTCGACTATAAGGAATCGTAATGTTCGAATTAAACATCCACAAGGATCTAATTGTGAAGATAAGAAGATCCCATATGGATTTTGGGATTTGAAAAGCGGAAGGCGTTTCAAAACCTTGCACTAGACGTGCTTAAGTCAGTACACGAGGTAAAATGCTCAAGAAGTTGAGGTGCTAGATATGCCAAGGCGACATATGAAGCATAATTTGAAGGTTAAGTCAATGTATGAGAAAATGTTTTGGAAAACTAAGCATGGGGTTCTTTTAGAAATGTGTTTAATGTTTTTAAAACCTTACATAATATTTTTGAAATCATAAAATATTAGATAAGTATATTTATAAAATGTTTTAAAATCATGCGAGATGAATTTTGAAATTATGTATAAGGTTTTTGAAAACATGAATGATGTTTTTGAAATCATACACTTGATATATTAGTAAATATACTATGTTAAAAATGTTTTCAAACTATGTGGAATATTTTGAAATCATGAAGGTTGTTTTGAAAACTTATACTATATAGGTATGTTGTTATGAAAACCAGAATGTAATGGGTATGAGATCGAAAAATTACCCTTAGTTATCTAACCAAAGATTTAAAGTGATTACTCAAAACGTCACTTATGTACTTCATTTCTTAGAATGAAACGAGTATATAGAAATTTTCGATAAAATCATGAGCAAACATAAGAAAGGGAGAATCACAAGAGTAGTTTGTAAAGAACATAGTTCCTTGATGTAGGTATTATAGGGAATGCCATACACATATGTAACTACACTTGTATATCAGAATTGTGAACAACAATTTATTTATAAACAAAACAGATTGTTCCAGAGTCCCACAAAAGAAACAAAAGCAGCAGATACAAACTATTCAAAGTAGCAACATCTTCTAATCAGCCAACTGTTCATCCGTGGGTCAGATTTGCAACAGCTTTGTTTTGGGTAGCAAAGCGGCACACGCCAACCAAATGTCCCCATCGTCCACAGTGGGTACACTTGAAGCAAGGTATGTGATTCGGATGATAACGGTTGCATCGATTGCACTATGGAGCAGCTCGGCAAACCCTAGCAGTATGACCTATATTTCCACAGATGTGACAACTCGAGTTTCCAAGGTTCCATCTTCGCATTTATTGCATGTTAATTGTTTAGATCGTTTGTTTACACGACTTGGTTGTTTCACAACTGTACACGTTTGTAATATGTTAAATCGTGTTTGATTGATATGTTATATATGGTGTGCATTATAAATGTGTATGTTAATATTTTTGGGTAAAGGGTTACCCCAGTGATTCTATATATTCACAACCAAAAAAGAACAAGTGGAGTAGAGAGCCTACACCAGTTCAATCATGAGACATGCCCCATGAAAGTAAAACCATCAACAAAACAAAAACGACAAAACCAGGATAAAAAACACCTAGACACACATCTAGACAATCAAAAACACTACAAACTAAATAGCCTCCATCATCTTTATTTTCGGTTGAAATCTCCCAATCCCCAAGCAGCTTCCGCACTCTAGCATTGTTCTTTAGCTTAGCTCCCATCAACTTGTATCTCACTGTTTTCAGAATAATATCTTTTACCATTTCGGGTGGACGCACTTGATTTTTAAACAACCTAGCATTCCGCTCTTGCCAAATAGTATACGCAGCTGCCGCAACTAGAATCTTCGCAACATAAACCTCAGCTTTCTTTGACCGAACTCGAGCACATAACCATTCAATGATATCCACCCATCTCGAACTCACGGCCGCCATCCCCACTTTACTTCGAATCATATTCCAAACTTCATCAGAGAATTTACACTCAAAAAATAGGTGATGATGAGAGTCAAAATTCTCATAGCATAACAAACAGCACATCATGTTCATGTTTTTTCGCCTTGAAAGATCCCACTGCAGAATTTTGTCTTGAGTAAGAAGCTTTCCCTTCATTATCAACCACATCATAAACGCATGCCTAGGAATACAATGGGCAAACCAAACAATACCGCTCCATTCCACCTCTAATTCTCTATGCCGGACCGAATGCCAAACGGCTGACGAAGAAAAATCCTGAAAATCGCCACCATCCTTCCATAGCAACCGGTCAGATTTTGTCGGTTCTAAATGAAATTGATCCAGCTGAATAAGAACAGGGAATAGATCCCTCCACGCCACAGGCCAATTCCATGTACCATTAGAGAAAATATTGAAAACGGTGTCATCCAACCGAAAATCAGCATCTGTAATAGTTCTTGGCGAAAGAAAATCGCCAAGAGGCCCCAAATCACTCCAAAAATCAAACTAAGCTGAAGTATTACGGCCATTCCCTACGTCGGACCAAACATGTTTTCGAATGATATGCCGCAGCTGAATAATCTTCCTCCATGACCAAGTAGAATTCGATGTTGCTTTACAAACCCAGAAGTTCTTGCCTTTTAGCCGATAAGAATGAACCCACTCGACCCAAAGGGATTTACGCATCATCACAATACTCCAAATATGAGACGCCATCAGGGCTTTATTCATATCCCCAATACGTCTAATGCCTAATCCACCTTCATAATTAGGGGTACAAACCGCTTTCCACGAAACTTTAGCTTTACCTCTACTAAACGACACATCTTGAGACCATAAGAAATTTCTCATTCTAGCTTCAAGTTCCTTAACAACCCGAGTTGGTAACATAAACACCGAGGACCAATAAATATGCATAGAAGACAGGACTGAAATGATAAGTTGAAGCCGACCCGCAAACGATAACAATTTGTTCTTCCAGTAAATAATACGTTTCTCTAATTTTTCCACAAGCACACGGCAATCATTATATCTAAGCTTAGAAGAAATAAGAGGGACCCCCAAGTACTTGACAGGTAACTTACCTTCCACAAAAGGCATAATGTCCAGAATCGCCTGTTTAACTTGATCTTTAACATTACAAAAGAAAACCGTACTTTTCTGGTTGCTAGGCACTAACCCCGACATCTTTGAGAATTTTGAAAGAGAGGACGTAATACAATTTGCCGAATTCACTTCTCCTCTAGCAAAAAGAAACAGATCATCAGCAAAGCAGAGATTTATTATCTGCTGTTTTTCACATCTGTTATGAAATTTAAATGAAGAATCTATCCGAACAGAATGCTGAAGAATACCCGTCAGAACCTCCATGACAAGAGTGAACAAATAAGGAGATATAGGATCCCCTTGCCTTAACCCCCGCTTACCTCTGAAAAAACCATGAACCGTGCCCTTAACACATACCGAAAATGAAGTAGAAGACACACAGAGCATGATCCACTTCACCATGTTACTGTTAAAGCCAAACCCAAGAAGCACACTTTTCAGAAAACTCCAGTCCACCGTATCGTAAGCTTTCTGAATATCAACCTTAAACGCACATCTAGGAGGCCCCACATTCCGATGGTAATTATGCATTAACTCTTGCGTTAATAAAATGTTATCCGAAATCTTTCTACCCGGAACAAAGGCCGATTGATTTATACTTACAATCTCGTTCAAACCTCCCTTAATCCTATCAGCAATAATCTTGCTGATACACTTGTATAGAACATTACAACAAGCAATCGGCCGAAAATCAGTAACAACCATGGGAGTTGACACCTTTGGAATAAGAACTATAAGCGTATGATTCAGTTCCCGAAGCAAGTTACCAGTATCAAAAAAATCTTTAATAGCATTAACAATATCATTACCAACCAGAGGCCAAGCACTCTTAAAAAACGCAGCCGTAAATCCATCCGGACCCGGAGCTTTGTCATTACCAATAGAGAACATCGCCTTCTTAACCTCCTCCTCCGTAACATGACGAACCATATTCGTAGCAACATTGTGAGATAACATTTTCGGAAATAAATCTGGAGCTGGTTGCAACGAGATATCACCTTGATTGCCAAAAAACTTCTCATAGTGTTGAACAAAAACTTTATACACACTATCGCCTTCATAAAGATTCCCTTGCGTATCTTTAATAACATCAATCCTACTACAATGATTTCGAATTTTCAAAGAGGAATGAAAAAAAGCAGTATTCATGTCACCCGCACTCAACCAATCAACCTTAGCTTTTTGTTTCAGAAAACGCTCTTCATCCAACAAAGCATCCTGAAGGTCACGGCTAGCCGACGCTTCCTCAGTCCGAAGATCAACATTTTGCGGCTCTTTATCTATACTTTGCTGAATAACATCTAATTTCAACCGAATACTTTCAACCTTCTTGTGGAGGTTGCCCTGTTTGAACAGCAACGAACGAAGAGGGTGTTTAAGAGACCGTAACTTCTTGACAACTCGAAATTGGTGAACCCCATCAACATTAATTAGCCAATACTTATTAACAATCTCCAAAAATTTTGGTTTAAAAACCAAAAAATTAGCAAACTTAAACGGCCTCGGTTTGAGCTTCATAGCTTCCGGAATAGACAAGATACAAGGGCAGTGGTCCGAAAGTCTATACGGCTTGAAAATGGCAACCGAGTTCGGGTATTCAGTAAGAAAAGGAGTGTTTCCCATTACCCTATCAATTTTCTTTAGTAATCCCACACCTTTTTTAGGTTTTTGGTTCCACGTAAAATGAATACCTGTTCGATTAATATCCACAACTTCAATGTCATCAATACATTCCTGAAAATCCCTCATACCAATCGAAATGGATGAAGTACCCATCGAATTATCTTCTATGTTAAGAGCAGAATTAAAATCACCCATAATACACCAAGGCCGATCCGCAACAAAAACTTTATGCATAGAAAGAAGATGCCATAACTCCCTACGCGTAACATAATAATTTTCGGCATACACAATAGAACAGAAGAGCATTCTCTTATCCAATTTAAAAACAAGCTGTAAGTGCATGACCTGAGGAGATTGAGCGACGATCATTACATCAAAAATAGCTGGATTCCACCCAATGATAATTCTTGTGCCTTTGTTACAACACCCGCCATTTGAAGTCCAATCCCACGATCTAAAAACAGCCTTACACACTTTACCCAATTTACCAACATCAACATGGGACTCTAAAATTGCACACAAGCTCAAATTATAATCCTTCACTGCCTGACGAACCTCCATTTGTTTAAGCGGGCGGTTCAACCCCCTTATATTCCAGACTGCTATACTAACCATCAGTAACTATCTGAGGAGGAGTGCTTGCCCCTTGTGTTTTATTTAAATTCACCGATCCTTGAGCCATAAACTCATCCATTTCATTATAGACCTCGTCGGCCTCATCACCATCCGAATCCTCAAAGCCCGAATCCGTGTTCTTTTTGCTTGTACCCGTTTCCGGGTCAACTTTATTTAGAATATCAAAAGGGTTGTTCGATGTCTTTGACTTTGTTCCGTTGTTCTCATTCGCCTTGGATTTTGACACTGGCCTATATTCAAACTCTGATTGTTTATTCACCTGAATACCCGGCCTTCTAGCTACTTTCTTACCATGCACCTCGGTATAACCATCTTGATCCACCACCGGAAACTTTTTCACTTGCTTTGATGTTTTGTATAATTTAAAAATGAAATCTGTTAGGCCAAACACCCTCCCCACGAAAACACTAATGGACGAAAACACAAGGGTGTTTTCGTCACCCACACTTTGGCGAAATCAAATGGGCCTTAGTGATTAGTTAGAATGTTGAGTGTAATCGTTCTATCATGTTAAACGTTTCATTTTTGTGAAGTTAGGTCAGCGTGGGCCGCGATACACAAAGTAGGCAACTCATGGTTTGGGCCGTGACAATTGTAGTCCATCTAGGATCATTTGAGCCCAACCCACCTTAGTTTATGTATACATTGGGTCTAGGAGCCAGGAATACGTATTTGTTAGTTTTATTTTGAAATCATAAGATAACAAAAGGAACCCTAGTGCACCCTACCCTACTCTTTTTGGCGATCAGCCTTCCTCTCCCTTCGAATCATTCTGGTAAGTTATATCAAGGATTATAACCTTGTTAACTATGATTGGTTGCATGAAAAGTGGCATTGATGTGTATGTATGCATGTTTACATAGTGGTTCTTTGTTGAATAAAGGCACGATGACATGTGGTGATTTTATGATAATTTAGTATTGTTTTCTTTTATGTGGATTATTGGTGATTCTCAGAATATTAACAAGTTATATTAGGGGTTCAGTGATGAATATTAAGGTGCATGATAGTGTGAATCTTTGATTTGGAATTTAAGGATGTAAGTGGTCCGATTAATATGATAACCTAGAAGTTTATGTTCAAACCATGATTCCGATTTGAATGGTAACAACTGTTTGGTGGAATAATAATAATTTTCGATTTGATATGGGTACCAAAACGATTTAATCGAATAGAGAAGTGGTTAGGATACCAACTAATATTGACCAATATAATAGAGTGGCACAATATTAATGTTTGATGAAATAGTGGGATCTGATGTCATGTGGTACGTGAACAAGATGAATATGGTGTATTAGATAATGTGCTTGATCACACGTTAATTATTCAGTAAAGATTAGAGGAATTGGCTAACCACAAATATGTTATCACAAGTAGAATATATATATCATTTAGGATACATGTTAAATAAAGGGTTGCATATACTTAATGGGCTGCATGAACTAAATGAAACAAGCATAGGTGTGGCTGGGCCGTACACTGTTAACGGGGAGTAGCACAGCCAAGACGGGCTGGGTTCAATGGGCCGTGCGCATACCATAGGCTGGTAAAAGGCCTGTTGTACTTGGGCCGCATAATGGGTTACGGGCCGCGGATGGAAACGGATCACAGGACTTGGTCGGTTCGATATAATGGGCCGGGTAGTATAATTGGGTAGTACTCGAATTGCATGTTAACTATTTTGGGCCGATAACTATGGTAAATATTGTGTTCCATTTCTGTCTTGGTGATTAGTGGGCTGTGACTTAGAGTAGGTCGTGGACATATCATGTACTTTGCACACTGTTAAGGATTGTGACTTATAAATGTGATAGTACAAACATATGGATAATGGAAGAGTTAAACACCAAATATGTGATGCTATGATGTATGTATTACTTTGCATATCATGACCAACTGTTACGATTGTACGAGGATGTGTGTATGTTACTTGGATTATATGTGGTGCATGTTGCGTTAATAGATTTAAGGAACTGATTTTTACCGGTAACCATGTTAGGGTGCGTTTGATCAACTGTAAACACGTAGCTAATCTTACCGAGCAAACCAAGGTGAGTTCACACTTTCTACAAAGCATGGGATTCCCAGGGGTTGGGAATGGGGTTAAGGAACATGGATTCCTCGTCCTTCTTGGGTAGGACAGTACTGGTTCAGGAATGTAATTCCTCGTCCTCATGGACAGTTAACTTTACTAGACCAAAACTCTATCACGAAGTCCCTCCTTTTTATATCGACTTAATCGCCGGGCCAATGGCGAGCGGGTCATTAGTTAGATAGCGCTATTTAGGTCTGACAAGCCTCACACCGTGCCGCAGAGGACGGGCGTGAACTAATGGATCTGGGCACGTCAATGCTGATAGACATTGACAGTTCAGGGCACTTAAACATGACTTTAGTCAGTAGTCGATATGGTAACGAGTCTAGTAGTATACAGGGGATAGCCCCCACGGCCGAAAAGCCAGATAACTAAACATGGGGTAGCCCCCACGGCTGGATTGCCAGAGTTAATGGGTTAAACAAATCACGTTTTCAACTATGGGGTAACCCCCACGGCAGGGATGCCAGCTAAAGGATATTTTTGGAACAACTAAAACCAACACCCAACTGTGAACTCGCTCAACATTATTGTTGACTCGTTACTACATGCTTTGCAGGTCAATAGGTACTTAGCTGGAGCTTGCACAAGGAAGAGTCGTTGTGGGGCATGGACAGCTGTGTGCCATGTTAAACATTTGGATATTTAAACTTATGATTTGGTTTTTAAACATTATGCTTCCACTCATAACTTAAACTATGGTTGTTTTGGACACTAACTATGTTGGTTGGACTTTTACAATTAACTACTTGCTTGTTCAATATGATTAGTGGTTTGATCCTGGTCAGTCACGCCTCCAAGCGGTGATACTCCGCGTGTGGATTTTGGGGGTGTGACAGATTGGTATCAGAGCCATTGGTTATAGCGAACTTGGTTTTAATAAGGGGATAAAGTTTTTGTTAAAACCAGACTATAACCTGTACAGTGCTCAACGATCCACAACGACGCTTCGCTCCACGTGCAAGACTCAACATTCTAGGTGATACGATTTATGTTTACATTGCCTACTTGCTAGATTACATAGAACTTTGCTCATGGTATGCTTAGATAAACGTAACAACTATTGTTTGAAAACACTTGTGTGCTTACTCTCTTCTGTCATCGCACTTTCGCGAACCTTTCTCACTCATGTCTCCTTTGATATGAAGATCATGAGTGGACGCGTTAACCTAACTCAAGCCCAGTTGGCGGCTTTGATCACTGAACAAGTTACTGCAGCACTTGCAGCTTCCCAGGCAGGAGGTATACCCTGCAGTCGCAACTTACTCTAGGATCTTTAGATCCTACTCTCGTAAACCAACACTCGTTCTTAAGTACGTTTACTCTTACGCACACGACAGGTCAACACGCTTAGCCACCTGTGTGCACATTCAAGACGTTCATGGACTGTCGTCCTAGTACTTTCAGTGGCACTGAAGGAGCCGTTGCACTCCTCCACTGGTTTGAGAAACTCGAATCTGTCTTCAAGATGTGTGAATGCCCTGAGGCTCGCAGGGTGAAGTATGCTACTGGTACTCTCGAGGGTTTAGTGCTCACGTGGTGGAACGCTCAAGTTCAGATGCTGGGGCTGGCGGTTGCTAATGCCACCCCATGGAATGATTTTAAGGAACTGATCAAATGTGGATACTCTAGTCGTGATGACATCCACAAGCTGGAAGTGGAGTTCTTTAACCTAAAGATGACGGGGTCAGAGATAGAAGCATACGCGAAACGATCCAACGAACTGGCAGTGTTGTGTCCAACTATGGTGGATCCTCCCATCAAGCGCATCGAGCTGTTCCTCAAAGGCTTAGTACCAGAGATTCAAAGCCATGTGACTGCCGCTAACCTTGCTACTATCCAGGATGTTACTCGTCTTAGCTGGTCAGACCTACTCTATCGACCTTATTCCCATCGTTCTTGGTAGTTTCGACATCGACATTGGGATAGATTGGTTATCCCAACACCAAGCAGAGATTCTTTGCAACGAAAAGATTGTTCGTATTCCTCGTTCTGGTGATGAACCTCTTATGATTCGTGGCGACAAGAGTGGTGCTGTTGTGAGCATCATCTCCTTCCTTAAGGCCCAGAAGTGTTTACGAAAGGGCCACACTGCTATTTGGGCTCTCGTTACGGACACCTCGAAGAAAGAGAAGAAGATAGAAGATTTTCCAATCGTACGTGACTATCCTGAGGTATTCCCTGAGGAATTACCTGGCCTTTCGCCACATAGACGAGTCGAGTTTCAAATCGAGCTAGCTCCTGGAGCAGCACCCATAGCTCGAGCACCTTATCGCTTAGCTCCAACCGAACTGGAAGAACTGTCCAAACAATTGCAAGAACTCTTGGAAAAGGGTTTCATTCGTCCTAGCTCTTCGCCCTGGGGAGCTCCAGTGCTATTCGCGAAGAAGAAAGACGGTACCTTCAGGATGTGTATCGACTATCGAGAACTCAACAAGGTGACTGTGAAGAATCGCTATCCTCTTCCACGTATTGATGACCTATTCGACCAGCTGCAAGGGTCGAGCTTCTATTCAAAGATTGACTTGAGATCGGGATATCATCAACTGAGAATCCGGGACGAGGACGTCTCCAAAACAGCATTCAGAACACGCTACGGCCATTACGAGTTTCTGGTCATGCCATTCGGGCTAACAAATGCGCATGCAGTCTTCATGGATCTTATGAACAGAGTGTGCAAGCCTTACTTGGATAAGTTTGTGATTGTATTCATCGATGACATTTTGATCTACTCCAAGAGTCAGGAGGAACACGAGCAGCATTTACGACTCATTTTGGAACTCCTTCGAGCAAAACAACTGTACGCCTAGTTTTCAAAATGCGACTTTTGGGCTTCGTGAAGTCCACTTTCTAGGCCACGTAGTGAACAAGGATAGGATTCATGTTGATCCATCTAAGGTAGATTCGATCAAGAATTGGCCTGCACCTCGCACCCCAACGGAAATTCGCCAATTCTTGGGTTTGGCAGGTTACTATAGAAGGTTCATCAAGGATTTTTCCAAGATTGCGCAACCTCTCACTTTACTAACGCAGAAAGGCGTCACCTATCATTGGAGTAATGCTCAGGAATCAGCATTTCAACACTTAAAGGATAGGCTCTGTAGCGCACCTATTCTCTCATTGCTAGAGGGCACAGACGATTTTGTGGTCTATTGCGACGCATCCATTCAGGGTCTTGGATGTGTGTTGATGCAACGTGACAAGGTCATAGCCTACGCCTCACGCCAACTTAAGATTCACAAAAGAAATTACACTACACACGATCTGGAGCTGGGAGCTGTTATTTTCGCGCTCAAGATATGGAGACATTACGTGTACGGTACCAAGTGCACAATCTACACCGATCATAGGAGTCTCGAGCATATCTTCAAGCAAAAGGAATTGAATATGCGACAACGACGATGGGTCGAGCTACTGAATGACTACGAATGCTCGATCAGGTACCACCCAGGCAAAGCCAATGTTGTGGCTGACGCCCTCAGTCGAAAGGACACTACGCCTAAGCACGTACGAGCTTTACAACTCACTATTCAATCTAGTCTTCCTGCACAGATATGAGACGCTCAGGTAGAAGCATTAAAACCAGAAAACATCAGGGCTGAAGCCCTACGCGGCTCAAGGCAACGATTAGAACAAAAGGAAGACGGTGCTTACTACGTAACAGGACGCGTTTGGGTCCCACACTATGGCAACCTACGAGAGCTTGTGATGGATGAGGCACACAAGTCTCGCTACTCAGTACATCCTGGTTCGGATAAGATGTACCACGACCTCAGAACTACATACTGGTGGCCTAGCATGAAGGCCCACATAGCAACTTATGTCAGCAAGTGTTTGACTTGTGCGAGAGTCAAAGTCGAATACCAGAAACCTTCAGGCCTACTCCAACAACCTGAGATACCACAATGGAAATGGGAACAAATTTCCATGGATTTTGTTACTAGCCTGCCTAGATCTCAGCGTGGTAACGATACTATTTGGGTGATCGTGGATCGACTCACAAAGTCTGCACACTTCTTGGCTATCAAGGAAACGGATAAGTTCTCCACTCTAGCAGACGTATACCTTAAGGAAGTTGTCTCGAGGCACGGGGTGCCCACCTCTATTATCTCGAATCGTGATGCACGTTTTACTTCAGAACCGTGGCAAGTAATGCACAAGTCCTTTGGCTCACGTTTAGATATGAGCACAGCTTATCACCCGCAAACGGATGGGCAGTCTGAACGCACCATCCAGACCCTTGAAGACATGCTTAGGGCATGTGTAATTGACTTTGGCAACGGCTGGGAAAAGCATCTGCCACTTGTGGAATTTTCATACAACAACAGCTACCACACCAGTATTAAAGCTGCTCCGTTTGAGGCATTGTACGGGCGTAAATGCCGATCACCTCTTTGTTGGGCAGAGGAGGGGGATAGTCAGATCACTGGCCCAGAACTTGTGGTAGACACAACAGAAAGAATTGCTCAAATACGAAAACGAATGGCGGCAGCTCGTGACCGTCAGAAAAGCTACGCCGATAAGGGCAGGAAACCACTCGAGCTCCAGGTTGGGGAGCGAGTGCTACTCAAAGTTTCACCCCGGAAGGGTGTGGTTCATTTTGGTAAACGAGGCAAGCTTAACCCACGATACGTCAGACCTTTTGAAATCATCGAGAAAATAGGCAAGGTGGCCTACAAACTGAACCTACCAACAGAACTCAGTGTAGTTCACAACGTTTTCCACGTGTCGAATCTGAAGAAGTGTTTGTCAGATGAGACCCTCATAGTTCCTTTGAAGGAGCTCACTATCGACGAGCAGTTACGATTCGTCGAGGAACCAGTTGAAATCACGGACCGGGATGTTAAGGTCCTCAAGCGTACTAGAATTCCTCTCGTTCGAGTTCGTTGGAACTCACGTCGTGGCCCAGAGTTCACCTGGGAACGCGAAGATCAGATGAAACAAAAGTATCCCCAACTATTCGCAAACAGTACAACCACTACTGAGGCTGAAGCTACATAATTTCGGGACGAAATTCCAGATCAACGGGGGAAGGATGTGACACCCCAGGAAAACCATGCAACTTAACTAGCTTCCTCAGTGAGTACGTACCAAATTCCGGGACGAAATTTCTTTCAACTTGGGGATAATGTGACAACTCGAGTTTCCAAGGACGAAATTTCTTTCAACTTGGGGATAATGTGACAACTCGGGACGAAATTTATTGCACGTTAATTGTTTAGATCGTTTGTTTACACGACTTGGTTGTTTCACAACTGTACACGTTTGTAATATGTTAAACCATGTTTGATTGATATGTTATATATGGTGTGCATTATAAATGTGTATGTTAATATTAGACATATATTATTGTGATGTTTTGTATAATTTAAAAATGAAATCTGTTAGGCCAAACACCCTCCCCACGAAAACACTAAAGGACGAAAACACAAGGGTGTTTTCGTCACCCACACTTTGGCGAAATCAAATGGGCCTTGGCCCAGTAGTGATTAGTTAGAATGTTGAGTGTAATCGTTCTATCATGTTAAACGTTTTATTTTTGTGAAGTTGGGTCAGCGTGGGCCGCGATACACAAAGTAGGCAACTCATGGTTTGGGCCGTGACAATTGTAGTCCATCTAGGATCATTTGAGCCCAACCCACCTTAGTTTATGTATACATTGGGTCTAGGAGCCAGGAATACGTATTTGTTAGTTTTATTTTGAAATCATAAGATAACAAAAGGAAACCCTAGTGCACCCTACCCTACTCTTTTTGGCGATCAACCTTCCTCTCCCTTCGAATCATTCTGGTAAGTTATATCAAGGATTATAATCTTGTTAACTATGATTGGTTGCATGAAAAGTGGCATTGATGTGTATGTATGCATGTTTACATAGTGGTTCTTTGTTGAATAAAGGCACGATGACATGTGGTGATTTTATGATAATTTAGTATTGTTTTCTTTTATGTGGATTATTGGTGATTCTCAGAATATTAACAAGTTATATTAGGGGTTCAGTGATGAATATTAAGGTGCATGATAGTGTGAATCTTTGATTTGGAATTTAAGGATGTAAGTGGTCCGATTAATATGATAACCTAGAAGTTTATGTTCAAACCATGATTCCGATTTGAATGGTAACAACTGTTTGGTGGAATAATAATAATTTTCGATTTGATATGGGTACCAAAACGATTTAATCGAATAGAGAAGTGGTTAGGATACCAACTAATATTGACCAATATAATAGAGTGGCACAATATTAATGTTTGATGAAATAGTGGGATCTGATGTCATGTGGTACGTGAACAAGATGAATATGGTGTATTAGATAATGTGCTTGATCACACGTTAATTATTCAGTAAAGATTAGAGGAATTGGCTAACCACAAATATGTTATCACAAGTAGAATATATATATCATTTAGGATACATGTTAAATAAAGGGTTGCATATACTTAATGGGCTGCATGAACTAAATGAAAGCCAAGACGGGCTGGGTTCAATGGGCCGTGCGCATACCATAGGCTGGTAAAAGGCCTGTTGTACTTGGGCCGCATGCTGGGTTACGGGCCGCGGATGGAAACGGATCACAGGACTTGGTCGGTTCGATATAATGGGCCGGGTAGTATAATTGGGTAGTACTCGAATTGCATGTTAACTATTTTGAGCCGATAACTATGGTAAATATTGTGTTCCATTTCTGTCTTGGTGATTAGTGGGCTGTGACTTAGAGTAGGCCGTGGACATATCATGTACTTTGCACACTGTTAAGGATTGTGACTTATAAATGTGATAGTACAAACATATGGATAATGGAAGAGTTAAACACCAAATATGTGATGCTATGATGTATGTATTACTTTGCATATCATGACCAACTGTTACGATTGTACGAGGATGTGTGTATGTTACTTTGATTATATGTGGTGCATGTTGCGTTAATAGATTTAAGGAACTGATTTTTACCGGTAACCATGTTAGGGTGCGTTTGATCAACTGTAAACACGTAGCTAATCTTACCGAGCAAACCAAGGTGAGTTCACACTTTCTACAAAGCATGGGATTCCCAGGGGTTGGGAATGGGGTTAAGGAACATGGATTCCTCGTCCTTCTTGGGTAGGACAGTACTGGTTCAGGAATGTAATTCCTCGTCCTCATGGACAGTTAACTTTACTAGACCAAAACTCTATCACGAAGTCCCTCCTTTTTATATCGACTTAATCGCCGGGCCAATGGCGAGCGGGTCATTAGTTAGATAGCGCTATTTAGGTCTGACAAGCCTCACACCGTGCCGCAGAGGACGGGCGTGAACTAATGGATCTGGGCACGTCAATGCTGATAGACATTGACAGTTCAGGGCACTTAAACATGACTTTAGTCAGTAGTCAATATGGTAACGAGTCTAGTAGTATACATGGGGTAGCCCCCACGGCCGAAAAGCCAGATAACTAAACATGGGGTAGCCCCCACGGCTGGATTGCCAGAGTTAATGGGTTAAACAAATCACGTTTTCAACTATGGGGTAACCCCCACGGCAGGGATGCCAGCTAAAGGAACTATTTTTGGAACAACTAAAACCAACACCCAACTGTGAACTCGCTCAACATTATTGTTGACTCGTTACTACATGCTTTGCAGGTCAATAGGTACTTAGCTGGAGCTTGCACAAGGAAGAGTCGTTGTGGGGCATGGACAGCTGTGTGCCATGTTAAACATTTGGATATTTAAACTTATGATTTGGTTTTTAAACATTATGCTTCCGCTCATAACTTAAACTATGGTTGTTTTGGACACTAACTATGTTGGTTGGACTTTTACAATTAACTACTTGCTTGTTCAATATGATTAGTGGTTTGATCCTGGTCAGTCACGCCTCCAAGCGGTGATACTCCGCGTGTGGATTTTGGGGGTGTGACAGATTAGGCATCTACGGCACTTCACACTGGCATGATGATGAAGGTTACATTGGTTGCACGAGGGTGCAGTTCCGTTGTAAGGCTTCTTGGCTAGTGGTGCTGCCACCTGACTAGGTCCTGTTTGTTTTGGTACAACCGCTGCGGGTTTCTTTGAAGCTTTACGTTTCTTAGGTTTTGGTGAAGGCTTGGCTTCTGTTTCCATCGGTGTCTCTTGAGTAGCTTCATCCGTGAGACGAGCCATGGCAGCAGCTAATTCAACAGTCTTCAGGACTACTTCGCCTATTCGTTGGGCAAATTGGGTAGTCTGCTCGGATATCTGAGCGTCGTTGCGATGAAGGGACATTCTAGAAGAAATGAAAGACATAGAAAGAAACAAGTGAAATGTTATCGGATAATCAAAACAGAATGATAGCGCATAGAAATTGCGATCATTTGTTTGTTACCTAAGGCCAAAAATGAGACGACGACTAATCAAAGTAATCGGGTCATATTAATGTATCGTGAAGACATGCTTTAGCCTATAAGTGGATGCTCACCCCAAGAGTTCCCAGGTAAGAGTGACTGGTCCGATTAAGTGGATTTGTACGAACACTCTAGCCTTAGACAGAAAACTCAGAGTACAAGCATCCATCCTTCCAGATTGCACGTGTTCACATTATAAGACCCAACTTTGACGAGATTTTGAAAACTTAGAGGGTTCAAAACCTTATAATAAATCATCCTAGAACAGATGATTAGTTTTCAAAGCGGATTTGAAATTTGTGTTCTTGTTGCGGTTGTCACCTAAGGATAAGTGACGGTATTGTTTTAAGATCTAAACGTAAGTAAACTCGCGTTAGGGTCCTAGGAAGGTTATAGACTAGGTCAAAGCATTACTAATAACCTAATTCCCTATAACCATGAGCTCTGATACCAACTTTTCTGTCACACCCCGACCACGTAAAACAACGAATCGTGGCGGAAACGTCAGGGAGTGTTGTAACAGAATCATTGTTTCATAACACATGGACAATTTAAGTTTTTTTATTGAATTGATAGAGGTTACAATGTCTTAAAACAAAGAATCATAACATAATTAACTAGTCTTGCATCTTTTAATGTCACTAAGGCCCAAGTCCGCCTAAGTGTATCTTGATCAATCCTACGCATCATTTCCTGAAAACACATGTGAAAATAGGTACGTCAGCATAAAAATGCCTGTGAGATACATAGGTTTTATTGATTTAGGATTCATGACTTGTAAGTTTAAAGAAAATGTTTATCAAAAGTTAGTCATGAACCTTGTAAAATGTTTTCTTTTATAAATCATACAAATAGTGATAAGAGTTTGTATAGATAAATAAATGACCAAGTAAAATGAGTTTGTATAAAATATGTTGTTTGTAAAAACAATGTTTCTTGAAGATGTGATACAAGTGTAAAATGTAACCCTTTACCCAAAAAAAATACAAATAGTGATAAGAAATCAGATGATATAAAAGAAAGATGCACAGATAAATAAATGACCAAGTAAAATGAGTTTGTATAAAATATGTTGTTTGTAAAAACAATGTTTCTTGAAGATGTGATACAAGTGTAAAATGTATTATGTCTAACCTGAAATGGTTTAACTAAGGCTACGATATGTAATACCATAAAAGCACTTATATATAGGAAGTACCAGCGGCGTATCCACCATGCTTTTATCATATTACACACGCCTCGTTACTTAAATCACTTACCAAAACAAACCACCAAAAATGTCTTGTTTAAACCAACTGTCAAATGTTTATGTAAAAAACCATGTCTATTGTCAAATGTAAATCATGTAATGTGTAAACAAATGTCATGTATGATAAGTAAAAAGTGACTACTTAACCATATGTAAAAATGCACAAAACAAAGTATTTGAATAAATCAAAAGTTATGCTTTGTAAAATAATGTATGCTTTACTGATACAAACATCTATGCGGTATTGTTTTAATGCATACACTCAAGCCTTGTGACTGCGGCGACAAACCCTTAAACGAAGTTAAAGGTTTATCTAAACAATGTATATCGAATTCGGTCATTCCTTCGACCCAAACAAACCTAGGATCTCAGAAATGGGAGTTGTCAATTCCTATGGTACCACTATCTACTAACGAACGGCGTGATCAATGTTAATGAATGTATTTTTGTCCCATTTAAACAAACCAAATGTCATACCAAATGTAAGCATGTTTTATGAAAATAATGTACTAAGTATGCAACAAATGGACATCATATCATGAAATGTAATGTAAAACAATGTACTAAGTATGCACTAAATGGACATACATAGCATAAAATGTAATGTAAAACAATGTACTAAGTATGCACTAAATGGACGACATACATAGCATAAAATGTAATGTAAAACAATGTACTAAGTATGCACTAAATAGACATACATAGCAAAAACATAATGAAATCATGTACTATACGTGTACTAATGAACCTAGCAAGTATGATATAAAAACATGAAAAGCACGAAAGTAACAAGTAGGCACATGTGTTTCACCCCAAAATGTTTGAAAAACAGTAAAAGAGGGGACTATGTACTCACTTGAGGGTGCTTAGAAGTCTTGAATAACAACCAAGCAAAGCTAGAAAGATCACAGAAATCAAACGGCACCTAATATAGGTAACTACGTTAATAAACGGACCTAAATCGGATAGAACGAGGTTTCCTAAACCAAATGAGTATAGGAACTCATGTAATATGGTTTAACAAAGCCTACATCCTAAATCGAAACCTAACCTAAGTGCTTACGACCCAATACGACCCCTTTAGGTAGTTTACGCTACTTTAACGTGTCGTTCGCGTAAAACGCGTTCGGACCGCCTAACTAGTCTAATGACAAGTATTATATGCCTTATCATGTCTAATAATGTTACCTAATCAGTTTAGATGTAAAAATTTAGGTTACAAATGCTTAAAATGAATTTATGCGTAAAATGGGCATTTTGGTCATTTTCCTAAGGCATAACAATTACCTATCATACAACTAACTAAACGAAGTGACCATAAGGTATAACATCAGAAGGTCACAATATATGTTTGGTCAAATCCTATTGATTGACCAAACGGGTCGGGTTCGAAAGTCTAAGCGGTTGTTTAGACCGCTTATCTTACGACCCTATATAAGCACTAAACCTAAAGTGACGAGTTAAACATGTTAAAACATGTTTAACGAAGTTAGAAAACAAGTTTGATATCAAAACAAACGGTTTTGATACCCAATAATAGTTTGGTTGCAAAATACGCATAAACGCGTATTTTGACCGAAACTATGACTCGTCACTACACCTAATTAGTGGTTGTTGTGGGACATGGACTGTTGAGTTCCATACTAAAGCAAAGAAGCTAACTAGAGATGGGTTCTCTGGGCGATTTTGGCGATTTTGTAAAACCCTAATTTTCTCTTGCTAATCCTCGTCTCGATTGCTCTTGCTTATCAGCTTAGGGTTTATGATTGATCCTTAGGTGATATTCAATTGTTCTCGGATTAGGGTTCTGTAGTTAGGGTTTGTTTTCGGCGCTACTTTCTGTTTGCAAACGGCTCTGATTTTCGGTAATACATCTTTAGTATTCTGAAGTTACGGCTCTGATTTCGTTGTTCTGATTTCGGCTTTACATCTGATTTCGTTGATCTGTTTTCGGCGCTGACAAGGTGATTCCAGATTTCGAGATTAGGGTTTTGAAGTCGTTTTTTTCTGATTAGCGAAGGGGGTGCGGCTGGTTCCTTATTGTTTTAGGGTTTCAGCAGGTTTCTTTATCTTTGTATTGGCTGTTTTTGCTGATCAGAATCTGTCCGTATGGATGGCCAAAATGCAGAAAACTCAAATGTGTTTGCGAAAAAAATTAAGAACATTGACGGTAAAACATTTGAGCCAGGACAAACATCATTTTTGGCGACTAGGGTTTCTGAAATGCCGAGTAAGAAGGTATGTTTTATGCTGCCGCTTAATGATACTGAACATGTTATTGGCTGTTCTGATTCACCCAATCAGAATTATGCGAAAGTCTTTGACAAGAGAAAGGTAGCATTTGTGTTACCGGTGAATGATATTAGTCCTACTCGAGTTCAAAATCTGAATCAAGATGATAATGCTCATGTCCAATCTTATGCGGATGTGGTCCTACATGAACGAATTGAGCAGGGTGATATTAAGCGGGGTGGGGATTCAATTCAGAATCAGAATGTAGATGAAAACACTAAAAAGGCCAATGAGGCGGCTGATCAAGTTCCTAAAGTCAATTTTCGACATCTTAACTCAGATGTATCATTGGATGGAGTGGATGTAGTGCTTCCGATTGATTCGGTTCGCCAGGTTAATAACAGGTTAGCAAACACTCTTTATGGTTATTTCCTGGGGGATAGGATTGCATATCCAGTAGTTGAATATTTTGTCAGAACAAATTGGAAAAAACATGGTCTTCAGAAAACTATGATGAATTCAAATGGTTTCTTTTTCTTCAAGTTTGAAGACAGAAAGGGTATGGATATTGTTCTTGAATGGGGACCTTGGATGATCCGTAACAAACCTATGTTTCTCAACATTTGGTCTCCTACAAACACCCTTAAAAAAGAAGAGGTTAAAAAGGTTGCAGTTTGGGTTAAATTGCATGATGTTCCGTTAGTGGCATATTCTGATGATGGTTTAAGCATGTTGGCTTCAAAAATTGGGTCCCCTGTGCGCCTGGATTCGTATACTAGTGATATGTGTAATGAGGCTTGGGGAAGGAGCAGCTATGCTAGGGCTCTCATTGAAATATCAGCTGATCATGAGTTGAAAGAGGCTCTAACCATGGCTATTCCTGAATTGGATGGGAACAATTATGTTAATGAGACTATTCGGGTGGAGTATGAATGGAAACCTCCTAGATGTGCCTACTGCTGTGTATTTGGGCATGATTCTGAGGAGTGTCCAAAACGCATTCGACCGACAGTGAAACCTCCTACATATAGTCAGAAAGTAGATGAGGATGGTTATACGGAAGTCAAGACAAACAAGAATGTAAAGAAGAGCGGTTTTCAAGTTAACAATCAAAAGCCCAAGTTTGAATATAGACCTGTGGATAAAAAGAAAAAGGCAGTGAGTTCTGCCTACATGAATGCGCGGAGCACTAGTTCATCTAAGGTTCAAACACATAATTCGTTTAGCGCCCTTGGGTTTGTTGGAGGGAACGGGGATAAAGGGAGACGTGAGCCAAATGAGGAGTCTGATGATGACGAGGTAGAGGTTGTATATGATGAAACGAATGAGTTTATGACATCGGGTACACATCCTACGTCTTCCAGTACAGGGGCAAGCACCTCTCACATAAAGTTGTCTAATGGATAGGTGGCTTCTATTTCATGCTAAGGGGCTGCCAGTTGGTAGCAATTTCATTTTTTACGATGGCGGTTGACATCTTTTGTTTGTTTTTTCGTTTGTCTACTAGTTAGTCATTATCATGATTGTAGTAGGCTAGATTAAGGTGGTAACTTGGTTTTGTTTGGTTTTTGTTTACATATATGGGGCATGTCCTGTATATGAACTAGTGGGGAATTCATCCTCACTACTTGTACTTATTTGGCGGTTGTCTATAATAGAATCACCGGGGTAGCCCTTTACCCAAAAAAAAAGTCACTACACCTAATTAACGTGGTAATCGGTAGGTATATTCACAAGGGACCATAACCATCGTGATTACGCTCACGTTGCGAAGTTCAAACGAACTTCGTGTTGACCAAAACGAGGTCAAAGCAGAAAGTCAAACATTGTTTGACTTTCATGCTTGAAATATAAAAGGTCCAAGACTTGAAGATTTGATCAAGAACAACTCAGGTATGAAGCCTTCATAGATGAGAGCTTCAACTTAGAGTTGAATTTGAATAAAATGTGTGAAGAAGAAGTGAAAATCAAGTGGGTATTTATAGATTTCTCAAAACCGTTAGGATCGTTCCTCAATAATTGAGCTTTAATCTTGACCCTCCACATAAGGCACATGGTTTTGGAATACTAGGGGTGCCCAAAACCATCACACGGTATTGAGAAAAGTTACACAAAGACCCCCAAGTTCAACCTGGTTGCCAAAATGAAGTTTCTGCCCAGATGAGGCCGTGGCATCGCGCCACAGCAAAGCCTTATGGTGGTGGCACAGCGCCACCATGTGCCAGCTCCAGAAACTTTGCCAAAATGGCAGAAATGGTCCCTACAACACTTTTAAGCCATTTTTAATGCGTTTAAACCCCGTTAACCCCATTTCAAGGCTCTAAAATGAAGTTAAAGTATAGGGAACTTAAAATATGCTCAAAAATATGTCGGATGTCGCTTCGTTTGGCCGTACGATCACGTTATTCGGTTAATTACGACGAAACACGAACGGACATGAGAAATGATCCAAATTACGCGACGAATGGAATTTTATCATGCCAATCACTAAAATAAAATATTTTAATGATTACATAAATTTTTGGATGTTCGGATATATTCATAACGTATGCGCGAAAATGCAAACTTATGCACTTTTTGACGCTTTTAGTCCGTGAATGAACAAAAAGTTTATTTTAGCACTCCAAACCCCTCAAAGTCTATTTCTAAGCTATGTAAAGGATATTTAGGGGTACGTTTAACTTATGATCAAGTTCCGGAATGTTTGTTACAGTAGGAATCGGCATACTTTCGCAGTTTGTCGAAATTAGTCCCTGTAAGCGAATAAACTTGATTTTGACACACCAAACCTTCCAAAACTGATTTCTAAGTTATGTAAAGGTTATTTAAGGTATGTTAAGCCCATGTCACTATTCCGGAGTGTTTGTTGCGTTAAAATGATTACGTTTATGCATCAGTTCGCGTATAACTTCCCAGAAAGCGATTTAGAGCTCGAAATCGAACAAGAATTGATATGTGCAAATGATACACATATTTATACAAATCCCAAGTATGAAATACAATATTTCATTGTTTTGGTATCTGTTTGATGGCCGTGGAGACACAGATGTCACACATTTTCTTCTTTGAAATCAAAATAGTAAATTGATTGTCTTATCCTTTTTCCACTTAAATAAATTTATTATCATCCATCCCCATTAACAAGCATTTTTCTGGTAAAAAGGTTACCTGAAAACCTTTATCACAGAATTGACCACAACTTAGCAGATTATACGGATTTTTTCAGGAGTGTGGGAAACATTAGTATGCAGCCTTCACCTGATTTATTTCGCAATGTGGTGTCACGACCCCCGACCCACCCTGGACGGAATCGGAAGCCGTGAACAGTCCAGCGGTACCGGTGATTATTTTAAAAACGTTGCAGCGGAAATTTCATCAGGACCGTGAGTTAGGAAAAATATCAGAGTTTAGAAACACCGGATTTTATTTATTAAATAGATGGGATAAACCCATGTTTTATAAAGTGAATTTTGTTTACATAAAACAATATTTCTTAATTTGATTTAATTAATAAAATAAGCCACTTCTTGAAG
The DNA here is from genome assembly GCA_030545235.1 of Helianthus tuberosus. NCBI lineage: Eukaryota > Viridiplantae > Streptophyta > Magnoliopsida > Asterales > Asteraceae > Helianthus > Helianthus tuberosus. Next base: position 12,837,709 of record JARYGA010060842.1, on the reverse strand, counting down.
CCTTTCGGTGTCGTATCCAGCTCTTATTCCAATTTATTGTAATTACCTGAAAAATGTTTGAAAAAGGTTTTGTCAGCGAAAATACTGAGTGAATTCATTCCAATTATATAAAATATATTGTTATACCTTACAGTATTAAGGTTTTTATATTTGTTTATATTTACCCAACTCAATCAGTATTTGTCAAATGATGACAGTTCCAATGTGACAGTAATCATATCAATTATTGGCTCACTTTAGTCCAATAGTGAATTTATCAAATAATTCTATTTTACTATTATTCAATTTATCTGTCAATAGGCGATTCATGTGACTATAATCATATCAATATTGATTATTCTTTCAATTAATGATTCTGGTCATATCACTGTTGATCATTCTTTCAACTAGTGATTCTATAACACTGTTGATCATTCTCTCAACTAGTGCTTTCAGTCATGTCACTGTTGATCATTCTTTCAACTAGTAACTCAGATTATATTACTGTTGATCATTCTTTCAACTAGTAATTTTTATTCATAACACAGTTGATCATTCTCTCAACTAGTGTCTTTGGACATAATTGTGTCCCGTGACATTTCCTTGTCAAATATATTACTTTTGGCATAAAACCATTTAATCCAGAAAATGACATATATCAATTTATGTCAAATTACTATAACTTATCAAATATAATATGTTAATTAAATAATTGTAATATCATTATTTAATATTTTAACGTGACTAAGACTAAAATATAATCTTAGTAAAATGCATAATTTCCACTGTTATTGTAATCATGATAATATTACCTAACTTTCTGGCAAATAATAATGAGAATCAAATAATATATAAAATCTTTCATACCAGTAGTTAATATAAAAACTTAATTACTGTAAGTATAACTGGTAATCATTTAGGATTCTGTAAAATCTTTGTAAATATAATTGTTTCACAAAAAGGTGATAAAACTGTGAGAAAATAGAGTGGACTCACAAACTGTGAGAAAAGAGAAATGAACTCACATTGCAGATTTCTACGGGTAAAGCTTAGTCTACAGATAATCCTTGATATATTGCAGATTTAATTTGAGCAGAGCCTAGCCTATTGATTAGCCTTTTTAACCTAATGCACATGAACTAGGTAAGTAACTTAATATAGCATTTTACGATAACTCACGAGATCAAATTCTCACAACGAACGACAAAGTGCAATACTTCATCCATCGAATTAACGATGATCCATCAAATTAATGACGACCGACAAAGTACAATACTTTATCCATCGAATTAACGATGATCCGTCAAATTAATGACGAACGACAAAGTATAACCCTAATGTGGGCGGCACTTAAACATCCATTGGATATATTGATCGATCGGACAATGAATCATAATAGCGATCGAGTTATTACCCTGTTCTGCAGCACCCCGCTATACTTAATTAGAGTTTCGTGTGTGTTAATTGAAGTAAACAGACGATAACTCGAAGAATTTTACGAATTCTTTCGTCGTTTGAACACCAGAAAGCAAGTGCCAATGTCCTCTATTTATAGCTGAATTTTGTCCAGCCCTGCGCATCGTAGCACTATAACCCATGCGCATCGTAGGGAACTTTATCAAGCCTGCGCATCGTAGGCCAAAAACCCCTGCGCATCGTATGGGTTGCATTTTCACTATATGCTTGCCACGTTTGGGAGAAAGCCTGCTGAGTCGACGATATAATTAAATTCGATTTTTATAATAACTTATAAGGATAATCATTAAGTAGGGAATGTCCCCCCTGAGTTTTAGGGGCCCTGATCCTGATTCTGATTGTTCTGAAAATTTTAGGGTTCGCGTAGAATTACTTGGGTGTCTCAATTAGGGTTTCCTATTGAATAAAATAATAATATAAATAGGTCTTTTAATGAGGGTTGTTACATTCTCCCCACCTTAATAAAAATCTCGTCCTCGAGATTTGCTGGAATAAGTAAGAATACTTTTTCTTCATTTTAGGTTCCAGCTCCCAAGTGTATTTGGGTTATGATATTTCTTTTTAGACTTATGTCATATTTTAGTCAATAAAAACAATATTAAGGTAGATGACATAGAATTGAAATATCAAATTTTGTGAATACTAGTTATATTATAAGTAGGATTCATAGGTTCAACTGAATTAGTTCAAGAAATCGATGTCAAACGAATGAGATGAAATAATATAATTTCCAATGTGACTATTTTCAAGCCAAAAGATATATGATCAAATAGATATTTAGAATGAATATGAAGAACTTTTAGAATCAAATAAAAATTCTTTTGTCAAAAGAAAGCTTACTTTGATTGGCAACTGAAGAAGACTCAGAATCAACAAGCTCAAAATGAAATAAAAGCATGAAAATGATTGTCAACGATCGAATCATAACAAGAGAAAAATCAGTGTTGACATTTATTAAATTGCAAGGATACCCCGAAATACAATAGAGTTTAGTGTATCATTGTCTTAATACATAATTGCATCAAGACTACTTTTCAATGATGAGTCAAATGAAATACATACGTGATTTTGAATGATTCGTATGCTCATAATTAGCCCAAGCTACAAGTTTATAACGACGCCGCAAGGTGTCGTAAGGATTGAAATAATTCAATAATTACGGTGACCGATCAATTTCACCGTATAATCAACTGAAAGCTTTAATGAAGTAAATTTGGATATTCAATTCAAATAGGATTTTCAAATGAAAAGAACAAATGAATATTATAGAATTTTCGATAAATGATGAAAGAAACGTTAAGAGGTACACCGGAATATGATATGAATTTGTGTACACTTATCTTAACACATAATTGTATTAAGACTGTTTAAGATGATGAACCAACAGAAATTAAAATTCGTTCATCAGGAGTGAAAATGAGATTATCTCAAGATTCAAATTAAAGAAAATGCCACCACAAGGTGTCATAGTAATTGAAAATAGTAGCGGTGAATGAAACAAATTTCACCATGCTTTAAATCAAGTGAAGTAAATCCGAATGTTTCGAATAAATCTAGTAGGATTGAAATCGAAATACTTGAATAATGTTTTTCGATTAAAGATGATAAAACAATAAGGATTACGAAACGCTCGATTGCTGATATAAAAATCATTAAGAGATACACTGAAATATGAAATGAAATTGTGTATCATTATCTTAGCACATGATTGTGTTAAGATTGATTTTATAGAATAAACCAACAAAACGGATTCAATATAAATAAATTGTCACACCCCCAAAATCCACATGCGGAGTACCACCGCTTGGAGGCGTGACTGACCAGGATCCAGCCACCAATTATACTGAGCGTTGGTTAGTAATAAAAATGTTCGCCAACCACAATGGTTAGTAAACATCATAGTTTAAAGTTCAAGAGTTTAAGTTTAAGTAACAGTCTAAGTAAGTCGCGGAAGCATAGGCAATCAATTTAAAACAAAGTTCATAGTTCAAGTTTATTTAGAACCCAACGCATGGGTTAGACGACCACTACACATCCCCAAGTAGCAAGCTCCTGAGTCACTGGGTACCTGCAAAGCATGCAGTAGGGTATCAACAAAAATGTTGGCGAGTTCACGAGTTGTCCAGTTTTAATTACCAAAAACTTGTTTCGCTAGTTAATTTATCCGTTTATACATGCGATGGGGAGCTACCCCATAGGTAAGCGACTAAACTGTTTTACAATACCGAATACTTACTTAACCGTACGTTTCCGCAGTGCCCCGTTTGTCAATGTTCTATCATCATTGACGGTTTGCCAGAGTACATTAGTTCACTCCCGTTCCCAGTAACAAGGGTCGGTGTGAGGCTGGTTACACCTAAATAGCGCTATCAACTAATAACCCGTTCGCCAGGCCCCGGCGATTAATCGGTATTATGTAGTGAGGACTTAAGTGATAGAGTTTCGTTTAGTGTTGCTTGTTGCATTACCGTATAAACAATAATTAACTAAGTTTGTATCCCAGTAACAAGGGAAGAAAAGTAAGTTTGTATCCCTTACGAGGGGATAGCGTTGTTTTTAAGTCTGTTTCCCAAACCACCGGGAATGCATGCTTTAAGTTGTGAACTCACCTTGGGTTGCTCGGCAGTTTAGTTTACTTGGTCAAGTGTGCAGGTCACCACGTCCTAACATGGTTACCAGTATAGGTCAGGTTTGGGTACAAGTAATCACGTATATGGTACACGTATTTAACACATAGCATACAAAACATACTAGGGTATTGGGCCTGCTCTAATAATTGCACAGTCAACAGTAGCAGTTAACACATAGTGCACTTTAACAGTAACAAGCATGAACAGTTCGCACATTTTGGCCCAATAACGAAAACAGGCAGCCCAGTCGAGACCATATGGTCTCGACTCGAGAGTGTAAGGTCTCGAGTCGCAACCGGAAGATCTCGAGAGGTGCATGCATGAGTCGTAACCTCGAAGGTCTCGAGTTCAGTCTTGAGTCGAGATCAGGAGATCTCGAATCGCAACAGTGTTGGTCTCGACTCATGAGGTGCATGTCCTGGTCTCGAGTTGTCCACTTGGCGGTCTCGAGTAGCAATCTCCGTAGTCTCGAGTCGAGACAGGAGGTCTCGACTCGCACACCTGATGACCGGAAACCTTCCAGATCCTGTCTAATGGTACTATCCAATAGGATTGCCATTTCATGAAAATTGTGTACTATCCCATTAAACATGTTTTCTTGTCTGTTTACTAAGCAAAATAGATCAAACAACCAGATTTCAAATATTCATAATCACATTCAAACTTGTTCTTCACCTTTAGGTTTTCATCATTCATTATCATGTTCATCCTATATATCACATTTAACACATATTCATAAAGGTTCTTCATGAGATCATTCAAGCATGAACTATTAGGATCAAAGATCAAGTAAATCTTGCATCATCTTATTGAACACACATTTGTCCCAAAACATCTAACATAAATCGGATAGCAAAATCATCTAACAAAACATCTAACACAAATCGGATAACATAATCATATAACATAAATCGGATAACATAATCATTTATCCTACAAAAGCATCTTAGCAAGACATGATCATACAATAGCTCACACACCTTATTCATCATATCCCAAACTCACTAATCATACAAGAATCATACAACAAGACCTTTAGACTAATTATGCATCTTGTTTATTAAGTACACATAACACACAATAACACACTAACCGGTTCCAAAGCGTGGAGGTGTGTAGAGGTTCACCGAGATCCGATAGCTCCTTCCTTAGCCGATGGTTGTTCCGAGAAGAGAAAAGGAGAGTGTTGGTGGAGCTTTTAGGGTTTAGTGAATGTAGGAGAGTGTGGGTGAGTGTTGGAGAAAGTTTGGTGCAAATGGTGGTTAGTGAGGTTTTATACTCAATCCAAGTTAGTGCACCCTAATGGGTTCGAGTGGGCCTTAGGGGTGAACGGCCCATCCGGCCCGGTCGTTCACTTGAGACCGAGTGGTCTCGAGTCGGGTTCACGGTTTCGGTTCACTTATACATATATATATATATATAGTACATACACATACTTATACATACATACACCACATAGCATAACAAGATAATCGCAACTTTCATTTAATAACATATATACACACCATGTAATTACAAGGTATTTGTTCGGGAAAACCTAGAGTGTCACATTATCCCCAAGTTTTAAGAACTTTCGTCCCGAAAGTTAAGGCAGCCACTGACAAGCTAGTATAAGTGAGAGCGTTTCAACGGGGTGTCACATCATCCCCCCGTTAGTTTGGAATTTCGTCCCGAAATTCGGTTGTAGCTTCAATGCTGGGAGTTTCATTTGGGAACAACTGGAGATACTTGCACTTCATCTGGTCTTCCCGCTCCCAGGTAAACTCTGGGCCACATCGCGAGTTCCAACGGACTCGTACGAGAGGTATCTGGCTACGTTTGAGGGTTTTGATCTCTCGATCCATGATCTCAATCGGTTCCTCAGTGAAGTGTAGCTATTCATCAATAGTGAGTCCCTTGAAAGGAATGATGAGTGTTTCATCTGACATATACTTCTTCAGATTAGACACGTGAAAGACGTTGTGCACTGCACTCAGTTCTTTCGGTAGATTCAATCTATAAGCAACCTTCCCGATAATTTCGGTAATTTCGAATGGTCCAACATGTCGCGGATTAAGCTTGCCCCGTTTTCCAAAACGAACCACACCCTTCCAGGGTGAGACTCTAAGTAGAGCGGTTTCCTATCCTTATCAGCGTAGCTTTTCTGATGGTCACGAGTTGCCGCCATACGTCGTCTGATCTGGGCGATCCTTTCCGTAGTCTCGACTACAAGTTCCGGGCCGGTAATTTGGCTTTCGCTGACTCCTGCCCAACATAAGGGTGACCGGCATTTACGACCGTACAATGCCTCAAAGGGTGCCGCCTGAACGCTGGTGTGGTAACTATTGTTGTAGGAGAACTCCACCAATGGTAAGCGTCGTTCCCATTCTGAGATCTTGGTAAGCCTGTGATGAAATCCCCAGGGATGCGCTCCCATTACCATTTTGGCAGTTCTGATTGTTGTAACAAGCCTGACGGTAGGTGGCTATGTTGGCCTTCATAACAGGCCACCAATACGTAGTCTTGAGATCGCGGTACATCTTATCCAAACCAGGATGTACCGAGTAACGAGATTTGCGTGCTTCGTCCATCACAAGTTCACGCAGATTTCCATAAAGTGGGACCTATATACGCCCCGTCACGTAGTAAGCGTCGTCTTCCTTTTTTTTGTTCTAAACGTTTCCTTGACCCTCGTAGTGTCTCAGCCCTGATGTTTTCTTCCTTCAATGCTTCAACCTGAGCATTTCAAATCCGCTTAGGGAGGTTCGAGTGGATGGTGAGCTGTAAAGCACGAACATGCTTAGGTTTGGTTTCCTTCCTGTTGAGGGCATCAGCCACCACATTGGCCTTACCAGGATGATACTTAATTGCGCATTCGTAGTCGTTAAGGAGTCCTACTCATCTGCGTTATCTCATGTTCAACTCCTTCTGATCCAAGATATGCTGGAGGCTCTTGTGATCGGTGTAAATCGTGCACTTGGTACCGTACAAGTAATGTCTCCATATCTTGAGTGCAAAGACGACTGCTCCAAGTTCTAAGTCGTGCGTCATGTAGTACCTTTCGTGAATCTTAAGTTGTCGAGAAGCATAGGCGATAACTTTCTCGCGTTGCGTCACCACGCAACCGAGCCCATGAATAGACGCGTCACAATAATCCACAAGGTCATCCGCACCTTTAGGTAAGGATAGGAGCATTATAAAGGTTTTCCTTTAGTTTCTGAAAGGCAGCTTCCTGAGCATCACTCCATTTGTAAGTAATACCCTTCTGAGTGAGGATCGTAAGTGGTTGAGCGATCTTAGAAAATCCCTTGATGAATCTTCGGTAGTATCCTGCCAATCCCAAGAATTGGTGAACTTCGGTCGGAGTCTTAGGTATAGGCCAATTCTTAATGGATTCGATCTTAGCGGGGTCGACATGAATCCCATCCTGTTGACGATGTGCCCAAGGAAATGGACTTCTCTAAGCCAGAAATCACATTTCGAGAATTTGGCGTACAGTTGCTCATTGCGAAGGAGTTCGAGAATAAGGCGCAGGTGTTGTTCATGCTCCTCTTGACTTTTTGAGTAGATTAGGATGTCGTCAATAAACACAATTACGAACTTGTCGAGGTAGGGTTTGCACACTCGGTTCATGAGATCCATGAAGATCGCAGGTGCGTTGGTCATTCCGAAAGGCATAACAAGGAATTCGTAGTGACCATAGCGGGTTCTGAAAGCGGTCTTAGAGATATCCTCATCGCGGACTCTCAGTTGGTGATAGCCCGATCGCAGATCGATCTTGGAATAACAGCTCGACCCTTGCAGTTGGTCGACAGATCGTTGATACGGGGAAGTGGATAGCGATTCTTGATGGTAACCTTGTTCAGCTCACGATGGTTGATGCACATACGGAATGTGCCATCCTTTTTCTTAACAAAGAGTACCGGTGATTCCCTAGGGTGACGAACCAGGACGGATAAGTCCTTTATCCAACAATTCTCGTAGCTACGTAGAAAGTTCCTTCAGTTCTACGGGAGCTGGTCGGTAAGGCACATGAGCCATAGGTGCTGCTCCGGGAGCTGGCTCGATTTGGAATTTGACCTGATGGTGAGGAGGGAGTTCGGGTAATACCTCGGGTAGTTACGTATATTTGAAAAGATTCTTGATCCTCTTTTCCCCTTTTTCCGGGTGTTAGTGACAAGTGCTAAGATAGCAGCGTGCCCCTTTTATAAACACTTCTGGGCTTTTAAGTACGACTTGATGCCGGTGACTTCTCCGCCTTCGTCACCTTGAACAATGGGGGTTTGCCCGAAGGGCGTGGAATACAAACGACAGATTCCAGCCCGATGTTTGGGTAGCCAATTCATACAAATGACGACGTCGAAACTTCCAAGGACGATAGGAATGAGGTCGATGGAAAAGGTCTGACCAGACAACACGAGGTTGCAGTTACTGACAACGGGTGAGGCCTCAAAGTTTCTATCATAAGCCAATTCGACAACGGGCTTAGAGTTTGGTGTCGGCCTAGGCGTCTACTTATGCGTATTAATACGTAACTATCGTCAGTTTCAGGATTAAAGTATGGCAACACAATAATCGTTAAGTAGGAACTTACTCGCTACTACGCTGGGGTTGCCCCGGGCTTCACCAGCGCCTTGTTCGTTGTCGTTACGGCCTTGATTCAATTGTGAACAGTCCTTCCTGATGTGTGTTGTATCCCCGCACCGAAAACACCCTCTAATGTTACCTTGTTGCGGGCAATTTTTCCTCTTGTGCCCATCTACTCCACACCGATAACATCCCTTGTTGATCCCTTGGGGTTGCTGCTGTGGTCGCCGTAGCTGGACTTGCTTTGCTGGGCGTGGGCTCCTACAATTCTTCGCTTCATGCCCAAGCTTGTTGCATTGCTGACACTTGTTCCTGGCACAAGGCCCGTTGTGATGTCGGCCACACTTGTTACACCTGAGTAGTTTTCCTTGGTAACCACCCGTTCGTGGGTCAGGGCCCTCGCTCCCAATGACCCTCCTTTGTTGAGCTTGAGGTGGCATAGTGCTGGGACTCCCACTTTGGTAGTCATTCCACTTGCGTTTGCTGAAATCCAAAGCATTAGCTGTAGCAGTTAAACGCCTGGGCAACCTGCCTTCTTCCATCGCTTGGTTTGTGAAATGATGTGCTAGACGGATGGCGTGTTGGATTGTAGGGGGTTTGGTTGCGATCACTGAACACTGGATTTCTGGGACTAAGCCCCTAAGGTAGAGTGCGATTCGTTTGTAGGGAGGCTGCGATAAGTTAGGACACAAGGCAGCCAAGTCATTGGATCTTTTCGTGTACACTTCGATCTCCGAGCCAACCATCTTTAACCCACAGTATTCCATTTCCAGCTTCTGCATGTCATCCCTATGACAGAATTCTTCCCTGATTAGATCCTTGAAATCATCCCAGGAAGTGGCATTTGCATCTGCCAATCCGAGCATCTGGACTTGCGCGTTCCACCATGAAAACGCTTTTCCTAGAAACGTGCTAGTGGCGTACTCTACTCGTTTGCTACATGGGCTTTCACCTTCTTCGAACGCAGACTCGATCCTCCTGAACCAATGTAAAATGCCTACTGCTCCTTCTGTGCCATCGAAGGGGAGTGGTTTGCATTCCAAGAACGCCCTGAGGGTGCCAACTCGGGGTTGGGGGTATTTGGATGGTCCTTCTGGGTTGGTTGCCAAGGCTTCAGCGACCCGAGCGTCTACCAGGGCCGCCAGCTGGTCCCTTGTCAGGGTTATGCTATCTGCATCGAGTCCGATCATTATCTTGATGTTCAGAAGACACAGAGTGAGAAAAGACGTCGTAGTGAAACAAGAATGTGGGGGGAGGATTGTGTATACATCTAGCTAGGCACACTAATATGTATATTAGCACATAAGCACTTAAACAAACAACAGGTAAACATAAGTGAGAGCTATGAGGTCTAATGTGTTGAGTCTTGCCCTTGGAGTGTAGTGTCGTCACGAGTCACGGGTTATAGTCTGGTTTTTCTCAAAAAGAACTTCTTTTTAAAACCAAGTTCACTATAACCAATGGCTCTGATACCAATCTGTCACACCCCCAAAATCCACATGCGGAGTACCACCGCTTGGAGGCGTGACTGACCAGGATCCAGCCACCAATTATACTGAGCGTTGGTTAGTAATAAAAATGTTCGCCAACCACAATGGTTAGTAAACATCATAGTTTAAAGTTCAAGAGTTTAAGTTTAAGTAACAGTCTAAGTAAGTCACGGAAGCATAGGCAATCAATTTAAAACAAAGTTCATAGTTCAAGTTTATTTAGAACCCAACGCATGGGTTAGACGACCACTACACATCCCCAAGTAGCAAGCTCCTGAGTCACTGGGTACCTGCAAAGCATGCAGTAGGGTATCAACAAAAATGTTGGCGAGTTCATGAGTTGTCCAGTTTTAATTACCAAAAACTTGTTTCGCTAGTTAATTTATCCGTTTATACATGCGATGGGGAGCTACCCCATAGGTAAGCGACTAAACTGTTTTACAATACCGAATACTTACTTAACCGTACGTTTCCGCAGTGCCCCGTTTGTCAATGTTCTATCATCATTGACGGTTTGCCAGAGTACATTAGTTCACTCCCGTTCCCAGTAACAAGGGTCGGTGTGAGGCTGGTTACACCTAAATAGCGCTATCAACTAATAACCCGTTCGCCAGGCCCCGGCGATTAATCGGTATTATGTAGTGAGGACTTAAGTGATAGAGTTTCGTTTAGTGTTGCTTGTTGCATTACCGTATAAACAATAATTAACTAAGTTTGTATCCCAGTAACAAGGGAAGAAAAGTAAGTTTGTATCCCTTACGAGGGGATAGCGTTGTTTTTAAGTCTGTTTCCCAAACCACCGGGAATGCATGCTTTAAGTTGTGAACTCACCTTGGGTTGCTCGGCAGTTTAGTTTACTTGGTCAAGTGTGCAGGTCACCACGTCCTAACATGGTTACCAGTATAGGTCAGGTTTGGGTACAAGTAATCACGTATATGGTACACGTATTTAACACATAGCATACAAAACATACTAGGGTATTGGGCCTGCTCTAATAATTGCACAGTCAACAGTAGCAGTTAACACATAGTGCACTTTAACAGTAACAAGCATGAACAGTTCGCACATTTTGGCCCAATAACGAAAACAGGCAGCCCAGTCGAGACCATATGGTCTCGACTCGAGAGTGTAAGGTCTCGAGTCGCAACTGGAAGATCTCGAGAGGTGCATGCATGAGTCGCAACCTCGAAGGTCTCGAGTTCAGTCTTGAGTCGAGATCAGGAGATCTCGAGTCGCAACAGTGTTGGACTCGACTCATGAGGTGCATGTCCTGGTCTCGAGTTGTCCACTTGGCGGTCTCGAGTAGCAATCTCCGTAGTCTCGAGTCGAGACAGGAGGTCTCGACTCGCACACCTGATGACCGGAAACCTTCCAGAACCTGTCTAATGGTACTATCCAATAGGATTGCCATTTCATGAAAATTGTGAACTATCCCATTAAACATGTTTTCTTGTCTGTTTACTAAGCAAAATAGATCAAACAACCAGATTTCAAATATTCATAATCACATTCAAACTTGTTCTTCACCTTTAGGTTTTCATCATTCATTATCATGTTCATCTTATATATCACATTTAACACATATTCATAAAGGTTCTTCATGAGATCATTCAAGCATGAACTATTAGGATCAAAGATCAAGTAAATCTTGCATCATCTTATTGAACACACATTTGTCCCAAAACATCTAACATAAATCGGATAGCAAAATCATCTAACACAAATCGGATAACATAATCATATAACATAAATCGGATAACATAATCATTTATCCTACAAAAGCATCTTAGCAAGACATGATCATACAATAGCTCACACACCTTATTCATCATATCCCAAACTCACTAATCATACAAGAATCATACAACAAGACCTTTAGACTAATTATGCATCTTGTTTATTAAGTACACATAACACACAATAACACACTAACCGGTTCCAAAGCGTGGAGGTGTGTAGAGGTTCACCGAGATCTGATAGCTCCTTCCTTAGCCGATGGTTGTTCCGAGAAGAGAAAAGGAGAGTGTTGGTGGAGCTTTTAGGGTTTAGTGAATGTAGGAGAGTGTGGGTGAGTGTGGGAGAAAGTTTGGTGCAAATGGTGGTTAGTGAGGTTTTATACTCAATCCAAGTTAGTGCACCCTAATGGGTTCGAGTGGGCCTTAGGGGTGAACAGCCCATCCGGCCCGGTCGTTCACTTGAGACCGAGTGGTCTCGAGTCTGGTTCATGGTTTCGGTTCACTTATACATATATATATATAGTACATACACATACTTATACATACATACACCACATAGCATAACAAGATAACCGCAACTTTCATTTAATAACATATATACACACCATGTAATTACAAGGTATTTGTTCGGGAAAACCTAGAGTGTCACATAAATAATTAAACCCATATATGAGATTAGCACAAGCTTCAAATTTTGTGAAAACGTCACCACAAGGTGATCGTGACCAAATAAATGATTCAGTGAAAGTGAAGACCAAACAATTCTGTTATGGTTTTGAATAGATGAAATACTTGACAAAATGGATTTATTTATAAACTTTTATTTGTACTAGGGTCAAATAATAACTTAACTTAGATATTACATATCAGCGATTACGTCTGGAATCATTTCTGCTTCTTGCGTAGTAAGTACGAATGCTCACGCATTCTTCTTAGCTCCGTCTACAGTTCTGGCTTTGTTGTCAGGTGCTTTGGTTAGTTTTGGGCAATATGGTTTAATGTGTCCTGTTTCTCCGCAATTGAAACAAACAGTAGTTTTCCTTCTACACTCTTCCTCTATATGCCCGGTCATCTTGCAGAAGTTACAGTAGGATGTTTTCCTAAAACGGCATTTTCCTGAATGCTTTTTGTTACAGCTTCTGCAGATAGGTTGCTCCAGTGACGGTTCAGTTCCTGTCTTTTTGTAGAATTCTTGGGAAATTTTCTGGGCTAACTCTTTCTTCTTGTTTTCTTCTCTTGTGCGGATTAGTCCATCTGTCAGCATGTTAGCTAGCTCGACTGCTTCTTCAATAGTCTGTGGTCTAGTGGCCTTGACTATGTCTCGAATTTCGCTAACTAATCCCCAAATATAACGAGAAATTAGTACAGGTTCTGGCGAAGCCAGAGTTGGTACCATTCTTGCATATTCGAAGAACGTTGTCGTATATTCACGACAATTTACATCTATCATTTTATGATTTAGGAACTTGTTAGCTATTCGTTCCTTTTCATAAGGAGGACATAATTTCCTTTCTGTCATTTCCTTGAATTTTTCCCAGTTCATGGCATAAGCCATGCCACTTCCTTTTGCCTGAAGAATTGTATTCCACCATTCTAAGGCTTCTTCCTTAAAGAGATTAGATGCATACATCACCTTATCTTCTTCGGCACATTTGCTGATTGTAAGAACAGCTTCCGTCTTTTCCAACCATCGCAGAGCAGCCGTGGCTCCTTCACTGCCGGCGAACTCAGTTGGTTTACAGGCTAGAAATTCTTTGTAGGTACACCCGAGAGTCATCGCCTTCTTTTTCTTGGGAAATGGGGTTTTGATAATATCATCATTACCTCCATTGACACTATGGCTAAAACCATCGTCACGAGTATGCTTGCTACTCACAACTTTGGTAGGTTCTACGGTATTTTTAACAACTTTAATTATTAAAGGTAAAGCATTAGCTATTCCTTGGGCTATTAAATTTTCTATAGCATTTTTATCCAAAGGATTTTTCATTATTATCATGAACTTCTGGATTATGTGGTACTTCATTCGACATCTGAATTGCAAACATTTTCACTTATTAATATCACAGAAAACAAAACAATACTTCCAGGATATTATCTGTGTATATTAACATATATATATTCATATATAATACATATGTTAATTTATATCAGTTTCCTAACTTTATTGTTTAGGTATTAAAAGAACACCTAAATAGCTTTAAGCAAGTGGCTCTGATACCACCTTCTGTCACGACCCCCGACCCACCCTGGACGGAATCGGAAGCCGTGAACAGTCCAGCGGTACCGGTGATTATTTTAAAAACGTTGCAGCGGAAATTTCATCAGGACCGTGAGTTAGGAAAAATATCAGAGTTTAGAAACACCGGATTTTATTTATTAAATAGATGGGATAAACCCATGTTTTATAAAGTGAATTTTGTTTACATAAAACAATATTTCTTAATTTGATTTAATTAATAAAATAAGCCACTTCTTGAAGCCTTTCAGTGTCGTATCCAGCTCTTATTCCAATTTATTGTAATTACCTGAAAAATGTTTGAAAAAGGTTTTGTCAGCGAAAATACTGAGTGAATTCATTCCAATTATATAAAATATATTGTTATACCTTACAGTATTAAGGTTTTTATATTTGTTTATATTTACCCAACTCAATCAGTATTTGTCAAATGATGACAGTTCCAATGTGACAGTAATCATATCAATTATTGGCTCACTTTAGTCCAATAGTGAATTTATCAAATAATTCTATTTTACTATTATTCAATTTATCTGTCAATAGGCGATTCCTGTGACTATAATCATATCAATATTGATTATTCTTTCAATTAATGATTCTGGTCATATCACTGTTGATCATTCTTTCAACTAGTGATTCTATAACACTGTTGATCATTCTCTCAACTAGTGCTTTCGGTCATGTCACGTGACTAAGACTAAAATATAATCTTAGTAAAATGCATAATTTCCACTGTTATTGTAATCATGATAATATTACCTAACTTTTTGGCAAATAATAATGAGAATCAAATAATATATAAAATCTTTCATACCAGTAGTTAATATAAAAACTTAATTACTGTAAGTATAACTGGTAATCATTTAGGATTCTGTAAAATCTTTGTAAATATAATTGTTTCACAAAAAGGTGATAAAACTGTGAGAAAATAGAGTGGACTAACAAACTGTGAGAAAAGAGAAATGAACTCACATTGCAGATTTCTACGGGCAAAGCTTAGTCTACAGATAATCCTTGATATATTGCAGATTTAATTTGAGCAGAGCCTAGCCTATTGATTAGCCTTTTTAACCTAATGCACATGAACTAGGTAAGTAACTTAATATAGCATTTTACGATAACTCACGAGATCAAATTCTCACAACGAACGACAAAGTGCAATACTTCATCCATCGAATTAACGATGATCCGTCAAATTAATGACGAACGACAAAGTACAATACTTTATCCATCGAATTAACGATGATCCGTCAAATTAATGACGAACGACAAAGTATAACCCTAATGTGGGCGGCACTTAAACATCCATTGGATATATTGATCGATCGGAAAATGAATCGTAATAGCGATCGAGTTATTACCCTGTTCTGCAGCACCCCGCTATACTTAATTAGAGTTTCGTGTGTGTTAATTGAAGTAAACAGACGATAACTCGAAGAATTTTACGAATTCTTTCGTCGTTTGAACACCAGAAAGCAAGTGCCAATGTCCTCTATTTATAGCTTAATTTTGTCCAGCCCTGCGCATCGTAGCACTATAACCCATGCGCATCGTAGGCCAAAAACCCCTGTGCATCGTATGGGTTGCATTTTCACTATATGCTTGCCACGTTTGGGAGAAAGCCTGCTGAGTCGACGATATAATTAAATTCGATTTTTATAATAACTTATAAGGATAATCATTAAGTAGGGAATGTCCCCCCTGAGTTTTAGGGGCCCTGATCCTGATTCTGATTGTTCTGAAAATTTTAGGGTTCGCGTAGAATTACTTGGGTGTCT
The DNA here is from genome assembly GCA_030545235.1 of Helianthus tuberosus. Classification (NCBI taxonomy): domain Eukaryota; kingdom Viridiplantae; phylum Streptophyta; class Magnoliopsida; order Asterales; family Asteraceae; genus Helianthus; species Helianthus tuberosus. Next base: position 12,821,815 of record JARYGA010060842.1, on the reverse strand, counting down.
CAATTAGGGTTTCCTATTGAATAAAATAATAAGATAAATAGGTCTTTTAATGAGGGTTGTTACATTCTCCCCACCTTAATAAAAATCTCGTCCTCGAGATTTGCTGGAATAAGTAAGAATACTTTTTCTTCATTTTAGGTTCCAGCTCCCAAGTGTATTTGGGTTATGATATTTCTTTTTAGACTTATGTCATATTTTAGTCAATAAAAACAATATTAAGGTAGATGACATAGAATTGAAATATCAAATTTTGTGAATACTAGTTATATTATAAGTAGGATTCATAGGTTCAACTGAATTAGTTCAAGAAATCGATGTCAAACGAATGAGATGAAATAATATAATTTCCAATGTGACTATTTTCAAGCCAAAAGATATATGATCAAATAGATATTTAGAATGAATATGAAGAACTTTTAGAATCAAATAAAAATTCTTTTGTCAAAAGAAAGCTTACTTTGATTGGCAACTGAAGAAGACTCAGAATCAACAAGCTCAAAATGAAATAAAAGCATGAAAATGATTGTCAACGATCGAATCATAACAAGAGAAAAATCAGTGTTGACATTTATTAAATTGCAAGGATACCCCGAAATACAATAGAGTTTAGTGTATCATTGTCTTAATACATAATTGCATCAAGACTACTTTTCAATGATGAGTCAAATGAAATACATACGTGATTTTGAATGATTCGTATGCTCATAATTAGCCCAAGCTACAAGTTTATAACGACGCCGCAAGGTGTCGTAAGGATTGAAATAATTCAATAATTACGGTGACCGATCAATTTCACCGTATAATCAACTGAAAGCTTTAATGAAGTAAATTTGGATATTCAATTCAAATAGGATTTTCAAATGAAAAGAACAAATGAATATTATAGAATTTTCGATAAATGATGAAAGAAACGTTAAGAGGTACACCGGAATATGATATGAATTTGTGTACACTTATCTTAACACATAATTGTATTAAGACTGTTTAAGATGATGAACCAACAGAAATTAAAATTCGTTCATCAAGAGTGAAAATGAGATTATCTCAAGATTCAAATTAAAGAAAATGCCACCACAAGGTGTCATAGTAATTGAAAATAGTAGCGGTGAATGAAACAAATTTCACCATGCTTTAAATCAAGTGAAGTAAATCCGAATGTTTCGAATAAATCTAGTAGGATTGAAATCGAAATACTTGAATAATGTTTTTCGATTAAAGATGATAAAACAATAAGGATTACGAAACGCTCGATTGCTGATATAAAAATCATTAAGAGATACACTGAAATATGAAATGAAATTGTGTATCATTATCTTAGCACATGATTGTGTTAAGATTGATTTTATAAAATAAACCAACAAAACGGATTCAATATAAATAAATAATTAAACCCATATATGAGATTAGCACAAGCTTCAAATTTTGTGAAAACGTCACCACAAGGTGATCGTGACCAAATAAATGATTCAGTGAAAGTGAAGACCAAACAATTCTGTTATGGTTTTGAATAGATGAAATACTTGACAAAATGGATTTATTTATAAACTTTTATTTGTACTAGGGTCAAATAATAACTTAACTTAGATATTACATATCAGCGATTACGTCTGGAATCATTTCTGCTTCTTGCGTAGTAAGTACGAATGCTCACGCATTCTTCTTAGCTCCGTCTACAGTTCTGGCTTTGTTGTCAGGGGCTTTGGTTTGTTTTGGGCAATATGGTTTAATGTGTCCTGTTTCTCCGCAATTGAAACAAACAGTAGTTTTCCTTCTACACTCTTCCTCTATATGCCCGGTCATCTTGCAGAAGTTACAGTAGGATGTTTTCCTAAAACGGCATTTTCCTGAATGCTTTTTGTTACAGCTTCTGCAGATAGGTTGCTCCAGTGACGGTTCAGTTCCTGTCTTTTTGTAGAATTCTTGGGAAATTTTCTGGGCTAACTCTTTCTTCTTGTTTTCTTCTCTTGTGCGGATTAGTCCATCTGTCAGCATGTTAGCTAGCTCGACTGCTTCTTCAATAGTCTGTGGTCTAGTGGCCTTGACTATGTCTCGAATTTCGCTAACTAATCCCCAAATATAACGAGAAATTAGTACAGGTTCTGGCGAAGCCAGAGTTGGTACCATTCTTGCATATTCGAAGAACGTTGTCGTATATTCACGACAATTTACATCTATCATTTTATGATTTAGGAACTTGTTAGCTATTCGTTCCTTTTCATAAGGAGGACAGAATTTCCTTTCTGTCATTTCCTTGAATTTTTCCCAGTTCATGGCATAAGCCATGCCACTTCCTTTTGCCTGAAGAATTGTATTCCACCATTCTAAGGCTTCTTCCTTAAAGAGATTAGATGCATACATCACCTTATCTTCTTCGGCACATTTGCTGATTGTAAGAACAGCTTCCGTCTTTTCCAACCATCGCAGAGCAGCCGTGGCTCCTTCACTGCCGGCGAACTCAGTTGGTTTACAGGCTAGAAATTCTTTGTAGGTACACCCGAGAGTCATCGCCTTTTTTTTCTTGGGAAATGGGGTTTTGATAATATCATCATTACCTCCATTGACACTATGGCTAAAACCATCGTCACGAGTATGATTGCTACTCACAACTTTGGTAGGTTCTACGGTATTTTTAACAACTTTAATTATTAAAGGTAAAGCATTAGCTATTCCTTGGGCTATTAAATTTTCTATAGCATTTTTATCCAAAGGATTTTTCATTATTATCATGAACTTCTGGATTATGTGGTACTTCATTCGACATCTGAATTGCAAACATTTTCACTTATTAATATCACAGAAAACAAAACAATACTTCCAGGATATTATCTGTGCATATTAACATATATATATTCATATATAATACATATGTTAATTTATATCAGTTTCCTAACTTTATTGTTTAGGTATTAAAAGAACACCTAAATAGCTTTAAGCAAGTGGCTCTGATACCACCTTCTGTCACGACCCCCGACCCACCCTGGACGGAATCGGAAGCCGTGAGCAGTCCAGCGGTACCGGTGATTATTTTAAAAATGTTGCAGCGGAAATTTCATCAGGACCGTGAGTTAGGAAAAATATCAGAGTTTAGAAACACCGGATTTTATTTATTAAATAGATGGGATAAACCCATGTTTTATAAAGTGAATTTTGTTTACATAAAACAATATTTCTTAATTTGATTTAATTAATAAAATAAGCCACTTCTTGAAGCCTTTCAGTGTCGTATCCAGCTCTTATTCCAATTTATTGTAATTACCTGAAAAATGTTTGAAAAAGGTTTTGTCAGCGAAAATACTGAGTGAATTCATTCCAATTATATAAAATATATTGTTATACCTTACAGTATTAAGGTTTTTATATTTGTTTATATTTACCCAACTCAATCAGTATTTGTCAAATGATGACAGTTCCAATGTGACAGTAATCATATCAATTATTGGCTCACTTTAGTCCAATAGTGAATTTATCAAATAATTATATTTTACTATTATTCAATTTATCTGTCAATAGGCGATTCCTGTGACTATAATCATATCAATATTGATTATTCTTTCAATTAATGATTCTGGTCATATCACTGTTGATCATTCTTTCAACTAGTGATTCTATAACACTGTTGATCATTCTCTCAACTAGTGCTTTCGGTCATGTCACTGTTGATCATTCTTTCAACTAGCAACTCAGATTATATTACTGTTGATCATTCTTTCAACTAGTAATTTTTATTCATAACACTGTTGATCATTCTCTCAACTAGTGTCTTTGGACATAATTGTGTCCCGTGACATTTCCTTGTCAAATATATTACTTTTGGCATAAAACCATTTAATCCAGAAAATGACATATATCAATTTATGTCAAATTACTATAACTTATCAAATATAATATGTTAATTAAATAATTGTAATATCATTATTTAATATTTTAACGTGACTAAGACTAAAATATAATCTTAGTAAAATGCATAATTTCCACTGTTATTGTAATCATGATAATATTACCTAACTTTTTGGCAAATAATAATGAGAATCAAATAATATATAAAATCTTTCATACCAGTAGTTAATATAAAAACTTAATTACTGTAAGTATAACTGGTAATCATTTAGGATTCTGTAAAATCTTTGTAAATATAATTGTTTCACAAAAAGGTGATAAAACTGTGAGAAAATAGAATGGACTCACAAACTGTGAGAAAAGAGAAATGAACTCACATTGCAGATTTCTACGGGCAAAGCTTAGTCTACAGATAATCCTTGATATATTGCAGATTTAATTTGAGCAGAGCCTAGCCTGTTGATTAGCCTTTTTAACCTAATGCACATGAACTAGGTAAGTAACTTAATATAGCATTTTACGATAACTCACGAGATCAAATTCTCACAACGAACGACAAAGTGCAATACTTCATCCATCGAATTAACGATGATCCGTCAAATTAATGACGAACGACAAAGTACAATACTTTATCCATCAAATTAACGATGATCCGTCAAATTAATGACGAACGACAAAGTATAACCCTAATGTGGGCGGCACTTAAACATCCATTGGATATATTGATTGATCGGACAATGAATCGTAATAGCGATCGAGTTATTACCCTGTTCTGCAGCACCCCGCTATACTTAATTAGAGTTTCGTGTGTGTTAATTGAAGTAAACAGACGATAACTCGAAGAATTTTACGAATTCTTTCGTCGTTTGAACACCAGAAAGCAAGTGCCAATGTCCTCTATTTATAGCTGAATTTTGTCCAGCCCTGCGCATCGTAGCACTATAACCCATGCGCATCGTAGGGAACTTTATCAAGCCTGCGCATCGTAGGCCAAAAACCCCTGCGCATCGTATGGGTTGCATTTTCACTATATGCTTTCCACGTTTGGGAGAAAGCCTGCTGAGTCGACGATATAATTAAATTCGATTTTTATAATAACTTATAAGGATAATCATTAAGTAGGGAATGTCCCCCCTGAGTTTTAGGGGCCCTGATCCTGATTCTGATTGTTCTGAAAATTTTAGGGTTCGCGTAGAATTACTTGGGTGTCTCAATTAGGGTTTCCTATTGAATAAAATAATAATATAAATAGGTCTTTTAATGAGGGTTGTTACATATGGTCAGGCAAATTACTGATGATGAAGTTAAATTAGCAATGTTCTCCATAGCTGGTAATAAATCCCCGGGGCCGGATGGGTACACTTCGGTCTTTTTCAAGAAGGCTTGGGATGTTGTGGGTCACGATGTATGTCATGCTGTGAAGGATTTCTTTCATAATGGCCAACTTTTGCAACAATTAAATCATACGGTAATTACTCTTATCCCGAAAGTTGGTACCCCTTCGTTGATTACAGACTATCGGCCCATATCATGTTGCAATACTATTTACAAATGCATTAGTAAAATCATTACTAATCGTATTAAAGATGGCTTGTGTGATATTGTCAATATCAATCAATCAGCGTTTGTGCCTGATAGAAGAATCACGGATAACATTTTGCTAACTCAGGAGATTATGCATAATTATCATCGTAATCAAGGGCCGCCTAAATGTGCATTTAAGGTTGATATTCAAAAAGCTTATGACACAGTTGATTGGAAGTTTCTTGAACGGACACTGATGGGGTTTGGGTTCCATTGGAAGTTGATTAGTTGGATTATGGCTTGTGTGACCTCTACATCATTTTCTATTGCCATTAATGGGAATCTGTATGGGTACTTTAGAGGGAAACGTGGCCTACGACAAGGTGATCCAATGTCTCCGTACTTGTTCACGTTAGTTATGGAAGTGTTAACGTTGATTTTGCAAAAGCAGGTTTCGTTATCTAATGAGTTCAGATTTCATCATAAGTGTGATAAACAGAAAATTATAAATCTGTGCTTTGCAGACGACTTGTTTCTGTTTGCTCGGGGTGATCATAAGTCAGCTAGAGTCATTATTGATGCTATAAATGATTTTAAGAATATGTCCGGGTTGGTTCCCAGTATTAATAAGAGCACTGTGTTTTTTGGTAACGTGGCCGATGCAGTTAAGAACCGGATTAGAGATATTATTCCTTTTGAGGAAGGTGTTTTGCCTGTTCGGTATTTGGGTGTGCCTTTAATCACGTCGCGGCTTACTCATTATGACTGTAAGAAATTGGTGGATAGTTTAGAGTCCAGGATCACGAATTGGAAGACGAAATCGTTGTCTTTTGCGGGCAGGCTTCAACTTATCCAGTCAGTCTTGTCTTCTATGCATATTTACTGGGCTTCAGTTTTCCTTTTACCAAAACAGGTTATCTATGATATCGAAGGAAAAATGCGGAGGTTTCTTTGGGCCCAAGGGAATAATATTCAAGGGAAGGCTAAGGTGAAATGGAGTAAGGTTTGTCTTCCTAAGCAGGAGGGCGGATTGGGTGTTCGTAGGGTGTTGGATATGAATATTTCGCTGATGGTAGCGCATATTTGGAGTCTATTATCCTTGAGAGAATCTCTGTGGGTAAAGTGGATGCACTCGTACCGTTTGAGACATATGAGCTTTTGGGATGTTCCTCTTCGTAATAATACAACATGGACATGGAGGAAACTGTTGAGTATAACGCCGATTATTCAACAACATATATGGACCAAAGTTGGCGATGGGGTTAGGACTTCAGCATGGTTTGACAGATGGGATGATGTTTGCCCGCTAAACTCGTTTATTGCCCCGCGGTTAATTGCTAATGCTGGTTTTTCATTAGCCTCTAATGTAGCGGAGGTTAGGGACCAAGGGGGTGGAGGTGGCCGACGGATTGGATCCACAGATTCCCGGTGCTCCATACTTTGCAAAACATTGTGTTAAACTCAGCTACACAGGATCGATTGTTTTGGAAAACTAGGTCAGGGCAATCGGCTGACTACTGTGCTTTTATTGTGTGGGATGATATTCGGACTCATAATAGTGATGTTCCATGGGTTACCATAGTGTGGTTCAAGCAGTCAATTCCTCGGCACTCGTTTTTCATGTGGCTCCTTGTTAATAAGAAACTTAAAACGCATGATGTCATGAGTAGATGGTGCTCAATGGGTAATGCTAATTTTAATTTATTGTGTTGCTCGCTTTGTTGTCTAGGGCCGGACTCTCATGAGCACTTTTTCTTTGAGTGCGGATATGCTTCACAAGTCTGGAATGGTGTTAAATCTAAAACGGGGATGGGACATATCCAAGGTACATGGGATGCAATATTTGGGTATTTGGTTCAGGTTGCGACTTTGGTGAAGGCGCAACATATCATTGCTAAACTAATTGTGGGGGCTACAGATTATTTTGTGTGGCAAGAAAGAAATATAAGGCTCTTCTCGAATAGAAAGAGAACCTCGGAGCAACTTATAGAGGTGGTTTTGTATACTACTCGGCTAAAGCTTCATACTATGCGTTTTAAAAGGACGAGTCAGATTGAAGGGATTTTGCAAGACTGGAGGTTGCCGCATGTAACACCTGTGCCTCCACGGCCATCAAACAAATGCCAAACCAATGAAATATTGTATTTCATACTTGGGATTTGTAAAAATATGTGTATTGTTTACACATATCAACACTTGTTCGATTTCAAACTCTAAATCGCTTTCTGGAAGGTTATACGCGCATCGATGCGTAAATATAACCAGTTTAATGCAACGAACACTCCGGAATAGTGAAATAGGCTAAACATACCTTAAATAACCTTTACATAACTTAGACATAAGATTTGGAAGGTTTGGGATGCCAAAAGCAAGTTAATTCGTCTACAGGGACTAAATATGACAAACTGCGAAAGTATGCCAATTTGAACTGTAACAGACATTCCGGAACATGACCATAAGTTAAACATACCTTAAATATCCTTTACATAGCTTAGAAATAGGCTTTGAGGGGTTCGGTGTGCTAAAATATACTTTTGGGTCATTCAGGGACTAAAAGTGTCAAAAAGCGCACAAGTTTGCACTTTTGCGCATAACTTACGTTCTGAATACATCCGGACATCCAAAAATTTATGTAAGCACTAAAATATTTTATTTTAGTGTTTGGCATAAGAAAAATCCATTCGTCGCGTCATTTGGACTGTTTTTACGTTCGTTACGACTTCCGTCGTAATTAACCGAACAAGGCAACCGTACGGCCAAACGAACTGACATCCGAGATATTTTTGAGCACATATTAAGTTCCCTATACTTTAACTTCATTTTAGAGCTTTGAAATGGGGTTAACGGGCCTTAAACGTGTCGAAAATAGCTTAAACGGGCTGCAGGGACCAAAACTGTAATTGTGCCAAAATTGGTCCTTGCGCATCGTAACAAATATTTGTTACGGTGCGCAAGGGGTCTGCAGACCAGATGCAGTGTATTAAACAGCCTGTTTTCAGCTGTTTAATTCACAACCACACACTCACACTTGCCTAGTCAGCTGATAAGAACCCATTTTTAGTTCCCACAATATTTCAACAAGTGTACGCATGGGATTCGAGCACGGTTTCCATGAAACGATCCTAACGGTGGTCCTTTTACTATAAATACCCATCCATCCTCAACTTCTAAACCCACTAGAATCTTGATCTTAGAAGCTCTAAGTTGAAACCATTGTTTCATACCTGAGCTACTCGGATCGAGGTTAGCATTCGGGGACCCTTCGTAAGTATTCTTTCGTTCTTTTATTGCTTTTCGAGTCTTTTCGAGTCTGAAAGTCAAACTTTGTTTGACTTTCTGCGTTGACCAGTTTATGGTCAATGCGAAGTTCGTTTGAACTTCGCAACGTGAGTGTAATCACGTTGGTTATAGTCCCTTGGGACTATGCCTACTGATTACCACGTTGTCTAGGGTCGTAGGGTAAGCGATCTGATAAATCGCTTATACCTTCGAACCCGACCCATTTGGTCGATCATTAGGATCCGACCAAACACATTAGGTGACCATAGTATATAGGGAATAACCTTCCGAGGTTATACCTTATGGTCACATCGTTTGAGTAGTTGTATGATAGGTAGTTTATATGCCTTAGGTAAATTACCAGAATACCCTTTTCATGTATAATTGGTAATTAAGCATATGTAACCTAAACTTTTATCACATAACTGATTATGTAACATGTTTAGGCATATAACACTTGTCATAGGACTAGTTAGGCGGTCCGAACGCGTTTCACGCAAACGACGCGTTAAAGTAGCATAAGCTACCTAAACGGGTCGTAATGGGTCGTAAGCACTTAGGTTAAGTTTCATTTAGTATGTAGGCTTTGTTAAACCATATTACACGAGTCTCCATACTCGTTTGGTTTACGAACCCTCATGCTACCCGATCTTCCGATTTAGGTCCGGTTTATTAACATAGTTACCTATATTAGGTGCCGTTTGATTCCGAGATCTCTAGCATTGCTTGGTGGTTATCTTAGGACTACTGAACAATCTCAAGTGAGTACATAGACCCCTCTTTTACTGTTTTCCAAACTGTTTTGGGGTGAAACACATGTGCCTACTTGTTACTTTCATGCTTTCCTGTTTTCACATCATATACTTCCTACGTTCATTAGTACATTATAGTACATGATTTCATTACATTTTATGCTATGTATGTCCATTATGTTCATACTTAGTACATGGTTCTACGTTACATTTCTGCGATGTATGTTAACTGATAGCATGCTAGCACATTGATTTACATGACTTTTCTGCTTTGTATACTTAGTACATTTCTTATTCATCATATGCTTACATTTTGGTATGACATTTGGTTTGTTTAAACTATACTATACATTCATTAACACCGATCATGCCGCTCGGTAGTAGGTAGTGGTACCATAGGACTTGACAAATCCCATTCCTGAAATCTCGGGTTTGTTTGGACGTAAGGAATGACCGAATCCGAATACATATTCTTTTGATAACCCATTTTTACATGGTTATCCGACTGTCGCAAGGCTTGGATGTATGAATTTTCACAATACCGCATAAATGTCTATATCAGTATAGCATGCATTTACTACACAAAACATAATTTTGATTTAAACCAAGTTTTACTTCAATACTTTGTTTTGTGCATTTCACTTATGGTTTAGTTGATGCATTTCACTAGCCATACATATCATTTTGGTTACACATTACATGATTTACATTTGACACATAAACATTTTCAACATTGGTTATACGTTGCATGATTTACATCTTGATATAAACATTTTGGTCTATTATTCAATACATTTGACAATTGGTTTAAACATAGACATCTTACATTGTTGGTTTGGTTTGAGTAAGTGATTTAAGTAACGAGGCGTGTGTAATATGATACAAGCATGGTGGATACGCCGCTGGTACTTCCTATATATAAGTGATTGTATGGTATTACATATCGTTGCGTTATTTGAAATCATTTCAATTTAGACATATAACATTTTATACAAATAACATACTTTTCACAATACATTGTTTTACAAACAACTTAATTTATACAAACTCATTTCACATGGTTATCCACTTAACCATGTGTTATTCTTTTATACATATATATATCATTTGGTTTATTTATCACTTTTCAAATGATTTACAAGACAAAGCAAATTACAGGGTTCATGACTAAACATTTTCTTAAACCATAAGTCATGAATCCTATTTTCATAAACCTATGTATCTCACAAGCATTTTTATGCTGACGTACCTATTTTCACATGTGTTTTTCAGGAGATGATGCATAGGATTTATCAAGACATACTTAGGCGGACCTGTGCCTTAGTGACTTAAAACAAGACAAGAACTAGTTAAATTTTGTTATGTACTCTTTATTTCTTGTTTAAAGACAATGTAACTCGCTTGTTTGTTGAAGAAAACGAAACTTAAATTTCCATGGTTGTGAAACATTAATTGTAACACCTGTGCCTTCACGGCTATCAAACAAATACCAAACCAATGAAATATTGTATTTCATACTTGGGATTTGTAAAAATATGTGTATCGTTTGCACATATCGACTCTTGTTCGAATTCAAGCTTTAAATCGCTTTCTGGAGGGTTATACGCGCTCTGATGTGTAGATATAACCAGTTTAATCCAACGAACACTCTGGAAAAGTGAAATAGGCTTAACATACCTTAAATAACCTTTACATAACTTAGTTATAAGTTTTGGAAGGTTTGGTGTGGTGAAATCAAAGTTTAATCGCTTACAGGGACTAAAGTTGACAAACTGCGAAAGTATGCCAATTTGAACTGTAACAGACCTTCCGGAACATGAACATAAGTTAAACATACCATAAATATCCTTTACATAGCTTAGAAATAGGCTTTGAGGTGTTCGGTATGCTAAAATAAACTTTTGTGTCATTCAGGGACTAAAAGCGCCGAAAAGTGCACAAGTTTGCATTTTTACGCATAACTTACGTTCTGAATACATCCGGACATCCAAAAATTTATGTAAGCACTATAATATTTTATTTTAGTGTTCGGCATAAGAAACATGAACGATTAGAACAATTAAAACAAGAACGATTAGAACGATTAAAACAAGAACGATCTGAACGAATGGGTAACGATTGGGTAAACATTTTAACATGATTGACATTTGATCATGTATTTCCCACAAAACATAACTTTGATTTAAACCAAGTTTTACTTCAATACTTTGTTTTTGTGCATATGGTTTAGTTGAGACATTTCACTTGCCATACATGGATATTTGACATAGACATTTGACATGGATATTTGACATAGACATTTGACATGAATATCTGACATAGACATTTGACATGGATATTTGACATAGACATTTTGACATGATTTACATCTTGACATGAATACTTTGACATATTATTCAATACATTTGACAATTGATTTAAACATAGACATTTTACATTGTTTGGTTTGGTTTGATTAAGTGATTAAGTAACGATGTGTGTGTAATATGATACAAGCATGGTGGATACGCCGCTGGTACTTCCTATATATAAGTGTTTGTATGGTATTACATATTGTAGCGTTATTCGAATCATTTCAGTTTGAGACATAGGACATTTTATACAAGTAACATACTTTTCACAAGACATTGATTTACAAACAACTTATCTTACACAAACTCATTTTACATGATTATTCATTTAATCATGCATTATTCTCTTATTTATACTTATCATCCGAACTTATTATTTTTCAAATGATTTACAAAGACAAAGCAAATTACAAGGTTCATGACTAAACATTTTCTTAAACAGAAGTCATGAATCTTATTTTCACAAAACCTATGTACTCGCCAGCATTTCTTTGCTGACCTCGTTTTCACATATGTTTCAGGTATTGTTGGATGATATCGATTGATAAGATGCATGCTCACATAGGACTGGACAAGGCCTTAGTGACTCAATAACAATGATAGACTATGTTTAAATAGTGTATTTAGATTTCCAGACGATGTAATTACTCAATGTTTAATAAAACGAAATACTTTTGATATCCATGGTTATGAAACATTAATTCTGTTGCAACACGCCCCGATGTTTCCGCCGCGATTTGCTGTTTTACGCGGTCGGGGTGTGACAGAAAAGATGGTATCAGAGCCAATGGTTATAGGGAATTAGGTTATTAGTAATGCTTTGACCTAGTCTATAACTTTCTTAGGACCCTAACGCGAGTTTACTTGCGTTTAGTCATAAAACAATACCGTCACCTATCCTTAGGCGACGACCACAACAAGAACATAAATTTCAAAACCGCTTTGAAAACTAATCATCTGTTCTAGGATGATTAATTTCTAGGTTTTGAACCCTCTATTGTAAGGTTTTGAACCCTCTGTTATATGGTTTTGAACCCCTTTGAATTTTCAAAATCTCGTCAAGGTTTTGGGTTTTAAATAATGTGAACACGTGCAAACTGGAAGGGTGAATACCTGTATTCTGGGTTTTCTGTCTAGGCAAGCACTTCGTATACATCTCATCAGACGCGAGACCAGTTGTGCTTACCTGGGAATTCTTGGGATGAGTGTTCACTTATAGGCGAGCATGTCTTCACGATACATTATTTTTAACCTATTTACTTTGACTAATCACCAAGGTCGTTTGTTGCTTTGTAGTAACAAACAAATGACCACTATCCTTGCTTTCATCAGATTTGTTTCATCTCATTCTTTTCGTCTAAATTCTCTCACTCGTTTCCTTTCATGTTTCCTCTTTTAGACAATGCCTCCTCGACGCGAAAGCCAGATAGAGACTGCCGAGCTGTGACAACTCGAAATTTCCAACATTCTTTATTTGCATTTAATGCACGTTGACTTTGACTGTTTAGTTGTTTGACTTGTCTGACTTGTAACTGTACACTTCGTGTTATAATAAACGTATTGTGTTTACATGATTATGTGTTTGATTGTATAACATGGAACCTGTCGAGAAACGTAAACTGCTTAACTTATGAAAGAACCCGACGAAACACAAGTGTGTTTCGCCATAACAAATCTCGACGAAACAGACTGTTTCGCCAAAAGCATCTCGACGAAACAGAAGTCTGTTTCGCCGAGCCCAGTTTCACCGAAGCCCAGTTCGGGCCCAACACGCTATTTTGAGTTTAAAACGTGAAACAACATCAGTTTTTACATCTGCTATCAAACAACCAAAACCCTAGAGCCCCTTTCCCTCCTGTGCGACGGCAGTTGGAGGTTCCCGGCGATATCTTAGCGATCGATTCGTATTTCTCTTATTCCGGTTAGTGTGTGTTCGTTAATCGGTTTAATATTTCTGTAATAGCTCGATTCATGTTTGTGTATATACTTGATTTCTGGATTATATAGGAGTATATGGGTATGATGTTCTTGATTGCGATATACATGGTTAATCGGATGCGTAATTCTATGCGAAACTGAATATGATCGAATGCTCGGTTCTGAATGTTGTTAATATGATTTGATTCTGAATTCAAGTTAGCATCTTGATAGGGTTCAATGATATGATTGTTGGATGTTAAATTTATATGTTATACACAAAAACTAGGGTTTATGCTAGACAATGATTCTTGGATGATTGAGTTGTGATGATTCATTCTGCACATTGACCTTCATATGATTTCTGATACTGATAACGGCTGCTAGCATGATTAGGGTTCTGTGTATATTTGTAACTGTTGCATCTGTTGTCTGCGAAACTGACGTCCGACGAAACAGAACTCTCGGCGAAACAGAATGTGTTTCGCCAAGAGTAGTCGACGAATCAGAAGTTCTGTTTCGCCAGGGGACACCTCGACGAAACAGAATGTGTTTCGTCAATATCTTGTTTCGCCAACTTATGTGTTTCGTCGAGCTGTGCAGTAACTTGAATGGATTCTGTTAAGTGTTAACTGGAATATTTAACTGCTGTTAGACGTTAGACATGACTTGTATGATTGTGATTACGTGCTACCTGCTTAATACGTGAGCAACTTGAACACCAACTGATTATTCTATACGTGCGTACTTTAGGACGTGATTGACTTACTTTGAGCACATACTTAGCATACCGAGCAAACTCAGGTGAGTTCACACACTTTCTAAGGCATGGGATTCCCGGTGGTTGGGAATGGGTTAAAGAAATTAAAAGGAACCTACATATCCTCCTTGGGTAGGATATGTACCGCCATCCTCCATGGGTAGGATGCCAATATTAATCCTGCGTATTCTCCTTGGGTAGAATACGTACGTTCGTCCTCCTTGGGTAGGACAACAACCTTAACTATACTTGAACGATCTTCGCAAACATGCCTGGAACGGCCGCGAACTATACTAAAACGATCTTCGCAAACATGCCTGGAATGGCCGCGAACTATACTTTAATCTTCGCAAACATGCCTGGAGGGCCGCGATACAAATATAACTAGTCTACAATACATGGGAAACCCCCACTAATCTTCGCAAACATGCCTGGAGGGCCGCGATGTAATTGATAACGATACATGGGTTACTAAACAAACAAACGATTTATGAAACGAACATTATTACTAAACAACCCACTGTGAACTCGCTCAACTAGTTGTTGACTCTCTGTTACATGCCTTGCAGGACCTTAGGTACATATGGAGCTTGCACAGGAAGGAGCAGGTCGTTGTGGGATACGGATCGTAGACGATATTTGAACTTATAACTTACTTTGGGTTTTCATTATTATGCTTCCGCTACTTAAACAACGATTGGTTTTGAACATCGGTCATGTCAAGATGAACTGCATTTTCCTACTTTTACACTTAATTACTATGTTTGACATGATTGATGGCTTGATCCTGGTCATGTCACGCCTCCCAGCGGTGGTACTCCGCGTGTGGATTTTGGGGGTGTGACAGATTGGTATCAGAGCCATTGGTTATAGAGAACTCGGTTTTAATAAAGGGAAAACGATTTTGTTAAAACCAGACTATAACCAGAACAGTGCTCTCAACGATCCACAACGACGCTTCGCTCCACGTGCAAGGCTCAACATCATAGGTACTACTATTCATGTTACTTTACCTACATGCTAGAACTACATAGAACTTTGCTCGCGGTATGCTTAGAGTACAGAACCTACTATATGTCGTTGCTTGAGAATACTTGTGTGCTCACTCTCTTCGCATTATTCGCGAACCTCTCACCCACATGTTCTCCTTGATGTCAAGATCATGTGTGGACGCGTTAACCTAACTCAAGCCCAGTTGGCGGCTTCGATCACTGAACAAGTCACTGCAGCACTTGCAGCTGCCCAGGCAGGAGGTGTAACCTGCCATCGCCACTTACTCTAGGATTTTTAGATCCTACTCTCGTAACTCAACACTTGTGCTCAATTTTGATTACTCTTACGCACACGACAAGTCAACACGCTCAGCCACCTGTATGCATATACACGACTTTTTATGGACTGTCGTCCTATTACTTTCAACGACACTGAAGGAGCTGTTGGACTCCTCCGTTAAGTTCGAGGAACTCGAATCGGACTTCGATTATGCGAATGACCCGAGGCTAGTAAGGTGAAATATGCCACTGATGGTCTCGAAGACACTGCGCAAACTTGGTGGAACGCGCAAGTTACGATGCTGGGGGCTGGCGGCTGCTAATGCCACCCCTTGGGACGAATTCAAGAAACTAATCAAACTAGAATACTGTAACTATGATAACATCCACAAACTGGAAGTGGAGTTCTTTAACCTGAAGATGACGGGGTCAGAAATAGAGGCGTATACGAAGCGATCTAACGAGCTGGCAACTTTGTGCCCTACTATGGTGGAACCTCCCATCAAGCGCACCGAGAGCGGTACCTCAAAGGCTTAGTACCAGAAATTCAAAGTCATGTGATGACTGCTAATCTTGCTACTATTCAAGATGTTACTCATCTTGCTCATCGTCCCACAGACCAGGCAGTGGAACAGAACAAGCTGCCTAGACGTATTGGTGCTACTACTTCAACTACTTTTGCTATCCTCAGTGACAACGAATGAAAGTGGAATGGAACCTCTGGCAAGGGTTCGACTACGATTCTGTCCCAGGCACAACAGTGAAAGATCGATGACAACCAAAGTCCTAGTCAGCAACCTTTCAGCAGTCAATGGCAGGGTGGATACAGGGGAAACCACCCTAAGTGCAAACGATGTAACTTGCACCACAGCGGGCAGTGCAACCGAAATCATTGTCAATGATGCGACAAGCTTGGTTATGGAGCCAAGGATGGTAGAAACTCACGTTCTGCAAGCCAGAACCAACAACAACAGATACAAGATCTATAGAATCAGCGGCAACAGCAGGGTAACAAGGGATGTTATCAGTGTGGGGCTGAAGGTCACTTCAAGAGACACTGCCCACGGTTGAATCAGAACCAGAATCAGAACCACAACCAAGGAAACGGGGACTAGGGAAGACAACGGGGGTAATAACGACGGCAATGGTGCCAGGGGTCGAGTGTTCGTGATTGGTCAGGGTGATACTAGTAATGACCTCAACGTTGCGATAGTTACGACATCGTCATTGGTATGGATTGGTTATCCCAACAACAAGCAGAGATCCTATGCAAGGAAAAGATCATTCGTATTCCCCGTTCTGGTAAAGAACCTCTCGAAGTTCAAGGCGACAAGAGTGGTGTCGTGAGTGGCATCATACCCTTCTTGAAGGCCCAGAAGTGTTTACGAAAGGGCGGCCACACAGCTGTTTTAGCACTCGTTACTGATACATCGAAGAAAGAGAAAAAGATTGGGGATATTCCAGTGGTCGAATTTCAGATCGAGCTCGCTCCAGGAGCAGCACCCATAGCTCGAGCACCTTATCGCTTAGCTCCAACGGAACTGGAAGAACTGTCTAAGCAACTACAAGAACTCTTGGAAAAAGGGTTTCATACGTCCTAACTCTTCGCCTTGGGGAGCTCCAGTGTTATTCGTAAAGAAGAAAGACGGTACGTTCAGGATGTATATAGACTACCGTGAACTCAACAAGGTGACGATCAAGAATCGTTATCCTCTTCCGCGCATAGATGATTTATTCGACCAGCTGCAAGGGTCAAGCTACTACTCCAAGATAGACTTAAGGTCAGGATACCATCAGCTGAGAGTCCGGGATGAGGACGTCTCCAAAACAGAATTCAGAACTCGCTACGGCCATTACGAGTTTTTGGTCCTGCCATTCGGGCTAACGGACGCGCCTGCGGTTTTCATGGAATCTTATGAACAGGGTGTGCAAACCTTATCTTGACAAGTTCGTTATTGTTTTTATTGACGACATCCTGATCTATTCGAAGAGTCAGGAGGAACACGAGCAGCACTTACGACTTATTTTGGAACTCCTTCGAACGGAACAACTGTACGCCAAATTTTCGAAATGCGACTTCTGGCTTCGTGAAGTCCACTTCCTAGGCCATGTGGTAAACAAGGATGGGATTCATGTCGATCCATCCAAGGTAGATACGATCAAGAACTGGCCTGCACCTCGCACACCGACAGAAATATGCCAATTCTTGGGTTTGGCAGGTTATTACAGACGATTCATCAAAGACTTCTCGAAGATTGCTCAGCCGCTTACACTACTGACACAGAAAGGTGTTGCTTACCGTTGGGGTAATACACAGGAAACAGCGTTTCAGCACTTAAAGGATAGACTTTGTAGCGCACCTATCCTCTCATTGCCTGAAGGCACGGATGATTTTATAGTTTACTGCGACGCATCCATCCAAGGTCTTGGATGTGTGTTGATGCAACGGGATAAAGTCATTGCTTATGCTTCGCGCCAACTTAAGATTCACGAACGGAATTACACTACTCATGATTTAGAGCTGGGAACCGTTGTTTTTGCGCTCAAGATATGGCGACATTACCTGTATGGCACTAAGGGCACCATCTACACCAATCACAGGAGTCTCGAACATATTTTCAAGCAGAAAGAGTTGAACATGCGACAACGTAGATGGGTCGAGCTGCTGAACGATTATGAGTGTGCCATAAAGTACCATCCGGGCAAAGCCAATATGGTGGCCGACGCCCTCAATCGAAAGGATACTACACCTAGGCGTGTACGAGCGTTGCAACTCACCATTCAGTCTAGTCTTCCTTCACAAATACGAGATGCTCAGGTAGAAGCATTGAAACCAGAAAACGTTAGGGCTGAATCCCTACGCGACTCAAGGCAAAGATTAGAACAAAAGGCAGACGGAGCCTACTATGTAACAGGACGCATCTGGGTCCCACTCTATGGCAACTTATGCGAGCTTGTAATGGATGAAGCTCATAAGTCTTGCTACTCGGTACATCCAGGTTCGGATAAAATGTACCACGATATCAAAACTACATACTGGTGGCCTAGCATGAAGGCCCACATAGCCACATACGTTAGCAAATGCTTGACTTGTGCGAGAGTCAAGGCAGAATATCAGAAACCGTCAGGACCACTTCAACAACCTGAGATACCACAATGGAAATGGGAACAAATTTCCATGGATTTTGTTACAGGCTTACCTAGATCTCAGCACGGAAATGATACTATTTGGGTGATCGTGGATCGACTCACAAAGTCTGCTCACTTCCTGGCTATTAAGGAAACAGACAAGTTCTCTACCCTAGCAGACATCTACTTAAAAGAAATGGTTTCAAGGCACGGGGTGCCAACCTCTATCATCTCTGATCGTGATGCACGCTTTACTTCAGAACTGTGGCAAGCAATGCACAAATCTTTTGGCTCTCGACTAGACATGAGCACAGCTTATCATCCTCAGACGGATGGGCAGTCTGAGCGTACTATTCAAACTCTAGAAGACATGCTTCGGGCGTGCGTAATTGACTTTGGCAATGGTTGGGAAAAACATCTGCCACTCGTGAAATTTTCTTACAACAACAGCTACCACACCAGCATTAAAGCTGCACCACTCGAGGCACTGTACGGGCGTAAGTGCCAGTCACCTCTCTGTTGGGCAGAGGTGGGAGAAAGTCAAATCACAGGTCCAGAAATGGTAGTCGATACTACAGAAAAGATTGCATAAATACGACAACGCATGGCGGCAGCACGCGACCGTCAGAAAGCATACGCTGATTGAGACAGGAAACTACTCGAATTCCAGGTTGGGGATCAAGCGCTACTTAAAGTTTCACCCTGGAAGGGTGTGGTTCGTTTTGGCAAACACGGCAAACTAAATCCACGATATGTTGGACCTTTCGAGGTTATTGAGAAAATAGGCAAAGTGGCCTACAGATTGAACTTACCACCTGAACTCAGTGCAGTTCACAATGTCTTTCACGTGTCGAATCTGAAGAAGTGTACGTCAGATGAGACCCACATAGTTCCCTTAAAGGAACTCACTATCGACGAGCGGTTGCACTTCGTCGAGGAACCTGTTGAAATCACGGACCGGGATGTTAAGGTCCTCAAGAACACGAGAATCCCTCTTGTACGAGTTCGTTGGAACTCCCGTCGTGGCCCAGAGTATACCTGGGAACGAGAAGATCAAATGGAACTCAAATATCCCCAGTTATTCGGAACCAATGCAACTACTACGAAGGCTGAAGCTACTATTGCAGAATTTCGGGACGAAATTCCAAATCAACGGGGGGGATAATGTGACACCCCAGGAAAACCAGTAATCTTCGCATACATGCTCGGGGAGCCGCGATACGAAACAGGTAAACAACGTCACACTATTAGCTTCCTCAGTAACTGCATACTAAATTTCGGGACGAAATTTCTTTCAAGTTGGGGATAATGTGACAACTCGAAATTTCCAACATTCTTTATTTGCATTTAATGCACGTTGACTTTGACTGTTTAGTTGTTTGACTTGTCTGACTTGTAACTGTACACTTCGTGTTATAATAAACGTATTGTGTTTACATGATTATGTGTTTGATTGTATAACATGGAACCTGTCGAGAAACGTAAACTGCTTAACTTATGAAAGAACCCGACGAAACACAAGTGTGTTTCACCATAACAAATCTCGACGAAACAGACTGTTTCGCCAAAAGCATCTCGACGAAACAGAAGTCTGTTTCGCCGAGCCCAGTTTCACCGAAGCCCAGTTCGGGCCCAACACGCTATTTTGAGTTTAAAACGTGAAACAACATCAGTTTTTACATCTGCTATCAAACAACCAAAACCCTAGAGCCCCTTTCCCTCCTGTGCGACGGCAGTTGGAGGTTCCCGGCGATATCTTAGCGATCGATTCGTATTTCTCTTATTCCGGTTAGTGTGTGTTCGTTAATCGGTTTAATATTTCTGTAATAGCTCGATTCATGTTTGTGTATATACTTGATTTCTGGATTATATAGGAGTATATGGGTATGATGTTCTTGATTGCGATATACATGGTTAATCGGATGCGTAATTCTATGCGAAACTGAATATGATCGAATGCTCGGTTCTGAATGTTGTTAATATGATTTGATTCTGAATTCAAGTTAGCATCTTGATAGGGTTCAATGATATGATTGTTGGATGTTAAATTTATATGTTATACACAAAAACTAGGGTTTATGCTAGACAATGATTCTTGGATGATTGAGTTGTGATGATTCGTTCTGCACATTGACCTTCATATGATTTCTGATACTGATAACGGCTGCTAGCATGATTAGGGTTCTGTGTATATTTGTAACTGCTGCATCTGTTGTCTGCGAAACTGACGTCCGACGAAACAGAACTCTCGGCGAAACAGAATGTGTTTCGCCAAGAGTAGTCGACGAATCAGAAGTTCTGTTTCGCCAGGGGACACCTCGACGAAACAGAATGTGTTTCGTCAATATCTTGTTTCGCCAACTTATGTGTTTCGTCGAGCTGTGCAGTAACTTGAATGGATTCTGTTAAGTGTTAACTGGAATATTTAACTGCTGTTAGACGTTAGACATGACTTGTATGATTGTGATTACGTGCTACCTGCTTAATACGTGAGCAACTTGAACACCAACTGATTATTCTATACGTGCGTACTTTAGGACGTGATTGACTTACTTTGAGCACATACTTAGCATACCGAGCAAACTCAGGTGAGTTCACACACTTTCTAAGGCATGGGATTCCCGGTGGTTGGGAATGGGTTAAAGAAATTAAAAGGAACCTACATATCCTCCTTGGGTAGGATATGTACCGCCATCCTCCATGGGTAGGATGCCAATATTAATCCTGCGTATTCTCCTTGGGTAGAATACGTACGTTCGTCCTCCTTGGGTAGGACAACAACCTTAACTATACTTGAACGATCTTCGCAAACATGCCTGGAACGGCCGCGAACTATACTAAAACGATCTTCGCAAACATGCCTGGAATGGCCGCGAACTATACTTTAATCTTCGCAAACATGCCTGGAGGGCCGCGATACAAATATAACTAGTCTACAATACATGGGAAACCCCCACTAATCTTCGCAAACATGCCTGGAGGGCCGCGATGTAATTGATAACGATACATGGGTTACTAAACAAACAAACGATTTATGAAACGAACATTATTACTAAACAACCCACTGTGAACTCGCTCAACTAGTTGTTGACTCTCTGTTACATGCCTTGCAGGACCTTAGGTACATATGGAGCTTGCACAGGAAGGAGCAGGTCGTTGTGGGATACGGATCGTAGACGATATTTGAACTTATAACTTACTTTGGGTTTTCATTATTATGCTTCCGCTACTTAAACAACGATTGGTTTTGAACATCGGTCATGTCAAGATGAACTGCATTTTCCTACTTTTACACTTAATTACTATGTTTGACATGATTGATGGCTTGATCCTGGTCATGTCACGCCTCCCAGCGGTGGTACTCCGCGTGTGGATTTTGGGGGTGTGACACGAGCTGGCAGAAATCATTGCGCAGCAAATGGCTGCTCAATTCCCAAACCTCTTTGCTCAATGGAACCAAGCCAACAACAACAACAATGTGCTATGCAAATACAAGGATTTCAACCAGGCTAAACCACTCAAGTTTAGTGGTTCTGAAGGAGCGACTGGGCTTCTTCAGTGGTTTGAGAGCATAGAGAATACTTTTCGCCACGTGCAGTGCCCGGATAATCGCAAGGTCGAGTTCTCCTCGAGCGTGTTTCAGAAGAGGGCTCTTACATGGTGGAATGGGGTAATGAGAGACCGAGGTGCGGAAGTTGCTCTCGCACAGACATGGGCTGAACTTAGGGCTCTGATGATGAGGGAATTCTGTCCTCGTCATGAGCAGCGAGCCTTAGAGAAGGAATTTGATGAGTTGAAGCAAGATAGTGGTGAGCACAGGGCGTATACTGATAGGTTTGAGGAGCTGAGTCTGCTTTGCCCGACAATGGTTACCCCACTTGACATAGCTATCGAAAGGTACATCGACGGCCTACCTGACTCGGTACAAGACATCCTTACTGGTAGTAACCCTGCCACACTCCGTCAGGCGATCGAGTTATCAGCGACATTGACTGAGTCGCAGATTCGGAAGAACAAGTTACACAGGAAGGGTGACAAGGGCAAGAAACAGTCAGCTGACAAGGAGGATAGCAAGAAAGGTCAAAACAAGAAGGGTAAGGAAGGTGAGACGTCAAAGAAATCAAGGAAGCGAAAGGGTGGTCAAAACTTTGCGGTTACAGCACAGACTGCTCAGAATCCGCGAAACTTACCAGCTCAGCCACCTGCAAAGAAAGCATATGCCGGTACCGCACCTTATTGTGCACGCTGCAACGGTCATCACGCAGTACAACAAGCTTGCTGGCAATGCACGACGTGTGGTAAACTTGGGCATTTGGCCAAGATTTGTCGTTTGGGACAAAATCAGGCTGCTCAGGTTCAAGCTCCGGTTCAAGGGAATGCTGTGAGATTTCCACTAGGTTCATGTTTCAACTGCGGAGAGATTGGTCACTTCCGCCACAACTGCCCAAGACTGGTGAATGCAAATGCTAACGCAAACCCGAATGCGAACGTCAACGTCAATATGAATCCAGCACGCGGTCGAGTGTTTAACATCAATGAGGCACTCAATGATGAAGGAGTGAACAATTAGCAGTTTGTTTTTCCTCTGGTTGTTACCTTGTAACATTTAAAGACAATGCGGATGTTATATAAATAAAATTTGTGGTTTTATTTTTAACTAATGCAATTGTATGAATGTTTGATTCAACCTTATGATGTTAACACAAAGACAAAACTACTCGTGTGGTTCTGTCATTTTTATGATCACTTATAATCTACCTAAGAACCTTAAACACTTACTTCTTTTAAATCTATAGTATCTTATCGTCTTGCACCATTCGAGATGCAAGAATTATCAAAACAGCTTCAAGAGTTGTCTGATAAAGGATTCATCAGTCCGAACTTTTCACCTTGGAGAAACTCCTATACTCTTTGTGAAAAGAAAGATGGATCTTTTCGAATGTATATCGATTAACGTAAGCCTGGTGAGCTTACCATCAAGAATCGATATCCCCCTACCTTGAATCAACGAATTCTCCGATCAACTGCATAGCGTTGCATGCTTTTCCAAGATCGATTTGTGTTTTGGGTATCATCAACTTTGTATTCTCGAAGAAGATATTCCCAAAACGGTTTTCTGCACGAAGTATGGCCATTACGAGTTTACAGTCATGCCTTTTGGGTTGACAAATGTCACACCCCGACCACGTAGAACATACAAAACGTGGCGGAAATGTCGAGGAGTGTTGTAACAGAATTAATGTTTCAAATCCATGGCAATTGAAGTTTCGTTTTATTAATCAAAAGTGTTACAATGTCTTAATAAACAAAGAAGTACAACATAATTAACTAGTCTTGTCTCGTTTTAAGTCACTAAGGCACAGGTCCGCCTAAGTATGTCTTGATAAGTCCTATGCTTCATCTCCTGAAAACACATGTGAAAATAGGTACGTCAGCATAAAAATGCCGGTGAGATACATAGGTTTTGTGAAAATAGAATTCATGACTTATGTTGGAGAAAATGTTTAGTCATGAACCTTGTAATTTGCTTTGTCTTGTAAATCATTTGAAAAACAATAAGTTCAGATGATATGTATAAATAAGTGAAATAATGTATGGTTAAATGAATAACCATTTAAGATGAGTTTGTATAAGATAAGTTGTTTGTAAAACAATGTCTTGTGAAAAGTATGTTATTTGTATAAAATGTTCTATGTATCAAACTGAAATGATTCAAATAACGCTACGACATGTAATACCATACAAACACTTATATATAGGAAGTACCAGCGGCGTATCCACCATGTTTGTATCATATTACACACGCATCGTTACTTAATCACTTAATCAAACCAAACCACCAATATAGAATGTCTATGTTTAACAATTGAAGAAATGTTTATGTATGGTAAGTAATGTAAAGTTAAACGAATAACCTTATAATAGCATATAAAAAAGTATACTTTGGATTTGTAAGTAACATATTAAACTATGTTTTGGTTTCATAAGTAACATATCAAAATATGCTTTGGATGTGATAAATAACATATTAAACTATGTTTTAGTTTAGTAAGTAACATATCAAAATATGCTTTGGATGTGATAAATAACATATTAAACTATGTTTTAGTTTAGTAAGTAACATATCAAAATATGCTTTGGATGTTTAATAAAATAAATATGTTGGTTTTTGTACAATACCACACATGAGAGTATATCAAACTATACTTTAATAGTGTGATTTAAGAATTCATTCAGACCTGGTGCATCAAAATACACCTTTGAGACTATAAGGATACCACAAAGGCAATCCCTATTTGGATGGAGCAACAAATTGGTTTCAGACATTCCATGCCAACAGGAATGGGGTGTCAAATCCTATAGCGCTATATCATACTAACAATCGGTCTGGTGAACATAAAATAAGTACAATTCAACAATTTATTTTATGTTCTTTGAGAAATCAATGTTTAAATCATAGATAGTTATGTAATTTGTCAAATGATAAGTAATAACTTGTATGATCAAATGTCAAAATGTAAGTATGTGATGAAATCAGCTGTACTAAGTAATGCACACAATGGGCACACGTAGCATGAAATGTAATGTAAAATGATGTACCAAGTATGCTAAGTTAACATACGAAGCAGAAAAGTCATGTAAATCAATGTACTAATAGTGTACTAATGAACATAACCAGTATATGATGTGAAAACAAGAAAGCATGAAAGTAACAAGTAGGCACATGTGTTTCACCCCAAAACAGTTTGGAAAACAGTAAAAGAGGGGTTCTATGTACTCACTTGAGATTGCTCAGATGTCTAAAGATAATCACCAAGCAAAGCTAGAGATCACGGAAATCAAACGGCACCTAATATAGGTAACTATGTTAATAACCGGACCTAAATCGGAAGACTGGGTAGTATTAGGGTTTGTAAACCAAATGAGTGTAGGAACTCATATGATATGGTTTAACAAAGCCTACATACTAAATGAAACTTAACTTAAGTGCTTTCGACCCATTACGACCCGTTTAGGTAGCTTATGCTACTTTAACGCGTCGTTCGCGTGAAACGCGTTCGGACCGCCTAACTAGCCCTATGACAAGTGTTATATGCCTAAACATGTTACATAATCAGTTATGTGGCAAACGTTTAGGTTACATATGCTAAATTACCAATTATGCATGAAAAGGGTATTCTGGTAATTTACCTAAGGCATATAAACAACCTATCATACAACTACTCAAACGATGTGACCATAGGGTATAACCTCGGAAGGTTATTCCCTACCTACTATGGCCACCTAATGTATTTGGTCGGATCCTAATGATCGACCAAATGGGTCGAGTTCGAAGGTATAGGCGATTTATCAGATCGCCTACCCTACGACTCTAGACAACGTGGTAATCAGTGGGCATAGTCCCAAGGGACTATGACCAACGTGATTACACTCACGTTGCGAAGTTCAAACGAACTTCGCATTGACCATTACTGGTCAACGCTGAAAGTCAAACAAAGTTTGACTTTCTGACTCTAAAAGCAATAAAATAAGGAAAAGAACGAAAGAATACTTACCCAGGGTCCCCGAATGCTAATCCCGATCCAAGAACTCAGGTATGAAACAATGGTTTCAACTTAGAGCTCTCAAATCAGAATTCTTGTGAGTTTTAAAGCAATGGGGGGTGGGGTATTTATAGTATTCGGGTAACCGTTAAGATCATTTCATGGAATAACGTGATTCGATCACATCCGTACACTTGTTGGAAGGTTATGGAAGCTAAAATATGATCTTATCAGCTGACTAAGCGAATTAGAACATGTGGTGGAGGATTAAACAGCTGAAAACAGGCTGTTAAAAACACTGAATCTGGTCTGAACTTGGCTAGCGCACCGCTACGCTAAAAGTGTAGCGCACCGCTAGGCCATAGTTTGGCAGATTTACACTTTTGGTCCCTGAACTGTATTTAGGCCATTTTCGACACGTTTAAGGCCCGTTAACCCCATTTCAAAGCTCTAAAATGAAGTTAAAGTATAGGGAACTTAAAATGTGCTCAAAAATATCTCGGATGTCGGTTCGTTTAACCGTACGAACGCGATGTTCGCTTAATTACGACGGAATGCGCATAAGCGCGAAAAACGAACCAAATGACGCGACGAATGGATTTTTGGCAAGCCAAACACTAAAGCATAATATAGTCATGCTTACATAAATTTTTGGATGTCCGAATGTATTCAGAACGTAAGTTATGCGCGAAAATGCAAACTTGTGCACTTTTTGACACTTTTAGTCCCTGAATGACCCAAAAGTTTATTTTAGCACACCGAACACCTCAAAGCCTATTTCTAAGCTATGTAAAGGATATTTATGGTATGTTTAACTTATGGTCATGTTCCGGAATGTCCGTTACAGTTCAAATTGGCATACTTTCGCAGTTTGTCAACTTTAGTCCCTGTAAGCGATTTAACTTGATTTTGCCATACCAAAGCCTTCAAAAACTTATTTCTAAGTTATGTAAAGGTTATTTAAGGTATGTTAAGTCTATTTCACTATTCCAGAGTGTTTGTTGCATTAAACTGGTTATATTTACGCATCAGTGCGTGTATAACCTTCCAGAAAGTGATTTAGAGCTTGAAATTGAACTAGAGTTGATATGTGCAAATGATACACATATATTTAACAAATCCCAAGTATGAAATACAATATTTCATTGGTTTGGCATTTGTCTGATGATTGAAGTGACACAGGTGTTACAGTCTCCCCTACTTTAGGAAATTTCGTCCCGAAATTTAATTTTAGAGGAAACTTGTGAAGACAGCTGTGACGATTTCGCCTTCTAATAGATCCTTTAAACCCTTAAGTAAAACTCTGGGCCATGTTAGGAATTTTAGCGAATTTGTTAACCATCAAAGTGAATTCCTTGCAGTAGTAAAACATGGAATTTTGAACTACGGACAGAAGAACGTTTCTTATGAAGATTTATCATAGGAAACTTGGTGTGTGATTGAGATCAGAATTGAGAATAAATGACATTGGTCGAGGTCCAAGACTTCTCCCGTATCATTATTCTTGTCACTATAGGTCTTAACACATGACAAAGCTTCCTGTGGTTTCTGTGCACTGAATTCCATAATTATGTAGGCCTCCATAATTACGTAATTCCTTGCCCAGTCCGCACAGTTCATTTCATAATGCGTAGAGGAAAAAAATCAATTGAATAAACATGAAGCGACCTGACTAGACCACCAAAGGGTCCTTTTAATTTGATCAATGAACGAGCCTTTTAATTAGATCAACGCATGATCTTCTTAACTAGACCGTCGCACAATCTCGTTAAATAGACCACTTAAGGGATCTTATAAATTATATCATCACATGATATTTCTAATCAGATTTTCAAAATCAATCTGTTTGACCAGACCATGCAAGAGGTCCAATTTATAGAATAGTACTTTAAAACCCAAAGGACTTGACTACTACGTAGAAGTCCATTAAGGATTTAAGATAGTATCTTTGGATATCCTTCTATGAATCCCTCATATAAGATATGGAAGATTCTATGAGGATTTGGATGGGTCACAAACAACCACAAAACATAGAAGAAAACACATAAGCACATAATTAGTTAACTTGATTCTTTAATTCGTTCTCTTTAGGTATAGATAATTAAAGCACACTAGGAATCCAATCCGTGGATTTCATTTGGCACTTTAATCTTTTCAAGAATCTATCTTATGAAGATAGAAGGATTCTTAGTAAGAATTTGGCTTTGTTTCTTAAAAGAAACAAGTGTTTAAGGTTCTAGGGGAGATCACAAGTGATCATAAAATGACAGAACCACACGAGTAGTTTGTATTTGGGTTGACATCATAAGGTTGTATCAAACATTCACACAATCGTATCAGTTTTTGCAAAAATAAAAACGACGAATTTTTATTTATATAACAACTGACTTGTCTTTAAACGTCAAAGATTACAACCAAGGGAAATAACAAAACACTAGTTGTTTACTGCTGCATCATTGTTTCCGTCTGCCTTATTGATGTTAAATGCTCATCCACGCGCTGGAGGTGCGTTAACAAGTCTTGGGCAATTGTTCCTGTAGTGGGTAAGGTCACCACAGTTATAACATGACCCCGGAGGGAACCGTGCTTGAACAGCAGCAGGGTTTGCAGCAGCTTGATTTGCAAAACGACAAACATTGATCAAATGTCCCAACCGCCCACAGTGGGTACATTTGTGACACTGTTCTTGCGCTAGATGATGACGGTTGCATTTGTTGCACAAAGGTGCGGTACCAACATAGTTTTGCCTTTTGCGAGGTTGTGCTGGTTGGTTTAGTGCAACCTGTTTGTCTTGAGCAGATACTGCGCAGTTTTGAGAGGCTTTGCGCTTCTTCTTCTTGGATACCTCAGCATGTTCTTCCTTTGGTTCCACTTGAGCAGTCTTGTCGGATGGTCTTGGGTCGCCCTTCCGAAACAGCTTTTTCTTTCTGATGTGGGATTCAGTCAGAGTGGCAGACAGTTCAATGGCTTGTCTGACAGTAGTAGGGTTGCTGCCAGTAACAATATCCTGAACTAAGTCAGGAAGACCATCTGTATATTTCTCGATCGCCTTATCCACAGGAGTAACCATAGCAGGACACAACAGGCTCAATTCTTCAAAACGGTCAGTATAGGCTCGATGTTCACCACTGTCTTGCTTCAAATCATCAAACTCCCTCTCCAAAGCTCGTAGTTCATGACGAGGGCAAAACTCCTTCATCATAAGAGCCCTAAGCTCAGCCCAAGTCTGCGCTAATGCTACATCAGCACCGCGATCTCTCATCACCCCGTTCCACCACGTGAGAGCCCTCTTCTGAAACACACTCGAAGAAAACTCGACCTTGCGATTTTCAGGACACTGAACGTGACGGAAAGTATTCTCAATGCTTTCGAACCATTGAAGAAGCCCCGTTGCTCCCTCAAAACCACTAAACTTGAGTGGTTTAGCCGAGTTGAAACTCTTGAAGTTGCATGGAGCGTTGTTGTTGTTGATGGCTTGCATCATTTGAGCATAAAGATTTGGGAAGGCAACAGCCATTTGCTGCGCGATGATTTCCGCCAGTTCGGCATTTGCCATCTGATTGTCGCGTCGAGGAGGCATTCTAAAAGAGGAACATGAAAAGAAACGAGTGAGAGATTTAGACGAAATGAATGAGATGAATCAAATCTGATGAAAGCAAGGATAGTGGTCATTTGTTTGTTACTACAAAGTAAACAAACCACACACAGTGTCTAATCAAAGTAAATGGATTAAAATAATGTATCGCGAAGACATGCTCGCCTATAAGTGAACACTCATCCCAAGAATTCCCAGGTAAGCACAACTGGTCTCGCGTCTGATGAGATGTATACGAAGTGCTTGCCTAGACAGAAAACCCAGAATACAGGCATTCACCCTTCCAGTTTGCACGTGTTCACATTATTTAAAACCCAAAACCTTAACGAAATTTTGAAAACTCAAAGGGGTTCAAAACCATATAATAAAGGGTTCAAAACCTTACAATAGAGAGTTCAAAACCTAGTAATCAATCATCCTAGAACAGATGATTAATTTTCAAAGCGGTTTTGAAATTTATGTTCTTGTTGTGGTCATCGCCTAAGGATAGGTGACGGTATTGTTTTATGACTAAACGCAAGTAAACTCGCGTTAGGGTCCTAGAAAAGTTATAGACTAGGTCAAAGCATTACTAATAACCTAATTCCCTATAACCATTGGCTCTGATACCATCTTTTCTGTCACACCCCGACCACGTAGAACATACAAAACGTGGCGGAAATGTCGAGGAGTGTTGTAACAGAATTAATGTTTCAAATCCATGGCAATTGAAGTTTCGTTTTATTAATCAAAAGTGTTACAATGTCTTAATAAACAAAGAAGTACAACATAATTAACTAGTCTTGTCTCGTTTTAAGTCACTAAGGCACATGTCCGCCTAAGTATGTCTTGATAAGTCCTATGCTTCATCTCCTGAAAACACATGTGAAAATAGGTACGTCAGCATAAAAATGCCGGTGAGATACATAGGTTTTGTGAAAATAGAATTCATGACTTATGTTGGAGAAAATGTTTAGTCATGAACCTTGTAATTTGCTTTGTCTTGTAAATCATTTGAAAAACAATAAGTTCAGATGATATGTATAAATAAGTGAAATAATGTATGGTTAAATGAATAACCATTTAAGATGAGTTTGTATAAGATAAGTTGTTTGTAAAACAATGTCTTGTGAAAAGTATGTTATTTGTATAAAATGTTCTATGTATCAAACTGAAATGATTCAAATAACGCTACGACATGTAATACCATACAAACACTTATATATAGGAAGTACCAGCGGCGTATCCACCATGTTTGTATCATATTACACACGCATCGTTACTTAATCACTTAATCAAACCAAACCACCAATATAGAATGTCTATGTTTAACAATTGAAGAAATGTTTATGTATGGTAAGTAATGTAAAGTTAAACGAATAACCTTATAATAGCATATAAAAAAGTATACTTTGGATTTGTAAGTAACATATTAAACTATGTTTTGGTTTCATAAGTAACATATCAAAATATGCTTTGGATGTGATAAATAACATATTAAACTATGTTTTAGTTTTGTAAGTAACATATCAAAATATGCTTTGGATGTGATAAATAACATATTAAACTATGTTTTAGTTTAGTAAGTAACATATCAAAATATGCTTTGGATGTTTAATAAAATAAATATGTTGGTTTTTGTACAATACCACACATGAGAGTATATCAAACTATACTTTAATAGTGTGATTTAAGAATTCATTCAGACCTGGTGCATCAAAATACACCTTTGAGACTATAAGGATACCACAAAGGCAATCCCTATTTGGATGGAGCAACAAATTGGTTTCAGACATTCCATGCCAACAGGAATGGGGTGTCAAATCCTATAGCGCTATATCATACTAACAATCGGTCTGGTGAACATAAAATAAGTACAATTCAACAATTTATTTTATGTTCTTTGAGAAATCAATGTTTAAATCATAGATAGTTATGTAATTTGTCAAATGATAAGTAATAACTTGTATGATCAAATGTCAAAATGTAAGTATGTGATGAAATCAGCTGTACTAAGTAATGCACACAATGGGCACACGTAGCATGAAATGTAATGTAAAATGATGTACCAAGTATGCTAAGTTAACATACGAAGCAGAAAAGTCATGTAAATCAATGTACTAATAGTGTACTAATGAACATAACCAGTATATGATGTGAAAACAAGAAAGCATGAAAGTAACAAGTAGGCACATGTGTTTCACCCCAAAACAGTTTGGAAAACAGTAAAAGAGGGGTTCTATGTACTCACTTGAGATTGCTCAGATGTCTAAAGATAATCACCAAGCAAAGCTAGAGATCACGGAAATCAAACGGCACCTAATATAGGTAACTATGTTAATAACCGGACCTAAATCGGAAGACTGGGTAGTATTAGGGTTTGTAAACCAAATGAGTGTAGGAACTCA
The DNA here is from genome assembly GCA_030545235.1 of Helianthus tuberosus. Taxonomy (NCBI): domain Eukaryota; kingdom Viridiplantae; phylum Streptophyta; class Magnoliopsida; order Asterales; family Asteraceae; genus Helianthus; species Helianthus tuberosus. Next base: position 12,789,469 of record JARYGA010060842.1, on the reverse strand, counting down.
TATGATATGGTTTAACAAAGCCTACATACTAAATGAAACTTAACTTAAGTGCTTTCGACCCATTACGACCCGTTTAGGTAGCTTATGCTACTTTAACGCGTCGTTCGCGTGAAACGCGTTCGGACCGCCTAACTAGCCCTATGACAAGTGTTATATGCCTAAACATGTTACATAATCAGTTATGTGGCAAACGTTTAGGTTACATATGCTAAATTACCAATTATGCATGAAAAGGGTATTCTGGTAATTTACCTAAGGCATATAAACAACCTATCATACAACTACTCAAACGATGTGACCATAGGGTATAACCTCGGAAGGTTATTCCCTACCTACTATGGTCACCTAATGTATTTGGTCGGATCCTAATGATCGACCAAATGGGTCGAGTTCGAAGGTATAGGCGATTTATCAGATCGCCTACCCTACGACTCTAGACAACGTGGTAATCAGTGGGCATAGTCCCAAGGGACTATGACCAACGTGATTACACTCACGTTGCGAAGTTCAAACGAACTTCGCATTGACCATTACTGGTCAACGCTGAAAGTCAAACAAAGTTTGACTTTCTGACTCTAAAAGCAATAAAATAAGGAAAAGAACGAAAGAATACTTACCCAGGGTCCCCGAATGCTAATCCCGATCCAAGAACTCAGGTATGAAACAATGGTTTCAACTTAGAGCTCTCAAATCAGAATTCTTGTGAGTTTTAAAGCAATGGGGGGTGGGGTATTTATAGTATTCGGGTAACCGTTAAGATCATTTCATGGAATAACGTGATTCGATCACATCCGTACACTTGTTGGAAGGTTATGGAAGCTAAAATATGATCTTATCAGCTGACTAAGCGAATTAGAACATGTGGTGGAGGATTAAACAGCTGAAAACAGGCTGTTAAAAACACTGAATCTGGTCTGAACTTGGCTAGCGCACCGCTACGCTAAAAGTGTAGCGCACCGCTAGGCCATAGTTTGGCAGATTTACACTTTTGGTCCCTGAACTGTATTTAGGCCATTTTCGACACGTTTAAGGCCCGTTAACCCCATTTCAAAGCTCTAAAATGAAGTTAAAGTATAGGGAACTTAAAATGTGCTCAAAAATATCTCGGATGTCGGTTCGTTTAACCGTACGAACGCGATGTTCGCTTAATTACGACGGAATGCGCATAAGCGCGAAAAACGAACCAAATGACGCGACGAATGGATTTTTGGCAAGCCAAACACTAAAGAATAATATAGTCATGCTTACATAAATTTTTGGATGTCCGAATGTATTCAGAACGTAAGTTATGCGCGAAAATGCAAACTTGTGCACTTTTTGACACTTTTAGTCCCTGAATGACCCAAAAGTTTATTTTAGCACACCGAACACCTCAAAGCCTATTTCTAAGCTATGTAAAGGATATTTATGGTATGTTTAACTTATGGTCATGTTCCGGAATGTCCGTTACAGTTCAAATTGGCATACTTTCACAGTTTGTCAACTTTAGTCCCTGTAAGCGATTTAACTTGATTTTGCCATACCAAAGCCTTCAAAAACTTATTTCTAAGTTATGTAAAGGTTATTTAAGGTATGTTAAGTCTATTTCACTATTCCAGAGTGTTTGTTGCATTAAACTGGTTATATTTACGCATCAGTGCGTGTATAACCTTCCAGAAAGTGATTTAGAGCTTGAAATTGAACTAGAGTTGATATGTGCAAATGATACACATATATTTAACAAATCCCAAGTATGAAATACAATATTTCATTGGTTTGGCATTTGTCTGATGATTGAAGTGACACAGGTGTTACAACAAATGCTCCAGCCAGCTTCAAGGACTTAATAAATAGAGTCTGCAAGCCTTATTTGGATCAGATCGTCATTGTTATTATTGATGACATCTTGATCTATTCATGTCCTGAGCCGATCACGATCAACACCTTCGTTGACATCGGAGCCCTGATTGAATTCCTTGTACACTTTAAAAGTACAAAACAACTCAATTAGGACAAACCGAATTCCTTTTAAGATCTTCCTATCTTCATAGTTAGATTCTTGAAAATATTTAAAGTGCCAAAGGAAATCCACAGATTGGGTTCCTGGTATGCTTTAAATACCCGTGTCCAAAGATAACAAATTAAAGGTCAAATTGAACGATTATGCGATTGAACGAGTATGCAATTATGCGATTATGTGTTTATGTGTTATGTGTTCTCCTCTATGGTTTTGTGTTTTATACTCTGGATAATTCGTTATCCAAATCCTCGCAGGATCTTTCATATCTTCATATGAGGGATTCGTAGCAGGATAGTCAAAAGGTACTACCTTAAATCCTTAATGGGCTTCTATGTAATAGATAAGACCCTTGGATTTTATAGTATCACTCCATGATTCATAAGAGACCCTTTTGGTGGTCTAGTCAAAAAGATTGATTTACAATTTGGTTAAGAACGACATCTAGTGATGTGGTTGGACAGACTCATTTATAGTCTATTTAGATCACTTATTGATTTAGTCAAAATGACTCTATGGCGGTCTAGTCACACTCATCACAGGATTGTTCATTTGGTTTCACACTACACATTATAAAATAGACTGTGTGAACTGGGCAAGGAATTGTCTAATTATGGACGCGTACATAATTATGAAATTTAGTGCACAGAAACCCAGTAAGGTTTATTATGTGTAAGAACCGATAGTGACAACAATAACAAAATGACAACGATGTAATGGAGGTACGGTGGACGCACCAATGATGCTTCATATACTTGTATATAAGTATCCCTCTTACATTGCAAACATAATGTTATTAAGGTTACTAGAAGTTCAAGAACCCTAATCAATATTGTTTGATCTTTTCAATTTCATGTTTTCAAGCTCTCACAAGTTTCCTCTAAATAAATTTCAGGACGAAATTTCCTAAAGTAGGGGAGACTGTAACACCTGTGCCTTCACGGCTATCAAACAAATACCAAACCAATGAAATATTGTATTTCATACTTGGGATTTGTAAAAATATGTGTATCGTTTGCACATATCGACTCTTGTTCGAATTCAAGCTTTAAATCGCTTTCTGGAGGGTTATACGCGCTCTGATGTGTAGATATAACCAGTTTAATCCAACGAACACTCTGGAAAAGTGAAATAGGCTTAACATACCTTAAATAACCTTTACATAACTTAGTTATAAGTTTTGGAAGGTTTGGTGTGGTGAAATCAAAGTTTAATCGCTTACAGGGACTAAAGTTGACAAACTGCGAAAGTATGCCAATTTGAACTGTAACAGACCTTCCGAAACATGAACATAAGTTAAACATACCATAAATATCCTTTACATAGCTTAGAAATAGGCTTTGAGGTGTTCGGTATGCTAAAATAAACTTTTGTGTCATTCAGGGACTAAAAGCGCCGAAAAGTGCACAAGTTTGCATTTTTACGCATAACTTACGTTCTGAATACATCCGGACATCCAAAAATTTATGTAAGCACTATAATATTTTATTTTAGTGTTCGGCATAAGAAAAATCCATTCGTTTCGTCATTTGGATCGTTTTTCGCGCTTATGCGCATTCCGTCGTAATTAAGCGAACATCGCGTTCGTACGGTTAAACGAACCGGCATCCGAGATATTTTTGAGCACATTTTAAGTTCCCTATACTTTAACTTCATTTTAGAGCTTTGAAATGGGGTTAACGGGCCTTAAACGTGTCGAAAATGGGCTGAATGCATGACAGGGACCAAAAGTGTAAATCTGCCAAACTTAAGCCTAGCGGTGCGCTACACTTTTAGCGTAGCGGTGCGCTAGGGGTCTCCAGACCAGGTGCAATGTTTAAACAGCCTGTTTGCACATGTTTTAACCACAACCACATAATCATAATTGTCTAGTCATCTGATAAGGATGGATTTCCAGCCACCATAAGGTTCCGACAAGTGTACGGGTTGGATTCATGGCACGTTTTCCATGGAACGATCCTAACGGTTCGGGTATTCCTATAAATACCCAACCCACACAACCTCATTTTGCACAAGAATTCTGATTTGAGAGCTCTAAGTTGAAACCATTGTTTCATACCTGAGTTCTTGGATCGGGATTAGCATTCGGGGACCCTTCGTAAGTATTCTTTCGTTCTTTTCCTTATTTTTACTGCTTTTCGAGTCAGAAAACTTTCAGCGTTGACCAGTAATGGTCAATGCGAAGTTCGTTTGAACTTCGCAACGTGAGTGTAATCACGTTGGTCATAGTCCCTTGGGACTATGCCCACTGATTACCACGTTGTCTAGGGTCGTAGGGTAGGCGATCTAATAAATCGCCTATACCTTCGAGCCCGACCCAGTTTGGTCGATCATTAGGATCCGACCAAATACATTAGGTGACCCTAGTATAGGGCATAACCTTCCGAGGTTATACCCTATGGTCACATCGTTTAAGTAGTTGTATGATAGGTAGTTTATATGCCTTAGGTAAATTACCAGAATACCCTTTTCATGTATAATTGGTAATTAAGCATATGTAACCTAAACTTTTGTCACATAACTGATTATGTAACATGTTTAGGCATATAACACTTGTCATAGGACTAGTTAGACGGTCCGAACGCGTTTCACGCGCACGCCGCGTTAAAGTAACGTATGTTACCTTAATGGGTCGCGATGGGTCGAAAGCACTTAGGTTAAGTTTCATTGTAGTATGTAGGCCTTGTTAAACCATATCATATGAGTTCCAATACTCATTTGGTTTGCCAAGCCTCATTCTATCCGATCTCCCGATTTAAGTCCGGTTTATTTATATAGTTTTAGATTGCCGACTGATTTCGTGCTCTCTCAAGCTTTGTTTGGTTGTTGTTCAAGACCTCCAAGCATTCTCAGGCGAGTACATTATTCCCCTCTTTTACTGTTTTCAACTGTTTTGGGGTGACTCATATGTGCTAAATGCTTTATCAATGATTTCAATAACAATTACAATGTGGTTTCAAGAACGATTACAATAATTTCAATAACAATTACAATGTAGTTTCAAGAACAATAACAAGGGTTTCAAGAACGATTTCAATGGTTCAAAAACTAATTACAAATTTCAAAAAGTGAACAAACTTGTTGGTTATAGTTACATAACCAAATGACATTCATTAGCAATGATCAAGCCGACCAGTATTAGGTTATGGTACCATAGGATCTGACAAATCCCGTTATTCTCTATACCCATGGTTATGTGTGGATATTTTGGGTAGCGACTGAATCTGTAATTATTAACTTACCCTTTGTTAAGGGTTTGTTAAGAACGAGAGCGAGAGCGAGTTGGAACGATGAACGCGTCAAGAAGGTTTGAATGTTATTAGAGAATCGACCATAAAGTAGTTCACAATTAAAACATGAACGATTAGAACAATTAAAACAAGAACAATTAGAACGATTAAAACAAGAACGATCTGAACGAATGGGTAACGATTGGGTAAACATTTTAACATGATTGACATTTGATCATGTATTTCCCACAAAACATAACTTTGATTTAAACCAAGTTTTACTTCAATACTTTGTTTTTGTGCATATGGTTTAGTTGAGACATTTCACTTGCCATACATGGATATTTGACATAGACATTTGACATGGATATTTGACATAGACATTTGACATGAATATCTGACATAGACATTTGACATGGATATTTGACATAGACATTTTGACATGATTTACATCTTGACATGAATACTTTGACATATTATTCAATACATTTGACAATTGATTTAAACATAGACATTTTACATTGTTTGGTTTGGTTTGATTAAGTGATTAAGTAACGATGTGTGTGTAATATGATACAAGCATGGTGGATACGCCGCTGGTACTTCCTATATATAAGTGTTTGTATGGTATTACATATTGTAGCGTTATTCGAATCATTTCAGTTTGAGACATAGGACATTTTATACAAGTAACATACTTTTCACAAGACATTGATTTACAAACAACTTATCTTACACAAACTCATTTTACATGATTATTCATTTAATCATGCATTATTCTCTTATTTATACTTATCATCCGAACTTATTATTTTTCAAATGATTTACAAAGACAAAGCAAATTACAAGGTTCATGACTAAACATTTTCTTAAACAGAAGTCATGAATCTTATTTTCACAAAACCTATGTACTCGCCAGCATTTCTTTGCTGACCTCGTTTTCACATATGTTTCAGGTATTGTTGGATGATATCGATTGATAAGATGCATGCTCACATAGGACTGGACAAGGCCTTAGTGACTCAATAACAATGATAGACTATGTTTAAATAGTGTATTTAGATTTCCAGACGATGTAATTACTCAATGTTTAATAAAACGAAATACTTTTGATATCCATGGTTATGAAACATTAATTCTGTTGCAACACGCCCCGATGTTTCCGCCGCGATTTGCTGTTTTACGCGGTCGGGGTGTGACAGAAAAGATGGTATCAGAGCCAATGGTTATAGGGAATTAGGTTATTAGTAATGCTTTGACCTAGTCTATAACTTTCTTAGGACCCTAACGCGAGTTTACTTGCGTTTAGTCATAAAACAATACCGTCACCTATCCTTAGGCGACGACCACAACAAGAACATAAATTTCAAAACCGCTTTGAAAACTAATCATCTGTTCTAGGATGATTAATTTCTAGGTTTTGAACCCTCTATTGTAAGGTTTTGAACCCTCTGTTATATGGTTTTGAACCCCTTTGAATTTTCAAAATCTCGTCAAGGTTTTGGGTTTTAAATAATGTGAACACGTGCAAACTGGAAGGGTGAATACCTGTATTCTGGGTTTTCTGTCTAGGCAAGCACTTCGTATACATCTCATCAGACGCGAGACCAGTTGTGCTTACCTGGGAATTCTTGGGATGAGTGTTCACTTATAGGCGAGCATGTCTTCACGATACATTATTTTTAACCTATTTACTTTGACTAATCACCAAGGTCGTTTGTTGCTTTGTAGTACAAACAAATGACCACTATCCTTGCTTTCATCAGATTTGTTTCATCTCATTCTTTTCGTCTAAATTCTCTCACTCGTTTCCTTTCATGTTTCCTCTTTTAGACAATGCCTCCTCGACGCGAAAGCCAGATAGAGACTGCCGAGCTGGCAGAAATCATTGCGCAGCAAATGGCTGCTCAATTCCCAAACCTCTTTGCTCAATGGAACCAAGCCAACAACAACAACAATGTGCTATGCAAATACAAGGATTTCAACCAGGCTAAACCACTCAAGTTTAGTGGTTCTGAAGGAGCGACTGGGCTTCTTCAGTGGTTTGAGAGCATAGAGAATACTTTTCGCCACGTGCAGTGCCCGGATAATCGCAAGGTCGAGTTCTCCTCGAGCGTGTTTCAGAAGAGGGCTCTTACATGGTGGAATGGGGTAATGAGAGACCGAGGTGCGGAAGTTGCTCTCGCACAGACATGGGCTGAACTTAGGGCTCTGATGATGAGGGAATTCTGTCCTCGTCATGAGCAGCGAGCCTTAGAGAAGGAATTTGATGAGTTGAAGCAAGATAGTGGTGAGCACAGGGCGTATACTGATAGGTTTGAGGAGCTGAGTCTGCTTTGCCCGACAATGGTTACCCCACTTGACATAGCTATCGAAAGGTACATCGACGGCCTACCTGACTCGGTACAAGACATCCTTACTGGTAGTAACCCTGCCACACTCCGTCAGGCGATCGAGTTATCAGCGACATTGACTGAGTCGCAGATTCGGAAGAACAAGTTACACAGGAAGGGTGACAAGGGCAAGAAACAGTCAGCTGACAAGGAGGATAGCAAGAAAGGTCAAAACAAGAAGGGTAAGGAAGGTGAGACGTCAAAGAAATCAAGGAAGCGAAAGGGTGGTCAAAACTTTGCGGTTACAGCACAGACTGCTCAGAATCCGCGAAACTTACCAGCTCAGCCACCTGCAAAGAAAGCATATGCCGGTACCGCACCTTATTGTGCACGCTGCAACGGTCATCACGCAGTACAACAAGCTTGCTGGCAATGCACGACGTGTGGTAAACTTGGGCATTTGGCCAAGATTTGTCGTTTGGGACAAAATCAGGCTGCTCAGGTTCAAGCTCCGGTTCAAGGGAATGCTGTGAGATTTCCACTAGGTTCATGTTTCAACTGCGGAGAGATTGGTCACTTCCGCCACAACTGCCCAAGACTGGTGAATGCAAATGCTAACGCAAACCCGAATGCGAACGTCAACGTCAATATGAATCCAGCACGCGGTCGAGTGTTTAACATCAATGAGGCACTCAATGATGAAGGAGTGAACAATTAGCAGTTTGTTTTTCCTCTGGTTGTTACCTTGTAACATTTAAAGACAATGCGGATGTTATATAAATAAAATTTGTGGTTTTATTTTTAACTAATGCAATTGTATGAATGTTTGATTCAACCTTATGATGTTAACACAAAGACAAAACTACTCGTGTGGTTCTGTCATTTTTATGATCACTTATAATCTACCTAAGTGTCACACCCCCAAATTCCACCTGCGGAGTACCGTCCGCTTGAGGGCGTGACCGACCAGGATCCAGCCACCAATTATACTGAGTATTTGGATAATAATAAAGATGATCACCAACCTTAATAGTTCGTAAGCATCATAGTTTAAAATTCGAAAGTCAGGTTCAAATAACAGTTTAAGTAAATAGCGGAAGCATAGGCAAAATAGTTTAAACAAAGTTCATAGTTCAAGTTATTTGAAACCCAACACGCGGGTTTAGACGACCACTACACTTCCCAAGCTGCAAGCTCCTGAGTCACTGGTTACCTGCAAAGCATGCAGTAAGGGGTCAACAATAATGCTGAGTGAGTTCACTAGTTGTCCAGTTTTAATTACCAAAAACTTGTTTCACCAGTTAATTTATCCGTTTATACATGCCATGGGGAGCTACCCCAAAAGTTAGCGACTAAACTGTTTTTCCAATACCGAACACTAGGTGACCGTTGCGTATCCGCAGAGTGCCCCGATGTCAATGTTCTATCATCATTGACGGATGCCTGAGTACATTAGTTCACGACCGATCCCATACCTTGGCACGGTGTGAGGTTGGTAAGACCTAAATAGCGCTATCAACTAATAACCCGTTCGCCTGGCCCCGGCGACTAATCGGTATTATGTAGTAGGGACTTTAAGTGATAGAGTTTCGTTTAGTGCCGTTTGTTGCAATCCGTATAAACAGTAATTAACTAAAAGATTCCCAATAACAAGGGAAGAAAAGTAAGTTGTATCCCTCATAAGGGGATAGTGTTGTTTTTAGTTCCGTTTCCCAAACCACCGGGAATGCATGCTTTAGGTTGTGAACTCACCTTGGGTTGCTCGGTAGGTTAATTACCCGGTCGATCACGTTGGTCACCACGTCCTAGCATGGTTACCGAATATGGGTCAAGTTGGGGTACAAGTAAACACGTATAGCAAACACGTACAGTCACACATAGCATGCATTCATACAAACACTTGGGTTATTGGGCCTGCCCTAACATTCCACAAACAAACAGTACAGATACATATGCAGTCCAGTCAACAGATAGTCCAACAAGCTTTTGGCCCAATAACACTTAGGCAGCCCAGTCGAGACAAGGGCGGTTTCGACTCGAGAACACACGGTTGCGAGTCGCAACCGGGTGTTTCGACTTGTCATGCTCTGGTTGCGAGTCGTAACCGGATGTTTTCGACTTGTCATGTTTCGGTTGCGAGTCGTAACTGGATGTTTCGACTTGTCATGTTTCGGTTGCGAGTCGTAACTGGATGTTTCGACTTGTCATGTTTCGGTTGCGAGTCGCAACTGGATGTTTCGACTTGTCATGTTTCGGTTGCGAGTCGCAACCTTGAATACGTGCACAAGAATCCTTCTAGAACCTGGCGGATGTACTAACCAATACAATTCTGTTTTCATGAAATTTTGTACTAACCAATAGAATTTCTTAAACATGTTTTATTGTCTAATTTCCAAACAATTCAGATCAAACACCAACAATTTCAAATATTTTCAATGATCTTCAAATAGTTCATCAAGCACATTCATCACATATTCATCATATATTCATCATTATGCAACATGATTATTCAAACAATCCTAATTCTAGCACATACTCAAATCAGCATTATCGATTCCTGAATCTAACATACATTCCTCGGATTACAAACATACACATACACATACTCTTATGGCCCTATCAACCTTGTATTTTAACCAACAATTTCCTATCAAAGCATGAACATGTCTAGCATATCACTATAACACATGTGTACAATCCATTATCACTATAACACAATAACACAAGGATCTATCAACCACTTAGTCATCTTAACCCATTTATCTTCATAACACATGTGTACAATCCAACAAGCATACATCTTTGCTAATCTATAACATGTTCTATCATCTAACCGAGATAGGATACTAACCGGAACTTGTTTTGGTTGTGAGTGAGTGTATGAGACGATGAAAGAAGTGTCCAATGCGATGATCACGAGCTGATCCGGACACCTTGATGCCTCCGGTTTGAATCCGAGAGAGAAGAGGTGGTTCTTGTGAGGGTTTTCTAGAGAAGGAGTGAGAGAGAGAGGATGAAGTGAGAGTGATGTTGCAAAATGGTGAAAGTTGTGAGGGTTGGCCGGTTATATATCTCGAGTGGGTTAGGGGTTTCCGGGTGGGCTAAGGTTACGGCCCAACCGGCCCAAGTGTTTACTGTTCACTCGGGACCGAGGGTGGTCTCGAGTCGGGTCCTTTGGGGTCTCGGCCCACTCATATAACACACATACATATATATAATATACACACATTCATCACACTTAGCACAAGGATCACATAATGCACAACAATAAATAACAAGTTCTCATTTAATATTATATATATATATACACATACATTCGTTTAAGGACGAAAGTTGGCTCGGGAAAACCCGAAGTGTCACATTATCCCCAAGTTTTAAGAACTTTCGTCCCGAAAGTTAAAGCAGCCACTGACAAGCTAGTAAAAGTGAGAGCGTTTCAACAGGGTGTCACATCATTCCCCCGTTAGTTTGGAATTTCGTCCCGAAATTCAGTCGTAGCTTCAGTGCTGGGGGTTTCATTTGGGAACAGTTGGGGATACTTGCGCTTCATCTGGTCTTCCCGCTCCCAGGTAAACTCTGGGCCACGGCGTGAGTTCCAACGAACTCGCACGAGGGGTATCTGGCTACGCTTGTGTCACACCCCGACCACGTGGAACATACCAAACGTGGCGGAAACATCGGGGAGTGTTGTAACAGAATTAATGTTTCAAATCCATGGCAATTGAAGTTTCGTTTTATTGATTAAAAGTGTTACAATGTCTTAACAAATAAATAAATACAACAAAATTAACTAGTCTTGCATCTTTTATTGTCACTAAAGCCCAAGTCTGCCTATGTGTATCTTGATCATCTTACGCAACAGTTCCTGAAAAACACATGTGAAAATATGGTACGTTAGCATAAAAATGCCGGTGAGATACATAGGTTTTGTGAAAATAGGTTTCATGACTTATGTTTGAGAAAATGTTTAGTCATGAACCTTGTTATTTGCTTTGTTTTGTAAATCATTTGAAAATCGATAAGACCAGATGATATGTATAAATAATGTATAATGTATGGTTAAATGAATAACCATGTAAAATGAGTTTGTATTAGATAAGTTGTTTGTAAATCAATGTCTTGTGAAAAATATGTTATTTGTATAAAATGTTCTATGTCTCAAACTGAAATGATTCAAATAACGTTACGACATGTAATACCATACAAACACTTATATATAGGAAGTACCAGCGGCGTATCCACCATGCTTGTATCATATTACACACGCATCGTTACTTAATCACTTAATCAAACCAAACCAAACAATGTAAAATGTTCATGTCAAGATGTAAATCATGTCAAATTGTCTATGTCAAATATCCATGTTAAATGTCTATGTCAAATATGTCATGTATGGCAAGTGAAAGGTCTCAACTAAACCATATGCACAAAACAAAGTATTGAAGTAAAACTTGGTTTAAATCAAAGTTATGTTTTATGTAGTAAATGCATGATCAATGTAAATCATGTAATATGCGTCCAAAATGTAAGTATATGATGAATAAGAAATGTACTAAGTATGCTACAACAAACATACATAGCATGTGAACTGAAATATCTGTACTAAGTATGCAACAACATACATACGTAGCATGCGACCTGTACTAAGTATGCAACAATAGACATACGTAGCATGTGATGTAATGTAAAACAATGTACTAAGTAATGCACACAATGGCACACCTAGTATGAAATGTAATGAAATCATGTACTATAATGTACTAATGAACATAGGAAGTATATGATTTGAAAACAGGAAAGCATGAAAGTAACAAGTAGGCACATGTGTTCCACCCCAAAACAGTTTGGAAAACAGTAAAAGAGGGGTCTATGTACTCACTTGAGATTGCTCAGTAGTCCTTGAGTAACAACCAAACAAAGCTGGAGATCACGGAAATCAAACGGCACCTAATATAGGTAACTATGTTAATTAACCGGACCTAAATCGGAAGATTGGGTAGCATTAGGGTTTGTAAACCAAATGAGTGTAGGAACTCATATGATATGGTTTAACAAAGCCTTCATACTAAATGAAACTTAACCTAAGTGTCTACGACCCATTACGACCCGTTTAGGAAGCTTATGCTACTTTAACGTGTCGTTCGCGTGAAACGCGTTCGGACCGCCTAACTAGTCCTATGACAAGTGTTATATGCCTAAACATGTTACATAATCAGTTATGTGACAAAAGTTTAGGTTACATATGATTAATTACCAATTATACATGAAAAGGGTATTCTGGTAATTTACCTAAGGCATATAAACTACCTATCATACAACTACTTAAACGATGTGACCATAGGGTATAACCTCGGAAGGTTATTCCCTACCTACTATGGTCACCTAATGTGTTTGGTCGGATCCTAATGATCGACCAAATGGGTCGAGTTCGAAGGTATAGGCGATTTATCAGATCGCCTACCCTACGACTCTAGACAGCGTGGTAATCAGTGGGCATAGTCCCAAGGGACTATGACCAACGTGATTACACTCACGTTGCGAAGTTCAAACGAACTTCGCATTGACCATTACTGGTCAACGCTGAAAGTCAAACAAAGTTTGACTTTCTGACTCGAAAAGCAGTAAAATAAGGAAAAGAACGAAAGAATACTAACGCAGGGTCCCCGAATGCTAATCCCGACTTCAAGAACTCAGGTATGAAACAATGGTTTCAACTTAGAGCTCTCAAAAATCAGAATTCTTGTAAGTTTTGCATTGGGGTGTTGGGGTATTTATAGTATTCGGTCCACCGTTGAGATCGTTTCTTGGAAAAGGGGAAACGATCAAGGCCGTACATGTGTTGGAACCTTATGGTGACTAAAATATGATCTTATCAGCTGACTAAGCATTTTAGAACATGTGGTTGAGGTTGTAACAGCTGCAGCCTGCTGTTTAGAAACTCTGAATCTGGTCAGCAGACCCCTAGCGCACCGCTACGCTTAAAGTGTAGCGCACCGCTAGGCACTATTTCGGCAGAATTACACTTTTGGTCCCTGAACTGTATTTAGGCCATTTTCGACACGTTTAAGGCCCGTTAACCCCATTTCAAAGCTCTAAAATGAAGTTAAAGTATAGGGAACTTAAAATGTGTTCAAAAATATCTCGGATGTCGGTTCGTTTGGCCGTACGAACGCGATGTTCGCTTAATTACGACGGAATGCGCATAAGCGCGAAAAACGAACCAAATGACGAAACGAATGGAGTTTTCTTAAAGCGAACACTCAAATATAATATAGTCATGCTTATATAAATTTTTGGATGTCCGGATGTATTCAGAACGTAAGTTATGTGTAAAAATGCAAACTTGTGCACTTTTTGACACTTTTAGTCCCTGAATGACACAAAAGTTTATTTTAGCATACCGAACACCTCAAAGCCTATTTCTAAGCTATGTAAAGGATATTTGTGGTATGTTTAACTTATGGTCATGCTCCAGAAGGTCTGTTACAGTTCAAATTGGCGTACTTTCGCAGTTTGTCAACTTTAGTCCCTGTAAGCGATTAAACTTTGATTTCACCACACCAAACCTTCCAAAACTTATATCTAAGTTATGTAAAGGTTATTTAAGGTATGTTAAGCCTATTTCACTATTCCGGAGTGTTCGTTGGATTAAACTGGTTATATCTACACATCAGAGCGCGTATAACCCTCCAGAAAGCGATTTAAAGCTTGAAATCAAACAATAATTGATATGTGTAAACGATACACATATTTTTACAAATCCCAAGTATGAAATACTATATTTCATTGGTTTGGCATTTGTCTGATGGTTGGAGTGACACGGGTGTTACAGTCTCCCCTACTTTAGGAAATTTCGTCCCGAAATTAATTCGTAGGAGTCTAACTGTGGCTTTGTGTCAAATAACCACCAGAGATATGAAAGGCATAATCCTGTTATTTCTCTTTAACGGACATTCTTCAAAATTGAAAAATGAACGGAGTTATTTTCAACAGGCATTCTTTAGAAACAAAAATGAACAGAATAGTCATTTTACATCTTCAGAAACAAAAATGAACCGAATGAGTCATTTTACATCTTCAGAACAAAAATGAACGGAATAGTCATTTTACATCTTCAGAAACAAAAATGAACCGAATGAGTCATTTTACATCTTCAGAAACAAAAATGAACGGAATAGTCATTTTACATCTTCAGAAACAAAAATGAACCGAATGAGTCATTTTACATCTTCAGAACAAAAATGAACGGAATAGTCATTTTACATCTTCAGAAACAAAAATGAACCGAATGAGTCATTTTACATCTTCAGAAACAAAAATGAACGGAATAGTCATTTTACATCTTCAGAAACAAAAATGAACCGAATGAGTCATTTTACATCTTCAGAAACAAAAATGAACGGAATAGTCATTTTACATCTTCAGAAACAAAAATGAACCGAATGAGTCATTTTACATCTTCAGAACAAAAATGAACGGAATAGTCATTTTACATCTTCAGAAACAAAAATGAACCGAATGAGTCATTTTACATCTTCAGAAACAAAAATGAACGGAATAGTCATTTTACATCTTCAGAAACAAAAATGAACCGAATGAGTCATTTTACATCTTCAGAACAAAAATGAACGGAATAGTCATTTTACATCTTCAGAAACAAAAATGAACCGAATGAGTCATTTTACATCTTCAGAAACAAAAATGAACGGAATAGTCATTTTACATCTTCAGAAACAAAAATGAACCGAATGAGTCATTTTACATCTTCAGAAACAAAAATGAACGGAATACATGACAAAATTCGCTGTGGTCTCTGTGCACTGAATTTCCATAATTATGTACGCGTCCATAATTACGTAATTCCTTGCACAGTCCGCACAGTGCATTTCATGATGTGTAGGGGAAGAAAATATCAAACCTGTGATGAGTGTGACTAGACTACCATAGGGTCCTTTTAAATCAGATCAACACATGATCTTTTTAATTAGACCTCCAAGGAGTCCTTTCAGCTATATCATCATTTGATATACTTAACCAGATTTTTGGATCAATCTGTTTAACTAGACCACTCAAGGGGTCTAATTATAGAATAGTACAATAAAATCCAAGGGACTTAACTACAACGTAGAAGCCCATTGAGGATTTAATATAGTACCTTTGGATATCCTACTATGAATCCCTTATACGAAGATATGGAAGATTCTATGAGGATTTGGATGACAAAACTTGGATCACACAAAAACATAAAAGGAAACACATAAGCACATAATCACATAGTTGTTTGACTTGTTTATTAATTTGTTATCTTTGGACGCGGATACTTAAAGCACACCAGGAATCCAATTCGTGGATCTCATTTGGCAATTTAATCATTTCAAGAATCCATTCATGAAGATAGGATGATCTACCAAAAATTCGATTTTCGTTTTCAGGAAAACGCAATATTCGAATTAAGGTACACAATAATTTAGGACATACGGAAATACCCTTGAGTACCCTATTAAGAATTTATAGTGGTACTTGGGGTATTCGTACAGAATTATAACTTGCACCTTGTACCTCATTTCTTTGCAAGAGACGGGTACTTAGGATCTTTGTGTAAAACGCAAGAGATTGTAAAATGGAAGAATTTTGGGGTTTGTCTGTTCTTCAAGGAATGCGGTTCCCCGATTGTCGGTATTGTAAGGGATATGTTGTTTATACATACAATCACATAAATACATTATGATGTAAATAAAAGATTTATTTATAAACAATGATAACAACTGTTTCACGGACATTGACAACAAAAGAAAATAATACATAAGACATGATTATTTCTAAACGGTGTTGTCTTCTAGTCGGTCAGATGTTCATCTCTGTATTGGATTAGCATTAGCAAGCCTTGGGCAATTTCTTCGGAAATGTCCCATCTCACCACACTTGTTGCACGAACCCGGTGGAAAGCGAGCTCGGGCAGGTTTGTTGTTAGCTTGATTCGGTGCAACTGCTGCAACGCAAACTTTTGCCACATGACCTTTAAGTCCACAAATTTGGCATTCGTGGCACTTCACATTAGCATGATGATGTATACCACATCGGTTGCACAAGGGTGAAGTTCCGTTGTATGGCTTCCTAGCACGGGGTTTAGCTGGTTGGTTGGGGGCGGCTTGATCATTGTGAGCGACCATGGCGAAGTTCTGAGAAGCCTTTTGCTTCTTTGACCACTCAAGGGATCCAGTCTGTTCATCCATGGTCTTTGATTCCTCGAGCGGTTTCTTGTCACCCTTTCGGAAAAGCTTGCGTTTCCTGATCTGAGATTCAGTCAGGGTTGCAGATAGCTCAATGGCCTGCCTAACCGTAGTGGGGTTACTACCGGTAACAATGTCTTGAACCAAGTCAGGGAGACCATCAATGTATTTTTCGATCGCCTTATCCAAAGGTGTAACCATGGTAGGACACAACAGGCTCAGCTCCTCATATCGATCAGTGTATGCTCGATGTTCGCCACTGTCTTGCTTAAGATCGTCGAATTCTCTTTCCAATGCCCTGATCTCGTGACGAGGACAGAATTCCTTCATCATCAGTGCTCGAAGTTCTTCCCAAGTTTGGGCCAGTGCCTCTTCGGCACCCCTATCTCTCACCACACCGTTCCACCATGTCAAAGCTCGTTTCTCAAAGACACTAGATGCGAAATCTACCTTTCGCTCATTTGGACATTGTACATGCCTGAAGGTGCTCTCTAGACTCTCGAACCATTGCAGAAGTGTTGTCGCTCCTTGAGACCCAGAAAACTTCGATGGCTTGGCCGAGTTGAACGTCTTGAAGTTGCAGATGGCATTATTGTTGTTGATAGCTTGGTAACATTGAACAACGACGTTCGGGATTGCAGCAGTCATTTGCTGTGTAATGACAGCTGCCAGCTCGTCAACAGATACTGGATTTTCACGTCGTGGAGGCATTCTAAAAGAGAAGAACATGAAAGGAAACGAGTGAGAGAATTAGACGAAAAGAATGAGATGAACAAATCTGATGAAAGCAAGGGTAGTGGTCATTTGTTTGTTACTACAAAGCAACAAACGACACACAGTGATTTATCAAAGTAAATAGGTCAAAAATAATGTATCGCGAAGACATGCTCGCCTATAAGTGAACACTCATCCCAAGAATTCCCAGGTAAGCACAACTGGTCTCGCGTCTGATGAGATGTATACGAAGTGCTTGCCTAGACAGAAAACCCAGAATACAGGCATTCACCCTTCCAGTTTGCACGTGTTCACATTATTTAAAACCCAAAACCTTGATGAGATTTTGAAAACTCATAGGGGTTCAAAACCATATAACAGAGAGTTCAAAACCTTACAATAGAGGGTTCAAAACCTAGTAATCAATCATCCTAGAACAGATGATTAGTTTTCAAAGCGGTTTTGAAATTTATGTTCTTGTTGTGATAGTCGCCTAAGGATAGGTGACGGTATTGTTTTATGACTAAACGCAAGTAAACTCGCGTTAGGGTCCTAGAAAGGTTATAGACTAGGTCAAAGCATTACTAATAACCTAATTCCCTATAACCATTGGCTCTGATACCATCTTTTCTGTCACACCCCGACCACGTGGAACATACCAAACGTGGCGGAAACATCGGGGAGTGTTGTAACAGAATTAATGTTTCAAATCCATGGCAATTGAAGTTTCGTTTTATTGATTAAAAGTGTTACAATGTCTTAACAAATAAATAAATACAACAAAATTAACTAGTCTTGCATCTTTTATTGTCACTAAAGCCCAAGTCTGCCTATGTGTATCTTGATCATCTTACGCAACAGTTCCTGAAAAACACATGTGAAAATATGGTACGTTAGCATAAAAATGCCGGTGAGATACATAGGTTTTGTGAAAATAGGTTTCATGACTTATGTTTGAGAAAATGTTTAGTCATGAACCTTGTTATTTGCTTTGTTTTGTAAATCATTTGAAAATCGATAAGACCAGATGATATGTATAAATAATGTATAATGTATGGTTAAATGAATAACCATGTAAAATGAGTTTGTATTAGATAAGTTGTTTGTAAATCAATGTCTTGTGAAAAATATGTTATTTGTATAAAATGTTCTATGTCTCAAACTGAAATGATTCAAATAACGTTACGACATGTAATACCATACAAACACTTATATATAGGAAGTACCAGCGGCGTATCCACCATGCTTGTATCATATTACACACGCATCGTTACTTAATCACTTAATCAAACCAAACCAAACAATGTAAAATGTTCATGTCAAGATGTAAATCATGTCAAATTGTCTATGTCAAATATCCATGTTAAATGTCTATGTCAAATATGTCATGTATGGCAAGTGAAAGGTCTCAACTAAACCATATGCACAAAACAAAGTATTGAAGTAAAACTTGGTTTAAATCAAAGTTATGTTTTATGTAGTAAATGCATGATCAATGTAAATCATGTAATATGCGTCCAAAATGTAAGTATATGATGAATAAGAAATGTACTAAGTATGCTACAACAAACATACATAGCATGTGAACTGAAATATCTGTACTAAGTATGCAACAACATACATACGTAGCATGCGACCTGTACTAAGTATGCAACAATAGACATACGTAGCATGTGATGTAATGTAAAACAATGTACTAAGTAATGCACACAATGGCACACCTAGTATGAAATGTAATGAAATCATGTACTATAATGTACTAATGAACATAGGAAGTATATGATTTGAAAACAGGAAAGCATGAAAGTAACAAGTAGGCACATGTGTTCCACCCCAAAACAGTTTGGAAAACAGTAAAAGAGGGGTCTATGTACTCACTTGAGATTGCTCAGTAGTCCTTGAGTAACAACCAAACAAAGCTGGAGATCACGGAAATCAAACGGCACCTAATATAGGTAACTATGTTAATTAACCGGACCTAAATCGGAAGATTGGGTAGCATTAGGGTTTGTAAACCAAATGAGTGTAGGAACTCATATGATATGGTTTAACAAAGCCTTCATACTAAATGAAACTTAACCTAAGTGTCTACGACCCATTACGACCCGTTTAGGAAGCTTATGCTACTTTAACGTGTCGTTCGCGTGAAACGCGTTCGGACCGCCTAACTAGTCCTATGACAAGTGTTATATGCCTAAACATGTTACATAATCAGTTATGTGACAAAAGTTTAGGTTACATATGATTAATTACCAATTATACATGAAAAGGGTATTCTGGTAATTTACCTAAGGCATATAAACTACCTATCATACAACTACTTAAACGATGTGACCATAGGGTATAACCTCGGAAGGTTATTCCCTACCTACTATGGTCACCTAATGTGTTTGGTCGGATCCTAATGATCGACCAAATGGGTCGAGTTCGAAGGTATAGGCGATTTATCAGATCGCCTACCCTACGACTCTAGACAGCGTGGTAATCAGTGGGCATAGTCCCAAGGGACTATGACCAACGTGATTACACTCACGTTGCGAAGTTCAAACGAACTTCGCATTGACCATTACTGGTCAACGCTGAAAGTCAAACAAAGTTTGACTTTCTGACTCGAAAAGCAGTAAAATAAGGAAAAGAACGAAAGAATACTAACGCAGGGTCCCCGAATGCTAATCCCGACTTCAAGAACTCAGGTATGAAACAATGGTTTCAACTTAGAGCTCTCAAAAATCAGAATTCTTGTAAGTTTTGCATTGGGGTGTTGGGGTATTTATAGTATTCGGTCCACCGTTGAGATCGTTTCTTGGAAAAGGGGAAACGATCAAGGCCGTACATGTGTTGGAACCTTATGGTGACTAAAATATGATCTTATCAGCTGACTAAGCATTTTAGAACATGTGGTTGAGGTTGTAACAGCTGCAGCCTGCTGTTTAGAAACTCTGAATCTGGTCAGCAGACCCCTAGCGCACCGCTACGCTTAAAGTGTAGCGCACCGCTAGGCACTATTTCGGCAGAATTACACTTTTGGTCCCTGAACTGTATTTAGGCCATTTTCGACACGTTTAAGGCCCGTTAACCCCATTTCAAAGCTCTAAAATGAAGTTAAAGTATAGGGAACTTAAAATGTGTTCAAAAATATCTCGGATGTCGGTTCGTTTGGCCGTACGAACGCGATGTTCGCTTAATTACGACGGAATGCGCATAAGCGCGAAAAACGAACCAAATGACGAAACGAATGGAGTTTTCTTAAAGCGAACACTCAAATATAATATAGTCATGCTTATATAAATTTTTGGATGTCCGGATGTATTCAGAACGTAAGTTATGCGTAAAAATGCAAACTTGTGCACTTTTTGACACTTTTAGTCCCTGAATGACACAAAAGTTTATTTTAGCATACCGAACACCTCAAAGCCTATTTCTAAGCTATGTAAAGGATATTTGTGGTATGTTTAACTTATGGTCATGCTCCAGAAGGTCTGTTACAGTTCAAATTGGCGTACTTTCGCAGTTTGTCAACTTTAGTCCCTGTAAGCGATTAAACTTTGATTTCACCACACCAAACCTTCCAAAACTTATATCTAAGTTATGTAAAGGTTATTTAAGGTATGTTAAGCCTATTTCACTATTCCGGAGTGTTCGTTGGATTAAACTGGTTATATCTACACATCAGAGCGCGTATAACCCTCCAGAAAGCGATTTAAAGCTTGAAATCAAACAATAATTGATATGTGTAAACGATACACATATTTTTACAAATCCCAAGTATGAAATACTATATTTCATTGGTTTGGCATTTGTCTGATGGTTGGAGTGACACGGGTGTTACAGCTTGAGGGTTTTGATTTCACGATCCGTGATCTCAACCGGTTCCTCAGTAAAGTGTAGCTGTTCGTCAATAGTGAGTTCCTTGTAAGGAATGACGTGTGTTTCGTCTGACAGGCACTTCTTCAGATTAGACACGTGGAAGACGTTGTGCACAGCACTCAGTTCTTCAGGCAGATTCAACCTGTAAGCGGCCGTACCGATCTTTTCGGTAACTTCAAAGGGTCCGACATATCTTGGATTAAGCTTGCCCCGTTTTCCAAAATGAACCACACCCTTCCAGGGTGAGACCTTAAGTAGAGCCCGTTCACCAACCTGGAACTCTTGCGGTTTCCTATCTTTATCGGCGTAGTACTTTTGACGGTCACGAGCTGCCGCCATGCGTTGCCTAATCTGGGCAATCTTTTCTGTGGTGTCGACTACATGTTCCGGGCCTGTGATCTGGCTGTCACCAACCTCAGCCCAGCAGAGAGGCGATCGACATTTACGGCCGTACAATGCCTCAAAGGGTGCTGCCTGAATGCTGGTGTGGTAGCTGTTGTTGTAGGAGAATTCCACCAACGGTAGGTGCTTCTCCCAATTCTTGCCAAAATCGATCACACATGCCCTAAGCATGTCTTCGAGGGTTTGGATGGTGCGTTCAGACTGCCCATCCGTTTGCGGGTGATAAGCGGTGCTCATGTCTAAACGTGAGCCAAAAGATTTGTGCATGGCTTGCCACAATTCAGAAGTAAAACGCGCGTCTCGATCAGAAATAATAGAGGTAGGCACTCCGTGCTTCGAGACCACTTCTTTTAAGTATACCTCTGCTAGGGTAGAGAACTTGTCTGTTTCTTTGATAGCCAAAAAGTGTGCAGACTTAGTTAAGCGATCCACTATTACCCAAATGGTGTCATTTCCTCGTTGAGACCTAGGCAGGCCAGTAACAAAATCCATGGAAATCTGCTCCCATTTCCATTGCGGGATCTCTGGCTGTTGGAGTAGGCCTGATGGTTTCTGATACTCAGCCTTGACTCTTGCACAAGTTAAACATTTTCTGACATAGGTTGCTATGTGGGCTTTCATGCCAGGCCACCAATAGGTAGTCCTCAAGTCGTGGTACATCTTATCTGACCCTGGATGCACTGAGTAACGGGACTTATGAGCTTCATCCATCACAAGGTCACGTAAATTTCCATAAAGCGGAACCCATATGCGTCCGGCTACGTAGTAAGCACCGTCTTCTTTTTGTTCCAATCGTTGTCTCGATCCTCGCAGGGACTCAGCCCTGATGTTCTCGGCTTTCAATGCTTCAACCTGAGCATCCCGAATTTGATTAGGGAGGTTCGAGTGGATAGTGAGCTGTAAGGCACGATCGCGCTTGGGTTTGGTCTCCTTTCTGCTGAGGGCATCGGCTACCACATTAGCCTTGCCTGGGTGATATCTGATTGCACACTCGTAGTCATTTAGGAGTTCGACCCATCGGCGTTGCCGCATATTCAACTCCTTTTGTCCCATTATGTGCTGGAGACTCTTGTGATCAGTGTAAATCGTGCACTTGGTGCCATACAAGTAGTGTCTCCAAAGCTTGAGCGCGAAGACCACAGCTCCAAATTCTAAGTCATGCGTCGTATAGTTCCATTCGTGGACCTTGAGTTGTCGCGAGGCGTAAGCAATAACTTTCTCGCGTTGCATCAATACGCAGCCAAGTCCTTGAATAGAAGCGTCGCAGTAGACGACGAAGTCGTCGGTACCTTCGGGTAAGGAGAGGATAGGAGCACTACAAAGGTTCTTCTTTAGTTCCTGGAAGGCAGATTCCTGAGCATTACTCCATTTGTAAGCAAAACCCTTCTGGGTGAGTGTCGTAAGTGGTTGAGCGATCTTAGAGAATCCCTTGATAAATCTTCGGTAGTATCCCGCCAATCCCAAGAATTGGCGAACTTCGGTCGGAGTCTTAGGCACAGGCCAATTCTTAATGGACTCAATCTTAGCAGGGTCAACATGAATCCCTTCCTGATTGACGATGTGTCCGAGGAAATGGACTTCTCTAAGCCAGAAATCACATTTCGAGAATTTGGCGTACAGTTGCTCACTGCGAAGAAGTTCGAGAATAAGACGTAGGTGTTGTCCATGCTCCTCTTGGCTCTTCGAGTAGATTAGGATGTCGTCGATGAACACGATTACGAACTTATCGAGGTAGGGCTTGCATACTCGGTTCATGAGATCCATGAAGATTGCAGGTGCGTTGGTCATTCCGAAAGGCATAACAAGGAATTCGTAGTGACCATAGCGGGTTCTGAAAGCAGTCTTAGAGATGTCCTCATCGCGAACTCTCAGCTGGTGATAACCCGATCGCAGATCAATCTTGGAATAGTAGCTCGACCCCTGCAGCTGGTCGAACAGGTCGTCGATACGGGGAAGTGGATAACGATTCTTGATGGTAACCTTGTTAAGTTCGCGGTAGTCAATGCACATTCGGAATGAGCCATCTTTCTTTTTGACGAAGAGCACTGGGGCTCCCCAGGGTGATGAACTAGGACGGATAAAACCTTTGTCCAAAAGTTCTTGTAGTTGAGTAGAAAGCTCCTTGAGCTCCGCGGGGGCTAATCGATAAGGTGCACGAGCTATAGGCGCTGCTCCGGGAGCTAGCTCGATTTGAAATTCGACCTGACGGTGAGGAGGGAGTCCAGGTAGTTCCTCCGGGAATACCTCAGGATAGTCGCGTACAACTGGAAAATCTTCAATCCTGTTTTCCCTTTTCTGTGTGTCGGTAATGAGTGCTAAGATAGCGGTGTGCCCTTTTCGTAGATACTTCTGGGCCTTTAAGAATGAAATGATGCCTGTGACTTCTCCGCTCTTATCGCCTTGAACTATAAGGGGTTTGCCAGGGGGACGGGGAATACGAATAGCTTTCTCCTGGCAGAGGATTTCAGCTCGATGTTTGGATAACCAATCCATACCAATAATGACGTCGAAGCTTCCAAGAACGATGGGGAAAAGATCGATACAGAAGGTCTGACCAGACAACTCTAATTTGCAGTTACGAATTATGTGTGAGGCCTCGAGGTTTCTACCATTAGCTATTTCAACGGTGTGTAGCTTAGCGGCGTAAGAGTGAGCTTAAGTTTCTTTCTAATACGTATGGATACATAACTAGCATCTGCCCCGGAATCAAATAGCATGGAAACATAACGATCATTAAGTAGGAACTTACCCGCTACAACGTTGGGGTCATTCCTTGCTTCCCCAGCTCCAATCACAAAAGCTTTTCCTCTAGCACCATTTCCAACATTGTTGTTATTGTTCCCAGCACCCTGATTGTTGTTGTTTTGATTCAGTTCAGGGCAATCCTTTCGCATGTGCCCCATTGCTCCACACTTGAAGCATCCACGGTTGTTTCCTTGTTGCTGCTGTTGCTGTGGTTGTTGCTGATTCTGCCTGGCTGGGAATTGGCTTCGGCAGTCTTTGGCTTCATGCCCCATCTTGTTGCATCGCTGACACTGACCTTTTCCACATGGCCCACTGTGATGTCGGTTACATTGGTTACACTTAGGGTGGTTTCCTCGATAGCCACCCTGTTGCTGAGGGCCCTTGTTGCTTTTAGTCTTCCTTTGTTGAACTGGGGCCTGAGTGGGGTTAGCATCCTTCCCCTGACTTCCATCCCACTTTCGCTTGTTATCGCCCGAAGTTCCAGCAGTAGCACCGATCCTCTTGGGCAGCTTGCCCTCTTCCACAGCCTGATTGGTGAGTTTGTGAGCAAGACGAACCACGGGCTGTATGGTGTTGAGGTTGGCCGAGGTCACATGGCTCCGGATTTCTGGGACCAAGCCTTTGATGTACAACTCGATCCTTCGATACATAGGTTGGGACATGTTTGGGCAAAGTGCAGCATAGTCGTTGGACTGCTTGGTGTAGGTCTCAATCTCTGATCCAACCATCTTGAGCGCATAGTACTCGTTCTCGAGCTTGTGGATGTCATCCCTGTGACAGTATTCCTCTTTGATCATGTCCTTGAAATCTTCCCATGCCGTAGCATTAGCAGTTTCCAGACCAAGCATCTGAATCTGTGCTTTCCACCATGAAAGCGCGTTTCCTTCAAGCGTACCAGTTGCGTACTTAACCCAGTTAGCAGGGGGACACTCGCAGACGGCGAAGACAGCTTCGGCCTTTTCAATCCAATGCAGAAGGCCTATGGCACCCTCAGTGCCGTTGAAAGGGAGAGGCTTGCCATCCATGAAGGTTTTGAAAGTACAAACACGTGGTTGCGCAGGCGCAGGTTGACCTGTTGTGAGAAATGGAGCGAATAGGTTTAGAGGTGAAAAGACGATGTGGGGGTAGGATCTAAACATCCTATAGCAACGGGTTTACCTCCAGGGTGAGCTGCGAAAGCTGCAGCCACCGTGTTGAGCAAGTTAGCGAATTGAGCCTGAGTCATGTTAACGCTTCCTCTTCCGCGTCCACTCATTGTCTTCATAGCCAGAAAACACAGTATGAGTGCAATGTTGTAACGTAGCGAGAATGAGGTAGAAGAGAAATGGGTATCTATCTAATTAGGCACACTAGTATGTATAGTAGAGCAGTCAATATATGATAAACAAGCAAGTAAACACAAGTCCGAGCTACGAAGTCTAGTATGCCGAGTCTTGCCCTTGGAGTGTAGTGTCGTCACGAGTCACGGGTTATAGTCTGGTTTTTCTCAAAAAGACTTCCCTTTTTAAAACCAAGTTCACTATAACCAATGGCTCTGATACCAATCTGTCACACCCCCAAATTCCACCTGCGGAGTACCGTCCGCTTGAGGGCGTGACCGACCAGGATCCAGCCACCAATTATACTGAGTATTTGGATAATAATAAAGATGATCACCAACCTTAATAGTTCGTAAGCATCATAGTTTAAAATTCGAAAGTCAGGTTCAAATAACAGTTTAAGTAAATAGCGGAAGCATAGGCAAAATAGTTTAAACAAAGTTCATAGTTCAAGTTATTTGAAACCCAACACGCTTAGACGACCACTACACTTCCCAAGCTGCAAGCTCCTGAGTCACTGGTTACCTGCAAAGCATGCAGTAAGGGGTCAACAATAATGCTGAGTGAGTTCACTAGTTGTCCAGTTTTAATTACCAAAAACTTGTTTCACCAGTTAATTTATCCGTTTATACATGCCATGGGGAGCTACCCCAAAAGTTAGCGACTAAACTGTTTTTCCAATACCGAACACTAGGTGACCGTTGCGTATCCGCAGAGTGCCCCGATGTCAATGTTCTATCATCATTGACGGATGCCTGAGTACATTAGTTCACGACCGATCCCATACCTTGGCACGGTGTGAGGTTGGTAAGACCTAAATAGCGCTATCAACTAATAACCCGTTCGCCTGGCCCCGGCGACTAATCGGTATTATGTAGTAGGGACTTTAAGTGATAGAGTTTCGTTTAGTGCCGTTTGTTGCAATCCGTATAAACAGTAATTAACTAAAAGATTCCCAATAACAAGAGAAGAAAAGTAAGTTGTATCCCTCATAAGGGGATAGTGTTGTTTTTAGTTCCGTTTCCCAAACCACCGGGAATACATGCTTTAGGTTGTGAACTCACCTTGGGTTGCTCGGTAGGTTAATTACCCGGTCGATCACGTTGGTCACCACGTCCTAGCATGGTTACCGAATATGGGTCAAGTTGGGGTACAAGTAAACACGTATAGCAAACACGTACAGTCACACATAGCATGCATTCATACAAACACTTGGGTTATTGGGCCTGCCCTAACATTCCACAAACAAACAGTACAGATACATATGCAGTCCAGTCAACAGATAGTCCAACAAGCTTTTGGCCCAATAACACTTAGGCAGCCCAGTCGAGACAAGGGCGGTTTCGACTCGAGAACACACGGTTGCGAGTCGCAACCGGGTGTTTCGACTTGTCATGCTCTGGTTGCGAGTCGTAACCGGATGTTTTCGACTTGTCATGTTTCGGTTGCGAGTCGTAACTGGATGTTTCGACTTGTCATGTTTCGGTTGCGAGTCGTAACTGGATGTTTCGACTTGTCATGTTTCGGTTGCGAGTCGCAACTGGATGTTTCGACTTGTCATGTTTCGGTTGCGAGTCGCAACCTTGAATACGTGCACAAGAATCCTTCTAGAACCTGGCGGATGTACTAACCAATACAATTCTGTTTTCATGAAATTTTGTACTAACCAATAGAATTTCTTAAACATGTTTTATTGTCTAATTTCCAAACAATTCAGATCAAACACCAACAATTTCAAATATTTTCAATGATCTTCAAATAGTTCATCAAGCACATTCATCACATATTCATCATATATTCATCATTATGCAACATGATTATTCAAACAATCCTAATTCTAGCACATACTCAAATCAGCATTATCGATTCCTGAATCTAACATACATTCCTCGGATTACAAACATACACATACACATACTCTTATGGCCCTATCAACCTTGTATTTTAACCAACAATTTCCTATCAAAGCATGAACATGTCTAGCATATCACTATAACACATGTGTACAATCCATTATCACTATAACACAATAACACAAGGATCTATCAACCACTTAGTCATCTTAACCCATTTATCTTCATAACACATGTGTACAATCCAACAAGCATACATCTTTGCTAATCTATAACATGTTCTATCATCTAACCGAGATAGGATACTAACCGGAACTTGTTTTGGTTGTGAGTGAGTGTATGAGACGATGAAAGAAGTGTCCAATGCGATGATCAGGAGCTGATCCGGACACCTTGATGCCTCCGGTTTGAATCCGAGAGAGAAGAGGTGGTTCTTGTGAGGGTTTTCTAGAGAGGGAGTGAGAGAGAGAGGATGAAGTGAGAGTGATGTTGCAAAATGGTGAAAGTTGTGAGGGTTGGCCGGTTATATATCTCGAGTGGGTTAGGGGTTTCCGGGTGGGCTAAGGTTACGGCCCAACCGGCCCAAGTGTTTACTGTTCACTCGGGACCGAGGGTGGTCTCGAGTCGGGTCCTTTGGGGTCTCGGCCCACTCATATAACACACATACATATATATAATATACACACATTCATCACACTTAGCACAAGGATCACATAATGCACAACAATAAATAACAAGTTCTCATTTAATATTATATATATATATACACATACATTCGTTTAAGGACGAAAGTTGGCTCAGGAAAACCCGAAGTGTCACACTAAGAACCTTAAACACTTACTTCTTTTAAATCTATAGTATCTTATCGTCTTGCACCATTCGAGATGCAAGAATTATCAAAACAGCTTCAAGAGTTGTCTGATAAAGGATTCATCAGTCCGAACTTTTCACCTTGGAGAAACTCCTATACTCTTTGTGAAAAGAAAGATGGATCTTTTCGAATGTATATCGATTAACGTAAGCCTGGTGAGCTTACCATCAAGAATCGATATCCCCCTACCTTGAATCAACGAATTCTCCGATCAACTGCATAGCGTTGCATGCTTTTCCAAGATCGATTTGCGTTTTGGGTATCATCAACTTTGTATTCTCGAAGAAGATATTCCCAAAACGGTTTTCTGCACGAAGTATGGCCATTACGAGTTTACAGTCATGCCTTTTGGGTTGACAAATGCTCCAGCCAGCTTCAAGGACTTAATAAATAGAGTCTGCAAGCCTTATTTGGATCAGATCGTCATTGTTATTATTGATGACATCTTGATCTATTCATGTCCTGAGCCGATCACGATCAACACCTTCGTTGACATCGGAGCCCTGATTGAATTCCTTGTACACTTTAAAAGTACAAAACAACTCAATTAGGACAAACCGAATTCCTTTTAAGATCTTCCTATCTTCATAGTTAGATTCTTGAAAATATTTAAAGTGCCAAAGGAAATCCACAGATTGGGTTCCTGGTATGCTTTAAATACCCGTGTCCAAAGATAACAAATTAAAGGTCAAATTGAACGATTATGCGATTGAACGAGTATGCAATTATGCGATTATGTGTTTATGTGTTATGTGTTCTCCTCTATGGTTTTGTGTTTTATACTCTGGATAATTCGTTATCCAAATCCTCGCAGGATCTTTCATATCTTCATATGAGGGATTCGTAGCAGGATAGTCAAAAGGTACTACCTTAAATCCTTAATGGGCTTCTATGTAATAGATAAGACCCTTGGATTTTATAGTATCACTCCATGATTCATAAGAGACCCTTTTGGTGGTCTAGTAAAAAAGATTGATTTACAATTTGGTTAAGAACGACATCTAGTGATGTGGTTGGACAGACTCATTTATAGTCTATTTAGATCACTTATTGATTTAGTCAAAATGACTCTATGGCGGTCTAGTCACACTCATCACAGGATTGTTCATTTGGTTTCACACTACACATTATAAAATAGACTGTGTGAACTGGGCAAGGAATTGTCTAATTATGGACGCGTACATAATTATGAAATTTAGTGCACAGAAACCCAGTAAGGTTTATTATGTGTAAGAACCGATAGTGACAACAATAACAAAATGACAACGATGTAATGGAGGTACGGTGGACGCACCAATGATGCTTCATATACTTGTATATAAGTATCCCTCTTACATTGCAAACATAATGTTATTAAGGTTACTAGAAGTTCAAGAACCCTAATCAATATTGTTTGATCTTTTCAATTTCATGTTTTCAAGCTCTCACAAGTTTCCTCTAAATAAATTTCAGGACGAAATTTCCTAAAGTAGGGGAGACTGTAACACCTGTGCCTTCACGGCTATCAAACAAATACCAAACCAATGAAATATTGTATTTCATACTTGGGATTTGTAAAAATATGTGTATCGTTTGCACATATCGACTCTTGTTTGAATTCAAGCTTTAAATCGCTTTCTGGAGGGTTATACGCGCTCTGATGTGTAGATATAACCAGTTTAATCCAACGAACACTCTGGAAAAGTGAAATAGGCTTAACATACCTTAAATAACCTTTACATAACTTAGTTATAAGTTTTGGAAGGTTTGGTGTGGTGAAATCAAAGTTTAATCGCTTACAGGGACTAAAGTTGACAAACTGCGAAAGTATGCCAATTTGAACTGTAACAGACCTTCCGAAACATGAACATAAGTTAAACATACCATAAATATCCTTTACATAGCTTAGAAATAGGCTTTGAGGTGTTCGGTATGCTAAAATAAACTTTTGTGTCATTCAGGGACTAAAAGCGCCGAAAAGTGCACAAGTTTGCATTTTTACGCATAACTTACGTTCTGAATACATCCGGACATCCAAAAATTTATGTAAGCACTATAATATTTTA
The DNA here is from genome assembly GCA_030545235.1 of Helianthus tuberosus. Classification (NCBI taxonomy): domain Eukaryota; kingdom Viridiplantae; phylum Streptophyta; class Magnoliopsida; order Asterales; family Asteraceae; genus Helianthus; species Helianthus tuberosus. Next base: position 12,758,864 of record JARYGA010060842.1, on the reverse strand, counting down.
TTTTAGTGTTCGGCATAAGAAAAATCCATTCGTTTCGTCATTTGGATCGTTTTTCGCGCTTATGCGCATTCCGTCGTAATTAAGCGAACATCGCGTTCGTACGGTTAAACGAACCGGCATCCGAGATATTTTTGAGCACATTTTAAGTTCCCTATACTTTAACTTCATTTTAGAGCTTTGAAATGGGGTTAACGGGCCTTAAACGTGTCGAAAATGGGCTGAATGCATGACAGGGACCAAAAGTGTAAATCTGCCAAACTTAAGCCTAGCGGTGCGCTACACTTTTAGCGTAGCGGTGCGCTAGGGGTCTCCAGACCAGGTGCAATGTTTAAACAGCCTGTTTGCACATGTTTTAACCACAACCACATAATCATAATTGTCTAGTCATCTGATAAGGATGGATTTCCAGCCACCATAAGGTTCCGACAAGTGTACGGGTTGGATTCATGGCACGTTTTCCATGGAACGATCCTAACGGTTCGGGTATTCCTATAAATACCCAACCCACACAACCTCATTTTGCACAAGAATTCTGATTTGAGAGCTCTAAGTTGAAACCATTGTTTCATACCTGAGTTCTTGGATCGGGATTAGCATTCGGGGACCCTTCGTAAGTATTCTTTCGTTCTTTTCCTTATTTTTACTGCTTTTCGAGTCAGAAAACTTTCAGCGTTGACCAGTAATGGTCAATGCGAAGTTCGTTTGAACTTCGCAACGTGAGTGTAATCACGTTGGTCATAGTCCCTTGGGACTATGCCCACTGATTACCACGTTGTCTAGGGTCGTAGGGTAGGCGATCTAATAAATCGCCTATACCTTCGAGCCCGACCCAGTTTGGTCGATCATTAGGATCCGACCAAATACATTAGGTGACCCTAGTATAGGGCATAACCTTCCGAGGTTATACCCTATGGTCACATCGTTTAAGTAGTTGTATGATAGGTAGTTTATATGCCTTAGGTAAATTACCAGAATACCCTTTTCATGTATAATTGGTAATTAAGCATATGTAACCTAAACTTTTGTCACATAACTGATTATGTAACATGTTTAGGCATATAACACTTGTCATAGGACTAGTTAGACGGTCCGAACGCGTTTCACGCGCACGCCGCGTTAAAGTAACGTATGTTACCTTAATGGGTCGCGATGGGTCGAAAGCACTTAGGTTAAGTTTCATTGTAGTATGTAGGCCTTGTTAAACCATATCATATGAGTTCCAATACTCATTTGGTTTGCCAAGCCTCATTCTATCCGATCTCCCGATTTAAGTCCGGTTTATTTATATAGTTTTAGATTGCCGACTGATTCCGTGCTCTCTCAAGCTTTGTTTGGTTGTTGTTCAAGACCTCCAAGCATTCTCAGGCGAGTACATTATTCCCCTCTTTTACTGTTTTCAACTGTTTTGGGGTGACTCATATGTGCTAAATGCTTTATCAATGATTTCAATAACAATTACAATGTGGTTTCAAGAACGATTACAATAATTTCAATAACAATTACAATGTAGTTTCAAGAACAATAACAAGGGTTTCAAGAACGATTTCAATGGTTCAAAAACTAATTACAAATTTCAAAAAGTGAACAAACTTGTTGGTTATAGTTACATAACCAAATGACATTCATTAGCAATGATCAAGCCGACCAGTATTAGGTTATGGTACCATAGGATCTGACAAATCCCGCTATTCTCTATACCCATGGTTATGTGTGGATATTTTGGGTAGCGACTGAATCTGTAATTATTAACTTACCCTTTGTTAAGGGTTTGTTAAGAACGAGAGCGAGAGCGAGTTGGAACGATGAACGCGTCAAGAAGGTTTGAATGTTATTAGAGAATCGACCATAAAGTAGTTCACAATTAAAACATGAACGATTAGAACAATTAAAACAAGAACGATTAGAACGATTAAAACAAGAACGATCTGAACGAATGGGTAACGATTGGGTAAACATTTTAACATGATTGACATTTGATCATGTATTTCCCACAAAACATAACTTTGATTTAAACCAAGTTTTACTTCAATACTTTGTTTTTGTGCATATGGTTTAGTTGAGACATTTCACTTGCCATACATGGATATTTGACATAGACATTTGACATGGATATTTGACATAGACATTTGACATGAATATCTGACATAGACATTTGACATGGATATTTGACATAGACATTTTGACATGATTTACATCTTGACATGAATACTTTGACATATTATTCAATACATTTGACAATTGATTTAAACATAGACATTTTACATTGTTTGGTTTGGTTTGATTAAGTGATTAAGTAACGATGTGTGTGTAATATGATACAAGCATGGTGGATACGCCGCTGGTACTTCCTATATATAAGTGTTTGTATGGTATTACATATTGTAGCGTTATTCGAATCATTTCAGTTTGAGACATAGGACATTTTATACAAGTAACATACTTTTCACAAGACATTGATTTACAAACAACTTATCTTACACAAACTCATTTTACATGATTATTCATTTAATCATGCATTATTCTCTTATTTATACTTATCATCCGAACTTATTATTTTTCAAATGATTTACAAAGACAAAGCAAATTACAAGGTTCATGACTAAACATTTTCTTAAACAGAAGTCATGAATCTTATTTTCACAAAACCTATGTACTCGCCAGCATTTCTTTGCTGACCTCGTTTTCACATATGTTTCAGGTATTGTTGGATGATATCGATTGATAAGATGCATGCTCACATAGGACTGGACAAGGCCTTAGTGACTCAATAACAATGATAGACTATGTTTAAATAGTGTATTTAGATTTCCAGACGATGTAATTACTCAATGTTTAATAAAACGAAATACTTTTGATATCCATGGTTATGAAACATTAATTTTGTTGCAACACGCCCCGATGTTTCCGCCGCGATTTGTTGTTTTACGCGGTCGGGGTGTGACATTAATTCTGTTACAACACTCCCCGATGTTTCCGCCACGTTTTGTATGTTCTACGTGGTCGGGGTGTGACAGAAAAGATGGTATCAGAGCTCATGGTTATAGGGAATTAGGTTATTAGTAATACTTTGACCTAGTCTATAACCTTCTTAGGACCCTAACGCGAGTTTACTTGCGTTTAGTCATAAAACGATACCGTCACCTATCCTTAGGCGACGACCTCAACAAGAACATAAATTTCCAAACCGCTTTGAAAACTAATCATCTGTTCTAGGATGATTGATTACTAGGTTTTGAACCCTCTGTTATATGGTTTTGAACCCCTTTGAATTTTCAAAAATCTCGTCAAGGTTTTGGGTTTTAAATAATGTGAACACGTGCAAACTGGAAGGGTGAATGCCTGTATTCTGGGTTTTCTGTCTAGGCAAGCACTTCGTATACATCTCATCAGACGCGAGACCAGTTGTGCTTACCTGGGAATTCTTGGGATGAGTGTTCACTTATAGGCGAGCATGTCTTCGCGATACATTATTTTTGACCCATTTACTTTGATTTGTCACCATCTCATTTGTTTGCCTTAGGTAACAAACAAATGATCACAATTTTCATTCGTTACCATTCTGTATTGATTATCCAATAACCTTTCACTCGTTTCTTCCTATGTCTTTCATTTTCTTCTAGAATGTCTATTCCTCTCAGCACTGGTCAAATGTCCGAGCGAACAGCCAAATTTGCCCAGCAAATAGGCGAAGTGATTCAGAAGACTGTGGAATTAGGCATTACCATGGCTCGTCTCAACAATGAAGCCTCCCGTCTCGACAATGAAGCCACTCAAGAGCCACCAAAGGAAGCAGAAGTCAAGCCAGCACCAAAATCAAGGAAGCGTAAGGCTTCAAGGAAACCCGCAGCGGTTACACCTAATCAAGCGGGACCTAGCCATGTGGCAAGGCCACCAGCTAGGAAGCCATACAATGGAACTTCACCCTTGTGCAACAAATGTAACCTTTATCATCATGCTATGGTGAAGTGCCGTGAATGCCAAATTTGTGGACGTAAAGGTCATACAGCAAAAGTTTGTGTTGCAGCAGTACCAAATCAAAAAGGACCCATCCGGGTGGCAACACCAACTGCTAAGAAGCAATACAAGGGAACGGCACCATTATGCAACAAATGTAAGGGGCATCACCTATCTCACTTACAGTGTCATCTGTGTGTATCATGTGGACGACTCGGTCACCTGGCAAGTGCTTGTCGATATAACCCGAACCAAGGTGGTCCAAATCAACCCCAAGTCAACCCTACTCAAGCTCGTTTTCCGCCTGGTACTTGCTACAACTGTGGCGAGACGAGCCATTACAGGAACAACTGCTCGAAGATTTTCAGTGCAAATCCAACCCGTGGATGAGCAATTGGCTGAACAAAGGACGTTGCTGTCTTATGCCTTTGTTTCTTTTATTTTCTTGTAATGTGAAACAATCTGTTTTGTTCATAAATAAATTATTGTTCACAAATTCTGATATACAAGTGTAGTTACATGTGTGTATGACTTTTCCTATGATACCTACATTAAGGAACTATGTTCCTTACAAACTACTTTTGTGATTTCTCTCTTTCAAATGATCGCTCATGATTCCCTTGAAAATTTTAAGTACTCGTTTCACTCTAAGAAACAAAGTACAGAAAATAAAGTGACATTATGAGTAATCATGCTTCTGCACATCTGTGCCTTTGAATCCTTGGTTAAATAACTAAGGGTATTTCCAAATCTCATACCCATTACGTTTTGATTTTTCAACATATACAGTACAAGTATTTCAAAAACAATCTTCATGATCTCAAAACATTTCATATAGTTTGAAAACATTTTTTTCTAAATGCATTGTCTATGTTATTTCAAAAACATTGGCCATGTTATCAAAACCAACCTTCCTAATTTCAAAATATTTTATATAGTCTGAAGGCAATATTAACACAGTACATTTTCTTATCAAGTGCATGATTTTGAAAAGCATCATTCATGTTTTTCAAAAACCTTATACATAATTTCAAAATTCATCTCGCATGATTTTAAAACATTTTTTATAAATATACTTACCTAGTACACCTACTTTATAATTTCAAATGTATTATATATAAGGTTTCAAAAACATTGAACATATTTTTTTAGAACCTCATGCATAGTTTTTCCAAATATATTTTCCTCATACATTGACTTAACCTTCAAATTCTGCTTCATATGTCGCCTTGACATAACAAGCACCTCAACTTCATAAGCATTCTTACTTCATGTTTTGACATAAGCACATCCAGTGCAAGATTTCCAAACATCTTCAACTTCTAAAATCCATAAGGGATCTTTTTGTCTTCACATTTAGACCCTTGTGGATAATTATCATTCAAATCAGAGTCCTTGATTGGATTCCTTATGTACCTAAATTCGAACAGTTCGGTTCCTTATAATCGAAATCGAATTTTTCTTTTAAAAATCTTTCTATCTTTATAGTTAGATTCTTGATAACGTTTAAAGTACCAAATGAAATCCACGGAATGGATTCCTAGTGTGCTTTAAATGCATGTACACAATTAACAAGGCAAATTAACCAACAATTTTGTGGTTATGTGTTTATATATTTTGTGTTTTCTTTTATGCATTTTGTGTTTTTATACTCCGGATATTCGTTATCCAAATCCTCGCAGGATCTTTCATATCTCCATATGAGGGATTCGTAGTTGGGTAGTCAAAAGGTACTACCTTAAATCCTTAATGGGCTTCTATGTAATAGTTAAGACCCTTGGATTATATAGTACCACTCCTTGATTCATACGAGACCCTTTAGTGGTCTAGTCAAAAAGATTGATTCACAATTTGGTTAAAGGACGACATCTAGTGATGTAGTTGGACAGACTCCTTGATAGTCTATTTAGATCATTTATTGATTTAGTCAAAAGGACTCTATGGCGGTCTAGTCACACTCATCACAGGATTGTTCATTTGGTTTTACCCTACATATTATAAAATAGACTATGTGAACTGTGCAAGGAATTGTCTAATTATGGACGCGTACATAATTGTGAGATTCAGTGCATGGTAACCACAGTAAGATTTATTATGTGTAAGAACCGATAGTGACAAAAATAACGAAATGAGAACGATGTAATGGAGGTACGGTGGACGCACCAATGATGCTTCATATACTTGTATATAAGTATCCCTCTTACATTGCAATCATGATGTTATTAAAGATTACTAGAAGTTCAGAACCCTAACCAATGTTGTTCGATCTTTTCAACTTCATGTTTTCAAGCTCTCACAAGTTTCCTCTAAATAAATTTCGGGACGAAATTTCCTAAAGTAGGGGAGACTGTAACACCTGTGCCTCCACGGCCATCAAACAAATGCCAAACCAATGAAATATTGTATTTCATACTTGGGATTTGTAAAAATATGTGTATTGTTTACACATATCAACTCTTGTTCGATTTCAAACTCTAAATCGCTTTCTGGAAGGTTATACGCGCACCGATGCGTAAATATAACCAGTTTAATGCAACGAACACTCCGGAATAGTGAAATAGGCTAAACATACCTTAAATAACCATTACATAACTTAGAAATAAGATTTGGAAGGTTTGGGATGCCAAAAGCAAGTTAATTCGTCTACAGGGACTAAATATGACAAACTGCGAAAGTATGCCAATTTGAACTGTAACAGACATTCCGGAACATGACCATAAGTTAAACATACCTTAAATATCCTTTACATAGCTTAGAAATAGGCTTTGAGGGGTTCGGTGTGCTAAAATATACTTTTGGGTCATTCAGGGACTAAAAGTGTCAAAAAGCGCACAAGTTTGCACTTTTGCGCATAACTTACGTTCTGAATACATCCGGACATCCAAAAATTTATGTAAGCACTAAAATATTTTATTTTAGTGTTTGGCATAAGAAAAATCCATTCGTCACGTCATTTGGACTGTTTTTACGTTCGTTACGACTTCCGTCGTAATTAACCGAACAACGCAACCGTACGGCCAAACGAACCGACATCCGAGATATTTTTGAGCACATATTAAGTTCCCTATACTTTAACTTCATTTTAGAGCTTTGAAATGGGGTTAACGGGCCTTAAACGTGTCGAAAATAGCTTAAACGGGCTGCAGGGACCAAAACTGTAATTCTGCCAAAATTGGTCCTTGCGCACCGTAACAAATATTTGTTACGGTGCGCAAGGGGTCCGCAGACCAGATGCAGTGTATTAAACAGCCTGTTTTCAGTTGTTTAATTCACAACCACACACTCACACTTGCCTAGTCAGCTGATAAGAACCCATTTTTAGTTCCCACAATATTTCAACAAGTGTATGCATGGGATTCGAGCACGGTTTCCATGAAACGATCCTAACGGTGGTCCTTTTACTATAAATACCCATTCATCCTCAACTTCTAAACCCACTAGAATCTTGATCTTAGAAGCTCTAAGTTGAAACCATTGTTTCATACCTGAGCTACTCGGATCGAGGTTAGCATTCGGGGACCCTTCGTAAGTATTCTTTCCTTCTTTTATTGCTTTTCGAGTCTGAAAGTCAAACTTTGTTTGACTTTCTGCGTTGACCAGTTTATGGTCAATGCGAAGTTCGTTTGAACTTCGCAACGTGAGTGTAATCACGTTGGTTATAGTCCCTTGGGACTATGCCTACTGATTACCACGTTGTCTAGGGTCGTAGGGTAAGCGATCTGATAAATCGCTTATACCTTCGAACCCGACCCATTTGGTCGATCATTAGGATCCGACCAAACACATTAGGTGACCATAGTATATAGGGAATAACCTTCCAAGGTTATACCTTATGGTCACATCGTTTGAGTAGTTGTATGATAGGTAGTTTATATGCCTTAGGTAAATTACCAGAATACCCTTTTCATGTATAATTGGTAATTAAGCATATGTAACCTAAACTTTTGTCACATAACTGATTATGTAACATGTTTAGGCATATGTAACTTTTGTTACATAACTGATTATGTAACACTTGTCATAGGACTAGTTAGGCGGTCCGAACGCGTTTCACGCGAACGACGCGTTAAAGTAGCATAAGCTACCTAAACGGGTCGTAATGGGTCGTAAGCACTTAGGTTAAGTTTCATTTAGTATGTAGGCTTTGTTAAACCATATTACACGAGTCTCCATACTCGTTTGGTTTACGAACCCTCATGCTACCCGATCTTCCGATTTAGGTCCGGTTTATTAACATAGTTACCTATATTAGGTGCCGTTTGATTCCGAGATCTCTAGCATTGCTTGGTGGTTATCTTAGGACTACTGAACAATCTCAAGTGAGTACATAGACCCCTCTTTTACTGTTTTCCAAACTGTTTTGGGGTGAAACACATGTGCCTACTTGTTACTTTCATGCTTTCCTGTTTTCACATCATATACTTCCTACGTTCATTAGTACATTATAGTACATGATTTCATTACATTTTATGCTATGTATGTCCATTGTGTGCATACTTAGTACACGGTTCTACATTACATTTCTGCGATGTATGTTAACTGATAGCATGCTAGCACATTGATTTACATGACTTTTCTGCTTTGTATACTTAGTACATTTCTTATTCATCATATGCTTACATTTTGGTATGACATTTGGTTTGTTTAAACTATACTATACATTCATTAACACCGATCATGCCGCTCGGTAGTAGGTAGTGGTACCATAGGACTTGACAAATCCCATTCCTGAAATCTCGGGTTTGTTTGGACGTAAGGAATGACCGAATCCGAATACATATTCTTTTGATAACCCATTTTTACATGGTTATCCGACTGTCGCAAGGCTTGGATGTATGAATTTTCATAATACCGCATAAATGTCTATATCAGTATAGCATGCATTTACTTCACAAAACATAATTTTGATTTAAACCAAGTTTTACTTCAATACTTTGTTTTGTGCATTTCACTTATGGTTTAGTTGATGCATTTCACTAGCCATACATATCATTTTGGTTACACATTACATGATTTACATTTGACACATAAACATTTTCAACATTGGTTATACGTTGCATGATTTACATCTTGATATAAACATTTTGGTCTATTATTCAATACATTTGACAATTGGTTTAAGCATAGACATCTTACATTGTTGGTTTGGTTTGAGTAAGTGATTTAAGTAACGAGGCATGTGTAATAAGATACAAGCATGGTGGATACGCCGCTGGTACTTCCTATATATAAGTGATTGTATGGTATTACATATCGTTGCGTTATTTGAAATCATTTCAATTTAGACATATAACATTTTATACAAATAACATACTTTTCACAATACATTGTTTTACAAACAACTTAATTTATACAAACTCATTTCACATGGTTATCCACTTAACCATGTGTTATTCTTTTATACATATATATATCATTTGGTTTATTTATCACTTTTCAAATGATTTACAAGACAAAGCAAATTACAGGGTTCATGACTAAACATTTTCTTAAACCATAAGTCATGAATCCTATTTTCATAAACCTATGTATCTCACAGGCATTTTTATGCTGACGTACCTATTTTCACATGTGTTTTTCAGGAGATGATGCATAGGATTTATCAAGACATACTTAGGTGGACCTGTGCCTTAGTGACTTAAAACGAGACAAGAACTAGTTAAATTTTGTTATGTACTCTTTATTTCTTGTTTAAAGACAATGTAACTCGCTTGTTTGTTGAATAAAACGAAACTTAAATTTCCATGGTTGTGAAACATTAATTCTGTTACAACACTCCCCGATGTTTCCGCCACGTTTTGTATGTTCTACGTGGTCGGGGTGTGACACCGCATGGTCTTTTAATTGCCGATGATGAATTCGGTTAATGATTTTGTTGTCTGCTTGTAGTGTATGTCTAGTGACATTGGTTTTCTTGTTTGTTTGATGGTTGTACTTGTGAACTCTCGTATGGCATGTCATACGTGAGAATAGTGGGTCATCCTGTCCCACTCTTGGTTTTATTGTTTGATTGAAATAAATTTACCGGGGTAACCCTTTACCCAAAAAAAACATAGGCTACTTTCTCTATGGTCAAACATCCATACTTTATGCATCCATATCCCATGATCCTCCCTTTTACTCCATTTCCAAAAATTACCATTTTACCCAGTTTTGAAACAAAGTTACTGATTAAGCTCCTGTCCCCAGTCATGTGCTTGGAGCTTCCTGAATCGCAGTACCAGATCTGCTGCACATGATGGTCCTGAAATGGAAAAATTAGAGGGTTTTTGGTACCCAGACTTGCTTGGGTACTCTTTCTGATGAGATTTTAATCAGATTATTTTCTCTTGATGGCCTTTCATCAGAATATATGTTCTATGCTGAGCCATAAACATAATTTTCATTTTTCTTTTGGAGATGGTGTTGAACAAGCTTCAGTATGTGATGGAAGAGTGGAATGAGTGGATAATTTGAATCTATGAGTGAACTGCTTCTGGAATCTTTAAAGATTTTTGTTTGCATTCACTTATTTTTGCTTTAAAGTTGGGTTTTTCAAAAGAGTATCCAGAACAGGTTGATTTGCATGATTCAGAATCAGATTCTGATGAAAATTTATCAGAAATCTGATGGGTTGCTTTTACAAAGACAGTGGGTTTACTTTCTCTTGTTTTTACATATCCCAAACCCTCTCCTTTGTTCTTTGGTGTGGACTCAATGAAGTTTATGAATTCTTTAGCTTGTTGAAAACCTCTTACATTAATTTCTTTATCATTAATTTTCTTTTAAAGATCTTTTCTTTCATTTTCATAGAACTCAATTTTAGCTCTGTGATCTAAACTTTCTTCTATTAGTAATTGGTTTTCATGTATGATTTTATTCATGGTCCTTTGCAACTCATCAGATTTTTTACTATCTGATTTCTGCTTATTTTGCAGATTTAGAAAATCTGACATGAGCTTGTTTAGCTTGTGTTCAAGATCAAGATTATCTAAATTTACCTTCTGTCCTGAAGTTTCTGGTAGGTCATCAGAAAGTGCCATAAGGTAGAAATTAGCCATTTCTTCTTCTTCTTCATCAGATAGCCATGTATCTGTAACATTCGTGCTTGTAATCATTGTGAACAGTTCTATTATCAATAAAAAAATGTTATTTGATCCCAATGTTTGTTTGGTTGTGTTTTACATTTTTCATGTTTTGACTTTTATGTATTTCAAACTCTATATCACTTTCTGGAGAGTTATACGCAAACTGGTGCGTAAACGTAATCAGTTTAATGCGACAAATACTCCGGAACATCAACATATACTCAACATACCTTAAATAACCTTTACATAACTTAGAAATAAGTTTTAAAGGCTTTGGTATGGCAAAAACAAGTTAATTCGTTTACAGGGACTAAACTTGACAAACTGCGAAAGTATGCCAATTTGAACTGTAACGAACATTCCGGAACATGAACATAAGTTAAACATACCATAAATATCCTTTACATAGCTTAGAAATAGGCTTTGAGGGGTTCGGTATGCTAAAATAAACTTTTGGGTCATTCAGGGACTAAAAGTGTCAAAAAGTGCACAAGTTTGCACTTTCGCGCATAACTTACGTTCTGAATACATCCGGACATCCAAAAATTTATGTAAGCATGACTATATTATGCTTTAGTATTTGGCTTGCCAAAAATCCATTCGTCGCGTCATTTGGATCGTTTTTCGCGCTTGTGCGCATTCCGTCGTAATTAAGCGAACATCGCGTTCGTACGACCAAACGAACCGACATCCGGCATTTTTTTGAACATGTTTCATGTCCACAATGTTTAGGCATCATTTTAGGGCCTTAAAGTTGGCTTTACGGGCCTTAGAAGTGTCGGAAATGGCCTTAAACACGTGCAGGGACTGAAACTGTAATTTCTGAAACTTGTGGCTGATCAGACAAGGCCAGGCAGCCCGCCTGAGACTTGTGTGATCCAGAAGCAGGCCGCGTCCGACTATCAGACCAGATTAAGTGTTTCTAACAACAGGTTCCAGCTGTTTTAACCACACCCACACATTCCCAATTGCTTAGTCAGATGATAAGGATCATTTTTAGCTACCATAAGGTTCCGACACTTGTACGGATGCGATTAAGGCACGGTATTCGACAAACGATCCTAACGGTTCGGGTATTCCTATAAATACCCATCCACCCCATTGCAAAACTTACAAGAATTTTGATTTGAGAAACTCTAAGTTGAAACTATTGTTTCATACCTGAGATTTTTGAATCGAAATTAGCATTCGGGGACCCTTCGTAAGTATTCTTTCGTTCTTTTATTGCTTTTCAAGTCTTTTAGAGTCTGAAAGTCAAACTTTGTTTGACTTTCTGCATTCACCAGTTTATGGTCAATGCGAAGTTCGTTTGAACTTCGCAACGTGAGTGTAATCACGTTGGTTATAGTCCCTTGGGACTATGCCTACTGATTACCACGTTGTTTAGGGTCGTAGGGTAAGCGATCTAATAAATCGCTTATACCTCGAACCCGACCTATTTGGTCGATCATTAGGATCCGACCAAATACATTAGGTGACCATAGTATATAGGGAAAAACCTTCCGAGGTTATACCCTATGGTCACATCGTTTGAGTAGTTGTATGATAGGTAGTTTATATGCCTTAGGTAAATTACCAGAATACCCTTTTCATGTATAATTGGTAATTAAGCATATGTAACCTAAACCTTTGTCACATAACTGATTACGTAACATGTTTAGGCATATAACACTTGTCATAGGGCTAGTTAGGCGGTCCGAACGCGTTTTACGCGAACGACGCGTTAAAGTAGCATAAGCTACCTAAACGGGTCGTAATGGGTCGAAAGCACTTATGTTAGGTTTCATTTAGTATGTAGGCTTTGTTAAACCATATTACATGAGTCTCCATACTCGTTTGGTTTACGAACCCTCATTCTATCCGATCTTCCGATTTAGGTCCGGTTTATTAACATAGTTACCTATATTAGGTGCCGTTTGATTCCGAGATCTCTAGCATTACTTGGTGATTTTCTTAAGACATCTGAGCAATATCAAGTGAGTACATAGACCCCTCTTTTACTGTTTTCCAAACTGTTTTGGGGTGGAACACATGTGCCTACTTGTTACTTTCCTGCTTTCCTGTTTTCACATCATATACCGGCTATGTTTGTTAGTACATTATAGTACATGATTTCATGACATTTCATGCTTTGTGTGTCCATTGTGTGCATACTTAGTACATTGTTTTACATTACATTTCTGCTATGTATGTTGTCTGATAGCATGCTAGCACATTGATTTACAAGACTTTTCTGCTTTGTATGTTAACTTAGCATACTTAGTACATTGTTTTCATATGACATGTATACAACTGCTATGGCATTTGGTTTGCACAAACGGGTCTTTATTACGTTCATTAACATTTGCTACGCCGCTCGGGAGTAAGTAGTGGTACCATAGGACTTGACAAATCCCATTCCTGACATCCCGGGTTTGTTTGGATGTAAGGTATGACTGAATCCGAAAACATTTCTTTTGATAACCTTGACTGAAAGGGTTATCCGACTGTCTCAAGGCTTGAATGTATGCGTTAACTTACCACATAAATGTTTGTATCAATGTAACATGCATTACTTTGCAAAACATAACTTTTTGATATATTCAAAATACTTTGTTTTGTACATTTCTACATTTGGACTATGTGACAATACTTTACTTACGATACATAACATTTGATACACATTACTTGACTACTTTTGGACTTATAAACATTTGATATGGTTTATACAAGGACTTTTGACTATTGGTTTAAACATAGACTTTATCATTGGTGGTTTGTTTAAGTGACTTAAATGACGATATGTGAGTAATATGATACAAGCATGGTGGATACGCCGCTGGTACTTCCTATATATAAGTGTTTGTATTATATTACATATCATAGCGTTATTTAAATCATTCATTTTGGATTTATACATTTTACACAAGTAACATGTTTTCAAAAGACTTGGTTTACAATACAGTTTATTTTATACAACTTAGTGTACTTGGTTATTCATTTAACCATACATTATTCTTTTGTTAATACATATCATCTGATCTTATCGCTTTTTAAATGATTTACAAAACAAAACAACTTACAAGGTTCATGACTAAACTTTATTAAACATTTTCTTAAACTTAAGTCATGAATCCTATTTTCACAAAACCTATGTATCTCACAGGCATTTTTATGCTGACGTACCTATTTTCACATGTGTTTTCAGGAGCTTTTCCATAGGATGTTGATCAGGACACTAGGGCGGACCTGTGCCTTAGAGACTAAAAACGATGATAGACTTTGTTTAATTATGTTATAAACTCTGTATTTCCTGTGTTAAGACAATGTAACTCTTGTTTTTTTAAATAAAATACAACTTTGTTTGCCATGGATTTGAAACAATTAATTCTGTTACAACACTCCCCGACGTTTTCCGCCACGTCTTGTATGCTATACGTGTTCGGGGTGTGACAGAAGAGTTGGTATCAGAGCCAATGGTTATAGGGAATTAGGTTATTAGTAATGCTTTGACCTAGACTATAACCTTTCTAGGACCCTAACACAAGTTATCTTGTGTTTAAATCTTTTTTTTTTGGGTAAAGGGTTACCCCGGTGATTCTATATATTCACAACAGAAAAAACAAGTAGTAAGGTAACATCCTTACTAGTTCAGACATGGGACATACCCCCATGAAAGTAATACCAAGAAAACCACAAAAACTGTAATACCAAACGACTACTAGACACACAATCTAGAACAAAAGACAAGAACCAAATTTTTCCGAAACGATTTTTGAAAAACAATTATCTGTTTTTGGATAATTTATTACAAGGTTTTGAACCCTCTATTGTAAGGTTTTGAACCCTTCCAGTTTAACTAAAATTTTTGGCCTTGTGCCTTCAAATTTTCAAAATCTCGTCAACGTTTTGGGTTTTAAATAATGTGAACACGTGCAAACTGGAAGAGTGAATGCCTGTATTCTGGGTTTTCTGTCTAGGCAAGCACTTCGTATACATCTCATCAGACGCGAGACCAGTTGTGCTTACCTGGGAATTCTTGGGATGAGTGTTCACTTATAGGCGAGCATGTCTTCGTGATACATTATTTTTTTGACCCATTTACTTTGATTAGTCACTGTGAGTCGTTTGTTTGCTTGGTAATGCGGACAAATGACCACCATCTTTGCTTTTGTTGATTTTGTTTCATCTCATTCTCTTCATCCAATCATCTCACTCGTTTCTTTTCATGTTTTCCTCTTTTAGAATGCCTCCTCGACGCGAGAACCAGATAGCGACTGCCGAACTGGCAGAAATCATTGCACAGCAGATGGCTGCCCAATTCCCAAATCTCTTTGCTCAATGGAACCAAGCCAACAACAACAACAATGCTCCATGCAAATACAAGGATTTTAACTCGGCTAAACCACTCAAGTTTAGTGGTTCTGAGGGAGCGACTGGGCTTCTTCAGTGGTTTGAGAGCATTGAGAATACTTTCCGCCACGTGCAGTGTCTTGCAATCGCAAAGTCGAGTTTGCTTCGAGCGTATTTCAGAAAAGGGCTTTGACATGGTGGAACGGGGTTATGAGAGATAGGGGTGCTGAGATTGCTCTCGCACAGACATGGGCTGAACTTAGAGCCCTTATGATGAGGGAATTCTGTCCTCGCCATGAACAGCGAGCGTTGGAGAAAGAGTTTGATAACTTGAAACAAGATAGCGGTGAGCACAGGGCATATACTGATAGGTTTGAAGAGTTGAGTCTGCTTTGCCCGACTATGGTTACCCCACTCGACAAGGCTATCGAAAGGTACATCGACGGCCTACCTGACTCAGTGCAAGACATCCTTACTGGTAGTAACCCTACCACACTCCGTCAGGCGATCGAGTTATCAGCGACATTGACTGAGTCGCAGATTCGTAAGGGAAAGCTGCATAAGAAGGGTGACAAGGGTAAGAAGCAGGCATCTGACAAAGGGGATGGTAAGAAAGGTGAAAACAAGAATGGGAAGAATTCTGGTTCCTCAAAGAATTCTAGGAAGCGAAAGGCTTCCCAAAACTATGCCGTTACTGCATAGGCTCAAGCTGCACCAAATCAGCCTGCGCAACCAACCGCCAAGAAGCCTTATTTTGGCAATGCACCTTTGTGCAACAGGTGTAATGGCCATCACCAACCACATCTCCAGTGTCGTCAGTGCACCAACTGCGGAAGATCTGGTCATCTTGCTGTCAACTGCCGCATTCCTGTCAATCAGAACTAGGCAGTTCATAACCAAGCTCAACAAGTTGCTCAGCCTTTTGCTCAGCAACAAGGCCAAGCTGCACGACCTCATTTTCCTCCTGGTTCGTGCTACAATTGTGGGGATCTGACCCACTACAGGAACCGGTGCCCAAGGCTAGCCAACCAGAATCCGAATCAGGCTCCGGCTCGAGGCCGAGCCTTTAACATGAATGCCCAAGAGGCGCAGGCGGATGATAACGTGGTGAACGGTACGTTCTTTATTAATAATCAGCCTGCATCTGTTCTTTTCGATTCTGGTGCCGACAAGAGTTTTGTGTCATTGTCTTTTGAGCCAATGCTTCGCGTGTCTAGAACGAAACTATGTAAACCTTTGACAGTAGAAGTTGCTAGTGGTGAACCCATTATTCTTGATTCTGTTCTTCGCAACTGCCAGTTGAACCTTAACGACCATCTTTTTCCTATCGACCTCACGCCAATGCAACTTGGAAGCTTCGACGTCATTGTGGGTATGGATTGGTTATCTAAGCATCACGCAGAGATAGTTTGTTCTGAGAAGATTGTTCGTGTGCCGCTTTCGACAGGCGAGATCCTACAGGTTCAAGGTGAGAAACCGTCTGGTGGTCTCAAGCTCATGTCTTGTTTTAAAGCTCGGAAGTATCTGCGGAAGAACTATGTGGCTTTCTTAGCACATGTTACAGAAGATAAAGGCAAGAGTAAGACTATTTCAGATATTCCTATCGTTCGGGATTATTCTGAAGTATGACATGTATACAACTGCAATGGCATTTGGTTTGCACAAACGGGTCTTTATTACGTTCTTTAACATTTGCTACGCCGCTCGGGAGTAAGTAGTGATACCATAGGACTTGACAAATCCCATTCCTGACATCCCGGGTTTGTTTGGATGTAAGGAATGACTGAATCCGAAAACATTTCTTTTGATAACCTTGACTGAAAGGGTTATCCGACTGTCTCAAGGCTTGAATGTATGCGTTAACTTACCACATAAATGTTTGTATCAATGTAACATGCATTACTTTGCAAAACATAACTTTTTGATATATTCAAAATACTTTGTTTTGTACATTTCTACATTTGGACTATGTGACAATACTTTACTTACGATACATAACATTTGATACACATTACTTGACTACTTTTGGACTTATAAACATTTGATATGGTTTATACAAGGACTTTTGACTATTGGTTTAAACATAGACTTTATACATTGGTGGTTTGTTTAAGTGACTTAAATGACGATATGTGAGTAATATGATACAAGCATGGTGGATACGCCGCTGGTACTTCCTATATATAAGTGTTTGTATTATATTACATATCATAGCGTTATTTAAATTATTCATTTTGGATTTATACATTTTACACAAGTAACATGTTTTCAAAAGACTTGGTTTACAATACAGTTTATTTTATACAACTTAGTGTACTTGGTTATTCATTTAACCATACATTATTCTTTTGTTAATACATATCATCTGATCTTATCGCTTTTTAAATGATTTACAAAACAAAACAACTTACAAGGTTCATGACTAAACTTTATTAAACATTTTCTTAAACTTAAGTCATGAATCCTATTTTCACAAAACCTATGTATCTCACAGGCATTTTTATGCTGACGTACCTATTTTCACATGTGTTTTCAGGAGCTTTTCCATAGGATGTTAATCAGGACACTAGGGCGGACCTGTGCCTTAGAGACTAAAAACGATGATAGACTTTGTTTAATTATGTTATAAACTCTGTATTTCCTGTGTTAAGACAATGTAACTCTTGTTTTTTTTAAATAAAATACAACTTTGTTTGCCATGGATTTGAAACAATTAATTCTGTTACAACACTCCCCGACGTTTTCCGCCACGTCTTGTATGCTATACGTGGTCGGGGTGTGACAGTATCTGTCCCTGCAATTAAACTGACTTGTTGCTGCTTCTTCCAGCTTCTTCTCATAATAAGCTACATCCTTCAGCTTCTTGGTTTTGCATTCTGATGCATAGTGACCTCTGTGCTTGCACTTGTAGCACAAAACTTCAGCCTTTCCCTTATCCTTAGATCTACCTTCTTCCTTAAATCTTCCATCCATCCTCCCTCTGTTACTTCTTTGGTATATTTGGCCTCCTCCCCTCAACCTCTGCTCAAATGTTTTGGTGAGGAGTGCTATTGCTTCAGCAAAAGCTGAAAAATCTGATGATGTATCAAAAATTTCAAGATTTTGACTGTTTGAAGGTTGTGGATCATTGGTAGGTGGTGTTCTTTGTGAGTTTGAGATAAGAGCTAAAGATCCCCCTCTTTGAATGGATTCTTCAAATATTTCTTCTTCTCTGGGGACCAGAATACTGTATAAGTCATGAAGACTCATATTTCCTAGTTCTAAGGTTGAGGACAAAGTCATGGTTAGACTTCTCCATTCTCTAGGTAAAGCATCCAGAAATTTTATGTTTCTTTCATCATTTGATTTTGTTATTCCAAATTTCTTTAGCTCATTCAAAAGTTTTGTAAATCTTTGATATGTTTCATTTAATCTTTCATTAGGTAAACTTTTGAACCTCTCAAATGAGGAAACGTTGTTTGTTCTCTTGTTTCTTTTCATCCTTTCTCCTCCTTCACAAAGATTTTCCAACTGATCCTATATTTCCTTAGCTGATGCACATGCATCAACTTGTGAAAATATGTCATTGGGGATAGCCATTATTAAAAGTGACTTTGCCCTTTTATCCCCAGCCACCTTTTCCTTGTCTTCTGGGCTCCAAAGTATTTCACTTTTGGGAGCTCGGGAGGCAGGGATAGCAGGTGATTGGTCAGTTGCTGGAATAGCTGTTATTTCAGTCATTGGTATATATGGACCCCTTTCAATGGATTGAAACAGAGCTCGGTCATGACCATTAAGGAAATTGACCATCCTGATTTTCCATTGGGGGTATTCCTCTCTGACCAGAGTCGGAGGTTTGGACATAGAGCCAATGTTAAAAGCATTATTCCATGATTGAAAGCTGGCCATATTTAGAGAAAAGAAGATGAGCGATTGATCGTTTGAAAATGATTTATTCAATCTGCTCTGATACCAATTGTTGGTCCCAGTAGGGACTTAAAAACTTTTTTTTTTGGGTAAAGGGTTACCCCGGTGAATTTTATAATCAACCAAACTAAACACAAGTGAGGAATAAAGTATTCCTCAGTTCTCTAGTATGACAACCCATACCAGAGTCAAACAAGCAAATAAAATGCAAACAAATAAACAACCAACATACGAAACATCCAAACCACTAAAAACACCTATCGACTCAACCTATCAGCCGAAATCATCCTCTTCCATAAGCAAACCACGAGGAAGTCTCCACTCCATCAAGATAGAGTTAGCCTGCGTCGTTCTTTTAAATCTCATTGAGTGAAGTAGGGACTTAAAAACTTCTTTTCACGTAATATGGCAAGTGATTTCAATAGATGTGAAAATAGTGTGCGGAAATAGAAATCAGACTTTCAAGAAACAAGACCTACAGAATTATCAAATTTATATCACTTTGAAACAAAATGGTTTACGAGGTGATTGTAAGATTATTATCTATTACTAATGAATATTTGAATTCTGAGGGTGAAAGGACAATGGAGTGTGACAACCCGTGATTTACGGCTCTTAATTACGTGATTAACAGGTGTTTAACGCGATAATCAAAAGTGATTACAACGCAAATTAACCTAATTAGGCCTTTGGAGTGCCCAGGAACGATTATCCAACTTTACAATGCGCGAACGGTGGTTTACAGAGAAACCTGTGAAACGTTAAACGGCAACGGATTGAAACCGAACAGGATACTGACAACGCCGACAAATATTAAATTGTTACGATATATTTTAACTTTGTAATTAAATTTTAGTGACTACAGTTGAAACCGGATCGAAAAACGGATTAAAGACGGCAACGATACAATTTTTCACGATTATTACCGTAATCGACAAACGGGCGTGCAAACAACGACTACCGACCGTATTTTTGTGTATTTTAATTTTTGACGTTAAACGGAGTTCTGGATTTGACAACGGGTCTCGTAGGAATTACGGGCCGCTTACGCACGAGATGGGCTTGTGGGCCCTGGGCCCAAGCCTAAACCGTCATATAATAATAAATCCCTTCAAGATCTAAATAAAATCTGTACAAAATCCCACAAAAATCTATTCAATAGATTCACAAGATTCTTAAAATCTCAACAAAATATTTTGTACAGATTCTTTAAAGATCACATAAATCTTATGAGATCTTCCAATCTCTATAAATAAAACCCATACCTCTTTTGTCTGCATATATACCCACACACACATAAAGCTCAACTTCATCCATCTCTCACATCTACTCTCACTCTCTCTCGAATATAACCTGCAACTCACAAAAGGGTTACCAACTTTCAAATCTCATACTCACACACAACCAAGCACACACTCGATCTCTCTCACCCTCTTGAAATTGGTCCGACAGCCGCAAGGAGGAGAGGAGGAGGCACCGGATTCGACTGTCCTCCGGTCACCGGAGCGACGCCGGTCGTCTTCTCCGGCTGCACAACTTCACACGAGACACCCCCCCTTTTTTTCCTCGTTAGATGAAACAGACCACCACCACCGTCTGGTGGTGGTGTGCGGCGGTGCAACAGAGAGAGAGAGAGAGAGAGAGACGGCGAGGAGAGAGAAAAGACCGGAGGTGGTGGTGATGAGCGGCGGACCGACGGTCGGCGCCATTGACCGGTGGTTGTTGTCTTTACCCGGCATGGTTTCGCAGCGGAGACAGAGAGACCGAGGAGAGAGAAAGAGAACCGGTGGTGGTGGTGTTCAGCGGCGGTCGGAAACTCGGACAGGCGGTCCTTGGTCCTTGTCTCGGCCCGGCAGTCTTCGTTTTTGTCTGATAGAATTCCGGTAAAACCACTCCCTGTTATTTTTTTTCTATATTTTGGAATGACGATAATAATGACAATATTGATGATGGTAGTGCCGATAGTGGAACAGAAATGGTGGTTCAGTTTTTGGTTCAGACCTTGGTTCGGTTTCGGGTGCGGGTCAACTCAGCTCCGGTTTGGTTCACCCGGTCAAACCGAGTCAACTCAGTTGACTCGGTCAACACAGTCAAGACTCGGTCATCTGGTCAGCGACTTCGGTTCGGGTTCAGGCTCGGTCAAGACAAGTCAGGGGTTCACGGTTCATGATTCGGATCGACTCAGTCAAATCTGGTCAACTCACTGAGTCAACTCGGTCAACGCAGTTGACTCGGTCAGCTCAGTCAAACGTCTCAACACGAAAGATTTGGTAAAGATTAGCGACGCGTTTTCTTTCGTTATCTCTATAGTTTTGATACTTACGTGACAAACGAGCTCGAACCGACTGATTATAAATTGCATTTGTTATATATTTGACAAAGTTTACATATAGTTGAATCTTGATTAAATTGTGTTGAATTTTTGAAAATAAAACGACGACTTGTGTTGTCGGGGGCGTCCAAAAACAGAGGAAACTCTGCCCGTTTTTCGAGAAAAAAACCCTTAAACACGACACTTATTATATTTCAAAAACGAAGCTTAATGGAATTCGAGTTTATAATACTTCAAACCTTGATAATTCCAAACGCTTTTACAAATAAATATAATGTTATATTTATTTCGAACGTCGTTAACTCGTATACTTTTACAAGATAAATATAGCTCATATATTTATTTCGTATATCAAACAACACGACTTTGTTGTATAAAATAAATATAGTTGTATATTTATTTCAACACGCGAAATCTTTTATAAAAATAAATATAACTTTTTATATTTATTTCAAGCGCCGAAACGGCATATACGTATATTTTTGGCAAATATACACAAGACGTGATATATATAATACAAGTTATTATATATTATTTCCATACGAAACGCGATATATGATACGAGTTTGCTATATGATATTTTCATAGAAATATTCTTTTATTCACGTATGACTACTCGAGACGGCTATCACACTTACAACGATATATTTATATATGTTTATATAAATATTTATTCATTTTAAGTCTCTCGGAAACTACGTCTTTTTCAAGACTTATTAAATTGCTACTGACATTAAACGAGACTTAACACGTATGACTTAATCTTTTCCATTAAGTTAACAACTTACCGTTGAATCGTTCGATTAATGATTCGGTAGAGCTCGGTGACACGTAGTTAGTTACTACGTTTATTTAGAAACTTATTAGATATTCCGTGTTAGGAATATTGTAGAATGCACGCTAGCGAGTCTCATCTTGGAAACGACATCACGAGGTCGTAATTAGCTCGCTTTGCACAAGAATATTCAAGTGAGTTCATAACCCCCACTTTTTACTGTTTACATTTTTGTAAATGTTTTCGGGGTGGAAAGACATGCACGTTTTGCAAAAACATACAAAGTTCTGAACAAATGCAAAACTCGTATTTCTAAATCATATTACGAAGTGATTTCGAGGAACTCAAATGATTTACGAAAGGTTTATACTAAACATACCGGTTTTCAAACAAGCGTATCTTTCGGAATATGCATACCCACGAATTCTAGTTTTCTAAACTACGGGTAAATACAAGAAGCACTCTTGGTGAGAACGAGTACCAAGTATGATGCGTTTTGAGGAAGGATCAGTCTTAGAGACTGAGGGAGGATCAGTCTTAGAGACTGGGGTAAAATACATGTACAATGATTACAGACACTTACAGACATTTTTATACATGGTATGGTTAGCTTAAGGAGGGTTTACTACTTAGATCATGTGAGTGGGTAGGCGCAACTTGGGATCATTAATCCTCATTGTAGGACCGAGGGACAGGAGCGGTAGATCTATCTGGGTGTAGCGAGCCCAGCCCCAGGCCAAACAGAACGGACCTCGGGGTGACTTTGTGCCCGACGCATAAATCTGCTAGGTTTGAGTCTTCCTACTTGCACTTCACACATACCATTGGCTTTGCAAACCATTGGTGATCTCTTTATTTCCTTATTTGCTACATACCAGGGACATATATACTTACGAAACTACTTGTTCATACAAATTAAATACCATGTTTTATACAAAATTCAAAGCACAAGATTATGCGGGTATGGAGTCAAAGTCAGGGTGGGCATTGACGGTTATACGAACATTACAAATACATGGTTTTTATGAACATACTGTGTTACAAACACAACGTTTCCATATAACTGGCAAGAAAATGACTTTTGATTTATTTTCTCAATACTATTTCAAAAACCGGTTACTCCAAAGATTTATTTCAAATCTTTCACAACTCAAAAGATTTATTTCAAATCTTTTACAAACAAACTATGAACTCGCTCAACTTTATGTTGACTTTTTCGCATGTTTCTTTCTCAGGTTACTTTACAGAAACAATGGAACGGTTGGAATAGGAGAACCTTGGAGACTCGAGGACTTAGTGGGCGTTCAATTTCTTGAAAGACTTAGCTTATTTGCCTCCGCTGTGCAATGAAGATACCAGTCCAGTCACGCCAGCTCTGATAATTTCGGGGTGTGACATGGAGTTTGTAGTATGTATTGAATGCTAAGCTTAACTCATTGTCCTCTGCTTGGTGAGCCTTCTATTTATAGACGGCTGGATACATGAATAAACATGTGTATATTCATGTAATAAGTCCTGCATAAAGTAGCTATTTGACATATTCATTGAATCCAACAGTCAAGTTGCCTTTGTAATCATGATATCCAATAATGTCAAGTTGCTTCGGTTGTTGTGGCAGGATAGAGCTGATTTTTAGACAATTGGGGTATTCATCAGAATTTCTAATAAATCACTTCATCAGAAATTCTGGTGAACAAATCATCAGAGAATCTGATGATCAGAATCGTCAGAAACTGATGATATTTCATCAGATCCATCAGAAATGACCTTCTCTGATAATCTTCATCAGTTCTTGATTAACTTATGGTTCTTTGAAGTAGATGTTGTTCATTTCAGTTGTCCTATCTGATCTTCTTCTTTTTGTTGTGATCTTCAGGACTGTTGTCTTCTTCATAGGTCAAGTTGAATCTGATTATCTTCAACACTTACAAATAAAGTTTCCTAACATACACAAAGCTGATGATACCCAGAACGCAGATCGATTTTGGAAAAACATGTAGCACCTTGCAGCTGATCAAAGAGATCATCAATTCGTGGTAGGGGATATTGATTTTTGATGGTGAGCTTATTGAGCTCACGATAATCGATACACATACGGAAAGATCCATCTTTCTTGCTCACAAATAGGACTGGAGCACCCCAAGGTGAATAACTCAGACGGATGAATCCTTTGTCAGATAACTCTTGAAGCTGTTTCGACAACTCTTGCATCTCAGACAGTGCAAGACGATAAGGTGCTTTAGCAATCGGGTTGGCATTAGGTACAAGATCAATATTAAATTCGACATGACGAACTGGAGGTAAACCAGGCAGTTCATCAGGAAACACCTCTGGATATTCTCGAACAATCGGAATATATTGAATACCTTTGCTCTTGCCTTTCTCCTCTACGACATGTGCCAGAAAGGCCACATACCCTTTTCATAGGTATTTTTGGGCTTTAGTGCACGACATGAGTTTCAAACTATTCGAAGGTTTCTCGCCACGAACTTCTAGAACTTCACCAGATGAAAGAGGAATACGAACAATCTTATCGAAACAAACCACCTCAGCATGATGTTTGGTTAACCAATCCATTCCTATGATAATATCAAAACTTCCAAGTTGCATCGCTATGAGGTCAATAGGAAAAAGATGGTTATCGAGGTTCAATTGACAATCGCGAATGACAGAATCGAGTACAAGAGGTTCACCGGTAGCAACTTCGACAGATAAGGGCTTTCTTAGTTTAGTTCTAGGCATCGCAAGTAAAGGCTTAAAAGTTAACGACACAAAACTTCTATCGGCACCAGAATCGAAAAGAATAGATGCAGGTTGATGGTTAACAAGGAACGTACCGTTAACGACTTCGTTATCAGCACGGGCCTCGTTAGCGTTGATGTTGTATGCTTATCCATGAGCGGGATTTGCATTGGTGCTTGCGTTCACAAGTTTCGGGCAGTTGTTCCTGAAGTGACCCATTTCTCCGCAGTTAAACCATGAACCAGATGGGAAAGGAGGTCTAGCAGCATTTACCTAAGCCTGTGCTGGATTCTGTGCAGCTTGAGTTGGGACAGCCCGACAAATATTGGTTGTGTGGCCAAGTCTACCACAAGATGTACATTGTCGGCATACTGACTAAGCTGAATGGTGACCATTGCACCGATTACAGTAGGGTGAAGTACCAGCATAAGGCTTCTTTGCAGGAGGCTGTGCTGGTGGGTTCTGAGTGTTCTGATTGGGTTGTGCGGTAATAGCAAAATTCTGGGAAGCCTTACGCTTCCTTGACCTCCTTGACGACTCACCTTTTTTTTTTGCCTCTACCCTTGTCTGGTGTCGGCTGGCTGCTTCTTATCACCCTTGCGGGTTAGTTTACCCTTCCTGACCTGAGACTCAGTCAGGGTTGTAGCCAATTCGATAGCCTGACGAACAGTGGTAGGGTTACTACCAGTAACTATGTCTTGTACAGAGTCAGGCAAACCATCAATATACCTCTGAATCATTTTCTCCAACAGGGTAACCATAGTAGGATAGAGTAAA
The DNA here is from genome assembly GCA_030545235.1 of Helianthus tuberosus. Taxonomy (NCBI): domain Eukaryota; kingdom Viridiplantae; phylum Streptophyta; class Magnoliopsida; order Asterales; family Asteraceae; genus Helianthus; species Helianthus tuberosus. The sequence goes on along the minus strand of JARYGA010060842.1, from coordinate 12,732,979 downwards.
CTCAACTCCTCATAACGATCTGTGTAAGCACGGTGTTCTCCCCCATCTTGTTTCAAATCATTGAACTCCCTTTCCAAAGCCCTTATTTCGTGTCGGGGGCAGAACTCTCTCATCATGAGAGCCCGAAGCTCTTCCCAGGTCTGTGCCATTGCCACATTGGCACCCCTATCCCTCATCACACCGTTCCACCATGTTAGAGCATGTTTCTCGAAAACACTAGTTGCGAACTCGACCTTTCGCTCATTCGGACATTGAACATGTCTAAACGTGCTTTCCAGACTCTCGAACCATTGTAGGAGCGCAGTTGCTCCTTGAGACCCAGAAAATTTCAGTGGTTTAGCCGAATTAAACGTTTTCAAACTGCACTAAGCATTGTTATTGTTGTTATTGTTATTCGCTTGATTGATCTGAGTTATGAGGTTCAGAATCACAGCAGCAATCTGCTGAGCGACTAGGACTGCGAGTGCAGCATCCTGTGTTTGATCACGTCTAGGAGGCATATTCTAAATGAACAAGGAAACATGAGACACGAGTGAGATTGACAATTGGATAAACAAAAGAGGTATTGTAAACATCGATGAAACATAAGGAAGGTGATCATTTGTTCGTTACCTCGAACAAACAAATGATACACAGTGACTTATCAAAGTAAATGGGTCATAATAATGTATCGCGAAGACATGCTTTAGCCTATAAGTGGACACTCACCCCAAGAGTTCCCAGGTAAGAGGGACTGGTCTGATTATGTGGATTTGTATGAACACTCTAGCCTTAGATAGAAAACTCGAGGTACAGGCACCCACCCTTCCAGATTGCACGTGCTCACATTATAAGACCCAGACTTTGACGAGATTTTGAAAACTTTTGAAGGCAAATCCTTAAAAAAATCATCTAAGAATAGATGATTGATTTTCAAAACGGATTTGTTATTTGTGTTCTTGTTGCGGTTGTCACCTAAAGATAGGTGACGGTATTGTTTTAAGATCTAAACGCAAGTAAACTTGCGTTAGGATCCTAGGAAGGTTATAGTCTAGGTCAAAGCATTACTGATAACCTAATTCCCTATAACCATGAGCTCTGATACCAACTCTTCTGTCACACCCCGACCGCGTTAAAACAACGAAACCGCAGCAGAAACATCGGGGAGTGTCGTAACAGAATCATTGTTTCACAACACATGGATTAAAGTTTTGTTTTATTGAATTATTAAACGTTTAACATCGTCTTAAAGTAAAACAAACAAGTTCAAACACATTGTCTTTCTTGTTTTATAGTCACTAATGCCTCGTCCATTCCTACGTGAGCATGCATCCTAGTCATCATCAACATCATCAAACACCACCTGAAACATATGTGAAAATAAAGTCAGCATAAAAATGCCGGCGAGCACATAGGTTTTATGAGTGTGTCAGATTCATGGCTTGTATAATGTTGCAATACCTCGTATGACTACAGGAGTCGATAATTTGAAAACCGTGTTTTAAAAAGTGTTTTGTATTGCAATATGATTAACCAACTTAAAACAAGTTGGTTATAGTTTATAAAACCTTGTTGCCATGAATTTTGACCCCAAACATTTGCTTTTGTAAACCTAGTTGTAAATCATTCTTGTAATAAAACTCGTATGGTTTATATCATTTAGTAAACATCGTTGCGTGTCATCGTTTGAAATCAATCCCCCAAGTGAACTAAATAACGTCACGGAATATAATATGATAAAAGCACTTATATATAAGAAGTACCAGTGGTGTATCTACCATACTTTTATCACAATACACCCGTCCCGTTATCTAATCACATACCAAAAACAAATCGTTCAATTGTACTTGTTCTCAAATCGTTTGTGTTATCAAAACCAATCGTTCAAATCGTTCAACTCGTTCGTGTTATAAACCATCGTTCAATCGTTTAAATCGTTCAAATCATTCAAATCGTTCATGTTTTAATTGTGAAAACTAACTTTTGGTCGTCTCGTTGAATACATTCAAACCTGTGTTCTGACTTGTTCCAATCGTTTAATCATATTAACAAACCACCAAAGGGTATGTTAACATTCATCAGGTTTGGTCGTTACCCACATTACCCCCATACATAAGCATGGCGATATTCGGATAACGGGATTTGTCAGATCCTATGGTACCATAACATACTACTGGTCGGCTTGATCATTGTTAATGAATGTCATTCGTGTTATCTATTAACGTACCAAGAAGTTAGTTCACATTATTGAAATTGTTGTGTTTAATATAAACCATAGTATTAGTTTTGAAAACTCAAAATCGTTGGATAGGATTGCGTATCCAGTAGTTGAACACTTTGTGAGAACAAATTGGAAGAAACATGGTCTTCAGAAAACTATGATGAATTCAAATGGGTTCTTTTTCTTAAAGTTTGAAGACAGAAAGGGTATGGATGTTGTTCTTGAAGGGGGTCCCTGGATGATCCGTAACAAACCTATGTTTCTCAACATTTGGTCCCCTACAAACACACTTAAAAAAGAAGAATTTAAAAAGGTTGCAGTTTGGGTTAAATTGCATGACGCCCCTCTAGTGGCATATTCTGATGATGGTTTAAGCATGCTGGCTTCAAAAATTGGGTCTCCTGTGCGGCTTGATTCATATACTATTGATATGTGTAATGAGGCTTGGGGAAGGAGCAGCTATGCTAGGGCTCTCATTGAAATATCGGCTGATCAGGACTTGAAAGAGACTCTTACCATGGCTATTCCTGAATTGGATGGGAACAAAACCACCTTTATCGGTCAAGGGTATAGCTAGTCGTGTGATTAACATTGATGGCAATCCATTGCTACCTCGTCGTGGAATTGTTATTGATTCCAAAAAAATAAATATAATTAATGAACTTGCAAAGATTATGACTCCGGTTAATCTAGACTTGGATCGTTCGGACTGTGAAGAGTCGAATAATAGGAAGGACGGGCAAGAAGGGGACATAGGGGCTAAGGTGGATAATGGCAGTTCTTCGAAACCTAGATCATATGCTGATTCGTTACTTGCAAACAAGTCTTTAAAGCTGAATTTCCATACTCTTGCTAGTGAAAGAGTGCATGAGGGTTGTGATGTTGTTCTTCCAAGGGAATCTGTGCGGTTAGTTCAAGACAAAATGGCAAACACCCTGTATGGTTATTTTCTGGGGGATCGGGTAGCATATCCAGTTGTGGATTACTTTGTGCGTAATAACTGGAAGAAATATGGTGTCCAGAAATCTATGATGAACGCTAACGGGTTTTTTTTCTTCAAATTCTCGGATGAGGCAGGTATGCTGAATGCTTTGAAAGATGGCCCATGGATTATTCGTTCGCAACTTTTTTTTTTAATATTTGGAGCCCGACTTCAAAACTGGAAAAAAAGGAAGTAAAAAAGGTGCAGATTTGGGTGAAAATTCATGATGTCCCGATTGCGGCATATACGGAGGATGGTCTTAGTATGATTGCAACTACGATCGGTGAGCCGAAAGTTATGGATTCGTACACTTCGTCGATGTGTATGGATATGTGGGGCCGTAGTAGTTATGCGAGAGCCTTAATAGAGGTTTCGGCTGATAAGAGTTTAAGAGAGGAGATTACTTTAGCGATTCCTGAACCTGAGGGGTCGGGATTTATTAAGGAGTCTATGTCGGTTGAGTACGAATGGTACCCTTTGAGATGCGCCCATTGTTGTGTTTTTGGGCACTCTGATGAAAGTTGTCCTAACCAGCCTAAACAGCAGGGTAATATCCGTAATGTTACAAGGGCTGGTAAGAAGCCAGTGATTGATGAGGAGGGTTATACGGGTGTTCATGGAAAGAAGGTTGCTAGGAAAACTGGTTTCCCGGTCAACAAGCCTAAACCAAAATTCGAATATAGGCCTGCGGCTTCTAAGAAGAATAATGAGCCGGGTATTGGGTCGTCTGAGCCTAACTTTCAATCGGCGAATCCGTTCGATGTTCTTAATGATCCAAGTGTTAATGAGGAAGAGGCCGGTAACAAGTCAGGTGAGGTTCCTGTTGATGTGGAGGAGGATGAGGTGGACGATGGTTATAATGAGGGGGACGGGTATGAGCTCGATGATTTTTTGAGGCAAGGAACTATTAAAAATGATAATAAAAAAGGGGCAAGCACTCCTTCTTCTCTAGTTAATAATGGTTAGCATTGCCTCGTGGAACGTTAGGGGTTTGAACCGCCCCATTAAGCAAGCTGAGGTTCGTCAAGAAGTTAAGGATTTTAATTTAAGTTTATGCGCTATTCTTCAGTCCCACATTGATCCGAGTAATCTTTCTAAAATATGCAAGTCGGTATTTCGGTCTTGGCATTGGACTTCTAATGGGGCTCTATGTAATAAAGGTACGAGAATTATCGTTGGTTGGAATCCGTTTATTTTTGATGTTATGGTGCTTTTTCAGTCGGATCAGGTTATGCACTTGCAACTGTTTTTTAAACAAGAGAAAAAAATGGTGTTTTGTTCGATTATCTATGCTGGAAACTATTATGTTTCTCATAGGGAGTTATGGGACCATCTCGCTTTGCATAAAGCTCTTGTTCTTAATGAATCATGGGTAATGCTAGGTGATTTTAATTCAACTTTGAATCTTGAAGATAAATCTATGGGGTGTTCATCGATTTCGGCTAGCATGAGAGAGTTTCAAGCTTGTGTCAATGATATTGAGAAGCTGGATTTGAACCGTTCGGGTATACACTTCATGTGGAGTCAGAAGCCAAAGAAGGGGATTGGTTTGATGAAAAAAATTGATAGAGTCATGGGGAATTCTCAGTTCATAACCCACTTTCTGAATGCGGTGGCCGTCTTTTGTCTAGCTCGGTTATCGGATCACAGTCCGAGTGTTCTCAAAATTCCGGTAGTTGGGAAAGTTAAACACAAGTCATTCAAGTTTGCTAACTTTCTTGTTCATAAGCCTGATTTTTTAGTCATTGCGAAGCGAATTTGGGATACGAATATTAGAGGTGTGTATCAGTTCTCTGTTGTAAAAAAACTTCGGATGCTAAAGTCTCCTCTTCGTGTGTTACTTTTTCAGCAAGGTAATTTGCACAAAAAAGTTCAAGACTTACGTGATGGGATTCAGCGTGATCTTGATAAAGATCCGTCGAGTGTGATTATTCGGGAGGAGGAAACCAATACACGTCGTGACTATCAGGAAGCATTATTAGATGAAGAGAGATTCTTGAAGCAAAAGTCCAAGGTGGATTGGTTGGCGGTTGGGGATATGAATTCGGCTTTCTTCCACTCGTCTCTTAAAAACAAAGTTCACTATAGTCGTATCGATGTTATTCAGGATGCTAGTGGGAAGGTGTATGAGGATGATCTGGTTCAGCTAGCGTTTGTTAACCATTACAAGAATTTTTTGGGTTGCCCGGGCGACACTTAGCTCACTCCAGCTCTAGATTTATTTACGAAAAAGTTGGATTTAGACGTAGCGGCTCACATGGTTCGTCCGGTGTCAGCTGATGAGGTTAAAAAGGCGATGTTTTCGATTGGGTCAGACAAAGCTCCGGGTCCTGATGGTTTTACCGCTGGTTTCTTTAAAGGTGCCTGGCCTATCGTGGGGAGTGAAGTGTCGGATGGTGTTATTGATTTCTTTGCTATAGGGAAGCTTCTTCGGGAATTGAACCATACGATTATCGTTCTTCTTCCTAAGTCCTCTTCCCCGTCTGTGGTTACGGACTATCGTCCGATTGCTTGTTGCAATGTATTGTATAAATGCATTAGCAAGATTATAGCTGATAGAATTAAAGTGGGTTTGAATGATATCGTTAGTGTAAACCAATCAGCGTTTGTGCCAGGTAGAAAGATTTCTGATAATATTTTGTTAACGCAAGAATTGATGCACAACTATCATCGTAATATTGCCCCCCCTAAATGTGCGTTCAAAGTTGATATTCAGAAGGCGTATGACACTGTCGATTGGAAGTTTCTGAAGGGTATTTTGATTGGCTTCGGTTTTCATCCTAAGATGGTTCATTGGATTATGCTGTGTGTCTCCACTACAACGTATTCGGTGTGTGTTAATGGCGAGGTTCATGGGTTCTTTAAGGGTAACAGGGGTTTAAGACAAGGTGATCCGGTCTCTCCTTATTTATTTACTCTCATCATGGAAGTTCTTACGGCCATCTTACAACATACGGTTAGGATTGATAATTCTTTTAAATTTCATAATAAGTGTGAACGTCAACAGATTATCAACCTATGTTTCGCGGACGATTTGTTTATTTTCTCGAAGGGTGAGATTGCCTCAGCTAGGTGTATTATGAAGTCTCTCGATTCCTTTACTAAAATGTCGGGTTTGTTGCCTAGTGTTCAGAAAAGTATAGTTTTTTTTCTCGAATGTGCCATCTTATGTGAAAACTGCTATTCTGAATATTATGCCTTTTAAGGAGGGTTCGTTGCCTGTGAGATATTTGGGTGTGCCCCTTATTTCTTTGCGGCTGCTTTATAAAGATTGTTATGTGATGGTGGAAAAAGCTAGAGAAACGCATATTGCATTGGAGGAATAAGTTGCTTTCTTTTGTAGGCAGGCTGCAACTTATTATTTCTGTCTTATCCTCCATGCATATTTGTCACACCCCGACCACGTAGAACATACAAAACGTGGCGGAAACATCGGGGAGTGTTGTAACAGAATTAATGTTTCACAACCATGGAAATTTAAGTTTCGTTTTATTCATCAAACAAGCGAGTTACATTGTCTTTAAACAAGAAATAAAGAGTACATAACAAAATTTAACTAGTTCTTGTCTCGTTTTAAGTCACTAAGGCACAGGTCCGCCTAAGTATGTCTTGATAAGTCCTATGCATCATCTCCTGAAAAACACATGTGAAAATAGGTACGTCAGCATAAAAATGCCTGTGAGATACATAGGTTTTGTGAAAATAGGATTCATGACTTGTGTTTGAGAAAATGTTTAGTCATGAACCTTGTTATTTGCATTGTTTTGTAAATCATTTGAAAATCGATAAGATCAGATGATATGTATAAATAAGAGAATAATGTATGGTTAAATGAATAACCATGTAAAATGAGTTTGTATAAGATATGTTGTTTGTAAAACAATGTCTTGTGAAAAGTATGTTATTTGTATAAAATGTTGTATGTCTCAAATTGAAATGATTGAAATAACGTTACGACATGTAATACCATACAAACACTTATATATAGGAAGTACCAGCGGCGTATCCACCATGCTTGTAATATATTACACACGCCTCGTTACTTAAATCACTTACTCAAACCAAACCAACAATGTAAGATGTCTATGCTTAAACCAATTGTCAAATGTATTGAATAATAGACCAAAATGTTTATATCAAGATGTAAATCATGCAACGTATAACCAATGTTGAAAATGTTTATGTGTCAAATGTAAATCATGTAATGTGTAACCAAAATGATATGCATGGCTAGTGAAATGCATCAACTAAACCATAAGTGAAATGCACAAAACAAAGTATTGAAGTAAAACTTGGTTTAAATCAAAATTATGTTTTGTGTAGTAAATGCATGCTATACTGATATAGACATTTATGCGGTATTGTGAAAATTCATACATCCAAGCCTTGCGACAGTCTGTTAGAAACATTTAATCTGGTCAGAAGGAGCCATGCGGCCCGCTTCAGGATTCACAAAGGCTCAGGCGGGCCGCCTGGCCTTGTCTGATCAGCAACATGTTTCAGAATTTACAGTTTCAGTCCCTGCACGTGTTTAAGGCCATTCCCGACACTTCCAAGGCCCGTAAAGCCAACTTTAAGGCCCTAAAATGATGCCTAAATATTGTGGACATGAAACATGCTCAAAAATATGCCGGGTGTTGGTTCGTTTGGTCGTACGAACGCGATGTTCGCTTAATTACGACGGAATGCGCATAAGCGCGAAAAACGATCCAAATGACGAGACGAATGGATTTTTCTTATGCCAAACACTAAAATAAAATATTTTAGTGCTTACATAAATTTTTGGATGTCCGGATGTATTCAGAACGTAAGTTATGCGCGAAAATGCAAACTTGTGCACTTTTTGACACTTTTAGTCCCTGAATGTCCCAAAAGTATATTTTAGCACACCGAACTCCTCAAAGCCTATTTCTAAGCTATGTAAAGGATATTTAAGGTGTGTTTAACTTATGGTCATGTTCCGGAAAGTTCGTTACAGTTCAAATTGGCATACTTTCGCAGTTAGTCAACTTTAGTCCCTGTAAGCGATTTAACTTGATTTCACCATACCAAACCTTCCAAAACTTATTTCTAAGTTATGTAAAGGTTATTTAAGGTATGTTAAGCCTATTTCACTATTCCGGAGTGTTCGTTGGATTAAACTGGTTATATTTACGCATCAGTGCGCGTATAACCTTCCAGAAGGCGATTTAGAGCTTGTAATCGAACAAGAATTGATATGTGCAAAAGATACACATATTTATACAAGTCCAAAGTATGAAATACAATATTTCATTGGTTTGGCATTTATTGGATGGTTGAAGTGACACAGGTGTCACAGTCTCCCCTACTTTAGGAAATTTCGTCTCGAAATAAGTTCGTAGGAGTCTATCTGTGGCTTTGTGTTAAGTAACCATCAAAGACAAGCAAGGCATAATCCTGTTATTTCTCTTTAACGGACATTTTTCAGATTTGAAAAATGAACGGAGTTATTTTCAACAGGCATTATTCAGAAACGAAAAATGGACGAAATAAGTCATTTTCCACAACCTCTTCAGAAACGAAAATGAACGAAATGAGTCATTTTCCACAACCTCTTCAGAAACGAAAATGAACGAAATGAGTCATTTTCCACAATTTCTTCAGAAACGAAAATGAACGAAATGAGTCATTTTCCACAACCTCTTCAGAAACAAAAATTAACGAAATGAGTCATTTTCCACAACCTCTTCAGAAACGAAAATGAACGAAATGAGTCATTTTCCACAATTTCTTCAGAAACGAAAATGAACGAAATGAGTTATTTTCCACAATTTCTTCATAAACGAAAATGAACGAAATGAGTCATTTTCCACAACCTCTTCAGAAACGAAAATGAACGAAATGAGTCATTTTCCACAACCTCTTCAGAAACGAAAATGAACGAAATGAGTCATTTTCCACAATTTCTTCAGAAACGAAAATGAACGAAATGAGTTATTTTCCACAATTTCTTCAGAAACGAAAATGAACGAAATTAGTCATTTTCCACAACCTCTTCAGAAACGAAAATGAACGAAATGAGTCATTTTCCACAATTTCTTCAGAAACGAAAATGAACGAAATGAGTCATTTTCCACAATATCTTCACACACGACCAAACTTGCTGTGGTTTCCGTGCACTGAATTTCATAATTATGTATGCATCCATAATTACGCAATTCCTTGCACAGTCCGCACAATTTGTTTGTAATATGAAGGGGAGGAAAAATCAAACCTGTGATGAGTGTGACTAGACTACCATAAGGTCCTTTTTATTAGATTGACAACTGATCCTTTTAATTAGGCCACCTAGGAGTTCTTTCAGCTATCTCATCACATGATATTCCTAACCAGATTTTTGGATCAATCTGTTTAACTAGACCACTCAAGGGGTCTAATTATGGAATAGTACAATATAATCCAAGGGTCTTTACTATTACGTAAAAGGCCAATGAGGATTTAATATAGTACACAAAGATATGGAAGATTCTACGAGGATTTAGATAACAAAACTTGGATTACACAAGAACATAAAAGGGAACACATAAGCACATAATTACATAGTTGTTTAATTTGTTATTAACTTGTTATCGATTGAAAATGGATATGGAAACCAGTCAATTGACTTCAATGTCCTCTGGGATTTATCTGAAAAGATATGAAGATCTCCCAAAATTCGATTTTTGTTTTCTAAGAAACGTAATATTCGAATTAAGGAACACAAAAATTTTAGGATTTACGGAAATACCCTTAGGTACCCTATTAAGGATTTATAGTAGTACTTTGGGTATTCGTCCAGTGTTGTAACTTGCGTTTTGTACTTCGTTTTCCTTGAAAGAAACAGGTACTTAGGAATTTCGTGGAAAACGCAAGAGATTATAAAATAGAAAAATTTTGGGGAGTAGTTTGCTTTTCAAGGAATACGATTCCTTGATTGTCGGTATTGTAAGGGATATGTTGTTTATGCATACAACCACATAAATACATTGCAATGTAAATAAAAAAAAAATTATTTATTAACAATGATAACAACTGTTTCATGGACCTTGACAACAAAAGAAAATAATACATAAGACATGATTATTTCTAAAAGGTGTTGTCTTCTAGTCGGTCAGATGCTCATCTCCGTGCTGGATTAGCATTAGCAAGCTTTGGGCAATTTCTTCAGAAATGACTCATCTCGCCACACTTGTAGCAAGAACCTGGTGGAAAGCGAGCTTGAGCAGGATTGTTGTTAGCTTGATTTGGTGCAACTGCTGCTACGCAAACTTTTGCTGTATGACCTTTACGTCCACAAATTTGGCATTCGCGGCACTTCACCATAGCATGATGATAAAGGTTACATTTGTTGCACAAGGGTGAAGTTCCATTGTATGGCTTCCTAGTACGGGGTTGAGCTGGTTGGTTGGGGACGGCTTGATCATTGTGAGTAACCATGGCGAAGTTCTGAGAAGCCTTTCGCTTCTTTGACTTCTTAGGGAATCCATTCGGTTTATCCATGGTCTTTGATTCCTCGATTGGTTTCGATTCCTCGACCGGTTTCTTGTCACCCTTTCGGAAAAGCTTACGTTTCCTGATCTGAGATTCAGTCAAGGTTACAGATAGCTCAATGGCCTGCCTAACCGTAGTGGGGTTACTACCAGTAACAATGTCTTGAACTGAGTCAGGGAGACCATCAATGTATTTTTCGATCGCCTTATCCAAAGGCGTAACCATGGTAGGACACAACAGGCTCAGCTCCTCATATCGATCAGTGTATGCTCGATGTTCGCCGCTGTCTTGCTTAAGGTCATCGAATTCTCTTTCCAAGGCCCTGATCTCGTGACGAGGACAGAATTCCTTCATCATTAGTGCTCGAAGTTCTTCCCACGTTTGAGCCAGTGCTACTTCGGCACCCCTATCTCTCCCCACACCGTTCCACCACGTCAAAGCTCGTTTCTCAAAGACACTAGATGCGAAATCTACCTTTCGCTCGTTTGGACATTGTACATGCCTGAAGGTGCTCTCTAGACTCTCGAACCATTGCAGAAGTGCAGTCGCTCCTTGAGACCCAGAAAACTTTGATGGCTTAACCGAGTTGAACGTCTTGAAGTTGCAGGGGGCATTGTTGTTATTGAGAGCTTGGTGACATTGAGCAACGATGTTCGGGATTGCAGCAGTCATTTGCTGTGTAATGACAGCTGCCAGATCTTCAATAGATACCGAATTTTCGCGTCGTGGAGGCATTCTAAAAGAGGAAACATGAAAGGAAACGAGTGAGAGAATTTGACGAAAAGAATGAGATGAAAGAAATCTGATGAAAGCAAGGATAATGGTCATTTGTTTGTTCCTACAAAGCAACAAACGACCTCGGTGATTAATCAAAGTAAATAGGTCAAAAATAATGTATCGCGAAGACATGCTCGCCTATAAGTGAACACTCATCCCAAGAATTCCCAGGTAGGCACAACCGGTCTCGCGTCTGATGAGATATATACGAAGTGCTTGCCTAGACAGAAAACCCAGAATACAGGCATTCACCCTTCCAGTTTGCACGTGTTCACATTATTTAGGACTCAAAACTTTGGCAAGAGTTTGAAAATTCAAAAGGGGTTCAAAACCTTATAACTGAGGGTTCAAAACCCAGTAATCAATCATCCTAGAACAGATGATTAGTTTTCAAAGCGGTTTTGAAATTTATGTTCTTGTTGTGGTCGTCGCCTAAGGATAGGTGACGGTATTGTTTTATGACTAAACGCAAGTAAACTCGCGTTAGGGTCCTAGAAAGGTTATAGACTAGGTCAAAGCATTACTAATAAACTAATTCCCTATAACCATTGGCTCTGATACCATCTTTTCTGTCACACCCCGACCACGTAGAGCATACAAAACATGGCGGAAACATCGGGGAGTGTTGTAACAGAATTAATGTTTCACAACCATGGAAATTTAAGTTTCGTTTTATTCATCAAACAAGCGAGTTACATTGTCTTTAAACAAGAAATAAAGAGTACATAACAAAATTTAACTAGTTCTTGTCTCGTTTTAAGTCACTAAGGCACAGGTCCGCCTAAGTATGTCTTGATAAGTCCTATGCATCATCTCCTGAAAAACACATGTGAAAATAGGTACGTCAGCATAAAAATGCCTGTGAGAGACATAGGTTTTGTGAAAATAGGATTCATGACTTATGTTTGAGAAAATGTTTAGTCATGAACCTTGTTATTTGCTTTGTTTTGTAAATCATTTGAAAATCGATAAGATCAGATGATATGTATAAATAAGAGAATAATGTATGGTTAAATGAATAACCATGTAAAATGAGTCTGTATAAGATATGTTGTTTATAAAACAATGTCTTGTGAAAAGTATGTTATTTGTATAAAATGTTATATGTCTTAAATTGAAATGATTGAAATAACGTTACGACATGTAATACCATACAAACACTTATATATAGGAAGTACCAGCGGCGTATCCACCATGCTTGTAATATATTACACACGCCTCGTTACTTAATCACTTACTCAAACCAAACCAACAATGTAAGATGTCTATGTTTAAACCAATTGCCAAATGTATTGAATAATATGTCAAAATGCTTATGTCAAGATGTAAATCATGTAATGTGTATATAAATGTCAAAATGTAAGCATGTGATGAATAACAAATGTACTAAATATCAAAAAGTGTAAGGAGAGGGCGACATGGGCGATTCTTGGAGAACAACTTGAAACCCTAGTTCGATCTTCCTTCCACCTCTAGATTGGAAGGGTAAGTGATTTCCACTCGTGGGAGATTATTCTGCCATTAAATCTAAACGGGTTCCTTTGTGAGTGGGGTTTCGTCGGTCTTTTTAGGGTTTCGATTGTTTTTGTTTCTTGTTTGCTTATTGATCAGATTGAGTTTTGATTCGATTGAACGGCTGATTCTTAATTACATCTTCAGAGTTTTTGTGATCCAATCTCAGCCTGATTCACATTAGGGTTTCAGCAGGGGTGCGGCTTATCACTTCCGTTGGCTGGTTAGGGTCTCGGCAGGTTCAGGTCCTTTCATTCGCTGATTGATTAAAGTTCAGTTACAACTTAATCAGATTCAATCGTGGCATATCAGTCCCTAGTTCTTTCGGCTCTAGGGTTTCGGCTGGTGGTGTCTTGAGTTCTATTGTGACTGTTGTTATGGATGATTCAGCAGACAACTCCAAGGTGTTTGCTTCTAGAATGAAGAATATTGATGGAAAACCATTTGAGCCAAGACAAACCTCACTTATGGCGGCTAGGGTTTCTGAAATGCCGAGTAAGAAGGTATGTTTTATGATGCCGCTTAACGATTCTGAACATTTTATTGGCTGTTCTGATTCTCCCAATCAGAATTATGCGAAGGTCTTTGACAAGAGAAAGGTAGCATTTGTGCTACCGGTGAATGATGTTAGTCCTACTCGAGTTCAAAATCAGAATAAGAATGATAATGCTCATGTCCAATCTTATGCGGATGTGGTCCTAAATGAACAGGTCGAGCAGGGTGATTCTAAGCGGGGTGGTGTTTCAATTCAGATTCAGAATGAAGATGAAAACACTAGAAAGGCCAATGATGTGGCTGATCAAGTTCCTAAAGTCAATTTTCGATCTCTAAATTCAGATGTCTCATTGGATAGAGTGGATGTAGTGCTCCCGATTGATTCGGTTCGCCAAGTTAATAACAGGTTAGCTAATACTCTTTATGGTTATTTCCTGGGGGATAGGATTGCATATCCAGTAGTTGAATATTTTGTCAGAACAAATTGGAAGAAACATGGTCTTCAGAAAACTATGATGAATTCAAATGGTTTCTTTTTCTTCAAGTTTGAAGATAGAAAGGGTATGGATACTGTTCTTGAAGGGGGACCTTGGATGATCCGTAACAAACCTATGTTTCTCAACATTTGGTCTCCTACAAACATCCTTAAAAAAGAAGAGTTTAAAAAGGTTGCAGTTTGGGTTAAATTGCATGATGTTCCGCTAGTGGCTTATTCTGATGATGGTTTAAGTATGTTGGCATCTAAAATTGGATCCCCTGTGCGCTTGGATTCGTATACTAGTGATATGTGTAATGAGGCTTGGGGAAGGAGCAGCTATGCTAGGGCTCTCATTGAAATATCAGCTGATCATGAGTTGAAAGAGGCTCTAACCATGGCTATTCCTGAATTGGTTGGGAACAAATATGTTACTGAGACTATTCGGGTGGAGTATGAATGGGAACCTCCGAGATGTGCCCACTGCTGTGTATTTGGGCATGTTTCTTGGGAGTGTCCAAAATGCATTTGATTGACAGTGAAACCTCCTACAAACAATCCGAAAGTAGATGAGGATGGTTATACTGAAGTCAAGACAAAGAAGAATGGAAAGAAGAGTGGTTTTCAGGTTAATAATCAAAAGCCCAAGTTTGAATATAGACCTGTGGATAAAAAGAAAAAGGCAGTGAGTTCTTCCTACGTGAGTGTGCGGAGCAATAGTTCGTCCAAGGTTAAAACTCATAATTCGTTTAGTGCTCTTGGGTTTGTTGGGGGGAACGGGGGTTCCTTCCAGGGGAGATATAAAGGGGGTCGTGAGCCAAATGACGAGTCGGATGATGACGAGGTAGAGGTTGTATATGATGAAACGAATGAGTTTATGACATCGGGTACACATCCTACGTCTTCCAATACAGGGGCAAGCACCTCTCACATAAAGTTGTCTAATGGATAGATGGCTTCTGTTGCATGCTTTGGGGCTGCCGGTTGGTAGCAATTTCATTTTTGATGATGGCGGTTGACGTCGTTTGTTTTGATTTTTTCGTTTGTCTACTAGTTAGTCATTATCATGATTGTAGTAGGCTAGTTTGAGGTGGTAACTTGGTTTGTTTGTTTTTTTGTGTTTACATATATGGGGCATGTCCTGTATATGAACTAGTGGGGAACTCATCCTCACTACTTGTACTTCATTGGCGGTTGTCTATAATAGAATCACCGGGGTAACCCTTTACCCAAAAAAAAGAATAACAAATGTACTAAGTATGATGAACAACGCAACGATTGGACATACATAGCTTGTGAACTGTACTAAGTATGCAACAATAGACATACATAGCATGTGAACTGTACTAAGTATGCAACAATAGACATACATAGCATGAAATGTAATGTAAAACAATGTACTAGGTATGCACACAATGGTCATACATAGCATAAACACAATGAAATCATGTACTATAAATGTACGAATGAACATAGAAAGTATATAATGTGAAAACATGAAAGTAACAAGTAGGCACATGTGTTCCACCCCAAAATGTTTGGAAAACTGTAAAAGAGGGGTCTATGTACTCACTTGAGATTTCTCAGAAGTCTTAAGATAACCACCAAGCAACGCTAGAGATCACGGAATCAAACGGCACCTACTATAGGTAACTACATTAATAAACCGGACCTAAATCGGAAGATCGGATAGAATGAGGGTTCGTAAACCAAACGAGTATGGAGACTCGGGTAATATGGTTTAACAAAGCCTACATACTAAATGAAACCTAACATAAGTGCTTACGATCCATTACGACCCGTTTAGGTAGCTTATGCTCCTTTAACGCGTCGTTCGCGTGAAACGCGTTCGGACCGCCTAACTAGCCCTATGACAAGTGTTATATGCCTAAACATGTTACATAATCTGTTATGTGACAAAAGTTTAGGTTACATATGCTTAATTACCAATTATACATGAAAAGGGTATTCTGGTAATTTACCTAAGGCATATAAACTACCTATCATACAACTACTTAACGAAGCGACCATAAGGTATAACCTCGGAAGGTTATTCCCTACCTACTATGGTCACCTAAAGTATTTGGTCGGATCCTAATGATCGACCAAATGGGTCGGGTTCGAAGGTATAAGCGATTTATTAGATTGCTTACCCTACGACCCTAGACAACGTGGTAATCAGTAGGCATAGTCCCAAGGGACTATAACCAACGTGATTACACTCACGTTGCGAAGTTCAAACGAACTTCGCATTGACCATAAACTGGTCAACGCAGAAAGTCAAACAAAGTTTGACTTTCAGACTTGAAAAGACTCGAAAAGCAATAAAAGAACGAAAGAATACTTACGAAGGGTCCCCGAATGCTAATCCCGATCCAAGTAGCTCAGGTATGAAACAAAGGTTTCAACTTAGAGCTCCTCAAATCAGAATTCTTGTGGGTTTTGCAATGGGGGGCATGGGGTATTTATAGTGTTCGGGTAACTGTTAAGATCGTTTCATGGAAACCGTGCTCGAATCCCACCCGTACATGTGTTGGAATGCTATGGTAGGTTAATTTGCCACTCACCATAAGGAATTGACATGTGGAATTGGGATTGGAAGTGCTAAACAGCTGATAACAGGCTGTTAGAAACATTTAATCTGGTCAGAAGGAGCCATGCGGCCCGCTTCAGGATTCACAAAGGCTCAGGCGGGCCGCCTGGCCTTGTCTGATCAGCAACATGTTTCAGAATTTACAGTTTCAGTCCCTGCACGTGTTTAAGGCCATTCCCGACACTTCCAAGGCCCGTAAAGCCAACTTTAAGGCCCTAAAATGATGCCTAAATATTGTGGACATGAAACATGCTCAAAAATATGCCGGGTGTTGGTTCGTTTGGTCGTACGAACGCGATGTTCGCTTAATTACGACGGAAAGCGCATAAGCGCGAAAAACGATCCAAATGACGCGACAAACGGATTTTTATTATGCCAAACACTAAAATAAAATATTTTAGTGCTTACATAAATTTTTGGATGTCCGGATGTATTCAGAACGTAAGTTATGCGCGAAAATGCAAACTTGTGCACTTTTTGACACTTTTAGTCCCTGAATGTCCCAAAAGTATATTTTAGCACACCGAACTCCTCAAAGCCTATTTCTAAGCTATGTAAAGGATATTTAAGGTGTGTTTAACTTATGGTCATGTTCCGGAAAGTTCGTTACAGTTCAAATTGGCATACTTTCGCAGTTTGTCAACTTTAGTCCCTGTAAGCGATTTAACTTGATTTCACCATACCAAACCTTCCAAAACTTATTTCTAAGTTATGTAAAGGTTATTTAAGGTATGTTAAGCCTATTTCACTATTCCGGAGTGTTCGTTGGATTAAACTGGTTATATTTACGCATCAGTGCGCGTATAACCTTCCAGAAGGCGATTTAGAGCTTGTAATCGAACAAGAATTGATATGTGCAAAAGATACACATATTTATACAAGTCCAAAGTATGAAATACAATATTTCATTGGTTTGGCATTTGTTGGATGGTTGAAGTGACACAGGTGTCACAATATTTATTGGTCTTCTGTGTTTATTTTGCCGAACCGAGTGATTCTTAATTTGGAGGCGTTGATGCGGAATTTTTTATGGTCTCATGACAGTGTGTTTCAGAAAGGTCGGGCCAAAGTTTCGTGGAAAGCGGTGTGTGTTCCTAAGCTTGAGGGTGGTTTAGGTATTCGTCGGATTGGCGATGTTAATATGGCTCTTTTGACTGCCCATATCTGGAGTATCCTTTCGAGGCGTCAATCCTTGTGGGTTGAGTGGATTCACTCTTACAGGTTGAAAGGCAAAAGTTTTTGGGCTTGCAAAGTTCCTTCTGCTTGTTGCTGGTCTTGGAGAAAGCTTCTTCAGCTTCGGCCGATTATGAGGAAGTTTATTTGGTCCGATATTGGAAATGGTTCGACTACTTCAGCATGGTTCGATACATGGAGTGATTTAGGGCCGCTGGATCAGATTCTTTCTCCTAGAGTTATTGCTAATGCGGGGTTTAACATGGATTCTAAGGTGTCTGATATTTATTCTGACAATTCTTGGAGGTGGCCGGTTGCTTGGCGGGATACTTACCCGGTTCTTATTCAGCTTGATCGTGTGTCTTTGAGTTCGAATAAGTCTGATAAACTCTTGTGGCGTCAAGGGGATCACAAACATGTATTTTCTTCGACTAGAGCTTGGGATTCGGTTCGGCATCATGAAGCGGAAGTTGATTGGTGTCGTATTGTGTGGTTTGGTCAGTGTATTCCGCGACATGCTTTTTTATTGTGGCTTATCATGAGAAGGAAGCTGCTTACTCAAGATAAGATCTTGAGCTGGGATTTCTCGCGTAGGAAAAATATGAATATGATGTGTTGTTTGTTATGCTATGCTAACCACGACTCACATAGTCACCTGTTTTTTCAATGTAAGTTCTCGACGCAAGTGTGGCTTATGGTTAGGCAAAAAGCGGGCATGGATTCGGTGCATCCTAAGTGGGACGATATTGTTAAGTGGTTACTTGATCGGTCCAATTCGAAATCTACGACTGTTTACATTGCTAAACTGTTAGTGGCGGCTGGTGCTTACTTGATTTGGCAGAAGCGTAATGCTAGATTATTTAAGAACAAATTGAGGCCTCCGGAAACTATAAGTGAAATTATTTTCCAACAAGTGCGGTACAAACTGATGGGAGCGAAGCTGAAAAATTGTGAAAATGTTCGAAGACTTCTAGGGGCCTGGGATATTGATGGTACAGAATTGCATGATGATGGCGGCTGATTATCCTTGATAACTTTCATGTTTTGAGTCTATATTTGTAGTCTAGTGGTCGTCCGTTTGGTGGTTGTTTTTTTGTTATGTTTTTTCTGGTTGTTACTTTCATGGGGCATGTCCTATGATTGAACTAGTGTAGGCTTTCTACACTAGTGTTTTTTGGTTGTGAATATATAGAATCACCGGTGTAACCCTTTACCCAAAAAAAAAACAAATATGTTACTGAGACTATTCGGGTGGAGTATGAATGGGAACCCCCGAGATGTGCCCACTGCTGTGTGTTTGGGCATGATTCTGAGGGATGCCCTAAACGTATTGGCTCAACATCCAAACCTCCTACTAACAGGCCGAAAGTAGATGAGGATGGTTTCTCTGAAGTTAAGGCTAAGAAGAGTGCAAAGAAGAATGGATTTCAAGTTAATAACCAGAAGCCCAAATTCGAGTATAGACCGGTGGATAGAAAGAAAAAGGTTGGGAGTTCCTCCTATGCAGCTCAGCAGGTTACTACTTCTCCTAAAGTTCAAACTCATAATCCGTTTTCTGCTCTTGACTCTGTTGGGGGAATGGTGGTTCGCTACAAGGGAGAATTAAAGGGGGTCGACATATTAATGAGGATTCTGATGAGGATGAGGTTGTCTATGATGAAACCAATGAGTTTATGAATTCAGGTACATATCCTTTGTCTTCCAGAGCAGGGGCAGGCACCTCTTCCACAAATTTCTCCAATGTATAGTTTTTCTTTGGTTCGTGTTAAGGGGATGCCGTTTGGTGGCAACTTCATTTTTTATGATGGAGGATGAAGACTTTGGTTTTTTGTTTTGTTTTGTCTACTAGTTATCATTTCATGATGTATAGTAGGCTAGGTTGATGTGATGTCGTAGGTTTTTGTTTTTGGGTAAAGGGTTACCCCGGTGATTTTATAACATATCAAATAAAACAAGTAGAAGGCTTACAATACCCTCTAGTTCTCTGAGTGACATACCACAACAGAGTTCAACAAGAAAACAACCAAAAGAAAAACTAATTACAGAAAAACAAATACGGTCATTGGTCTTCAATCCTCATCCAAGAAATCTTCCTTTTCCATCTTCCACTCTTCCAAAAATCGTTTGACATTTGAAGTTTGCTTGTATCTGAAAGAGATTAACTTTGTTCTTACCGTGCTGATAACAATATCGGCCGTCTGCTCTGGAGGTCTCAATCGATTACTAAAAAATCTAGAGTTACGTTCACTCCAAATGGCATATGCTGCAGCCGCCACTACCAATCTACCAGCCACCGAAACAACCGTCTTTGATTTAGCCCTGGAAATCAGCCACGCCGAGATATCCTCCCATGAGTCCATAATCAATTCCATGTCTACTTTCTGTCGAACCTTATGCCATACTGATTTCGAGTATAGGCATTCAAAAAACAAGTGCTCATGTGTTTCTAACCCAGCGTGACATAACAAGCAACACATCAGATTCATTGAGCCCGTAACTACATGATTCCACCTCATAATCCGGTCTTGAGTCCAAAGTTTCTTTTTAAATATAAGCCAACACATGAACGAATGCTTAGGAATATTGAACGAAGACCACACAACCTTCAACCACAATATCGGCTGGTCACGGATCTGGATAGCATCCCACACTTCTCTAGACGTGAAAGGAACAAGCTTTCCCTCAGAATTCTTCCATAAAACCCTATCTTGCATGTTGGATAGCATTAGAGGTTGAAGTTGGAACAATGTTGGATATTCACTCCTCCAATCTTCCGGCCAAGCCCATCGATCGTCAATACATGCTTCCGTTACTTTCGACTTAACTGTAAAACCATAGCGAGCCATTTGACGTGGTGTAACGATATGTTGTAGCGGGCATTCATTCGACCATTTATCAAACCACAAATAAGTATTTTGACATTACTAATCTTATTCCACAAGTGATCTCGAAAAACATCCCTGCACTTCATTAATCTTTTCCATCCCCATGGAGAGCTGGGTTGAATCGGAATGTCCCAAAGACTACGGCCACGAAGTCTATATAAAGAAACCCATTTAGTCCATAAGGATTCCCTGCTAGAAAGAATGCTATAAATGTGATAAGCCATCAGCGACTTGTTTACATCCGATATCCGTCTAATACCTAAACCACCTTCACTTTTTGGAAGGCAAACCTCTCTCCATGCCACTTTAGCTCTCCCCTTCGAACCCATGCCCTGGCCCCATAGAAAACTTTTCATCTTGCATTCCAATTCTTTTATGATACTAACCGGCAAAATAAAAACTGAAGCCCAGCAAACATGAATAGAGGAGAGAACCGAAAGAACCAGCTGAAGTCTACCCGCGAACGATAGAAACCTGATTTTCCAATCATTAATACGTTTAGACATACGCTCCACCAAGACTTTGAAATCTTTTATTAAAAGGCGCGAGGCAAGCAATGGAACTCCCAAGTATCTAATAGGAAGTTTCCCTTCATCAAAAGGAACCAAACCCTAGATCCTGGTCCTAGTCGAAACTGGCACATTACAATAAAAAAATGGTACTTTTTGCATTGCTAGGCACTAAGCCAGAAGCTTCCTCAAATTGTTTCAAGGAACGCATAATCACCTTTACCGAGCCAACATCACCTCTAGCAAATAAGAAAAGATCGTCAGCAAAACAAACATTGATTATCATTTGCTTTTCACATTTATTATGGAACCTAAAAGATGAATCCAACTCAGCAGCTTTATTGAGGATCAACGTTAAAATTTCCATGACCATGGTGAACAAATATGGAGACATTGGGTCCCCTTGACGCAGTCCTCGCTTTCCTTTGAAATACCCGTGCACATTACCGTTCACACTTATAGAAAATGAAGTAGATGTGATACACTCCATAATCCATAAGATAAATCGCTGATTAAATCCAAACCCATGCAACACATCCCGTAAAAATCTCCAATCAACTGTATCGTAAGCTTTCTGAATGTCTACTTTCATAGCACATCTAGGCGGCCCAGTTTGACGATGATAATTATGCATAAGTTCTTGAGTCAGCATTATATTATCCGAAATCCTCCTACCTGGAACAAACGCCGATTGGTTTTCACTTATAATGCCGTAAGGATCTTGCTAATAGCTTTATACACCACATTACAACACGATATCGGCCTATAATCAGTGACCACTTCCGGAGTAGAAACCTTAGGTATTAGAGCTAAAAACGTGTGATTTATCTCCCTAAGTAATCTACCCGATTCAAAAAAATCAATAATAGCAGCTGTTACCTCATTTCCAACAATAGACCAGGATTTTTTAAAGAACTCTGACGTGTAACCATCCGGCCCCGGAGCCTTGTTTTCATTAATTGAGAAGACAACCGCTTTTACTTCATCCGGAGTCACTTGTCTACACATAGATTCCGCCACAATAGGGTTAAGAGTAGCCGAGAAGATGTCTCGATCAACTCGGTTAACCATGCTCCCATCCGAACCCAAAAAATCTCGAAAATGATTCACTAAAGCCGTTGAAACTTCAGCCCCTTCATACACATTCCTGGAGATATCTTTAATAACATTTATTTTATTAACATGATTGCGACATTTTACCACATTGTGAAAGAATGCGGTATTCGAATCTCCAGCTTCAAGCCATTTCTGTTTAGCCTTTTGTTTCAAAAACCTCTCTTCATCTAATGTAGCCTCCAAGTAGTTCTTCACACAAACTGACTCAGCTTCTTTAATTTTCAAGTTGAACGGATCCGCATCCAATTTACTTTGCAATGAATCCATCTCCGCTTTCAAATCAATCACCTTTTTATGAATGTTACCTTGCTTCATGAGTAGCAATCTTAATGGATGTTTAAGCCCTCTTAGCTTCTTGACTATTCGAAACATCGGAACCCCCATAACCTCCGCAGCCCATCCATTTGAAACCACATCCAAAAAAACCTTCTTATGAGCCAACAGATTAGTAAACTTGAATGGTTTAGGTTTAATCTTTTCGGCCATAATAATTTTAAGCAAACCTGGACAATGATCCGAGATTCCATTTGGCAAAAACACCGCATAAGCATCCACAAACTTATCCACAAAACTAACATTTGCCATAATTCTGTCCAATTTCTTTCGAATTCCAATCCCCTTCTTTGGGCACTGACACCAAGTGTAATGCATGCATGAGATCTAACGTCAAAGACTTCAAGATAATTAACACATTCACTAAAATCTTTCATAGCAGCATTCACATTCGATGACCCCATACATTTATCATCTAAGTTCAGCACTACATTAAAATCCCCCATGATTACCCACGGGTTCGAATGAACCGCCCCTTTATGCATTTTCAGCGACTCCCACAGTTGTTTCCTTTCATTATCATTATTACTAGCATATACAAAAGAGACATTTATCATAGCATTGTCTTTTTTGAAACGGACTTGAACATGAACAACTTGATTAGTAGCATGCAACACCACAACATCTACATTATCCACATTCCAGCCAACAATAACTCGCGTACCTTTGTCACACATATTCCCATTCGAAATCCAATCCCAATTACTAAAAACCTTTTTACACACCTTGTCCAAATTAGCAACCTGAACATGTGATTCCAATATAGCTAAAACTTGCAAGCCATTATCCCTTACAAATTTTTGAACCTCCTTTTGTTTGAGGGGGGTGATTCAAGCCCCTCACATTCCAAGCTTTTTTTGGGTAGAGGGTTACCCCGGTGATTCTATTAAAACAACCGCAAATTAAGTACAAGTAGTGTGGATGAATTCCACACTAGTTCATATACAGGACATGCCCCATATATGTAAGCCAAAAACAAAATACCTATGACGCCACATAACCTAGTCTACTTTACATCAAGAAACACTGATCAGTAGACAAAACAAAAACCTAACCAACAAAACCCTCATCCTCCATCATCAAAAATAAAATTGCCACGAAACAGCACCCCTTCAACACCAAACAAAAATAGACTATCATTGGCGAACTTTGTGGAAGAGGTGCTTGCCCCTGCTTTTGAAGACAAAGGATAAGTACCCGAAGTCATAAATTCATTAGTTTCATTATAGACTTCAACAACCTCCTCTTCATCGGAATCAACTATATCATCCCCAGTCCCCTTCTTCTTTTGACGAGCCATTCCCTTGTCATCCCTTAGAACATCAAACGGGTTGTGGGATACCACACTAGCCGAAGGATCCGACTTTCTTACCCCTCCAATCGGTTTTAACCCAACCGGCCTGTACTCAAATTTCGGCTTAGCTTTATTAACAGGAAAACCAGACCGTCTAGCCACTTTTTTACCATCCACATCCATAAAGCCATTTTCATCCACTACTGGAGTCTTCATCGAACCCTGCGGTTGCTTCCCAACTTTCGGTTTCTGAGTCTTCCCCATATTCGGTTTCTGAGGTTGAGGCACAACCGTTGGAGATTTCCTAGGCTGTCTCGGGCAAGAATCATCAGAATGACCAAAGACTTTACAATGGGCACACCTAGGAGGACTCCATTCATATTTCACACCCATCTTCACTATAATAAAACCCTCACCTTCCAGTTCAGGCACCGCTAGAACTATTTCTTCTTTAAAGTCGTTCTCAGCTGAGATTTCTATCAAAGCTCTAGCATAACTAATCCTTCCCCAAGCATCCGTACACATTGAGGAGGTATACGAATCCAACAGTTTCGGCTCACCAATGGCGGTAGCAATCATACTCAAACCATCTTCTGTATAAGCGGCTATAGGAACATCATGAATTTTAACCCAAAGTTGTATCTTTTGAACTTCCTTCTTCTCTAGTCTCGCAGTAGGCGACCACACACTAAGGAAAAGAGGTTGAGAACGAATAATCCAAGGCCCTTCTTTAAGAACATTCATCAATCTTTGTCCGCAAACTTGAAAAAGAAAAACCCGTTGGCATTCATCATAGACTTTTGTATACCAAATTTCTTCCAATTATTTCTCACAAAATATTCAACAACCGGGTAAGCCACTCGATCCCCCAAGAAGTACCCATACAGCGTATTTGCTAATTTGTCTTGAACTTGTTTAACAGATTCTCGTGGAAGCACCACATCACAACCATCCTGCAAAACCGGACTCGCAAGAGTTCTGAAATTTACCTGCTTGTTCTTGGCTGCCACAACTGAATCAGCATAGGACTTAGTCTTCGATGCACTACCCAAATCAGTGCGAACCTGAGAACTTTCTCTGTTTTCCGATGTCATGGAATTTGGCAGCACCTTCTCCATAGAAACTTGAACAGTAGACTTTAATAATTCATCAATGATGTTAAGATTCCTGGGTTCCGATTGAACCGTCTGAACTACTCCCCGATTAGGCAACAAAGTGTTTCCCTCAACATCTATCACACGGCTGGCTAAACTCTCAAACAAGAGTGCAGGCCTCCGACGTTCATCAGCAGTTAAAGGATCATCCATTCATGAAAACCACTCAGATGTCGCACATAATCTGATCAGCAAAACAGCCAGGAGATCTGTGTATCTGAATGCGCACCCCTGTATAATCAGCGACAAAGGAAACGGACTGCCGAAACCCTAGATAATTTCAGAACAGCCGTATACCCCGTGACACTATGCAGACTGTAATCTTCTACCAGAATCGAAACAATCCAAAAACACAGAAAAACAGAACCCTAAAGACGAACCCTAATCTGACTTCAAACTATTTAGCGACTAGGAGATTCCTTACCAGAGAAGAAATCAGGTTCTTAGAAGCAAACGAAGATCAATCGAGATCAGGAATCGAAGGAATTCGCCTAGGGTTTCACGATTTCGCCGATTTCGCCCAGAGCCTCTTTTCCCCAGCTTTCGCCCAGAGCCTCTTTTCGCCCTTTCTCACATTCCAAGCTGCAACACTATCCATTAATAACCTCCTGATCAGGTGTGCTTGCACCTGTATTATTCGAGTTACTTGGATTTGAATCATCCATAAAATTATATCCTCCCACATTCGGACTCAATCTAACCTCATCCTTCTCGGATCCCCATTCATCCTCCATATCATTCAAATCATCAAAAGAATTCTTCATTTGAATCTCCGGACCCTTAGAGCCATTAGGCCTTTTAGAAGAACTCGGATTAGAAGACGTCATACCATCATTTGGTTTTTTCGGCCTGTAGATGAACTTCTGCTTGTCTTTCATGTTAAACTGTTGTTTTACTCCCTTTTTCCGAATATTTCCATTCTTAAAACCCTGGTCATCAACATTCTCTTTGTCATGTACTATCTTATCAGCTGGTTCCTTAACTTTAGTTGGACATTCATCGATTCCATGACCAAATACATTACAAGTTTTGCAATGTGGTGGCTTCCATTCGTATTCTACCCTAATATTACTCTTAAGGTACCCACCTTCTTCTACATTCGGTATTGCTACAGTGACGGCTTACATATATAGGGCATGTCCTATATATGAACTAGTGTGGAACTCATCCTCACTACTTGTTCTTATTTGCGATTGTTTAATAGAATCACCGGGGTAACCCTTTACCCAAAAAAAAAAACTCGAAATCGTTTAGCACATATGAATCACCCCAAAACAATTGAAAGCAGTAAAATGGGGGAACTATGTACTCACTTGAGATTGCAAGGTATCCTCGATTAAGTGAACTAACAAGCTCGGGCAATCAAGGAATCAAGTGGCACCTAGTATCGGATCACTATGTTAATAAATCGACACCTAAATCGTAAACCAAATGAGTATTGGAACTCATGTGATATGGTTTAACAAAGCCTACATTCTGATTCGGAACCTAACCTAAGTGCTTACGACCCGTTATGACCCGTTAAGGTAGTCTACGCTACTTTAACGCGTCATTTGCGCAAAAGCGCATTCGGATAGCCTAACTAGTCCTATGACAAGTATTATATGCCTAACATGTTTAATAACATTGCATAATCAGTTTAAGTGTCAAAAATTAAGTTACATATGCTTAAAATCAAATTATGCATGAAAAGGGCATTTTGGTCATTTTCCTAAGGCATATAAACTACCTATCATACAACTAATTAAACTAAGTGACCATAAGGTACAACCTTGGAAGGTTATTCCCTATACAACTATGGTCACAAATATGTTTGGTCGGATCCTAATGATCGACCAAACGGGTCGGGTTCGAAAGTCTAAGCGGTTGTTTAGACCGCTTGACTTACGACCCTAAACAAACACTAAACTAAAAGTGATGAGTTAAACATGTTAAAAAATGTTTAACTAAGTTAGAAAACTGATTTGATACCAAAACAAAGTGTTTTGATACCCGAAAATAGTTTCGTCGCAAAATGCACATAATCGTGCATTTTGACCGAAACTTTGACTCGTCACTTCGACTAGTCAACGTGTTATCAGTAGGTATAGTCACAAGGGACTATAACCATTGTGATTACGCTCACGTTGTAAAGTTCAAAGAACTTTGTCTTGACCAATTCATGGTCAAAGCTGAAAGTCAAACACTGTTTGGCTTTCTTGCTTAAAATTACAAGACAAGCATGAAGGAACACTTACAACAGTCCAACGCTTGAGAAGAAGACTAAGAATGCTCAGGTAGGTGGCCTTCAATAATGTGATTGCAAGTGTTTTTGAGTTGTTCAAAGCTTGATCTTGACCCTACACATGTTATACACTGATTTGGGGGATTGGGGAACACTTAAACCAGCCCATAGTATGCAAAAACTAAGGTTAAAAACCAATTCAGCGGCTGATTTAAAGGATTCATTGAATCAGTTAGCTCAAGGCCTCACGGGCCGCGAAAGAAACAGCAACAGCTGTCGCGCCCAGCCTAGTAGTCTGGTCAGAAGTTTCGAATTTTGTCAATACAGGTCCCTACAGCCTAAAAACTTGATTTTCGATGCGTTTAGCTCCCGTTAAGCCAATTTCAAGGCTCTACAAGGATGTTAAAGCATAGCGGACTTGAAATATGATTGAAAATGTCATGGATGTCAGTTCATTTGGCCGTACGATCGCGTTGTTCGGTTAATTACGACGAAACTCGAACAGACGTGAAAACGACCCTAATTAAGCGACGAATGGTATTTTTGCATTCCTATCACTAAAATATAATATTTTAGTGATTAGAAAAAAATTTGGATGTCTGGATATGGTCAGAACGTAAGATATGCGCGTTTATGCAAACTTATGCAGTTTTTGACGCTTTTAGTCCCTATTGATCAAATAAGCGCATTTTTCGCATACCGAACCCTTCAAAGCTTATTTCTAAGATATGTAAAGGATATTTAGGGTATGTTTAGCTTATGATCTTTTTCCGGAGTGTACGTTGCTATACGAATCGGCAGACTTTTGCAGTTTGTCACAATTAGTCCCTGTGATCGAATAAACTTGTTTTTTACACACCAAACCCTTCAAAACTTATTTCTAAGTTATGTAAAGGTTATTTAAGGAATGTTAAGCTTATGTCACTGTTCCGGAGTGTTTTTCGTGTTAAACTGGTTACGTTTACGTAACAGTTTGCGTATAACTTTCCAGAAAGCGATTAAAATCTTGAAATCGAACTAGAATCAAAACGTGAAATTGTCAAACACAAATACACAAATATTGAGACCAAAATACATTCTTTCATTGATATTTGATATTGTTCTACATCATACAGTGTTTACAGAGCACAAACGTCACACACTCTACCATCCGACATTCTGTTTACGCACTGTTCAACACTCTACTCAACGACTTATGTTACTGTTCACAGGCTAACTCAAACGCTCTCCCTTCAATCCAATCAAGCTTGTGTTTACTTGTTAAACACACACTATGAGTATACTCAAACCCATTTTCATTTAACACACTTTTGGGTGTTACATACGTTCTATATCAAAAAACAACACACACCGCAAACACTTTACAATGCTAACCGCTCCCGCATGCTATACGTGATCTATGATTGCTTGTACTATGCTTATACAGTGGTACACTATACCGCCTCTAGCAATGATAGTACTATAGTTTGGACTCAGCACATGTCGTGGACCACTAGAGATCACATCACTTTACTTCACGTGTTCGCTGAACATGTGTCGTGCATACTCTTTTTTTTGCGTAAAGGGTTACCCCGGTAAATTTTATAAATCACCAACCAAGAAAAAACAACAAAGTCTCGTGGTTAAGTTGTAATCATTGTTTGATAGTTACTTGCTTCGCTCGTTAGGTGATACATGTTGGTTATACATAAACGCTTTTACTACTATATGCTATGAAAACTTGTGTGCTCACCTTTACATTTTATGTATTGACTTTATTTTAACGTATGTGACAGGTTGATGTTATGCTATGCTAGAAATCAAGATAGGCAGTCTAGAAACTCCACTAATAGAAATCTAGGTTGTCGGACTTGTTTTGCTTTTGAGAACACGCTGTCTATAATAATTGTTTGTGGAATGTTTGTTGATTGGTATAGGACAATTAACCTTTTGAATATTGCCATTTAATAGTTGTTACGGATTCTCTTGAGCAATCTGGTTCGCCTAGTGCCACGCCCCGATGATTCCGCCATCGGTTGGGGTGTGACAGATTGGTATCAGAGCCATAACTATAGGGAATCAGGAATGGCTCGACCTAGTTTTGAGTTTGAGTCTTAGGATTGACCTAATCTATAGTCTAAGTACCAACAGACCAGCTCGGTGCGAACCCAGTAGGTGTTAGCACGAACCTACTACTGATACTCTCGTTCGAACTCGTGAAAACTACATCTTCGTTCAGACCCAATAAAACAGCTTCGCGCGAAGGAAGCCTTTCCTAAGGCTGAAAACGCACTTTTGCCTTTCCTAAGACTAACACAATGCACACGTTTTCGAAAACACTCACATAACACAAACGAGTGATTGTGCCGAGATTAGGTGTGAAAACCAAGAACTCTCGATAAGATCACTCACTCTACGCGTATTTTACTCTCAGCACGAGAATCTTCATTGAGTTAGGAATGACATCCATATCTCGACGAAATCCTCCGTCTCTATTTCGTGGTTTTGCCACACTTTCAGGAACGAAGTTGTTAAGTTAGGGGTGAAACCCGCATCTTAATATCGCGTCCCACTCACTGCTTCGACTTTTACAAAACTTCCACCAAACTCTCGATTGTTCAGACGACTTGAGTCACGTAGTAACTGGAAGGATGCGTGTCGTTCGCCGTATTTCGGTGAGAGCACAGTCTATTAGTCCAAAGCGTGTACTTGAGGTCGTTGTGAATGGTTGAATCACTTTGGGTAGTCGATGTCTAACACCCAAGACGCTTTGTTTTGATTCTAGGCCTGCAATCACTGATTTCACGAGTTATCGATTTTTATGTGTTTGTATGTTTACATGTTTCGATTTTGGAGATTTTACGCTTTATCTCCTTTCACTCCCCGCTTTATGAAACCCGCACAACTCGCACAGCTCCCGTAATCTCAAACGCTAACTAATCGCGAACAAAAAAGGAACTCGCGCACGCTATACTATTCGCAACACTACTCGCTTATGCTACTCGATAACGCTCTCAACTCTCGAACGCGATACGTGCCCTTGAAAGATAGGTGAATACGTGTAAAATATAGGTGAATACGTGCAAAATATGTGCTTATGTGGATTTTGTGCTCTTATGTGCTTATGTGCTTGTGTGGTCTATGTGCCTACGTGACTATGTGCCTATGTGTTATGTGCCTACGTGTTCCTGAGCTTTACCTAATAATAATAATATGAATATTGGTTAAACGCTAAACTTTTCAAAACAAACCCGATATAATCGAATCTCGTCTAAATCATATGACGATGTCTGCTGCAGACAATGTCGTCATTTGGTTCTCACACTCAACGTGCTGCTCGAAGAAACCACGCTGGCAAACGCATCGCTTCACTGGTAGCCAAGGAAATGGCTAAAGTCATACTTCAGATCGTCAGTGAGATCAACGAGGTCAGCATCAAATCCTCTGTCGAATCAAAGAGTGACGCACCTCGAGCTCCTTTCAGCTTCAAACAATTCAAGGCCAGCGGTCCTGCAAACTTCACTGGTGAAGATGGACCAAGTGCTATGTTCCAGTGGTTTGATTCTATCGAAGTCACCTTCAGGCAAAGCGGATGCCCAGAAAATCTGCGTACTGTGAATGCTACCGGAGTCTTTCAGTCCAGGGCTCTGGAGTGGTGGACTGTTGAGCGCAACAGGCGCGGCAATGATTCAGCTTATGGTCTTTCTTGGGAGGAACTCAGGGAGCTTATGATGAAGGAGTTCTGTCCTCCACATGAAGTTCAAAAGCTGGAGAATGAATTCTGGCATATCAAACAAGATGGAGGTGACAACATTGGTCTCACCGCTCGCTTCAAGCAGCTCAGTATTATCTGTCCTAGTCAGGTGGCAACGCCTGATATGATGATCAAGAAGTACATTCAAGCTCCCCCCCCCCCCCCCCCCGACTGTGTAGCTAACCTTGTTCAAGCAGCTAAACCTGCTACTATTGAGGAAACCTACCAACTCGCAGCTGAGATCAACGACAAGCGAGTCTTAGCTGGGTATTTCAAAACCTCAACCAAGAATCTCAACCAGATCACTGCTACTCCCGCTAATGACACTGCAACATTTCAAAGTCTTCATGTCAAGGATGCAAGCGAAAGGGTAACAACAACAAGAACTATGCTACTACTGCCGCTCATCTCAACGCTATCCCCGTATAACCCAACAACCAGAACCGCCAAGCTACTGTCACCAACGCACCGCCTGCTAAGCGTGCGTATATTGGTGTTCATCCTCTGTGCCCAACTTGCACCTACCATCACCCTGCGGGGGTGAATCATCGTTTCTGTGCAAATTGAAACATCTATGGGGATTTTACTGCTCATTTCTGTTCAGGCCCACGTCAACAAATCGCTCAAGCTCTTCCAGCTTCACTTCCTTCTCCTCAGGTCAACCAAGCAGCTCCTGTGCCTGCTGTTCATGCGCGAGCTTGCTACTCTTGTGGTGACCCGAATCATTTTGCTAATGCCTGCCCACTGTGTGTGGTGAAACAAGAACCGCAGCAGCAACCACCGCAACAACCACCGCAGCAACAACCGCAGCAACAGCAGTAACAACCACAGCAAGCAGCATGTGGAAGAACCTTCAACATCAATGTCCGCCAGGCTCAAACTGACAACAATGTTGTCAATGGTACGTTCCTCGTTAACGGTATTTACGCTTCGTGTTTATTTGATACTGGAGCCGATAACTGTTTTATGTCGTTTGAATTCGAAAAGCTCGTAAAATGAAAACGCGCTAACCTCCCAACGACGTTCGACGTAGAAATTGCCACTGGAAGAACTGTCACCGACAGTTCAGTTCTCCATGATTGTACTCTCGAACTCAACAATCACGTCTTCACGATCGATCTCATTCCAATGCAACTTGGTAGTTTCGATGTCATAGTAGGCATGGATTTTCTTCGTGAAAATCGTGCCGAAGTCATTTGATTCGAAAAGATGATTCGTTTCTCTCTTTCTAATGGCGATCAACTCTGTGTTTATGGCGAAGTATCCTCGAAAGAACTGAAACTTATGTCATGCATTCAAGCAAGCAAGTATCTCCGCAAGGAATACATGGCTTTCTTAGCTCGCATTGTAGTAGCGGAGAAGGAAAAGAAGCCGATGGAAAAGGTACTTGTGGTTCGTGATTTTCCTAATTTCTTTCCTGATGATTTACCCGGTCTACCCCCGACTCGTGATATTGACTTTCGTATAGACCTTATCCCTGGAGCTAACCCTGTTGCTAAAACCCCTTATCGCCTCGCACTGTCCGAAATGCGTGGACTATCTAGCCAACTCTAGGAATTACTTGATTAAGGCTTCATACACCCTAGCACGTCGCCATGGGGCGCACCTGTCCTTTTCATGATAAAGAAGGACGGATCGTTCCGAATGTGCATCGATTATAGGAAACTCAATAAGCTTACTATCAAGAATCGCTATCCTCTGCCTGAATCGAAGACTTATTTGATCAACTGCAAGGCGCTACGTGTTTCTCTAAGATCGATCTACGTTTTGGCTATCATCAACTGCGAATTCAGGAGCAAGATATCCCTAAAACCGTTTTTCGTACCGGTTATGGCCACTACAAATTCGTGGTCATGCCTTTTGGTCTCACAAACGCACCCGTGGTCTTCATGGATTTGATGAACCGTGTGTGTAAACCCTTTCTTGATCACTTCTTCATCGTGTTTATCGATGATATCCTTATCTATTAGAAGTCGAAAGCCGAACATGCGCAACATCTTCGTTTGGTTCTCGAGCTTCTCCAAGGGAATCGCCTCTACACCAAGTTCTCCAAGTGTGAATTTTGGCTCGAGGAGGTTCAATTCCTCGGTCACATCGTTAACAGTCAAGGTATTCATGTTGATCCCACGAAGATTGAAGCAGTTAAGAGTTGGATTACACCGAAAACCCCGTCCGAAGTTCGTTCTTTTCTCAGATTGGCGGGTTATTACCGTTAATTTATCGCTGATTTCTCTAAAATCACCGTTCCTCTCACCACCCTAACGCATAAAGACAAACCTTTCATTTGGGAAACTGAACAAGTGGATGCCTTTCAAACTCTTAAGCATATGCTTTGCAACGCTCCCGTACTCGCGCTACCCGATGGAAACGATGATTTTGTTGTTTATTGCAACGCCTCTAACCTAGGTCTTGGTTGTGTTCTCATGCAACGAGACAAGGTTATCGCGTACGCGTCTCGCCAACTCAAGGTCCATCAGAAGAACTACACAACCCACGATCTCAAACTCGGTGCAGTTGTTTTTGCGTTAAAGAATTGGCGACACTACCTTTGTGGTACTAAGCGAACGGTCTTCACTGACCATAAGAGCCTACAACACATCTTGAATCAGAAAAAAAACTAAACATACGCCAACGCAGATGGGTTGAACTTCTCAACGACTACGACTGTGAGATACACGCTACCACCTAGGCAAAGCAAACGTCATCGCCGATGCTCTTAGTCGACGAAGCTATTTACATAGTGTTCATAATGTTCAAGCCCAACATGACCTCGAAGCCCTCATTCGTGACGCTCAACACTAGGCGTTTTCTCGAGAACACCTTGAAAGAAGAAAGAATCCTTGGAACCGAAAACCAATTAGTGAATAAACCGAATAGTATCTTTCACTATCTCGACCGAATTTGGATTCCTAGTCGCAATAATCTCCGAGAGATTTTGTTGACTGAAGCCCACAAATCTCGATATTCCATTCATCCCGGTGTCGACAAGATGTACCAGGACCTCCGTGCCAAGTATTGGTGGCCAGGAATGAAAAGGATATTGCTCTCTATGTTTCGAAATGCCTAACTTGCTCGAAAGTTAAGGCCGAGCACCAACGACCCTCTGGCTTACTCGAACAACCCGAGATCCCGATGTGGAAATGGGAGAGTATAGCTATGGACATCATTACGAAACTCCCTCACATGCCATTAGGTCATGATAGCATTTGGGTTATCGTTGATCGTCTTACGAAATCCGCTCACTTTCTATCGATATGAGAAGACTATAAGTTTGAATGATTAGCACGAATCTATACAGACGAAGTCATTTGTCGACATGGGACACCCCGTGACATCATCTCTGACCGTGATGGTTGATTCACCTCACGTCTCTGGGAGACTGTTCAATCTGCTCTCGGTACTACTCTTAATCTCAGTACCGCTTTTCATCCCCAGACTGACGGTCAAACTGAGCGCACGATCCGCACCCTTGAAGATATGCTTCGTTCGTGCGTTATAGATTTTGGTGGTAATTAGGATTTGCATTTACCTTTAGTAGAATTCTCGTACAACAACAGTTATCACGCTAGTATTCAAATGGCACCCTTTCAGGCATTATATAGGAGGAAATGTCGATCGCCTATCTTATGGCACGAGATTGGAGACGCACAAATCACCGGTCCTGAGTTATTACAAGAAACAACTGACAAGATCCTCCAGATACGAGACAATATCTTGAAAGCTCGGAGTTGTCAGAAGAGTTACGCCGATAAACGCCGCAAGCCCCTTGAGTTTGAAGTTGGCGATCACGTACTCCTAAAAGTTCCACCTTGGAAGGGGGTGATCCGATTCGGCAAGAAAGGAAAGCTAGCGCCACGATACGTGGGTCCCTTTATGATTCTGGAAAGAATTGGCAAAGTGGCCTATCAACTCGAATTACCGGAGGAACTCAATAACGTACATCCGACTTTCCACGTCTCGAACCTCAAGAAGTGCCTAGCTGAAGAAGATCTTCATGTTCCTCTTGAAGAGTTGCAAGTTAACGAAACTCTACACTTTGTGGAAAAGCCAGCAGAAATCATGGATCGATAGACCAAGAAACTTCGACGCTCTCGCGTTCCTATAGTGAAGGTTCGCTGGGAAGGCAAACGCGGCGCCGAGTTCACTTGGAGCTCGAAAGTGATATGAAAGCTAAATATACACAACTTTTTGTTACGCCTGCACCTTAATTTCGGGACGAAATTTCCTAAAGTAGGGGAGGCTGTAACAACCCAACTTTTCGGATCATTACCAATCGCCGTTATTCTATCGTATTCGCTTGTACTCCTGAGATTTCGATTTAGCAAATGGGTTTAAACTATATTTTTGACGCTTTTAAACGCTTATTACAACGCCTGATCACAACGCTTATTCTAAATGCAGATATTGCATTTAACGCTGTTTATAACGCTTACTATTTAAATGCGTTTTATCGCATATTACATCGCTTGTTTAGACCAAACGCTATCGCAACGCAAACTTGAAACACGGATTTACTTATTTTATGTTAGTTATTTGTGTGATTATTGTTTAAATGTTATGTGGTTATCAACGCAACCCATATACGCTCAACGCTTACTCGCAACTCAATTAAGCGTAACGCAACGCTTAACAAACGAAATGAAAGTTGGAAAACCAACAAATGCAACTCGGCTGTCCGAATGGACATCCGATCGAATGGACTTCCATCCAGATGATCATTCGCTCAGATGACCATCCGACCGGATTGCCATTCGACCGGATGGCCATTCGACCGGATAAGCCCTCCGACCACATCGCCACTTACACCGACTTAACTCTCACCCTCACACTATAAATACCACCGTACCCCCCCCCCCCCATTTCTCTGATTTGACACTCTCATCCGCTCACCTACACTCAGTCACTCTCAATCACGTTTCAATACTATTTTGTAAGCATTTCTTCTCAAATCTTGTAAAATCCTCATCTCTAAACACTTCTACATCATCTTCTCCATCAAAATCACACACAAACACTAACTTTTCTCCTGAAATCTCTGATTTGGACCACTTGAAGATGCTTT
Organism: Helianthus tuberosus; assembly: GCA_030545235.1. Lineage (NCBI taxonomy): Eukaryota > Viridiplantae > Streptophyta > Magnoliopsida > Asterales > Asteraceae > Helianthus > Helianthus tuberosus. The sequence continues at coordinate 12,696,971 of JARYGA010060842.1, read as the reverse complement.
CCACCTGTTTTGCCCCGACAAACGGTTAAGGAACACCATTTGATCGAGATTGGTTATAGATGTAAAGGATTTCACACTTTTAAACCTAATCACGACAAGATTTCAACACTTTTCAACTGTTTTCAACTTTTCTTCAACTTTCTACAAAAAAACCGATGGAATCTGGGCTCATTCAGACTCTCTAGTCGTTCCTTACTCGTGAGCTGACTTGAAAACGGATTTCCACCGGAGAGATGACCGATTAACGGGTTGAACATGGATCTTCATTAAGAACAGTAAGTTTGACCGAATGGGCTGAGACCATTCGATCGAATGAGCTAGGCTTGGTGTATTCCCGTTGTTTGACACGCCGTCTCCGTTAAACCTCAAACTTTTTACTTATAAAATTTTACAAGATTTCGAATAACAGATCACTCACTCGAAAGGCCATCCGACCGGATAACCATCTGTCTGGATGACCATCCTACCAGGTGACCTGTCCCTTTATAATTTCCAATTTTTAAACAATTTGACTAAACTTCAAACTTTAACAATCTTACGAACAAACACACCGCATTCGAATGGCCATCCGTTCGAATGGTCATCCGCTCGAATGACCATCCATCCAGATGACCATCCGCTCGAATGGAGGCTCATCCATTCGGATCATCATTCGAACACTCTACCATCCGACATTCTGTTTACGCATTGTTCAACACTCTGCTCAACAACTTATGCTACTATTCACAGGCTAACTCAAACGCGCTCCCTTCAATCCAATCAAGCTTGTGTTTACTTATTAAACACGCATTGTGAGTATGCTCGAACCCATTTTCATTTAACGCACTTTTGGGTGTTACATACGTTCTATATCAAAACACAACAAACAATGCAAACACTTTACAATGTTAACCGCTCCCGCATGTTATACGTGATCTATGAATGCTTGTACTATACTTATACAGTGTTACACTATACCGCCTCTAGCAATGATAGTACTATAGTTTGGACTCAGCACATGTCATGGACAGGGGTTGCTAGGGATCACATCACTTTACTTCACGTGTTCGCTGAACATGTATCGCGCATACTCTACAACGCAGTCTCGTGGTTAAGTTGTAAGCATTATTTGATAGTTACTTGCTTCGCCCATTACGTGATACATGCTGGTTATGCGTAAACGCTTTTACTACTATATGCTATGAAAACTTGTGTGCTCACCTTTACATTTTATGTATTGACTTTATTTTAACGTATGTGACAGGTTGATGTTATGCTATGCTAGAAATCAAGATAGGCAGTCTAGAAACTCCACTAATAGAAATCTAGGTTGTCGGACTTGTTTTGCTTTGCTTTTGAGAACACGCTGTCTATAATAATTGTTTGTGGAATGTTTGTTGATTGGTATGGGACAATTAACCTTTTAAATATTGCCATTTAATAGTTGTTATGGATTCTCTTGAGCAATCTAATACGCCTAGTGCCGTGCCCCAATGATTCCGCCATCGGTTGGGGTGTGACAGATTGGTATCAGAGCCATAACTATAGGGAATTAGGAATGACTTGACCTAGTTCAGATTTTGAGTCTTAGGATTGACCTAGTCTATAGTCTAAGTACCAACAGACCAGCTCGATGCGAACCCAGTAGGGGTTAGCACGAACCTACTACTGATACTCTCGTTCGAACTCACGAAAACTACATCTTCGTGCAGACCCGCATACTACTGCTTCGCACGAAGGAAACCTTTCCTATGGCTGAAAACGTACTTTTGCCTTTCCTAAGGCTAACACAATGCACACATTTTCGAAAACACTCGCATAACACAAACGAGTGATTGTGCTGAGATTAGGTGTGAAAACCAAGAACTCTCGATAAGATCACTCACTCTACGCGTATTTTACTCTCAGCACGAGAATCTTCGTTGAGTTAGGAGTGACATCCATATCTTGACGAAATCCTTCGACTCTATCTCATGGTTTTGCCACACTTTCAGGAACGAAGTTGTTAAGTTAGTGGTGAAACCCGCATCTTAATAGCGCGTCCCACTCACTGCTTTGAATTTTACAAAACTCCCACTAAAGTCTCGATTGTTCTGATGACTTGAGTCACGTAGTAAGTGGAAGGTTGCGTACCGTTCGCCGTATTTCTGTGAGAGCACAGTCTATTAGTCCAAAGCGTGTACTTGAGGTCGTTGTGAACGGTTGAATCACTTTGGGTAGTCGATGTCTAACACCCAAGACGCTCTGTTTCGATTCTAAGCCCGCAATCGCTGATTTTCCGAGTTATCGATTTTTTATGTGTTTGTATGTTTACATGTTTCGATTTTGGAGATTTTACGCTTTATCGTTTTTCGTTCCCCGCTTTATGAAACGCGCACAACTCCCGTAATCTCAAACGCTAACTAATCGCAAACAAACAAGGAACTCTCGCACGCTATACTACTCGCAACACTACTCGCTTACGCTACTCGATAACGCTCGCACCTCTCGAACGCGATACGCGCCCTTGAAAGATAGGTGAATACGTGCAAAATATGTGCTTATGTGGATTTTGTGCTCTTATTTGCTTGTGTGGTCTATGTGCCTACGTGACTATGTGCTATGTGCCTACGTGTTCCTGAGCTTTACCTGATAATAATAATAATAATAATAATAATAATAATAATAATAATAATAATAATAATAATAATAATAATAAGTATATTGGTTAAACGCTAAACTTTTCAAAACAAACCCGATATAATTGAATCTCATCTAAATCATATGACGATGTCTGCTGTAGACAATGTCGTCATTTGGTTCTCATACTCAACATGCTGCTCGACGAAACCACGTTGACAAGCGCACCGCTTCACTGGTAGCCAAGGAAATGGCTAAAGTCATACCTCAGATCATCAGTGAGATCAATGAGGTCAGCAGCAAATCCTCTGTCGAATCGAAGAGTGACGCACCTCGAGCTCCTTTCAGCTTCAAATAATTCAAGGCCTGTGGTCCTGCAAACTTCACTGGTGAAGATGGACCTAGTACTATGTTCCAGTGGTTTGATTCTATCGAAGTCACCTTCAGGCAAAGCGGATGCCCAGAAAATCTGCGTACTGTGAATGCTACCGGAGTCTTTCAGTCCAGGGCTCTGGATTGGTGGACTGCTGAGCGCAACAGGTGCGGCAATGATTCAGCTTATGGTCTTTCTTGGGAGGAACTCAGGGAGCTTATGATGAAGGAGTTCTGTCCTCCACATGAAGTTCAAAAGTTGGAGAATGAATTCTGGCATATCAAACAAGATGGAGGTGACAACACTGGTCTCACCGCTCGCTTCAAGCAGCTCAGTTTTATCTGTCCTAGTCAGGTGGCAACTCCTGATATGATGATCAAGAAGTACATTTGAGCTCCCCCCGACTGTGTAGCTGACTTTGTTCAAGCAGCTAAACCTGCTACTATTGAGGAAACCTACCAACTCGCAGCTGAGATCAACGATAAGCGAGTCTTAGCTGGGTATTTCAAAACCTCAACCAAGAATCTCAACCAGGTCACTGCTACTCCTACTACCGACACTGCAGCATCACAAGTTTCAAAGTCTTCACGTCAAGGACGCAAGCGAAAGGGTAACAACAACAAGAACTATGCTACTACCGCCGCTCCTCTCAACGTTGTCCCCGTATAACTCAACAACCAGAACCGCCAAGCTACTGTCACCAACGCGTCGCCTGCTAAGCGTGCGTATACTTGTGTTCATCCTCTGTGCCCAACTTGCACCTACCAGAAAAGCACGGTTTTCTTTTGTAACGTTAATGATCATGTCAAACAGGCGATTCTGGACATTATGCCTTTTGTGGAAGGAAAGTTACCTGTCAAGTACTTGGGGGTCCCTCTTATTTCTTCTAAGCTTAGGTATAATGATTGTCGTATGCTTGTGGAAAAATTAGAGAAGCGAATAATGCATTGGAAGAACAAATTATTATCGTTTGCGGGTAGACTTCAACTTATTATATCAGTTCTATCTTCTATGCATATTTATTGGTCCTCGGTTTTTATCTTGCCAACTCGGGTTATTCAGGAGCTTGAAGCCAGAATGAGAAATTTCTTATGGGCTCAAGATGTGTCCTTTAGTAGAGGTAAAGCTAAAGTTTCTTGGAAATCTGTTTGTACTCCTAAGTAAGGGGGTTTAGGCATTAGACGTATTGGGGATATGAATAAAGCCCTGATGGCGTCTCACATTTGGAGTATTGTTTCGAAGCGTGACTCCCTATGGGTCGAGTGGGTTCATTCATATCGGCTAAAAGGTAAGAGCTTCTGGGTTTGTAAATCGCCGTCGAACTCTTGTTGGTCGTGGAGGAAGCTTATTCAGTTGCGGCCTTTTATTCGTAATCACATTTGGTCCGAATTAGGGAATGGTCATAATACGTCAGCTTGGTTTGATTTTTGGAGCGATTTGGGGCCTCTTGGTGATTTTCTATCGCCAAGAACTATTACGGATGCTGATTTTCGTTTGGATGACCCGGTGGTCAATATTTTCTCTAACGGTACTTGGAATTGGCCTGTTGCGTGGAGGGATCTTTTCCCTGTTCTCATTCAGCTTGATCACTTTCATTTAGAACCGTCAAAACCTGACCGATTGCTATGGAAAGATGGTGGTGACATTCATGAATTCTCTTCATCGGCTGTTTGGCATTCGGTTCGGCATAGAAAACCAGATGTGGACTGGTGCAGTATTGTTTGGTTTGCCCAATGTATCCCTAGGCATGCGTTTATGATGTGGTTGATAATGAAGGGTAAGCTTCTTACTCAAGACAAAATTCTACAATGGGATTTTTCTCGGCGTAAAAACATGAATATGATGTGCTGTTTGCTATGCTATGAGAATTTTGATTCTCACTCTCATTTGTTTTTTGAGTGTAAGTTCTCCTCTCAAGTGTGGCTTATGGTTCGTAATAAAGTGGGGATGGCGTCTGTGAGTCCGAGATGGGTGTATATAGTCGAATGGCTATGTGCTCGAGTTCGGTCAAAGAAAGCTGAGGTTTGCTAAGATTCTAGTCGCGGGAAGACTAGGAAAGAACCGTGAAGGTGACCATGGTGCTCTGGGCGATTTTGGCGATCTGGTGAAACCCTAGATGATTCAATCAATCCTTGATCTCGATTGATCCTGGTTAGTATCTAAGGAATTCAATTTCTTCTCTGGTAAGAAATCCTTAATCGTTCTTTAGTTTCTAATCACCTGAAGTCATATTAGGGTTCGAGTTCTAGGGTTCCGTTTTTTGGGGTGAGTGACTGTTTCATTAATCTGTTTTGATTAGTGTTTCGGTAGTCTTGTTCCATTTGAATCACTTGAAGTCGGATTAGGGTTCTCGTTTTTTAGGGTTTCTTTTTTCGTTTCAATTGATCGGCTGAAGATATGAACACAGGGTTTTAATCGGCTGATTCTGTCCGCTTCGCGTTAGTGTTCGGCAGTTTAAATTCCTTTCTTTTGCTGATCGATTGCTGTTCAGTCACAAAGTAAACTGTTCCTTTCAGTTCCGGTTAATCAGTCCCTAGTGCGTTCTGCTTTAGGGTTTCGGCTGGTTGCTGTTTGAGGCCTGTTTGTGACTGCTGTTATGGATGGCCAAAATGCAGAAATCTCAAATGTGTTTGCGAAAAAGATTAAGAACATTGGAGGTGGCCGGTTGCTTGGTATGACTTATTTCCGGTATTAATCAACGTTCAGGTTCCGACTCTTCATGATATGCAGGATCGGCTAATGTGGGTAAATTCGGAAGGTAAGGCTTGTCATTTCTCTTCGTGGGAGGCCTGGAATAATATCCGTCATCGTGAGAATGTAGTTTCTTGGATTAACATGGTTTGGTTTAAACAGTGCATCCCTAGGCACTCGTTCCATTTGTGGCTGGTTATTAGAAACAAATTAAAAACTCAAGACAGATTGTCTAGCTGGGAGGCGGGTAGTGCAACAAACCTGAATCTCATGTGTTGCCCATTATGTAACTACGATAGGGACTCGCGGGACCATCTTTTCTTTGAATGTTCCTACTCGTTGGAGGTTTGGAACAACATTAAAGATATGGCTTATATGGGTGATGTTTTTTTTTTTTTTTTTTTTTTTTTTTTGGGTAAAGGGTTACCCCGGTAAATTTTATAAAAAATCAAATAAGTACAGCAGGTGTGCCTGAACTAACACACACAGCTAGCCTTGACATACCAAGACTAGACGACCAAACTGAAAGACAACAAGAAACACGACACTACCAAAGACAGTTATAACTCAGACATCACGACCAAATCAACATAACTCTATCAAAAACACTCTTCAAATTAACTTCGTTAGCCCGGATCTTCTTCAAGCGCCCTTTCCGGGATCTTCCACTTCTTCAAAATTCTGTTACAATCAACTTGGACTTTGAATTTAAACCCCATCATCCTAAGCCGAACTGAATTCTTCACCTTCTCGATAACCTGGGCAGCCGAACACTCAACTTGAGTGAATAATCTATTGTTGCGTTCTTGCCATATGTAGTAGACTGATGCCGAGAGAGCCAATTTGCACACAACATGCTCCAGTCTCTTTGAATTCGCATGTTGCTCCATCCAATCCGAAATAGATTCCCACAAATCGCTGACACTATCCATATCCACCATCAAGTTAATGCTCTTCCATACCTGCGAAGCAAATGTGCACGAGAAAAAAAGATGGTTTCTTGAATCACGGTCATGTTGACATAGAGGACAACACATCAGTCTTAAGTTAGTTTCACTGCCCGCTTCCCAAACTTTCAATCGGTCTTGGGTCTTCAGTTTATTCTTTATAACCAACCAAAGAAGAAAAGAATGTCTAGGAACACATTGACTAAACCAAACCATGCTTGCCCAAGTAGTCGGAATGTTACGGTACCGAATGGTTTCCCACACTATGAAAGAGCTGAAATGCGAGACATTACCTTCCACATCCTTCCAAACCGTGCGATCATGTAATTGAATATTAGGACGATCAATAGATAAACCAATTAAAACCGGATAAATATCATACCAAGCTTGAGGCCATTTCCATTGAGAATTCACATCAAGTAAATCCGCAACTGAACTTTGTAGGTTGAATCCCGCGTTTGCAATGTGTCTTGGAGTTATAAACGCCCTGAGGGGGCTTAAATGACACCAATTATCGCTCCAAGCATTTGTTTGCAGCCCACTCCGAATCACTTTCCAGATGAAAGGCCGGACCACATTGCGGATAGATAAAATCTTTCTCCACCCCCAACTCATGCTTCCCCTAGGTTGAACTTCCCAGAAATTGTGATTGTTCAATTTATGCTCATAAATCCATTGCACCCATAGAGATTTTCTTTTAATAATGATACTCCAGATATGGTTGGTAATAAGGGCTGTATTCACATCCCCTATACGTTTAATACCTAAGCCACCCTCCATTTTAGGAAGACAAATATCATTCCACGCAACCTTCGCTTTAATTTTTCCCACTTTACCAGCATTCCATAGAAATCGACGAAGACGCTTCTCAAGATCATTAATGATGCGAGCAGGAATAACAAAGACCGAAGCCCAATAAATGTGCATGGCAGAGAGGACCGAGTTAATAAGATGCAATCTACCCGCAAACGATAGAGTTTTTGTCATCCAATTGTTAACTTTTTTATCCATTCGGTCCACTAAACTCTTGCAATCCCCAGCAGTGACCTTGATGTGATCAATGGCACACCTAGGTACCGAACCGGAAGGGAACCTTCACGAAATGGTAACGCATTCAGAATTTCCTGACGAACCTGCTGATGAACATTACAAAAAAACACCGTACTTTTAGCAACCAAAACTCTACGTATATTCAGCAGTTAACCTTGATGCTGATGAACATTACGTATATGGGTGATGTTAATGGTCATTGGATTGACATTATGGAATGGATGAACCAAAACTCTAATATTCAGCAACCGGTAAATGTTGCGAGCAGGCTGGTTGTCTCGGCAGCTTCTTATTTCATATGGCAAGAAAGAAACTCTAGGCTCTTCACTCGGAATCAACGTACGGCGGTGGTTTTAGCTCAGGAAATCATTAATATGGTCCGTATGCGTCTTATGACTCTAAAACTCAAGAGGGGAGCAGTGAATAATAGTTTTCTTGAGAAGTTGAGGATTCCTAGCAGTAATTTGGTGATTGATCCGGGCTAGATAGTTTGTTTTTTCGATTTAGTAAGGGTCGTTTTGGTTGAGTTGGGTTGTGTATGTTTGGTCTTGTAGTTGGTAGTTGTTGCATTGGTTGTTTTATTGTCTAGTCTTGGTATGCCAAGTCTAGCGGACGTGTAACACTTCAGTTGCACCTTTGTGCTTATTGTGTTTAATAAGATTCACCGGGGTAACCCCTTACCCAAAAAAAAAAAAAGAGTTTAAAAAGGTTGAAGTTTGGGTTAAATTGTATGATGTTCCTCTAATGGCATATTCTGATGATGGTTTAAGCATGTTGGCATCAAAAATTGGGTCCCCTGTGCGCCTGGATTCGTATACTAGTGATATGTGTAATGAGGCTTGGGGAAGGAGCAGCTATGCTAGGGCTCTCATTGAAATATCTGCTGATCATGAGTTGAAAGAGGCTCTAACCATGGCTATTCCTGAATTGGATGGCAACAAATATGTTACTGAGACTATTCGGTGGAGTATGAATGGGAACCTCCGAGATGTGTCCACTGCTATGTATTTGGGCATGATTCTGAGGAGTGTCCAAAATGCATTCGATCGACAGTGAAACCTCCTACAAACAGTCCGAAAGTAGATGAGGATGGTTATACAGAAGTCAAGAAAAAGAAGAAGTTAAGAAGAGCGGTTTTCAAGTTAACAATCAAAATCCCAAGTTTGAATATAGACCTGTGGATAAAAAGAAAAAGGCCGTGAGTTCTTCCTATGTGAGTGCGCAGTGCACTAGTTCGTCCAAGGTTCAAACACATAATTCGTTTAGTGCTCTTGGGTTTGTTGGGAGGAACGGGGGTCCTTTCCAGGGGAGATATAAAGGGGGACATGAGCCAAATGAGGAGTCTGATGATGACGAGGTAGAGGTTGTATATGATGAAACGAATGAGTTTATGACATCGGCTTCACATCCTACGTCTTCCAGTACAGGGGCAAGCACCTCTCACATAAAGTTGTCCAATGGATAGGTGGCTTCTGTTTCATGCTAAGGGGCTGCCGGTTGGTAGCAATTTCATTTTTGATGATGGCGGTTGACGTCGTTTGTTTGATTTTTTCGTTTGTCTACTAGTTAGTCATTATCATGATTGTAGTAGGCTAGATTGAGGTGGTAACTTGGTTTGTTTGTTTTTTTTTTTGCTTACATATATGGGGCATGTCCTGTATATGAACTAGTGGGGAACTCATCCTCACTACTTGTACTTATTTGGCGGTTGTCTATAATAGAATCACCGGGGTAACCCTTTACCCAAAAAAAAGATTCTAGTCGCGGCAGCTGCATATACTATTTGGCAAGAGCGGAATGCAAGGTTGTTTAACAATCAAGTGAGACCTCCCGAAACGGTTAGTGATATTATTCTGAAAACAGTGAGATACAAGTTGATGGGAACAAAGTTGAAGAACACTGATAGGGTGCACAAGCTGCTTGGAGATTGGGAGGTTAGAAATGAAAGTAAAGATGATGGAGGCTGAATAGTCTGTAGTTTTATGTTTTTGTCTAGATGTTTGTCTAGGTGTTATTTCTTGGTTGTTTTTCGCTTCTTGTTTGTTTTGGTTTACTTTCATGGGGCATGTCTCATGATTGAACTAGTGTAGTCTCTCTACACTATTTGTTTTTATTTGGTTGTGAATATATAGAATCACCGGGGTAACCCTTTACCCAAAAAAAAAAACTTGCACCTACCATAACCCTGCGGGGGTGAATTGTCATTTCTGTGCAAATTGCAACATCTATAGGCATTTTACTACTCATTGCCGTTCAGGCCCACGTCAACAAGTCGCTCAAGCTCTTCCAGCACCACCTGCTCCACTTCCTACTCCTCAGGTTAACCAAGCAACTCTTGCGCCCGCTGTTCATGCGTGAGCTTGCTACTCTTGTGGTGACCCGAATCATTTTGCTAATGCCTGCCCACTATGTGTGGTGAAACAAGAACCTCAGCAGCAACCACCGCAACAACCACCGCAGCAACAGCCGCAATAACAGCAGCAGCAGCAGCAACAACCACAGCAAGCATCCCGCGGAAGAACCTTCAACATCAATGTCCGCCAGACTCAAACTGACAACAATGTTGTCAATGGTACATTCCTCATTAATGGTATTTATGCTTCGTGTTTATTTAATACTGGAGCTGATAATGTTTTGTGACATTTGAATTCAAAAAGCTCCTAAAACGAAAACGCACTAACCTTCCAACGACATTCGACGTAGAAATTGCCACCAGAAGAACCGTCACCGTCAGTTCAGTTCTCCATGATTGTACTCTCGAACTCAACAATCACGTCTTCACGATCGATCTCATTCTAATGCAACTTGGTAGTTTCGATGTCACAGTAGGCTTGGATTTTCTTCGTGAAAATCGTGCCGAAGTCGTTTATTTCGAAAAGATGATTCGTTTCTCTCTTTCTAATGGCGACCAACTCTGTGTTTATGGCGAAGTATCCTCTAACACCTGTGCCTCCACGGCCATCAAACAAATACTGAACCAATGAAATATTATATTTCATACTTGGGATTTGTAAAAATATGTGTATCATTTGCACATATCAATTTTTGTTCAATTCCAAACTCTAAATCGCTTTCTGGAAGGTTATACGCGCACCAATGCATAAATATAACCAGTTTAATGCAAAAAACACTCCGGAATAGTGACATAGGCTTAACATACCTTAAATAACCTTTACATAACTTAGAAATAAGTTTTGAAGGCTTTGGTATGGCAAAAACAAGTTAATTCCGGAACATGACCATAAGTTAAACATACCATAAATATCCTTTACATAGCTTAGAAATAGGCTTTGAGGGGTTCGGTATGCTAAAATAAACTTTTGGGGTCATTCAGGGACAAAAAGCGTCAAAAAGTGCACAAGTTTGCATTTTCGCGCATAACTTACGTTCTGAATACATCCGGACATCCAAAAATTTATGTAAGCACTAAAATATTTTATTTTAGTGTTTGGCATAAGAAAAATCCATTCGTCACGCCATTTGGATCATTTTTCGCGCTTATGCGCATTCCGTCGTAATTAACCGAACAACGTAACCGTACGGCTAAACGAACCGACACCCGAGATATTTTTGAACACATTTTAAGTTCCCTATACTTTAACTTCATTTTAGAGCTTTGAAATGGCGTTAACGGGGCTTAAACGTGTCAAAAAAACGCATCGAAAACCAAGTTTTGAGGTTGCAGGGACTGAAACTGTAAATCTGCCAAACTAGGTCCGTAAACAGGGGCCAGATGCAGCAAAACGTTTTTTTTCCAGTTTTTAACAGCCCTTAACACTCTCCAAAGGCCAAGTGCCAAGTGTCAAACTCTTATGGTGGATGGCAAATGAGTTACCACAACTTTCCAACAAGTGTACGGCTTAGATCGTGCCCCCTTTTCCAAGAAATGATCCTAACGGTTGTCCATTTACTATAAATACCCACATACCCCAACTTCATTTCTCACTAGAATCTGATCATTTGTGCTCTAAGTTGAAACCTTTGTTTCATACCTGAGCTATTTTGATCTAGATTAGCATTCGGGGACCCTTCGTAAGTGTTCCTTCGTTCTTTTATTGCTTTTCGAGTCCGAAAGTCAAACTTTGTTCGACTTTCTGCATTGACCAGTTTATGGTCGATGCGAAGTTCGTTTGAACTTCATAACATGAGCGTGATCACGATGGTTATAGTCCCTAGTGACTATACCTACTGATTACCACGTTATCTAGGCTCAGTGACGAGCCGTAGTTTCGGTCAGAATACGTATTCTTGCGTATTTTGTAACCAAACTACTTGTGGGTATCAAGACCATTTGTTTTGATACCAAACCTGTTTTCTAAACTTAGTTAAGCATGTTTTAACATGCTTAGCTCGTCACTTTTAGTTTAGTGCTTATTTAGGGTCTTAAGGTAAGCGATCTAAACAATCGCTTATACTTTCGAACCCGACCCGTTTGGTCGATCATTAGGATCCGACCAAGCACTTTAGGTGACCATAGTTTATAGGGAATAACCTTACGAGGTTATACCTTATGGTCGCTTCGTTTAAGTAGTTGTATGATAGGTAGTTTATATGCCTTAGGTAAATTACCAAAATACCCCTTTGATGCCAAAATTCATTTTAAACATATGTAGCATAACTTTTGACATCTAAACTGATTTGACAACAATATTAGACATGTTAAGGCATATGTTACTTGTCATAGGACTAGTTAGGCGGTCCGAACGCGTTTCACGCGAGCGACGCGTTAAAGTAGCATAAGCTACCTAAACGGGTCGTAATGGGTCATAAGCACTTATGTTAGGATTCATTTAGTATGTAGGCGTTGTTAAACCATATTACACGAGTTCCCATACTCATTTGGTTTACGAACCCTCATTCTATCCGATCTTCCGATTTAGGTCCGGTTTATTAATGTAGTTACCTATATTAGGTGCTGTTTGATATCCGTGATCTCTAGCATTGCTTGGTGGTTATGTTAGGACTTCTGAGCAATCTCAAGTGAGTACATAGACCCCTCTTTTACCGTTTTCAAACTGTTTTGGGGTGAAACACATGTGCCTACTTGTTACTTTCATGCTTTCACATCATATACATGCTATGTTCATTAGTACATTTATAGTACATGATTTCATTACATTTCATGCTATGTATGTCCATTTAGTTCATACTTAGTACATCGTTTCACATCACATCACATGCTTTGTATGTTCATCTATTGCATACTTAGTACATTTGTTTTCATCACATGCTTACATTTTGATATGATATTTGGTTTGTATAAATGGAACAATACATTCATTAACACCGATCACGCCATTCGTTAGTAGGTAGTGGTACCATAGGAATTGACAACTCCCGTTCCGGACATCCCGGGTAGGTGGGGATGAAAGGAATGACCGAATTCGATATACAGTTACAACAAGATAAACCTTTAATTTATTTAAGGGTTTATCGCCACGGTCTCAAGGCTTGGATGTATGCATTCTCACAATACCGCATAGATATTTGTATCAGTATAGCATGCATTTCCACAAAACATAGCTTTGATTTAAACCGTGTTTTACTTCAATACTTTGTTTTTGTGCATATGGTTTAGTTGATATATTTCACTAGCCATACATATCATTTTGGTTACACATTACATGATTTACATTTGACACATAAACATTATTGACATTGGTTACACATTACATGATTTACATATTGACATAGACATTTTGACATATTATTCAATACGTTTGGCAATTGGTTTAAACATAGACATCTCACATTGGTGGTTTGTTTGGGTAAGTGATTCGAGTAACGAGGCGTGTGTAATATGATACAAGCATGGTGGATACGCCGCTGGTACTTCCTATATATAAGTGATTGTATGGTATTACATATCGTAGCGTTATATGAACCATTTCAAATTGAGACATATAACATTTTATACAAATAACCTATTTTTCACAATACATTGTTTTACAAACAACTTAAATTATACAAACTCATTTTTATATGGTTATTCATTTAACCATACATTATTCTCTTATTTATACATATCATCTGATCTTATCATTTTTCAAATGATTTACAAGACAAATCAATTTACAAGGTTCATGACTAAACATTTTCTTAAACAATAAGTCATGAATCCTATTTTCATAAACCTATGTATCTCACAGGCATTTTTATGCTGACGTACCTATTTTCACATGTGTTTCAGGATATGATGCATAGGATTTATCAAGATACACTTAGGCGGACTTGGGCCTTAGCGACAATAAAAGATGCAAGACTAGTTATTTATGTTATGTTTCTTTGATTGTCATGACATTGTAACTACTTTAATCAATAAAACAATATTTCAATTTCCATGTGTTATGAAACAATGATTCTGTTACAACACTCCCTGACGTTTTCCGCCACGTATTGTTGTTCTACGTGGTCGGGGTGTGACAGAAAAGTTGGTATCAGAGCTCATGGTTATAGGGAATTAGGTTATTAGTAATAGTTTGACCTAGTCTATAACCTTCCTAGGACCCTAACGCGAGTTTACTTGCGTTTAGTCATAAAACAATACTGTCACCTATCCTTAGGCGACAACCACAACAAGAACATAAATTTCAAAACCGCTTTGAAAACTAATCATCTGTTCTAGGATGATTGATTACTAGGTTTTGAACCCTCTATTGTAAGGTTTTGAACCCCTTTGAGTTTTCAAAACCTCGTCAAGGTTTTGGGTTTTAAATAATGTGAACACGTGCAAACTGGAAGGGTGAATGCCTGTATTCTGGGTTTTCTGTCTAGGCAAGCACTTCGTATACATCTCATCAGACGCGAGACCAGTTGTGCTTACCTGGGAATTCTTGGGATGAGTGTTCACTTATAGGCGAGCATGTCTTCGCGATACATTATTTTTGACCCATTTACTTTGATTTGTCACTGTCTCATTTGTTTGCCTTAGATAACAAACAAATGATCGCAAATTCTTATGCATTACCATTCTGCATTATTTACCCGATGACGTTTCACTTGTTTCTTCCTATGTCTTTCATTTTCTTCTAGAATGTCTCTTCCTCTCAGCACCGGTCAAATGTCCGAGCAAACAGCCAAATTTGCCCAACAAATAGGCGAAGTGATACTGAAGTCTGTGGATCTAGGCATTGCCATGTCTCGTCTCAAAAATGGAGCCACTCAGGAGCCACCAAAGGAAGCAGAAGCCAAGCCTTCACCTAAACCAAAGAAACGTAAGGCTTCAAGGAAACCCGCAGCAGTGGCACCAAAACAGGCAAGACCTAGCCAAATGATAGCACCACCAGCCAAGAAACCAATCAAGGAATCAAAGACCATGGATGAACAGGCTGGATCCCCTAAGAAGTCAAAGAAGCGAAAGGCTTCTCAGGACTTCGCTGTGGTCGCTCACAATGGTCGAGCCATCCCCAACCAACCAGCTCAACCCCCTGCTAGGAAGCCATACAACGGAACTGCACCCTTGTGCAACCAATGTAGCCTTCATCATCAGGCTAGTGTGAAGTGCTGCAATTGCCAAACTTGTGGACTTATAGGTCATACGGCAAGGGTTTGTCCAACTGCAGCAGTACCAAATCAAGCAGGACCCATCCGGGTGGCAACACAACCTGTTAAGAAGCAATACAATATGCGACAAATGTAATGCACACCACTTAGCTCACCTACAGTGTCGTCTGTGTGCATCATGTGGGCGACTCGGTCACCTGGCAAATGCTTGTCGATTTACCCCAAACCAAAGTGGTCCAAATCAACCCCAAGTCAACCCTACTCAAGCTCGCTTTCCGCCTGGATCGTGCTACAACTGTGGCGATACGAGCCATTTCAGGAACAAATGCCCAAAGCTTGCTAATGCAAATCCAACCCACGGATGAGCAGTTGGCTGATTAGAAGATGTTGTTGTCTTATGCTTTTGTTTCTTCTATTTCTTGTAATGTGAAACAATCTGTTTGATTATAAATAAATTGTTGTTCACAGTTCTGATATACGAGTGTAGTTACATGTGTGTATGACTTTTCCTATGATACCTACATCAAGGAACTATGTTCCTTACAAACTACTCTTGTGATTCTCCCTCTCAAATGATCACTCATGATTCCCCCAAAAATTTTAAGTACTCGTTTCATTCTAAGAAACGAAGTACATGAAATAAAGTGAAATTATGAGTAATCGTGCTTTTTACACATCTGTGCCATTAAATCCTTGGTTAGATAACTAAGGGTAGTTTCAAATCTCATACCCATTACGTTTTGATTTTCTCAACATACACAGTACAAGTATTTCAAAAACAATCTTCATGATCTCAAAACATTTCATATAGTTTGAAAACAATTTTTTTCAAATGCATTGTCTATGTTATTTCAAAAACATTGGTTAGGTTTAAAAAAAAAAACCATTTTCATAATTTCAGAATATTTCATATAGTCTGAAAACAATATTAACACAGTATATTTTCTTATCAAGTGCATGATTTCAAAAGCATCATTCATGTTTTCCAAAAACCTTATACATAATTTCAAAAATTCATTTCGCATGATTTTAAAACATTTTTATAAATATACTTTTCTAAAAACCTACTTTATGATTTCAAAAGTATTATATATAAGGTTTCAAAAACATTTTTAGAACCCCATGCATAGTTTTCCAAATATATTTTCCTCATACATTTACTTAACCTTCAAATTCTGCTTCATATGTTGCCTTGGCATATCTAGCATCTCAACTTCGTAAGCATTTTTACTTCATGTTTTGACATAAGCACGTCCAGTGCAAGGTTTCAAAACATCTTCAACTTCTAAAATCCATATGGGATCTTTTTATCTTCACATTTAGACCCTTGTGGATGATCATCATTCAAATCAGGGTCCTTAATTGGATTCCTTATGTACCTGAATTCGGACATTTCGGTTCCTTATAATCGAAATCGAATTTCTCTTTTAAAAATCTTTCTATCTTTATAGATAGATTCTTGTAAATGTTTAAAGTGCCAAATGAAATCCACGAGATGGAATCCTATTGTACTTTAAATACATGTGCTCTGTCAACAAAACAAATTAACAAATAAACAATCTTTGTGGTTATACGACTATGTGTTTATTCATCTTATGTTTTCTTTTATGCATTTTTGTGTTTGGATACTCTGGATATTCGTTATCCAAATCCTCGTAGAATCTTTCACATCTTCATATGAGGGATTCGTAGTAGGATATTCAAAAAGGTACTACCTTAAATCCTTAATGGGCTTCTATGTAATAGTTAAGACCCTTGGATTATATAGTACCACTCCTTGATTCATAAGAGACCCTTTAGTGGTCTAGTCAAAAAGATTGATTCACAATTTGGTTAAAGGACGACATCTAGTGATGTAGCTGAACAGACTCCTTGATAGTCTATTTAGATCATTTATTGATTTAATTAAAAGGACTCTATGGCGGTCTAGTCACACTCATCACAGGATTGTTCATTTCGTTTTACCCTACACATTATAAAATAGACTGTGTGAACTGTGCAAGGAATTATCTAATTATGGACGCGTACATAATTATGAAATTTAGTGCACAGAAACCCAGTAAGATTTATTATGTGTAAGAACCGATAGCGACAACAATAACAAAATGAGAACGGTGTAATGGAGGTACGGTGGACGCACCAATGACGCTTCATATACTTGTATATAAGTGTCCCTCTTACATTGCAAGCATAATGTTATTAAGGTTACTAGAAGTTCAGAACCCTAACCAATATTGTTCGATCTTTTCAACTTCATGTTTTAAACTCTCACAAGTTTCCTCTAAATAAATTTCGGGACGAAATTTCCTAAAGTAGGGGAGACTATAACACCTGTGCCTCCACGGCCATCAAACAAATACCGAACCAATGAAATATTATATTTCATACTTGGGATTTGTAAAAATATGTGTATCATTTGCACATATCAATTTTTGTTCAATTCCAAACTCTAAATCGCTTTCTGGAAGGTTATACGCGCACCAATGCATAAATATAACCAGTTTAATGCAACAAACACTCCGGAATAGTGACATAGGCTTAACATACCTTAAATAACCTTTACATAACTTAGAAATAAGTTTTGAAGGCTTTGGTATGGCAAAAACAAGTTAATTCGCTTACAGGGACTAAACTTGACAAACTGCGAAAGTATGCCAATTTGAACTGTAACAGACATTCCGGAACATGACCATAAGTTAAACATACCATAAATATCCTTTACATAGCTTATAAATAGGCTTTGAGGGGTTCGGTATGCTAAAATAAACTTTTGGGGTCATTCAGGGACAAAAAGCGTCAAAAAGTGCACAAGTTTGCATTTTCGCGCATAACTTACGTTCTGAATACATCCGGACATCCAAAAATTTATGTAAGCACTAAAATATTTTATTTTAGTGTTTGGCATAAGAAAAATCCATTCGTCACGCCATTTGGATCATTTTTCGCGCTTATGCGCATTCCGTCGTAATTAACCGAACAACGTAACCGTACGGCTAAACGAACCGACACCCGAGATATTTTTGAACACATTTTAAGTTCCCTATACTTTAACTTCATTTTAGAGCTTTGAAATGGGGTTAACGGGGCTTAAACATGTAAAAAAAACGCATCGAAAACCAAGTTTTGAGGTTGCAGGGACTGAAACTGTAAATATGCCAAACTAGTGTCAAACTCTTATGGTGGATGGCAAATGAGTTACCACAACTTTCCAACAAGTGTACGGCTTAGATCGTGCCCCCTTTTCCAAGAAATGATCCTAACAGTTGTCCATTTACTATAAATACCCACATACCCCAACTTCATTTCTCACTAGAATCTGATCATTTGTGCTCTAAGTTGAAACCTTTGTTTCATACCTGAGCTATTTTGATCTAGATTAGCATTCGGGGACCCTTCGTAAGTGTTCCTTCGTTCTTTTATTGCTTTTCGAGTCCGAAAGTCGAACTTTGTTTGACTTTCTGCATTGACCAGTTTATGGTCGATGCGAAGTTCGTTTGAACTTCATAATGTGAGCGTGATCACGATGGTTATAGTCCCTAGTGACTATACCTACTGATTACCACGTTATCTAGGCTCAGTGACGAGCTGTAGTTTCGGTCAGAATACGTATTCTTGCGTATTTTGTAACCAAACTACTTGTGGGTATCAAGACCATTTGTTTTGATACCAAACCTATTTTCTAAACTTAGTTAAGCATGTTTTAACATGCTTAGCTCGTCACTTTTAGTTTAGTGCTTATTTAGAGTCGTAAGGTAAGCGATCTAAACAATCGCTTATACTTTCGAACCCGACCCGTTTGGTCGATCATTAGGATCCGACCAAGCACTTTAGGTGACCATAGTTTATAGGGAATAACCTTACGAGGTTATACCTTATGGTCGCCTCGTTTAAGTAGTTGTATGATAGGTAGTTTATATGCCTTAGGTAAATTACCAAAATACCCCTTTGATGCCAAAATTCATTTTAAACATATGTAACATAACTTTTGACATCAAAACTGATTTGACAACAATATTAGACATGTTAAGGCATATGTTACTTGTCATAGGACTAGTTAGGCGGTCCGAACGCGTTTCACGCGAGCGACGCGTTAAAGTAGCATAAGCTACCTAAACGGGTCGTAATGGGTCATAAGCACTTATGTTAGGATTCATTTAGTATGTAGGCGTTGTTAAACCATATTACACGAGTTCCCATACTCATTTGGTTTACGAAACCTCATTCTATCCGATCTTCCGATTTAGGTCCGGTTTATTAATGTAGTTACCTATATTAGGTGTCGTTTGATATCCGTGATCTCTAGCATTGCTTGGTGGTTATCTTAGGACTTCTGAGCAATCTCAAGTGAGTACATAGACCCCCTTTTACCGTTTTCAAACTGTTTTGGGGTGAAACACATGTGCCTACTTGTTACTTTCATGCTTTCACATCATACACATGCTATGTTCATTAGTACATTTATAGTACATGATTTCATTACATTTCATGCTATGTATGTCCATTTAGTTCATACTTAGTACATCGTTTCACATCACATCACATGCTATGGATGTTCATCTATTGCATACTTAGTACATTTGTTTTCATCACATGCTTACATTTTGATATGATATTTGGTTTGTATAAATGGAACAATACATTCATTAACACCGATCACGCCGTTCGTTAGTAGGTAGTGGTACCATAGGAATTGACAACTCCCGTTCCGGACATCCCGGGTAGGTGGGGATGAAAGGAATGACCGAATTCGATATACAGTTACAACAAGATAAACCTTTAATTTATTTAAGGGTTTATCGCCACAGTCTCAAGGCTTGGATGTATGCATTCTCACAATACCGCATAGATATTTGTATCAGTATAGCATGCATTTCCACAAAACATAGCTTTGATTTAAACCGTGTTTTACTTCAATACTTTGTTTTTGTGCATATGGTTTAGTTGATATATTTCACTAGCCATACATATCATTTTGGTTACACATTACATGATTTACATTTGACACATAAACATTATTGACATTGGTTACACATTACATGATTTACATATTGACATAGACATTTTGACATATTATTCAATACGTTTGGCAATTGGTTTAAACATAGACATCTCACATTGGTGGTTTGTTTGGGTAAGTGATTCGAGTAACGAGGCGTGTGTAATATGATACAAGCATGGTGGATACGCCGCTGGTACTTCCTATATATAAGTGATTGTATGGTATTACATATCGTAGCGTTATATGAACCATTTCAAATTGAGACATATAACATTTTATACAAATAACCTATTTTTCACAATACATTGTTTTACAAACAACTTAAATTATACAAACTCATTTTTATATGGTTATTCATTTAACCATACATTATTCTCTTATTTATACATATCATCTGATCTTATCATTTTTCAAATGATTTACAAGACAAATCAAATTACAAGGTTCATGACTAAACATTTTCTTAAACAATAAGTCATGAATCCTATTTTCATAAACCTATGTATCTCACAGGCATTTTTATGCTAACGTACCTATTTTCACATGTGTTTCAGGATATGATGCATAGGATTTATCAAGATACACTTAGGCGGACTTGGGCCTTAGCGACAATAAAAGATGCAAGACTAGTTATTTATGTTATGTTTCTTTGATTGTCATGACATTGTAACTACTTTAATCAATAAAACAATATTTCAATTTCCATGTGTTATGAAACAATGATTCTGTTACAACACTCCCCGACGTTTTCCGCCACGTATTGTTGTTCTACGTGGTCGGGGTGTGACATATCCTCGAAAGAAGTGAAACTTATGTCGTGCATTCAAGTAAGCAAGTATCTCCGCAAGGAATACATGGCTTTCTTAGCTCACGTTGTAGTAGCGGAGAAGGAAAAGAAGCCGATGGAAAAGGTACTTGTGGTCGTGATTTTCCTAATGTCTTTCCTGATGATTTACCCTGTCTACCCCCGAATCGTGATATTGACTTTCGTATCTACCTTATCCCTAGAGCTAACCCTGTTGCTAAAGCCCCTTATCGCCTCGCACCGTCCGAAATGTGTGAACTATCTAGCCAACTCCAGGAATTACTTGATAAAGGCTTCATACGCCCTAGCATGTCGCCATGGGGCGCACCTGTCCTTTTTGTGAAAAAGAAGGACAGATCGTTCCGAATGTGCATCAATTATAGGGAACTCAATAAGCTTACTATCAAGTATCGCTATCCTCTACCCCGAACCGACGACTTATTTAATCAACTACAAGGCGCTACGTGTTTCTCTAAGATCGATCTACGTTCTGGCAATCATTAACTGCCTTTCGAACTCTTAGGCATATGCTTTGCAACGCTCCCATTCTCGTGCTACCCGATAGAAACGATGATTTTGTTGTTTACTGCGACACCTCTAACCTAGGTCTTGGTTGTGTTCTCATGCAATGAGACAAGGTTATCGCGTACACGTCTCGCCAACTCAAGGTCCATGAGAAGAACTACACAACCCACGATCTCGAACTCGGTGCAGTTGTTTTTGCGATAAAGATTTGGCGACACTACCTTTATGGTACTAAGTGTACGGTCTTAACCGACCATAAGAGCCTACAACACATCTTGAATCGGAAAGAACTAAACATGCGCCAACGCAGATGGGTTGAACTTCTCAACGACTACAACTGTGAGATACGCTACCAGCCAGGCAAAGCAAACGTCGTCGCCGATGCTCTTAGTCGACGAAGCTATTTACATAGTGTTTGTGATGTTCAAGCCCAACATGACCTCGAAGCCCTCATTTGTGACGCTCAACACGCCTGTTTTCTCGAGAACACCTTGAAAGAAGAAAGAATCCTTGGAACCGAAAACCAATTAGTGAATAAACCGAATGGTACCTTTTACTATCTCGACCGAATTTGGATTCCTAGTCGCAATAATCTCCGAGAGATTTTGTTGACTGAAGCCCACAAATCTCGATATTCTATTCATCCCGGTGTAACATCTGTGCTTGTAATCATTGTGAACAATTCTATTATCAATAAAACAATGTTATTTGATCCCAATGTTTGTTTGGTTGTGTTTTACATTTTTCATATTTTGACTTTTATGTAATTTCAAACTTTACATCACTTTCTGGAGAGTTATACGCAAACTGGTGCGTAAACGTACTCAGTTTAATGCGACAAATACTCCGGAACATCAACATATACCTAACATACCTTAAATAACATATACATAACTTAGAAATAAGTTTTGAAGGCTTTGGTATGGCAAAAACAAGTTAATTCGCTTACAGGGGCTAAACTTGACAAACTGCGAAAGTATGCCAATTTGAACTGTAACGAACATTCCGGAACATGACCATAAGTTAAAAATACCATAAATATCCTTTACATAGCTTAGAAATAGGCTTTAAGGGGTTCGGTATGCTAAAATAAACTTTTGGGTCTTTCAGGGACTAAAAGCGTCAAAAAGTGCACAAGTTTGCACTTTCGCGCATAACTCACGTTCTGAATACATCCGGACATCCAAAAATTTATGTAAGCACTAAAATATTTTATTTTAGTGTTTGGCATAAGAAAAATCCATTCGTCACGCCTTTTGGATCGTTTTTCGCGCTTATGCGCATTCCGTCGTAATTAAGCGAACATCGCGATCGTACGGCCAAACGAACCGACATCCGAGATATTTTTGAGCATGTTTTAAGTTCCCTATACTTTAACTTCATTTTAGAGCTTTGAAATGGGATTAACGGGCCTTAAACGTGTCGAAAATGACCTTATTGCATAACAGGGACTGAAATGGTAAATCTGCCATTTTACATGCTTACTATGCGCAGGGGTTTTTCCCCTACGATGCGCAAGCATTGGTCAGATGCAGCAACTCGATTTTCAGCAGCTGTTAGCAGCCTTTAACCCTTCCAAAAGCCAAGTACAAGTGTCAAAACCCTATGGTGAGTGCCAATGAGCCACCACAACTTTCCGACAAGTGTACGGGCTAGATCATTCCCTCTTCTCCAAGAAACGATCCTAACGGTAGACCGAAATCTATAAATACCCATCACATTTCACTTCATTTCTCACAAGAATCTGATCATTTGTGCTCTAAGTTGAAACCTTTGTTTCATACCTGAGCTATTTTGATCTAAATTAGCATTCGGGAACCCTTCGTAAGTGTTCCTTCGTTCTTTTATTGCTTTTCGAGTCCGAAAGTCAAACTTTGTTTGACTTTCTGCATTGACCAGTCTATGGTCAATGCGAAGTTCATTTGAACTTCATAACGTGAGCGTGATCACGATGGTTATAGTCCCTAGTGACTATACCTACTGATTACCACGTTATCTAGGCTCAGTGACGAGCCGTAGTTTCGGTCAGAATAAGTATTCTTGCGTATTTTGTAACCAAACTACTTATGGGTATCAAAACCGTTTGTTTTGATACCAAATCTGTTTCTAAACTTAGGTAAGTATGTTTTAACATGCTTAGCTCGTCACTTTTAGTTTAGTGCTTATATAGGGTCGTAAGGTAAGCGATCTAAACAATCGCTTATACTTTCGAACCCGACCCGTTTGGTCGATCATTAGGATCCGACCAAGCACATTAGGTGACCATAGCGTATAGGGAATAACCTTCCAAGGTTATACCTTATGGTCGCTTCGTTTAAGTAGTTGTATGATAGGTAGTTTATATGCCTTAGGTAAATTACCAAAATACCCATTTGATGCCAAAATTCATTTTAAACATATGTAACATAACTTTTGACATCTAAACTGATTTGACAACCATATTAGACATGTTAAGGCATATATTACTTGTCATAGGACTAGTTAGGCGGTCCGAACGCGTTTCACGCGAACGACGCGTTAAAGTAGCATAAGCTACCTAAACGGGTCGTAATGGGTCACAAGCACTTAGGTTAGGTTTCATTTAGTATGTAGGCTTTGTTAAACCATACTACATGAGTTCCCATACTCATTTGGTTTATGAGCCCTCATTCTATCCGATCTTCCGATTTAGGTCCGGTTTATTAATGTAGTTACCTATATTAGGTGCCGTTTGATATTCCGTGATCTCTAGCATTGCTTGGTGGTTATCTTAGGACTTCTGAGCAATCTCAAGTGAGTACATACAACCCTTCTTTTACTGTTTTCAAACTGTTTTGGGGTGGAACACATGTGCCTACTTGTTACTTTCGTGCTTTCCTGTTTTCACATCATATACATGCTATGTTTGTTAGTACATTATAGTACATGATTTCATTACGTTTCATGCTATGTATGTCCGTTGTGTGCATACTTAGTACATTGTTTTACTTTACATTTATGCTATGTATGTTGACTGATAGCATGCTAGCACATTGATTTACATGACTTTTCTGCTTTGTATGTTAACTTAGCATACTTAGTACATTGTTTTCATATAACATGTTCACTTTTGCTATGACATTTGGTTTGCACAAAAGAGACTATTATACGTTCATTAGCATTAGCTACGCCGCTCGGTAGTAAGTACTGGTACCATAGGACTTGACAAATCCCATTCCTGACATCCCGGGTTTGTTTGGATGTAAGGAATGACTGAATCCGAAAACACTTCTTTTGATAACCTTGACTAAAAGGGTTATCCGACTGTCTCAAGGCTTGAATGTATGCGTTAACTTACCACATAAATGTTTGTATCAATGTAACATGCATTACTTTGCAAAACATAACTTTTTGATATATTCAAAATACTTTGTTTTGTACATTTATACATTTATACATTTTGGACTATGTGACAATACTTTACTTACAATACATAACTTTTGTTACACATTACTTGACTACGTTTGGACTTTTAAACATTTGACATGGCTTATACAAGGACTTTTGATGATTGGCTTAAACATAGACTTTATACGTTGGTGGTTTGTTTAAGTGATTTGAGTAACGAGGCATGTGTAATATGATACAAGCATGGTGGATACGCCGCTAGTACTTCCTATTTATAAGTGTTTGTATGGTATTACATCTTGTAGCGTTATCTGAATCATTTCAATTTAGACATATGACATTTTATACAAATAACATACTTTTCACAAGACATTGTTTTACAAAACAACTTATCTTATGCAAACTCATTTTACTTGGTTATTTATTAAACCATACTTTATGATCTTATTTATACATATCATCTTATCTTATCACTTTTCAAATGATTTACAAGACAAAACAATTTACAAGGTTCATGACTGACTTTTATTAAACAATTTCTTAAACTTAAGTCATGAATCCTATTCTCACAAAACCTATGTATCTCACAGGCATTTTTATGCTGACGTACCTATTTTCACATGTGTTTTCAGGAGCTTTTCCGTAGGATGATGATCGTGACACTAGGGCGGACCTGTGCCTTAGAGACTTAAAATGAAGAAAGACTTAGTTTAATTATGTTATAAACTCTTTATTTCCTGCATTGACAATGTAACACGCTGTTAATAAATAAAATACAACTTTGAATGCCATGGTTATGAAACAATTAATTCTGTTACAACACTCCCCGACGTTTTCCGCCACGTTTTGTATGTTATACGTGGTCGGGGTGTGACAGAAGAGTTGGTATCAGAGCCAATGGTTATAGGGAATTAGGTTATTAGTAATGCTTTGACCTAGACTATAACCTTTCTAGGACCCTAACACAAGTTATCTTGTGTTTAGATCTTAAAACATGCACATCACCTATCCTTAGGTGATTATTAAAACAAAAACCAAATTTTTCAAAACGATTTTTGAAAAACAATCTTATGTTTTTGAATGATTTATTACAAGGTTTTGAACCCTCTTTTGTAAGGTTTTGAACCCTTCCAGTTTGACTAAATTTTTGGCCTTGTGCCTTCAAAATTTTCAAAATCTCGTCAACGTTTTGGGTTTTAAATAATGTGAACACGTGCAAACTGGAAGAGTGAATGCCTGTATTCTGGGTTTTCTGTCTAGGCAAGCACTTCGTATACATCTCATCAGACGCGAGACCAGTTGTGCTTACCTGGGAATTCTTGGGATGAGTGTTCACTTATAGGCGAGCATGTCTTCGCGATACATTGTTTTTCACCCATTTACTTTGATTAGTCACTGTGTGTCGTTTGTTTGCTTGGTAATGCGGACAAATGACCACCATCTTTTCTTTTGTTGATTTTGTTTCGTCTCATTCTTTTCACCCAAACATCTCACTCGTTTCCTTTAATGTTTCCTCTTTTAGAATGCCTCCTCGACGCGACAATCTGATTGCGACTGCCGAACTGGCAGAAATCATTGCGCAGCAGATGGCTGCTCAATTCCCAAATCTCTTTGCTCAATGGTAACAAGCCAACAACAACAACAATTCTCCATGCAAATACAAGGATTTTAACTCGGCTAAACCACTCAAGTTTAGTGGTTCTGAGGGAGCGACTGGGCTTCTTCAATGGTTTGAGAGCATTGAGAATACTTTCCGCCACGTGCAGTGTCCGGATAATCGCAAGGTCGAGTTTTCTTCGAGCGTGTTTCAGAAGAGGGCTCTCACATGGTGGAATGGGGTTATGAGAGATCGGGGTGCAGAAGTTGCTCTAGCGCAAACTTGGGCTGAACTTAGGGCCCTTATGATGAGGGAATTCTGTCCTCGTCATGAACAGCGAGCGTTGGAGAAAGAGTTTGAGGACTTGAAACAAGACAGTGGCGAGCACAGGGCTTATACTGATAGGTTTGAAGAGTTGAGCCTGTTTTGCCCAACTATGGTTACCCCACTCGACAAGGCTATCGAAAGATACATCGACGGCCTACCTGACTCGGTACAAGACATCATTACTGGTAGCAACCCTACCACACTCCGTCAGGCGATCGAGTTATCAGCGACATTGACTGAGTCGCAGATTCGAAAGGGGAAGCTGCACAAAAAGGGTGACAAGGGTAAGAAGCAGGTGTCTGATAAGGAAGATAGCAAGAAAGGTCAAAACAAGAAGGGAAAGAATTCTGGAGGGTCTAGGAAGCGGAAGGCTTCCCAAAACTATGCTGTTACTGGACAGGCTCAAGCTGCACCAAATCAGCCTGCGCAACCACTAGCCAAGAAGCCTTATCTTGGCAATGCACCTTTGTGCAACAGGTGTAACGGCCATCATCAACCACACCTCCAGTGTCATCAGTGCACCAATTGCGGAAGGCCTGGTCATCTTGCTGCCACCTGCCGCATTCCTGTTAACCAGAACCAGGCAGTTCAGAACCAAGCCCAACAAGTTGCTCAGCCTCTTGCTCAGCAACAAGGTCAAGCTGCACGACCTCATTTTCCTCCTGGTTCGTGCTACAATTGTGGGGATCTGACCCACTACAGGAACCGGTGCCCAAGGCTAGTCAACTAAAATCAGATTCAGAACCAAAATCAGGCTCAGGCTCGAGGGCGAGCTTTTAACTTGAATGCCCAAGAGGCGCAGGTGGACGATAATGTGGTGAACGGTACGTTCTTTATTAATAATCAGCCTGCATCTGTTCTTTTTGATTCGGGTGCCGACAAGAGTTTTGTGTCATTGTCTTTTGAGCCATTACTTCGCGTGTCTAGAACAAA
Organism: Helianthus tuberosus; assembly: GCA_030545235.1. Lineage (NCBI taxonomy): Eukaryota > Viridiplantae > Streptophyta > Magnoliopsida > Asterales > Asteraceae > Helianthus > Helianthus tuberosus. Next base: position 12,669,257 of record JARYGA010060842.1, on the reverse strand, counting down.
ACTAGGTAAACCTTTGACAGTAGAAGTTGCTAGTGGTGAACCCATTGTTCTTGACTCTGTTCTTCACAACTGCCAGTTGAACCTTAACGATCATCTTTTTCCTATTAACCTCACGCCTATGCAACTTGGAAGCTTCGACGTCATTGTGGGTATGGATTGGTTATCCAAGCATCACGCTGAGATAGTTTGTTTCGAGAAGATAGTTCGTGTGCCGCTTTCGATAGGCGAGATCCTACAGGTTCAAGGTGAGAAACCTGCCGGTGGTCTCAAACTCATGTCTTGTTTTAAAGCTCGGAAGTATCTGCGGAAGAACTATGTGGCTTTCTTAGCACATGTTACAGCAGATAAAGGCAAGGGTAAGTCTATTTCAGATATTCCTGTCGTTCGGGATTATTCTGAAGTTTTCCCTGAAGAGTTACCTGGTCTACCTCCAGCACGCCAAGTCGAGTTCCGTATTGATCTCGTACCTAGTGCAAATCCCATTGCCAGAGCTCCATATCGTCTTGCACCATCTGAGATGCAAGAGTTGTCTAAGCAGCTTCAGGAGCTCTCCGAGAAAGGTTTTATCCGTCCTAGCTTTTCACCTTGGGGTGCTCCCGTTCTTTTTGTCAAGAAGAAGGATGGATCTTTTAGGATGTGTATCGATTATCGTGAGCTTAACAAGCTTACCATCAAGAATCGATATCCCCTACCTCGCATAGACGACCTCTTTGATCAGTTACAGGGCGCTTCTTATTTTTCGAAGATTGATCTACGTTCCGGATATCATCAACTTCGGGTGCATGAAGAAGATATTCCCAAGACAGCGTTCCGTTCTCGTTATGGGCATTATGAATTCACAGTCATGCCATTCGGTTTGACTAATGCTCCTGTTGTTTTTTATGGACTTAATGAATAGGGTCTGCAAACCTTATTTGGATCAGTTCGTCATTGTTTTTATTGACGACATCTTGATTTACTCCAAGACGCGAGCTGATCACGAGCAACATCTTCGTCTTACTTTGGAACTCCTAAAGAAAGAGCAACTGTTTTCCAAATTCTCCAAGTGTGAATTCTGGCTTAAAGAAGTTCAATTTTTGGGACATATTATCAACAAACAAGGTATTCATGTAGATCCCTCCAAGATCAGTGCGATTAAGGATTGGGATACGCCTACTACTCCTACTAAGGTTCGGTCTTTTCTTGGTCTAGCGGGTTATTACCGCCGCTTCATTGAGAACTTCTCAAAGATTGCAGTTCCTCTAACTGCTCTAACTCAGAAGAACAAGCCCTTTGAGTGGGGATTCAAACATGAGGAAGCTTTTCAAAACTTGAAGCAGAAGCTTTGCGACGCGCCTGTTCTGACTTTGCCTGAGGGCAATGATGATTTCGTCGTTTATTGCGATGCATCTAAACTGGGTCTTGGCTGTGTTCTTATGCAAAGGAACAAAGTCATAGCATATGCATCGAGGCAGTTGAAGATACATGAGAAGAACTACACCACTCATGATCTTGAGTTGGGTGCAGTTGTTTTCGCTCTAAAAATCTGGAGACACTATTTGTACGGTACAAAATGTGTGGTTTTCACGGACCACAAAAGTCTTCAGCATATCTTCAACTAGAAAGAACTCAACATGAGGCAACGACGTTGGGTTGAGCTTTTAAACGACTATGACTGCGAAATTCGCTACCATCCTGGTAAGGCGAATGTCGTAGCTGATGCATTGAGTCGTAAGGAACGTACTAAGCTTCATTGTGTACGTGTTCAATCTGTTATTCAAGCTCGATCCGATATCCAAGCCCGCATTTCTCAGGCTCAACAATCTTGTGTTTCACAAGGTTTGATGGATAAGGAATTTCCCTATCACAGAACACCTGCTCTTGAACTGAAGGACAATGGATCGTATTACTTCATGGACCGTTTGTGGGTCCCAAGCCAGGATGATCTTCATACCTTACTTATGGATGAAGCCCATAAGTCTCGCTATTCTGTTCATCCGGGCTCAGATAAGATGTATAAGGATCTTCGTATTCATTATTGGTGGCCTGGTATGAAGAAAGACATTGCCTTATACGTATCGAAATGCCTTACTTGTCTTAAGGTTAAGGCTGAACATCAGCGTCCTTCTGGTTTATTGGAGCAACCAGAGATCCCAGTATGGAAATGGGAAAACATTACTATGGATCTCATCACCAAACTTCCACGCACAAAGAAAGGTCATGATGCCATCTGGGTAGTTGTTGATCGTCTTACTAAGTCAGCGCATTTCTTGCCAATCCGTGAGGATTTTCCTGCTGACAGACTTGCTCAAATCTATGTGGATGAAATTGTAGCTCGACATGGTGTTCCTTTGAACATCATTTCTGACAGAGATGCTCGTTTCACTTCTCATTTTTGGAGAACCATGCAATCTGCTATGGGGACCCAACTTAATCTGAGCACAGCTGATCATCCGCAAACGGATGGTCAATCTGAGAGAACAATCCAGACTCTGGAGGATATGCTTAGAGCTTGTGTGATCGATTTTGGTGGTAGCTGGGATTCACATCTTAAGTTGATTGAATTTTCCTACAACAACAGTTATCACACCAGCATCAAAATGGCTCCTTTCGAGGCTCTCTATGGTCGAAAATGTCGTTCACCAGTCTGCTGGAATGAGATCGGCGAGGCTCAACTTACTGGACCTGCCCTCATTTTAGAAACTACTGACAAGATTAAGAAAGTTCGTGATAACCTTCAGACAGCTAGAAGCCGTCTGAAGAGTTACGCGGACCCAAAACGCAAGGCCTTGGAATTTCAAGTCGGTGATCGAGTATTACTTAAGGTCTCACCTTGGAAAGGTGTGATCAGATTTGGAAAGTGTCACACCCCGACCACGTAGAACATACAAAACATGGTGGAAACGTCGGGGAGTGTTGTAACAGAATTAATGTTTCAAATCCATGGCAATTAAAGTTTCGTTTTATTCATTAAACAAGCGAATTACATTGTCTTTAAATAAGAAATAAAGAGTACATAATATAAATTAACTAGTTCTTGTCTCGTTTTAAGTCACTAAGGCACAGGTCCGCCTAAGTATGTCTTGATAAGTCCTATGCATCATCTCCTGAAAACACATGTGAAAATAGGTACGTCAGCATAAAAATGCCTGTGAGATACATAGGTTTTGTGAAAATAGGATTCATGACTTATGTTTGAGAAAATGTTTAGTCATGAACCTTGTAATTTGCTTTGTCTTGTAAATCATTTGAAAAACTATAAGATCAGATGATAGGTATAAATAAATGTAAAGTTAAATGAATAACCATGTAAAATGAGTTTGTATAAGGCAAGTTGTTTGTAAAACAATGTCTTGTGAAAAATATGTTATTTGTATAAAATGTTATATGTCTCAAACTGAAATGATTCAAATAACGGTACGACATGTAATACCATACAAACACTTATATATAGGAAGTACCAGCGGCGTATCCACCATGCTTGTATCATATTACACATGCCTCGTTACTTAATCACTTACTCAAACCAAGCTACTAAAGTAAAATGTTCATGTCTAATGTAAATCATGTAATATGTATCCAAAATGTAATCATGTGATGAATAACAAATGTACTAAGTATGCAACAATAGACATACGTAGCATGTGACCTGTACTAAGTATGCAACAATAGACATACGTAGCATGTGACCTGTACTAAGTATGCAACAATAGACATACGTAGCATGTAATGTAATGTAGAACGATGTACTAAGTACGCACACAATGGGCATACATAGCATGAAATGTAATGAAATCATGTACTATAATGTACTAACAAACGTAGCAGGTATATGATGTGAAAACAGGAAAGTATGAAAGTAACAAGTAGGCACATGTGTTCCACCCCAAAACAGTTTGGAAAACAGTAAAAGAGGGGTCTATGTACTCACTTGAGATTGCTTAGTAGTCCTTGAGTAACAACCAAACAATGCTAGAGATCACGGATATCAAACAGCACCTAATATAGGTAACTATGTTAATAAACCGGACCTAAATCGGAAGATCGGATAGAATGAGGGTTCGTAAACCAAACGAGTGTGGAGACTCGTATAATATGGTTTAACAAAGCCTACATACTAAATGAAACCTAACCTAAGTGCTTACGACCCATTACGACCCGTTTAGGTAGCTTATGCTACTTTAACGCGTCGTTCGCGTGAAACACGTTCGGAACGTCTAACTAATCCTATGACAAGTGTTATATGCCTAAACATGTTACATAATCAGTTATGTGACAAAATTTTAGGTTACATATGCTAAATTACCAATTATACATGAAAAGGGTATTCTGGTAATTTACCTAAGGCATATAAACTACCTATCATACAACTACTTAAACGATGTGACCATAAGGTATAACCTCGGAAGGTTATTCCCTACCTACTATGGTCACCTAATGTATTTGGTCAGATCCTAATGATCGACCAAACTGGGTCGGGTTCGAAGGTATAAGCGATTTATTAGATCACTTACCCTACGACCCTAGACAACGTGGTAATCAGTAGGCAGAGTCCCAAGGGACTATAACCAACGTGATTACACTCACGTTGCGAAGTTCAAACGAACTTCGCATTGACCATAAACTGGTCAATGCAGAAAGTCAAACAAAGTTTGACTTTCAGACTCGAAAAGCAATAAAAGAACGAAAGAATACTTACGAAGGGTCCCTGAATGCTAATCGTGATCAAAATAACTCAGGTATGGAACAATGGTTCCAACTTAGAGTCTTTTTAATCAGATTCTTGTGAGTTTGAAGCAATGGGGGATGGGGTATTTATAGGAATACCCGAACCGTTAAGATCGCTTGTCGAATATCGTGCCTTAATCTTGTGCGTACACTTGTCACAAAGTTGTGGTAACTTAAAAATGGTCCTAATGAGCTGAATGTGCAGTTGTGAGTGTGTGGTTGTGGTTAAAACAGCTGGAATATGCTGACTGTTCGATCTAATCTGTTCTGGGAGGCTGAGGCGGCCCGCTTCAGGATCAGACAAATCTAATGCGGGCCGCATGGCCCTTCTGATCAGCATATAACTTTCAAAAATGACAGTTTCAGCCCCTGCACGTGTTTAAGGCCATTCCCGACACTTCTAAGGCCCGTAAAGCCAACTTTAAGGCCCTAAAATGATGCCTAAACATTTTGGACATAAAACATGCTCAAAAATATGCCGGAGGTTGGTTCGTTTGGCCGTACGAACGCGATGTTCGCTTAATTACGACGGAATGCGCATAAGCGCGAAAAACGATCCAAATGACGAAACGAATGGATTTTTCTTATGCCAAACACTAAAATAAAATATTTTAGTGCTTGCATAAATTTTTGGATGTCCGGATGTATTCAGAACGTAAGTTATGCGCGAAAATGCAAACTTGTGCACTTTTTGACGCTTTTAGTCCCTGAATGACACAAAAGTTTATTTTAGCATACCGAACACCTCAAAGCCTATTTCTAAGCTATGTAAAGGATATTTATGGTATGTTTAACTTATGGTCATGTTCCGGAATGTCTGTTACAGTTCAAATTGGCATACTTTCGCAGTTTGTCAAATTTAGTCCCTGTAAGCGATTTAACTTGATTTTGCCATACCAAAGCCTTCAAAACTTATTTCTAAGTTAAGTAAAGGTTATTTAAGGTATGTTAAGCCTATTTCACTATTCTGGAGTGTTCGTTACATTAAACTGGTTATATTTACGCATCAGTGCGCGTATAACCTTCCAGAAAGCGATTTAGAGCTTGAAATCGAACAAGAGTTGATATGTGCAAACGATACACATATTTTTACAAATCCCAAGTATGAAATACAATATTTCATTGGTTTGGCATTTGTTTGATGGTTGAAGTGACACAGGTGTCACAGAAAGAAAGGAAAACTTGCACCTAGATACGTTGGACCATTCAAGATCGTCGAAAGAATCGGAAAGGTAGCCTACAGACTTGAGTTACCTCCTGAACTTGGAAATGTTCATCCAACTTTTCACGTATCCAATCTCAAGAGGTGTTTAGCTGATGAGAACCTCCACTTACCGCTTGACGAAATTCGTGTTGGCAAAACACTGAAATTTGTTGAGAAGCCAGTGGAAATAATGGAACGTGAAGTCAAGTGGCTTAAACGCAAGCGCATTCCTTTGGTCAAAGTTCGCTGGGAAGCTAAACGTGGACCCAAGTTTACTTGGGAACGCGAAGATCAAATGAAGGCGAAATATCCTCATCTTTTCCCGCGAGTTTCCTCTAAATAAATTTCGGGACGAAATTTCCACAAGTAGGGGAGACTGTAACATCTGTGCTTGTAATCATTGTGAACAGTTCTATTATCAATAAAACAATGTTATTTGATCCCAATGTTTGTTTGGTTGTGTTTTACATTTTTCATATTTTGACTTTTATGTAATTTCAAACTTTACATCACTTTCTGGAGAATTATACGCAAACTGGTGCGTAAACGTACTCAGTTTAATGCGACAAATACTCCGGAACATCAACATATACCTAACATACCTTAAATAACATTTACATAACTTAGAAATAAGTTTTGAAGGCTTTGGTATGGCAAAAACAAGTTAATTCGCTTACAGGGGCTAAACTTGACAAACTGCGAAAGTATGCCAATTTGAACTGTAACGAACATTCCGGAACATGACCATAAGTTAAAAATACCATAAATATCCTTTACATAGCTTAGAAAAAGGCTTTAAGGGGTTCGGTATGCTAAAATAAACTTTTGGGTCTTTCAGGGACTAAAAGCGTCAAAAAGTGCACAAGTTTGCACTTTCGCGCATAACTCACGTTCTGAATACATCCGGACATCCAAAAATTTATGTAAGCACTAAAATATTTTATTTTAGTGTTTGGCATAAGAAAAATCCATTCGTCACGCCTTTTGGATCGTTTTTCGCGCTTATGCGCATTCCGTCGTAATTAAGCGAACATCGCGATCGTACGGCCAAACGAACCGACATCCAAGATATTTTTGAGCATGTTTTAAGTTCCCTATACTTTAACTTCATTTTAGAGCTTTGAAATGGGATTAACGGGCCTTAAACGTGTCGAAAATGACCTTATTGCATAACAGGGACTGAAATGGTAAATCTACCATTTTACATGCTTACGATGCGCAGGGGTTTTTCCCCTACGATGCGCAAGCATTGGTCAGATGCAGCAACTCGATTTTCAGCAGCTGTTAGCAGCCTTTAACCCTTCCAAAAGCCAAGTACAAGTGTCAAACCCTATGGTGAGTGCCAATGAGCCACCACAACTTTCCGACAAGTGTACGGGCTAGATCATTCCCTCTTCTCCAAGAAACGATCCTAACGGTAGACCGAAATCTATAAATACCCATCACATTTCACTTCATTTCTCACAAGAATCTGATCATTTGTGCTCTAAGTTGAAACCTTTGTTTCATACCTGAGCTATTTTGATCTAAATTAGCATTCGGGAACCCTTCGTAAGTGTTCCTTCGTTCTTTTATTGCTTTTCGAGTCCGAAAGTCAAACTTTGTTTGACTTTCTGCATTGACCAGTCTATGGTCAATGCGAAGTTCATTTGAACTTCATAACGTGAGCGTGATCACGATGGTTATACTCCCTAGTGACTATACCTACTGATTACCACGTTATCTAGGCTCAGTGACGAGCCATAGTTTCGGTCAGAATACGTATTCTTGCGTATTTTGTAACCAAACTACTTATGGGTATCAAACCCGTTTGTTTTGATACCAAACCTGTTTTCTAAACTTAGTTAAGCATGTTTTAACATGCTTAGCTCGTCACTTTTAGTTTAGTGCTTATATAGGGTCGTAAGGTAAGCGATCTAAACAATCGCTTATACTTTCGAACCCGACCCGTTTGGTCGATCATTAGGATCCGACCAAGCACATTAGGTGACCATAGCGTATAGGGAATAACCTTCCAAGGTTATACCTTATGGTCGCTTCGTTTAAGTAGTTGTATGATAGGTAGTTTATATGCCTTAGGTAAATTACCAAAATACCCATTTGATGCCAAAATTCATTTTAAACATATGTAACATAACTTTTGACATCTAAACTGATTTGACAACCATATTAGACATGTTAAGGCATATATTACTTGTCATAGGACTAGTTAGGCGGTCCGAACGCGTTTCACGCGAACGACGCGTTAAAGTAGCATAAGCTACCTAAACGGGTCGTAATGGGTCACAAGCACTTAGGTTAGGTTTCATTTAGTATGTAGGCTTTGTTAAACCATACTACATGAGTTCCCATACTCATTTGGTTTACGAGCCCTCATTCTATCCGATCTTCCGATTTAGGTCCGGTTTATTAATGTAGTTACCTATATTAGGTGCCGTTTGATATTCCGTGATCTCTAGCATTGCTTGGTGGTTATCTTAGGACTTCTGAGCAATCTCAAGTGAGTAGATAGAACCCCTCTTTTACTGTTTTCAAACTGTTTTGGGGTGGAACACATGTGCCTACTTGTTACTTTCGTGCTTTCCTGTTTTCACATCATATACATGCTATGTTTGTTAGTACATTATAGTACATGATTTCATTACGTTTCATGCTATGTATGTCCATTGTGTGCATACTTAGTACATTGTTTTACTTTACATTTATGCTATGTATGTTGACTGATAGCATGCTAGCACATTGATTTACATGACTTTTCTGCTTTGTATGTTAACTTAGCATACTTAGTACATTGTTTTCATATAACATGTTCACTTTTGCTATGACATTTGGTTTGCACAAACGAGACTTTTATACGTTCATTAACATTAGCTACGCCGCTCGGTAGTAAGTACTGGTACCATAGGACTTGACAAATCCCATTCCTGACATCCCGGGTTTGTTTGGATGTAAGGAATGACTGAATCCGAAAACACTTCTTTTGATAACCTTGACTAAAAGGGTTATCCGACTGTCTCAAGGCTTGAATGTATGCGTTAACTTACCACATAAATGTTTGTATCAATGTAACATGCATTACTTTGCAAAACATAACTTTTTGATATATTCAAAATACTTTGTTTTGTACATTTATACATTTATACATTTTGGACTATGTGACAATACTTTACTTACAATACATAACTTTTGTTACACATTACTTGACTACGTTTGGACTTTTAAACATTTGACATGGCTTATACAAGGACTTTTGACGATTGGCTTAAACATAGACTTTATACGTTGGTGGTTTGTTTAAGTGATTTGAGTAACGAGGCATGTGTAATATGATACAAGCATGGTGGATACGCCGCTAGTACTTCCTATATATAAGTGTTTGTATGGTATTACATCTTGTAGCGTTATCTGAATCATTTCAATTTAGACATATGACATTTTATACAAATAACATACTTTTCACAAGACATTGTTTTACAAAACAACTTATCTTATGCAAACTCATTTTACTTGGTTATTTATTAAACCATACTTTATGATCTTATTTATACATATCATCCTATTTTATCACTTTTCAAATGATTTACAAGACAAAACAATTTACAAGGTTCATGACTGACTTTTATTAAACAATTTCTTAAACTTAAGTCATGAATCCTATTCTCACAAAACCTATGTATCTCACAGGCATTTTTATGCTGACGTACCTATTTTCACATGTGTTTTCAGGAGCTTTTCCGTAGGATGATGATCATGACACTAGGGCGGACCTGTGCCTTAGAGACTTAAAATGAAGAAAGACTTAGTTTAATTATGTTATAAACTCTTTATTTCCTGCATTGACAATGTAACACGCTGTTAATAAATAAATACAACTTTGAATGCCATGGTTATGAAACAATTAATTCTGTTACAACACTCCCCGACGTTTTCCGCCACGTTTTGTATGTTATACGTGGTCGGGGTGTGACACCCGGTGCCGACAAGATGTACCAGGACCTCCGTGCCAGGTATTGGTGGCCAGGAATGAAGAAGGATATTGCTCTCTATGTTTCGAAATGCTTAACTTGCTCGAAAGTTAAGGCCGAGCACCAACGACCCTCTAGCTTACTTGAAAAACCCGAGACCCCGATGTGGAAATGGGAGAGTATAGCTATGGACTTCATTACGAAACTCACTCGCACGCCATCAGGTCACGATAGCATTTGGGTTATCGTTGGTCGTTTTACGAAATCCGCTCACTTTCTACCGATACGAGAAGACTATAAGTTTGGATGATTAGCACGAATCTATACCGATGAAGTCATTTGTCGACATGGGACACCTCGTGACATCATCTCTGACCACGATGGTCGATTCACCTCACGTCTCTGGGAGACTTTTCAATCTGCTCTCGGTACTACTCTTAATCTAAGTACTGCTTTCCATCCCCAGACTGACGGCCAGACTGAGCGCACGATCCGCACCCTTGAAGACATGATTCGTTCATGCGTTATAGATTTTGGTGGTAATTGGGATTCGCATTTACCTCTAGCAGAATTCTCGTACAACAATAGTTATCACGCTAGTATTCAAATGGCCCCCTTTGAGGCATTATATGGGAGGAAATGTCGATCGCCTATCGTATGGCACGAGATTGGAGACGCACAAATCACCGGTCCTAAGTTATTACAAGAAACGACTGACAAGATCCTCCAGATACGAGACAATCTTTTGAAAGCTCGGAGTCGTCAGAAGAGTTACACCGATAAACGTCGCAAGCCCCTTGAGTTTGAAGTTGGAGATCACGTACTCCTAAAAGTTTCACCTTGGAAGGGGGTGATCCGATTCGGCAAGAAAGGAAAGCTAGCGCCACGATACGTGGGTCCCTTTAAGATTCTAGAAAGAATTGGCAAAGTGGCCTACCGACTCGAATTACCGAAGGAACTCAGTAACATACATCCGACTTTCCACGTCTCGAACCTCAAGAAGTGCCTAGCTGAAGAAGATCTTCATGTTCCTCTTGAAGAGTTGCAAGTTAACGAAACTCTACACTTTGTGGAAAAGCCAGTAGACATCATGGATCGAGAGACCAAGAAACTTCAACGCTCTCGCGTTCCAATAGTTAAGGTTCGCTGGGAAGGCAAACGCGGCGCCGAGTTCACTTGGGAACTCGAAAGTGATATGAAAGCTAAATATCCACAACTTTTTGTTACGTCTGCTACTTAATTTCAGGAGGAAGTTTCCTAAAGTAGGGGAGGCTGTAACAACCCGAATTTTCGGATTGTTACCAATCGCCGTTATTCTTTCGTAATCGCTTGTACTCCCGAGATTTCAATTTACGCAAATTGGTTTAAACTGTATTTTTTACGCTTTTAAACGCTTATTACAATGCCTGATCACAACGCTTATTCTAAATGAAGTAATTGCATTTAACGCTGTTTATAACGCTTACTATTTAAATGCGTTTTATCGCATATTACATCGCTTGTTTAGACTAAACGCTATCTCAAAGCAAACTCAACGCAAACTTGAAACGCGGATTTACTTATTTTATGTGTGTTATTTGTGTGATTATTGTTTAAATGTTATGTGGTTATCAACGCAACGCTTATACGCTCAAGGCTTACTCGCAACTCAATTAAGCGCAACGCAATGCTTAACAAACGAAACAAAAGTTGGAAAATCAACAAACGCAACTTGGTTGTCCGAATGGACATCCGATCGAATGGACTTCCATCCGGATGACCATCCGCTCAGATGACCATCCGACCGGATGGCCATTCGACCGGACAAGCCCTCCAACAACATCGCCAATTAAACTGACTTAACTCTCACCCTCACACTATAAATACCGCCATACCCCCTTCTTTTCTCTGATTTGACACTCTCATCCGCTCACCTACACTCAGTCACTCTAAATCGCGTTTCAAGACTATTTTGTAAGCATTTCTTCGCAAATCTTGTACAATCCTCATCTCTAAACACTTCTACATCATCTTCTCCATCAAAATCACACACAAACACCAAGTTTTCTCCTGAAATCTCTAATTTGGACCACTTGAATATGGTTTCCACCCGTTTTGCCCCGGCAAACGGTTAAGGAACACCATTTGATCGAGATTGGTTCTAGATCTAAAGGATTTCACACTTTTAAACCTAATCAAAACAAGATTTCAACACTTTTCAACTGTTTTCAACTTTTCTTCTACTTTCTACACAAAGCCGATGGAATCTGGGCTCATTCAGACTCTCTACTCGTTCCTTAGTCGAGAGCCGACTTGAAAACGGATTTCCACCGGAAAGATGACCGATTAACGGGTTGAACATGGATCTTCATCAAGAACAATAAGTTTAATCCGAATTCATACTGTTGAATGAAAACCCGACTTGTTTTCAAACAAAATTTACGTGGAAACGTAGACCAGCTCAAATACATAAAATAAACATGTGTGGTGCTGTCATAGATGACGTGGTAAAATAAATCATAAATAATAATTAATAAAAGATATTGAACTATGAACTTTGGTAATTTGTGTTGAAATATTATTCGCTGTTAGTTTAAAAAAACCACAAAACAGTCACAACCACCACAACGAAACAACCTAGCACCAACACAATGCCACAACCTAAATGTCATCGTCTTTGTACTAACAATCTCATTTGAAGGTCAAATGTCTTTGTCACCAACCAATCCCCCCCCCTCTTATTCATCGTCGACCACTGTCACCATGTTAGGATTTCATGGCCACGACATATCCGATGTCACACACCTACGACGGGTTCAATAAATAAGGAACCGCTGTGCTTCGCGATGGGTTTGGTTCATTATAAGAAGTATTGTTATCCTCGTGTAATTTTCAAACTAATTTGCTAATACAGCCAATATACCGATTCAAGTTCAATTCAAAAAAGATAGAGCTATGATAAATATTTCATTTGTTTATGCAAGTAACAGTGATCAAGAAAGAAAACAGTTGTGGGAATCGCTGAAAATGCATAAAGGGGCCGTTCAATCAGATCTGTGGATTATCATGGGGGATTTTAACGTGGTTTTGAACTTAGAAGACAAGAGCATGGGCTCGTCAAAAATGAGTGCGGCTATGAGAGATTTCAATGAATGTGTGAATTATATTGAGGTGTTTGATATAAGAGCTCATGGGATGCAATATACTTGGAATCAATGGCCAAAGAATGGTATTGGAATTCGTAAGAAATTGGACAGAATTATGGCTAATGTTAGCTTTGTGGAAAAGTTCGTGGATGCTTATGCGGTTTTCCTTCCAAATGGTATTTCAGATCATTGCCCTGGTTTACTAAAAATTCATATGGCGACAAAGAATAAACCTAAACCGTTTAAATTTACTAACCTTTTGACCCATAAAAAAGACTTTTTGGAAGTGGTGAGCAATGGATGGGCCGTAGAGGTGATGGGGGTCCCAATGTTTCGTGTTGTCAAGAAACTTAGGAGTCTTAAGCACCCGTTTAGAGTTTTGCTACGAAAACAAGGTAACATTCATAAAAAGGTAATCGACTTGAAGGCTGAGTTGGATAATTTGCAGAAGAGTTTGGATGCCGACCCGTTCAATATGGTCATCAAAGAAGCCGAGTCAGTATGTGTCAAGAAGTACTTGGAGGCTACGCTAGATGAGGAGAGATTTTTGAAACAAAAAGCTAAACAAAAGTGGCTTGAAGCTGGAGACTCGAATACAGCTTATTTCCATAACGTCTTGAAGTGTCGCAATCATATTAATAAAATTAATGTCATCAAAGACACGGCCGGAAATAGTTATGAAGGTGCTGAGGTTTCCATGGCTTTGGTTAATCACTTTCGTGAATTTTTGGGTTTGGATGGGGGTATGGTTAGCCGAGTTAGTCAAGACTTATTCTCGGTTACTCTTAATCCTCTCGTGGCGGATTCTATGTGTAGGCCAGTGTCGCCGGAAGAAGTCAAAGCTGCAATTTTTTCTATCCATGAAAACAAGGCGCCGGGACCAGATGGTTATACGTCTGCATTCTTTAAACAAGCTTGGTCTATTGTTGGAAGCGAGGTAACAGCTGCTATTCTTGATTTTTTTTTTGAATCGGGTAGATTGCTTCAGGAGATTAACCACACATTTTTAGCCCTCATCCCAAAGGTTTCTACACCGGGAGCAGTCACTGACTACAGGCCAATATCGTGTTGTAATGTGGTGTATAAGGGCATTAGCAAGATAATCACTACTAGGATTCTTGAAGGTTTAAGGGATCTCATTAGTGAAAACCAGTCGGCGTTTGTGTGACACCCCAGGAAAACCACGAAACAACACAACACAACAAGCTTCCTCAGTAACCGCATACTAAATTTCGGGACGAAATTTCTTTCAAGTTGGGGATAATGTGACAACCCGAGTTTTCAGGGTCTCTATTCGACTTAATACTGGTTCACAAAGTGTTGTTTTTATATTTATGTGTGGTGTGCATTATAAGTGGGTATATTATATATATTTTGTATTGATAACATGTTTGGTATATTTAACATAGAACAAAAATGGAACTTTCGCCAAACACCCACACCCGAATTATGTTGATACATGTTCTGTGCATTTATATATATTAAAGGGTAATGTGGATTGAGTGTGTAATACTTGCCAAACATCCGAAATATCTACTACCCGAAATCACCCATTCCCAACGAGACAAAATGGTGATCAGCAAAAACTAGAATGGGCCTTGGCCCATTGACGAAATGTTTTAGTTTGTTTATAACCCTTATGCGATAACTGTTACTCGACAAACCCTAATCACATCGCTCTCCCTCTCTCACTTTTCTTTGAAACCCGACGGCTGCCCTCTTCTTATTCGAAGTTAGATCCTTTTGGTTTGATCGTCCTTGTTCGGTTAGTGGTTCTTAACTGTAACGTTAATATTTGTACGATGTGATTCACATGTGATATTAAAGGTGTGAAAGTCATATGTGGTTAATTACTTGTGTTAATGTGTAGGATGATTATACGATTATATGAATTGGTAATAGTTATTATTGATTGAATAAATGGTATGCGTATTTTGTAAACTGATATCGATATATGCATGTGGTCATTATGGATTCTCTTGTTTTGATGTGTGCCTCTCAAATTGATCAATGATGACAAGCAAGACTGATCCATGTAATAATTGTTCGAACCCACTAGGTTATTTTTGGTCCTATCAAATTAGTCCACTAAACTCACAAACTTCAAGTAACCGATTTTGATATATCTATGGTCTTTAAAGGTCCACTAATATTGAAGGTAAATGATCTAATGAGTGGATAGCCTTGACTAAATATGGCGGCCCATGTGTGATGGGATTTTAACATGTTTATCAAAGCAATTTCATCCATATGAAATAAAACGCAGCGGAAAATAAGTTTAAAACATGTTACTTTTATAAGATATAAAACCATTTATATGCAAAATCCCAAAACCCGGATCCATATATGAGATGTATACTATCAAACACAACCATAGGATGTTTAGAATAACTACCTTCTTGAAGTACAAGGATTATGAAACGGATGATGCTTCTTGAAATGGTTGTCTTCAAGAGTAGAAGACCTCAAGCTTGTATACCCCAAGCTTCCAACAAACACCTCATGTTTAGCTAGGATTTCTACACTTATGAACTCACTAGAAAAACCCTCTTGTTAACCATCTCATGGCCGAAAATATGAGAGGAGTTTTGGAGTTCTTGCACTTGTTATATGAACTTGAAACTCACCAATAGATCAACCATACATGACCCGATTTATTTAGAGTCTAACACCTGATTTTTCCAAATAAAAATCAACTCTTGGATGATCATCTTGGGGCCGAAAATTTTCAGCCATTTTACTATCTTCTTCAAGTTCTCTTCTATCAAAAATTCATCTAAATGAATATAAAAGACATGAGAGATTTTGCCACCCACATTGCCCAATAGGAGATCAACTAACACATGCATTTGCATGCAATATGATTGGCCAAAGAACTTAGGGAAGACCATCCAATCAAAATGCTTCTAACTTATGACAACATGCATGGAACCTTATTGGACAAGAATATTTTGGGAAGACCCCATGGGGGGGGGGGGGGTGGTGGCCAAGCTTTTATAAAAAAAATACAATTTCTTTTATAAAATATAAGTCTTACACATATATATATTTTATAACTTTTATAAAATATAACATCATATGTTATAAGACTTATGCTATTTTGTATTATGTTATTTAACCAATTAAATAACAAAATAAAATATTCTCTCAAAATAAATTATCCATATAATTTATTAGTTTGTCAAGTGCAATTATTTAGAAAACCAATTTCTAAATATTCTAAGTGTTGATATTTATTTATTTGATCATATCATAAATAAATATTGTAAGTGTTTGTCTAGCTTGTTATTGGGTATAACTCGACTTGGATCATAACGTACTAGCCACATCAATTTAATATGTGTCTTGGGCATACAGAGTTCAACAATCTCCCACTTGCACAAGATACATAGAAGATTGATGCAAGCAGTAAATAACGCCTAACTACGGTTTACTACCCCTAATACGTATGACTATATGTGCCATTCAATAACATCATCCTCTTCAAGTCCCTTACTTGAAAATGATTTAGGTGAATCTATCATTTATCCTTTCGTTACAGATGTCATGTCAAATCCAGAGACACAGAGTGATCACTCTCTGTTGATTTAAATTTAGCAGGCCTTAGACATCTTACTCTCAACGAATAAGAGGAACAAATCCCATCTTGACTACATACGTCTCTCACAATCACCTTGTACCACACCTGAGCTTAGCCTTATGTACTGTCATATTACTGACAGCGAAGAAAAAGTCAAGGTATAATATTTGGTGAATATCAAGACCCAATATGTATCTCAGGTCTGAGGATACTATGATATTCTCCTTTACTCAAATTTACTTATGACCAATCACAAATGATTCCATGCAGTAATATTTGAGAGCGAGTCAGTCCAATATTTGTATCCCACAAATATCTATGAACCTTGGCAGCAACGCCTTGCTCTATATTCATACTTCATGAATATCTACCAATCCAAGTTCATAATAGTCTTACATTCATATTTGTTCCCACAATTATGATCGACTACGGACATTTAGAATAAGTAACTTATTCACGGATTTAAACATGCTAATATGGAACATAACTCAAAATACCATAATGAGTTATAATAACAGTTGTTCCAATATCCAAATACAAAATAGATCAAATCCAATCACTAGAATATCGAAGTCCTAAGGCACAAGTATGACCCTTTCATGCTTTGCCCATTCAAGGAGCTTCGTGAGTGGATCCGCAATATTTTGATCAGTGTGAACTTTGCGAATACATATCTTTCTCTTTTTCAACTTCATCCCTTATGTAGTTGAAACTCCGCTCAATGTGCCTAGTCTTTTGATGTACACGAGGTTCCGTGATTTAAGCAATCACACCATCATTATCACAAAGATCACTAGGGTCCTGAATGGTAGGGACTACCCCTAGATTGGTAATAATTCAAGTGGCAGATCCATATGAATTATCTCGATCAATGAAGCGGCGATGTATTCTGATTCTGTAGTGGACAATGCTACCCTGTTTGTGATCGAGAACCATCTTGATCAGTTTGGAAACTCGTATCCATGTAACCCTTTACAACGAATTCCGAAACTCGCATCCTTGTAACCCTTTTACAACGAGCTCTTTTCACCAGATCCATATATTAGAAACATATCCTTAGTCCTTCTAAGGTATTTCAATATATATTTTTTTTAACAGTCACCCAATGACTGTTACTCGCTGGTTTCTTTTCGTCATGCCTAAAGCGCATGACATGTCCGTTCCAGTGCATATCATTACATACATAATGAATCCTATAGCTATCGCATATGGGATTCCTTTCAATCTTTCTTGCTCATCCTTTGAGCTTGGACATTGAAACGCTTTCAATATTGTCCTCTCTTTGAATAGGTACCAAAACTTTCATAGAGTTCTTCATCTTGAACCTTTTCAAGACTTTGTCAATGTATGCACTTTTGTTTAAACCTATCTAGCGCCTTGACCTATCCTTATAGATCTTTATTCCTAAATATAGGCGACTTCACCGAAATCCTTAATGGAAAAACAACTTTCAAGCCAGGCTTTTACACCCTCCAAGGTTGGAATGTTATTTCCAAATAGTAGAATGTCATCGACATATAATACTAAGAAAGTAATAATGCTCCCACTAGCCTTCTTATTCACACAAGCTTTATCAAAGTTTTTGATGAATCCATATTCCCTAATCTCTTCATCAAAACGGTGATTCCAACTTCTAGATGCTTGTTTCAATCCATAGATTGATATCTTTAACTTGCATACTTTGTTAGGATGTTTTTGGATCGACAAAACTTTCAGGCTTTAACTATATAGACATCTTCCTCAAGATATCTATTAAGGAAAGCCGTCTTGACATCCATTTTACAAATCTCATAATCATATTATGCAGGTATGTCAAATAATATCCTAATTGACTTTAGCATTGCCATAGGCGAGAAGGTCTCATCATAATCAACCCTTTGAGTTTGAGTGAAACCTTTTGCTAAGAGTTTCGCTGTACAAGTATCCAAGTTTCCATGCATATCCGTTTTCTTCTTGAAAACCCACTTACTTCCAACTACTTTGGAGTTAAGAGGTGGCACAACCAATTCCCAAACTTGGTTGTCATACATGGATTGTATCTCTACGTTCATAGCCTCAAGCCATTTGTCGCAATCGGATTTCGACATTGCATCATGGTATGTGGTTGGTTCATCTGAATCTACCACATAGCATCCATCCATAAAAAATCCATATCTTTCAGGTGGATTACTAATTCTACCAGATCTGCGAACGTTTTGTGTATGTTGATCAACCATTTGATCATCTTCAACAACCTCTTGTTGAGTCCTAGTATCAACCAAACGTGTATCGGCTTTTGGTTCCTGATCCTCATCAAGTTCCACTGTTCTACTAGTTCCTTCCATTAGGAACTTATCTTCCAAGAACTTTGCCTTTCGAGCAACAAATAGTTTTGCTCTTGTTGGATCGTAGAAATAATATCCTATATCATCTTTAGGATATCCTACGAAGATACACTTAGTGGATCGTACTTCCAACTTGTTTGGGGTGTATTGCTTCACATAAGCTTCACAACCCATACTTTTAAATATGATAATGATGGAACCTTTCATGTCATATTTCAAAAGACGTCGTATCCACTTTCTTGGTTGGGGCCATATGGGCCACGGAGAGCAAAGCGTAACCCCAAAGTGATAGAGATAATGCGCTCCTAGCCATCATAGATCGAACCATATCTCATAGAGTTCGACTCCTCCTCTATCGAAACGAAGAACTTTAAAGAGTTGATTTTGTACTTCACCTTTTGAAGATTCTGAACGTTTCAAAACTTCTTCTTTGTGTCAAGTACACATAACCACAACTACTATAGTTGTTGGTAAACTTAATGAAGTATCTTTCACCATTCCTGGTCATTGGCTTAAAAGGATCATATACATCGGAATGTATGATACCTAATAAATCTTTTACCATTTCCCACTAAGGGATTACTTGGTCATTTTAAGTAAGATTCGCATGTATCAAATGAACCAATTTCATTTGTTTCCAAAAGACAATTCTTTCGAAGTGTTTACATGCGACATATGTTTATATGACCAAGGCGATAATGCCAAGGATAGGTCTTACTCAAATCCATTTTGAGTTTCTTGGTGATTGATCGGTACATTAAACTATCAAATGATGTGTTATTATGAACCGATTCATAAATACCATTTGAAGGCATAGTTTTAAAGTAAAACATGTCATTCATCGAAATGTAAATGTCATCGTTTACAAACTTTAAATCAAAACATATTGTCTCAAAAGGGAAACTTAAATAATGTTCCTAGTCTAACTAGGAGCATTCAAGACATTTTAAAACAATTTCCAAACCATTTGGAAGTTTCAAAACATAGTCTCCTTTCTTGTAATGCTTATTTCTTTTGAACCTTTTGCAACGAATTGCAAACATGAGTTCCACATCCGGTATCTAATACCCATGTGTTAGAAGAAATAACATTAAGGTCAATATGTATCATTAAGATTGTACCTGAGGTTTGCCTAGCATCCCTCTTGTTTTTTCAACTCTTTGAGATAGGTTGGACAATTCCTATTTAAATGCCCTATCTCACCACACTCAAAGCATGGATCATTTATGGCAACCTTTTCCTTCTTCTCTTTTGGTTTCGGTGGTTTCGCTTTAGTCTTTCTATTTCCCTTTGAATTACCCGTTTCCATTTGCAACATTTGCTTTGGTGTCGGGGTGATGCCCTTTCTAATTGCCACTCTCATTGATCGTTAGAATGAATAAAACCCTTTTATCCATATAGAGCCTTTCGAGGTGATCAATGTGGCTTTTCATCTTAAAACATATGATGAGTCCGATTGGGTTTCCTCCATTCGACATGCATGAAGCGCTCGAACGGTTTCGAAGCGTTGTACCCTTAGGAACATTTCCTACAATTGGGTAATCATGTCGTGTGCTCATGATGTTCAAAAATCTTTTGAATCTCGGAAATCATAATTCCTAACATGAGGCAAGAGGCTTGCATAGTATTCTCGATATACTTAATCCAATCGATATAGGCATCCTTATCTTCCATAAGATGTTCATCGGGATGAGGATCATTTTCTTAGTGATAGGTTACGGACGGTTTGGGTAATATTGTTAGCGGCCATCTACAAAATTTAACAAGGTTCAATTTTAGTATTTTCGATATTATTATATTTTAATCATTAATACCCTTTGTGTCTCATAGACAATTAATAATTAAAATCTAGAATCCAACGTTACATTTAAATATTGGTTAGGTGACCTTTATCCCTCTATTTAAATTAACAAGGTAGTCAACGTTTGACAATTGCAACTCTTTGCAACTTCTAGCCATATGGGATCGCTTAAACATCTTTATGTTTAGTTGGCACGTTTAATCCCATCAACACCGTTTGTTTGCCATGCTTCGGTGACCCTAAGTTCATGGTTTCCAAATCAAGTTGTCCAACTTACACACACGTGTGAGTTTATACACATAAGTGGTTAGGTGACCTTTATCCCACAAACATGGTAAACCCACCTCGAATATACAAGTTCCCTCAAATGTGGTTAGGTGACCTTTATCCCACGAAAGAGTTCCCAAGTGCTTCGAGTGTTGTATAAAAGGATGGTGTTTGACTTGTTTTATAAAAGGGATTTTTGAGTTTTCAAAAATTCTAGTTTAGAAAACTTTATGTACCATATATTTGTATGCATTCAAATCCTTGGTACTTTTGTGAAACAAATTTCAAGGTTCTTTTTAATAAAACCCATTTTATTATAAAATCATTAATTTTTAATAACCTTTTATTAACTAATTTTAATGATCTTTTAAAGAACCAATTTTAAGCTTGTTGTTGATTATTAGTTTGTTAAGCATGCATATCCAAATATCATCAAACAACAAAATAAACAACCACACAAGCACAACACACATATCATTAGGTGCATAACCATAGCCAACTATTTTGACCACACTTGTTAGCCGAAACAAGTGTGCCAAAAGGTCCTTCCTAAAGGAAAGGAAAGGAACTATATAAACATTTGTAATAAAGGCGATTTCTGGTTCTCTTGTTCTTCATGATTTCCCTTGTTTTTTCTTGTGATCTTATGCATAACAGTCTGTGATTGGATCTTGATTTTGTCAAGAGTCTATAACGAACTAGTTAGCATTAGGGATCAATTACGAACTAGGGTTTTTCTTTTTGTTTACTTGATAAATCGCCGCCTTAGAAACATATTCTGAAATCCTCATTTATTAATCTGGTAGCCATTGATTGCGGTTAACTGAGATTAACTTAGCTAGATTGATGACACTATTTTAATCGATCAAGGGTTGAGGTTTTTGTTCTAGGGTTTAAAGGATTTCGGGTTTTATTTTCTTGGGATTTCGGTTTTCATTATTCTGTCGGCTGTTTAGGGTTTTCGGCTGAAAGATTTAAGTTTCTTCTGCTGTTTTACGTCTGCATGTGATTGGTTTGAAGCTAAGATGAATTCTAAACCTCCGGATATCAATCAGATATTTGGAAAACCTCCTTTGATGAATGCTGAACACCGTGATCTGTATGGAAAACATTCAAGTGTTATTACGGGTCTGGGGAGTAAAATTCTGAACATAGATGGTAAGCTTCTGATGCCGAAAAGAGGAGTTATATCAACAAATAAACAGGAACCTCGAGTGGTGAATGTTATTGATGAGCTTACCAAGGTTACGGTGCCTGTGGAGACGGCTGAAAAGAGTCCAGAAGTACACAAGAATACTGACCTAGATGAAGAGGGATTCTGGGAGAGTAGTAAAAAAGATGAGACTATTTCGTATGCTGAAAAACTTATGTCTAAGAATCGGAACAAAAGGGAGGTAAATTTCAGATTTATGCAACCAGTGGAAACAAGGGACGATGCTGACATTGTTATACCAAAAGAGGTGGTTAAACAAGTTCAGGAAAAATTTGAAAACGTGCTATATGGATATTTTTTGGGGAATAGATTACCGTACCCGGTAGTAGAATACTATGCAAAAAACGTTTGGGCGAAGTTTGGTTTTTCGAAACTCATGATGAATTCAGCAGGTTTCTTTTTCTTCAAGTTCGAGTCAAATGAAGGTATGATAAAAGTGCTTGAAGGGGGGCCGTGGTTGATAAGGAAAATACCTTTATTTCTGAATAAATGGTCTCCGAAGGTCACTCTAAAAAAGGATGGTATTAAAACTATTCCACTTTGGGTTAAATTGCATAATGTTCCGATTGCGGTTTACACGGATGATGGACTAAGTTTGTTGGCTTCTAAAATCGGAGTTCCTAAAAGATTGGATTCATACACTGCGGATATGTGTGCGGATAATTGGGGTAGGAGCAGTTACGCTCGTGCTATGATAGAGGTTAGTGCTGAAAATGAACTTAAAGATCATATATCGCAAGCTATCCCTAAAATGGATGAAGACGGATACGTTATGGAACGAGTGAAAGTGGAATACGAATGGAAGCCTCTTCGTTGTGCTACTTGCTGCTTGTTTGGGCATGATGAAAACACTTGTAGTAACAATGATAAAGGTAAGGCAAAGCAGGTTATTGTGGATGAGGACGGTTACGTAATGGATAAGAGACGTGTTGCTAGACAAGCTTTTCCACAAAAGAAACAGAAGGCGAAGTTCATTTATAAACCAAAGACAAATAAATCGGGAGCTAGCACTTCCGGAACAAATAGTGGCCAACCTATGGTAAAAGTGGCAAACTCATTTCAACCGTTAACTTCGGATGATGAGGATGGTGCATCAAAAAATGATAGGGTTCATGATCAACAGGAAATTTCTAAGGATATGGACACTAAGAAAAATGAGGAAGTTCTAGAGAAGATCCCAACGGAAATGTCTAAGTTTATGGGTACCAATGTCACGGATACTCAATCTGAGGGGGCAAGCACTACCGGTTTTAATGGTTTAAATGGGTAGTGTTGCTGCATGGAACGTTAGGGGTTTGAATCGTCCTCTGAAACAAAACGAGATTAGAGTTCTTATTGCTGAAAATAAATTGAGTGTTTGTGCTATTCTAGAGACGCATGTTAATGTAAATAATCTTGGGAAAATATGTAAGAATGTCTTCCGTAGGTGGAATTGGACTTCGAATGGCGATGTGTGTCAAAGAGGTACAAGAATTATCTTGGGGTGGAACTCGGATGAAGTTGATCTTATGGTTCTCTCTCAAACAGATCAGGTGATTCACACTCAGATCCGTTTAAGAGCTGAATCAAAATTGTTCTTGTGTTCCTTTGTTTATGCGGAGAATAAATATCAGCATCGTCGAATTCTTTGGGAAAACTTATGTAAGCATAGTTGCTTAGCTCGTAATCAGCCGTGGGTTGTTCTTGGAGATTTTAACACAGCTCTCAATATGGAAGATTGTTTATATGGCCCATCGAATCACACTATTGGTATGAGAGATTTTTTTGATTGCATTCAAGTTGCTGAACTTCTGGATGTTAAGAGTCACGGGTTACACTACACCTGGAACCAAAAACCGAAAGAGGGGATTGGAGTTCTCAAGAAAATAGATCGTATTATGAGCAATGTTAAATTTTTGGATTTGTTTCCGGATGTCTACGCCTTATTTCAGCCGGCTCGGGTTTCTGATCATACCCCTTGTGTTCTTAAGTTATCAACTATTACATATAATAAGCAGAAGCCATTTAAGTTTTTGAACTTTCTTACGTCTAAACCGGAGTTTAGACAGTATGTTGTTAACGAATGGGCTAAGGGTATTCAAGGGTATGCTATGTTTTCTGTTATGAAGAAGTTGAGGAACTTGAAACCGTGTTTCCGTAAGCTCTTGCACCAACAAGGTAATCTTCATGACAAGGTAAATCGGCTTCGTAGTGAGTTGGATTCGGCACAGCAACTTGTTGATATCAATCCTCTAGATGTTGAAGCTCGAGAGTTGGTGGCAAAATGTCTTCATGAGTTTCAGGTGGCGGCCTATGATGAGGAATGTTTCCTAAAGCAAAAATCGAAAATTGAGTGGCTTTGTGCTGGTGATTCGAATACTTCTTATTTTCACAATGCGGTAAAGAGTAGAAATTCTAGAAATAAAATATGTTGTATTCATGATGTGCATGGGAATCGGTTTGAGGGTAAGGATGTATCTACGGCTCTTGTGGACCATTACTCGAATTTCTTGGGCACTGAGCAAAGAGTTCAGAATTTGGATGATGAAGATCTTTTTCTTAATACTCTTAGCCAAGCCATGGCTAACCACATGGTTAGACAAGTGACCCGAGAGGAGGTGAAAGCTGCTATGTTTAGCATTGGTGATAATAAGGCTCCTGGTCCAGATGGGTTCACATCTGCGTTCTTTAAACAATCATGGGATATTGTGGGAGATGAGGTAACGAATGCTATTCTTGATTTTTTTCAGAATGGTAAACTTCTGAAGCAGGTCAACCACACTATTATTGCTTTGGTCCCTAAAAAGGATACGCCTAATTCGGTTATTGACTACCGCCCTATATCTTGCTGTAATGTCCTCTTCAAATGTATCAGTAAAATTATTACGGATAGGATTAAAGGGAGTTTGGATGAATTGGTCAGTATAAATCAGTCGGCTTTTGTTCCGGGTAGGAAGATCTCGGATAACATTCTTCTAACTCAGGAATTGATGCACAATTATCATCTTAATAGAGGTCCTGCAAGATGTGCTTTTAAGATTGATATTCAGAAGGCGTATGATACAGTTAATTGGTCTTTCCTGGAAACTATTCTTAATCGGTTCGGTTTTCATCGCCAAATGGTCACATGGATTATGACCTGTGTTACAACGGTTTCATATTCTCTAAGCATCAATGGGGAACTTCATGGTTATTTTGCAGGGAAACGAGGCCTTAGACAAGGTGACCCTTTGTCGCCTTATCTTTTCACATTAGTTATGGAGGTTCTGACCCTTCTATTGCAGCAATCGGCTCCGCACACGTCGTTTAAGTTTCATGCTCATTGCCCTAAACAAAAGATCATTAGTGTCTCGTTTGCTGATGATTTGTTCATTTTTTCTCACGGGGATTGTGCTTCAGTCAAACATTTGAGAGATGCTCTTGGGAAATTCACTAACATTTCGGGTCTGGTTCCTAGCTCTTCTAAAAGCACTGTTTTCTTCAGTAATGTTCCCCGATATGTTAAAGATCAAATTTTGGATGTTATGCCCTTTCAAGAGGGTTCTCTGCCGGTTCGGTATCTTGGAGTTCCGTTGATATCTACGAGATTGGCTGCTCATGACTGTAAAACCCTTGTGGAGCGTGTAGAAAGACGTATAGATAACTGGATGTCTAAGTCCTTGTCTTTTGCAGGTAGACTTCAGCTTATAAATTCTGTCCTGGCAGCCATGTATTCGTATTGGGCTTCGATTTTTATGCTGCCTCAGGGTGTTATAAAAGACTTGGAGAAAAGATTGCGAACGTTCTTATGGAATGGTGGCTATCAGGGATCGGCTAGGGCTAAAGTGGCATGGAAGGTTGTTTGTACTCCTAAAGATGAGGGTGGATTGGGTATTAGAAGTATTATGGATGTGAATAAAGCTCTCTTGACGTCACATATTTGGAGCATAATCACAAACCGTAAGTCGCTATGGGTTCAATGGATACATTCTTATAAGTTGAAAGGTAAAAACTTCTGGGAGGTTCAGAGTAGAGGTAACGTTAGTTGGGGATGGAGAAAGCTCTTGTCTATACGTAATAAAGTTTGATCGTTTTTCTGGATGTCTATTAGGAGTGGGAGTCAAACTAATGCGTGGAGCGACAATTGGTGTGTTTGCAGCCCTCTTCGGTCTTTTATATCACCGAGAGCTATCGCTAATGCTGGTTTCTCTCTAAGTTCTATGGTTGCTGATCTTCTTGCTGATAATGGTCAGTGGTTATGGCCCGAGGCATGGTATGACACTTATCCGGTTCTTATAAATATCGATATACCTCAAATTATAGCTGGTGTAGATGATCGGCTATGTTGGAGAGATCTGGATGGTAAACTTCAGCATTTTGGTTCTTGGGAGGTTTGGAATTGCTTGCGAAATAGAGAGGAGAAGGTCTTATGGGCTAAATCGGTTTGGTTCACTCAATGTATTCCTCGACATTCTTTCCACTTGTGGTTAGTTATCAAGAATAAACTTAAGACGCAAGACAGGTTGACCGTTTGGGAAGCTGGTAGTGCTACTAATTTACAGCTCATGCGTTGTCCATTATGCAAATATGATCGTGACTCTAGAGATCATCTTTTTTTCCAATGTCATTATTCCTCGGATGTTTGGGGGGTGGTTAGGAAAAACGTGGACATGGGGGGTGTTTTGAACACTTGGTCGTCGATTATTCAATGGATGGAACTGAATGCTAATTCAAGAACGCTAGAGCATATTATATGCAAGATTCTGGTTGCGGCCACAACTTATTTTATTTGGCAAGAAAGAAACAATCGTCTATTTTCTCCTCTTTCTCGAAATGCTGATGCTCTATCTAAGATCATTATTGACACGGTTCGGCTTAGAATTATGGGTTTCAAGGTGGGTGGAGTTCCAAAATATGACAAGATATTGGAAAGATGGCTGATCTCGAAGAATATGGCTTTGGAACCGGGCTAAGGAGGATTTGTTAGTTTGTCCTAGTGTTTGTTTTTTTCGGGCCGTGACCCCTTGTTTAGTTTGTCTCTTGGTTGTGACGTTTTGTCGGGTGTTTTTTCTTTGTTTGTGTTGCTAGTCTTGGTATGCCAAGCCTAGAAGTGTGTGTTGATGTCTCATCACACCCTGTTTTATATTTTGGTTGATATAAAATTTCACCGGGGTAACCCTTTACCCAAAAAAAAAGGTCCTTCCTAAAGGGTGAATATTGACACAAATAATGTGTCGTTGAACTCCCACTTGATCCCGCATCCAAATGCTTCAAGTCTCCCTTTTGTGTTGTGATTTCTCCACTTTTTTGAGCTTCCAAAAGTCTTTTATATTCAGCTCCAAACTCCTTTGGACTTCAAAATGTGTTTTGGTTATCGGGCTAAAATCTCGTTTAGAACTATGAAGTCCTTTATGCCCGAAATTGGCAAAAACCAAAAACCGCATTTTGTGTGCATCTTCTTTTACAAAATATATCCTAATACATTTTTCTAGAAAAATAAAATGCACCTAATCTATTTATTTTACATGCCAAATGAAAAATAAATAAATTACATATCTTTACAAATGGAAGACAAATTAATAATTATTACAACCTTTGAAATAATTAAATATAAATCACAACACAATTATTCAACACAAGGTCATGGCTAGGTTATATGCACCAAAATATATATCCACAAATATATATATATTAATTTCAAGAAGCATAAAAAAAATGGTTCCCTTTTAATAACCATTTTCGGCTATGTCCAAAAAACCGAAAAGGTAAGTTTTGTCCAAACAAACAAATCATCCATATGAAATAATTTTTCAAGATTCATTTATGCATGTAAGAATATAATCTTGAAAAACAAAGGGATAACCATACTTAAAATTTCGGCCATAGGGTTTTCACCAAACCCGAAACCCGAAAATTTTAAGTCTATTGAAGCATGCACTCATATAAGCGGCTCTAGATACCATTGATGGGATTTTAACATGTTTATCAAATCAATTTCATCCATATGAAATAAAACGCAGCGGAAAATAAGTTTAAAACATGTTACTTTTATAAGATATAAAACCATTTATATGCAAAATCCCAAAACCCGGATCCATATATGAGATGTATACTATCAAACACAACCATAGGATGTTTAGAATAACTACCTTCTTGAAGTACAAGGATTATGAAACGGATGATGCTTCTTGAAATGGTTGTCTTCAAGAGTAGAAGACCTCAAGCTTGTATACCCCAAGCTTCCAACAAACACCTCATGTTTAGCTAGGATTTCTACACTTATGAACTCACTAGAAAAACCCTCTTGTTAACCATCTCATGGCCGAAAATATGAGAGGAGTTTTGGAGTTCTTGCACTTGTTATATGAACTTGAAACTCACCAATAGATCAACCATACATGACCCGAATTATTTAGAGTCTAACACTTGATTTTTCCAAATAAAAATCAACTCTTGGATGATCATCTTGGGGCCGAAAATTTTCAGCCATTTTACTATCTTCTTCAAGTTCTCTTCTATCAAAAATTCATCTAAATGAATATAAAAGACATGAGAGATTTTGCCACCCACATTGCCCAATAGGAGATCAACTAACACATGCATTTGCATGCAATATGATTGGCCAAAGAACTTAGGGAAGACCATCCAATCAAAATGCTTCTAACTTATGACAACATGCATGGAACCTTATTGGACAAGAATATTTTGGGAAGACCCCATGGGGGGGGGGGGTGGCGGCCAAGCTTTTATAAAAAAAATACAATTTCTTTTATAAAATATAAGTCTTACACATATATATATTTTATAACTTTTATAAAATATAACATCATATGTTATAAGACTTATGCTATTTTTTATTATGTTATTTAACCAATTAAATAACAAAATAAAATATTCTCTCAAAATAAATTATCCATATAATTTATTAGTTTGTCAAGTGCAATTATTTAGAAAACCAATTTCTAAATATTCTAAGTGTTGATATTTATTATTTGATCATATCATAAATAAATATTGTAAGTGTTTGTCTAGCTTGTTATTGGGTATGACTCGACTTGGATCATAACGTACTAGCCACATCAATTTAATATGTGTCTTGGGCATACAGAGTCCAACAATGTGCTAATCTAATCAACTAATATAAACATTTTTGATAAGGATGTCAGTAATGATATTACGTATATTAAATGAATTGGATGAGGTAGGGTTGTTGAATTTGGATAGGGTCATGCTTGCAAATGCGAATATATGATAGTCAACCACTGAAAGGATTGTGTGTTTATGTTTTAAGAATTGTTTTGATGTCCTATTAGCGATTTTGATTTTGCATGATGATACTGTTTACATGTCACATGGGTGTTGATTAGGATTGTATTTATGATAGAGAAGATTTGATCGATTATTATTTAGTATGAAAACTGTTAGTTATGATTGATAAATGGAAACAATATAATTGAATGCATGATTTAAGGAAACTCACAACTGATCGCACAAGTGTCAAACGCACAAGTTGTCCGGATCGCACAAGACGGACTGGACCGCACAAGATTTATTTAAATTGTTTCGTTTGTTTGGGCCGTATACATGTTAGACTGTTTATGTTATTTGGGCCGGGTTAGTTTTCCAATCGCACAACCCATTGTGGATCGCACAAGTCATGCTGATCGCACAAGGGGTTGGGCCGACTGTTATTGAGCCCAATCTTTTAATCGCACAAGTTGGATACGTTATGACTGTTAATGTGTTAACATGAATTATGTGTTTGCCATGATCAATACGTGTTCACAACCTGTTAGACTATGTGTAATCATACGTGCTTTACTTGAACCTAGACCTGACTTGTATGGTAACCATGTTAGGACGTGGGTGACCACATATAGCTCAAGTAACCTTTCTGTGTATCTGCCGAGCAAACCAAGGTGAGTTCACACTAGCCAAGGCATGGGATTCCCAGGGGTTGGGAATGGGATTGGATAACTACTCGTACAACCAGTACTATTAAAACTACTTATTACTGTCCTCGGATTGAAGGGCACGTACATAAAACCTACGTACAGTTATATTTACTACTGTCCTCGGATTGAAGGGCACGTACGTAAAGCCTACGTACACGATCTTAAGGCCATCAACTCTATCAAAGGAAGTCCCTCAATTATCGACTTAATCGCCGAGGCCTAGGGCGAGCGGGTCATTAGTTAATAGCGCTATTAGGTTTAACAAACCTCACACCGTGCCAGTCGGACGGGCGTGTACTAATGGACTATGGGCAAAGGGTCAATGCTGATAGATATTGACTTAGGTCACCTCTTACATTTTCGTAGCAGTCAATACGCGTGGTCTTGTAACACATGGGAAGCCCCCACTAATCATCGCACATATGCCTGGACTGGCCGCGATAAGGATTAATACGATACATGGTTTACAAAACGAACATACGATTTATGAAATGAATACTATAACTAAACAACCAACTGTGAACTCGCTCAACTTTGTTGTTGATTCGTTGCTACATGCCTTGCAGGTCATTAGGTACTCATGGAGCTTGCACAGGGAGGAACAGTCGTTGTGGGACATGGCAGTGTGTGCCATGCTTTAAACATTACTCTATCTCATACTTAATACTTGCTATGGGTTTTACAATTATGCTTCCGCTAACACTTAACTATGCTTTGGTTTTTGAACACCTTTCATATTGTTTGGTTGAATTATGTTTACTTACATGCTTGTTCAATATGATTGGTGGCTTGATCATGGTCAGTCACGCCTCCAAGCGGTGATACTCCGCGTGTGGATTTTGGGGGTGTGACAGTTTGTTCCTGGTAGGAGGATTTCGGACAATATAATGTTGACACAAGAGCTAATGCACAACTATCATCGTCAAACGGGTCCTCCTAGATGTGCTATGAAAGTGGATATTCAAAAAGCGTATGATACGGTAGATTGGAGATTTTTACGTGATGTTTTGCATGGATTCGGTTTTCGTCCAAGGTTTATAGCTTGGATTATGGAGTGTGTTACTTCCACTTCTTTTTCTTTAAGTGTGAATGGCAACATTCACGGGTATTTCAAAGGAAAAAGAGGCTTGCGACAAGGTGATCCAATGTCTCCTTACTTGTTCACCATGGTCATGGAAGTCTTAACGCTGATTCTCAACAAAAATGCTGAATTGGATGCCTCTTTTCGGTTTCATCATAAGTGTGAGAAGCAAATGATAATTAATGTGTGTTTTGCTGATGACCTTTTATTATTTGCTAGGGGCGATGTTGGTTCGGTAAAAGTTATTATGCGATCTCTAAAAAAGTTTGAACAAGCTTCTGGTCTTATTCCGAGTAATGCAAAAAGTACTATATTTTTTTGTAATGTTCCTTCATCGGCTAGGATCAGGATTGTTGAATTAGTTCCGTTTGAGGAGGGGAGACTTCCCATTAAGTATTTGGGGGTTCCTTTGCTTGCTTCGCGACTGTTAATTATGGATTGCAAAGTTTTAGTGGAGCGGGTTGCTAAACGTATCAATGATTGGAAGAATAGGTTCCTCTCTTTTGCTGATAGGCTTCAGTTGGTGGTCTCTGTGCTATCTTCTATACATGTGTATTGGGCATCAGTTTTTATCTTGCCGGCCAGCATCATAAAAGAATTGGAGGGAAAAATGAAATGGTTCTTGTGGGGAATGGCACGGGTTCGAAGGGTAGAGCTAAAGTGGCTTGGAAGGACGTTTGTCTTCCAAAGTTGGAAGGTGGTTTGGGCATACGACGGTATGCTTAGATAAACGTAGCAACTGTTAATTGAAAACACTTGTGTGCTTACTCTCTTCTGTCATCGCATTTTCGCGAACCTTTCTCACTCATATTTCCTTCGATGTGGAGGATCATGAGTGTACGTGTGAACCTAACTCAAGCCCAGCTGACGGCTCTTATCAATGAACTAGTTACGGCAGCACTCGCAGCCGCTCAGGTAGGAGGTATAACCTGCTGTTCCGAACCTATCCTAGGATGTTAGATCCTACTCTCATGACCCAACTCTCGCGCTCAACCCAGTCCTTTCTTTCTCGTGCAACAAGGTCAGAACGCTCAGCCACCTGTGTGCACATTCAAAACTTTTATGGACTGCCGATCTACTACTTTCAGCGGCACTAAAGGAGCTGTTGGACTCCTCCACTGGTTTGGGAAGCTCGAATCGATCTTTGAAATGTGTGAATGCCCCGAGTCTCGTAGGGAGCAATATGCCACTGGTACTCTCGAAGGCACTGCGCTAACTTGGTGGAACGCGCAAGTTCAGACGCTGGGGCTGGCGGCTGCTAATGCCACCCCATGAAGTGATACTAAGGAACTGAATCAAACGTGAATACTGTAGTCGTGATGACATCCACTAGTTGGAAGTGGACTTCTTTAACCTGAAGATGACGGGGTCAGAGATAGAAGCGTACGCTAAACGATCCAAGGAACTGGCAGTGTTATGCCCAACTGTGGTGGGTCCTCCGATCAAACGCATCGAGCTGTTCCTCAAAGGCTTAGTACCAGAGATTCGAAGCCATGTGACTGCTGCTAACCTTGCTACTATCTAGGATGTTACATGCCTCACAGACCAGGCAGTGGAACAGAACAGACTGCCTGAGCGTATAGGTACTGCAACTACTACTACTTCTGCTACCCCCAGTGACAACAAACGAAAGTGGGATGGAACCCCTAGCAAGGGTTCGACTACGGTTCCGTCCCAGGCACAGCAACGAAAGATCGATGACAACCAAAGTCCTGGTCAGCAACCTTTTGGTAGTCAAGGGCAAGGTGGATACAGGGGAAACCACCCTAAGTGCAAACGATGTAAATTGCACCACAGTGGGCAGTGCAACTGAAATCATTGTCAATGATGCAACAAGCTTGGTCATGGAGCCAAAGATGGTAGAAGCTCACGTCCTGCAAACCAGAACCGACAACAACAGCCACAAGATCTATAGAATCAGCAGCAACAGCAGGGTAACAAGGGGTGTTATCAGCATGGTGCTGAAGGTCACTTTAAGAGTCACTGCCCACAGTTGAACCAGAACCAGAATCAGAACCACAACCAAGGAAACGGGAACAATAATGGATGCAACAATGGGGGTAATAACGACGGCAATGGTTCCAGGGGTCGAGTGTTCGTGATTGGTCAGGGTGATACTAGGAATGACCCCAACGTTGTGATGGTTTCGACATCGATATTGGTATGGATTGGCTACCTCAACATCGAGCAAAGATTCTTTGCAAAGAAAAGATCGTCCGCATTCCTCGTGTTGGTTAAGAACCTTTGGTAATTCATGGTGACAAGCTCCTGGAGCGGCACCTATAGCTCGTGCATCGTATCGCTTAGCCCCATCAGAGTTGGAAGAACTCTTTACGCAACTACAAGAACTCTTGGATAAGGGTTTTATTCGTCCTAGCTCTTCGCCATGGGGAACTCCAGTCTTGTTTGTGAAGAAGAAGGACGGTACCTTCCGTATGTGTATCGACTATCGAGAACTCAACAAGGTGGCGGTGAAGAAATCGCTATCCTATTCCACACGTCGACGATCTATTCGACCAGCTGCTAGGGTCGAGCTTCTACTCGAAGATTGATTTGAGATCAGGATATCACCAGCTGAGAGTCCGAGAAGAGGACGTCTCTAAAACAGCCTTTAGAACCCGTTATGGACATTATGAGTTTTTGGTCATGCCTTTTGGGCTGACAAACGCCCCTGCGGTCTTCATGGACTGAATGAATCGAGTGTGCAAGCCGTACCTAGACAAGTTCGTTATTGTATTCATAGACGACATCCTGATCTATTCTAAGAGTCAGGAGGAACACGAGCAACAATTGCGACTCATTTTGGAACTCCTTCGAGCAGAACAGCTATACGCCAAGTTTTCAAAATGCGACTTCTGGCTTCGTGAAGTCCATTTCTTAGGCCATGTGGTGAACAAGGATGGGATTCACGTTGATCCATCCAAGGTAGACTCAATTAAGAACTGGCCTGCACCTCGTACACCAACGGAAATCCGCCAATTTTTGGGCTTGGCAGGTTACTACAGGAGGTTCATTAAGGATTTCTCCAAGATTGCACAGCCTCTCACCTCACTAACGTAGTAAGGCGTTGTTTATCGATGGGGAAATGCACAGGAATTAGCATTTCAGCACTTAAAGGATAGACTCTGCAGCGCACCTATTCTTTCATTGCCAGAGGGCACAGACGACTTCGTGGTTTACTGTGACGCATCCATTCAGGGTCTTGGTTGTGTATTGATGCAGCGGGATAAAGTTATAGCCTACGCCTCACGCAAACTCAAAGTTCATGAAAAGAACTACACTACACACGATCTAGAGTTGGGAGCGGTTGTTTTTGCACTTAAGATATGGAGACACTATCTGTATGGTACCAAATGTGCTATCTACACTGATCACAGAAGCCTCGAGCATATCTTTAAACAGAAGGAACTCAACATGCGACAACGACGATGGGTCGAGCTACTAAATGACTACGAATGCTCGATCAGATACCACCCAGGCAAAGCCAATGTTGTGGCTGACGCCCTCAGTCGAAAGGACACTGCGCCCAAGCGCGTACGAGCTTTACAACTCACTGTACAGTCTAGTCTTCCTTCTCAGATACGAGATGCTCAGGTAGAAGCATTAAAACCAGAAAACATCAGGGCCGAAGCCCTACGCGGCTCAAGGCAACGCTTAGAACAGAAGGAAGACGGTGCCTACTACGTAATAGGACGCATCTGGGTCCCACTCTATGGCAACCTACGAGAGCTTGTGATGGATAAGGCACACAAGTCTTGCTACTCAGTACATCCTGGTTCGGATAAGATGTACCACGATACCAGAACTACGTATTGGTGGCCTAGCATGAAAGCTCACATAGCAACTTACGTTAGCAAGTGCTTGACTTGTGCGAGAGTCAAGACGGAATATCAGAAACCCTCAGGCCTACTACAACAACCAGAGATACCACAATGGAAATGGGAGCAAATTTCCATGGATTTTGTTACTGGCCTGCCTAGATCTCAACGTGGTAACGATACTATTTGGGTGATCATGGATCGACTCAAAAAGTCTGCTCATTGCTTGGCTATTAAGGAAACGGATCAGTTCTCCACACTAGCAGACGTATATCTTAAGGAAGTTGTCTCGAGGCACGGAGTGCCCACCTCTATTATCTCAGATCGTGACGCACGTTTCACTTCAGAACTTTGGCAAGCGATGCACAAATCCTTTGGCTCACGATTAGACATGAGCACAGCTTATCACCCTCAGATGGATGGGCAGTCTGAGCGCACTATTCAAACTTTAGAAGACATGCTTAGGGCATGTGTAATTGACTTTGGCAACGGCTGGGAAAAGCATCTGCCACTTGTGGAATTTTCATATAATAACAGCTACCACACCAGCATTAAAGCTGCTCCGTTTGAGGCATTGTACGGGCGTAAATGCCGGTGACCTCTTTGTTGGGCAGAGGTGGGGGATAGTCAGATCACTGGTCCAGAACTTGTGGTAGACACAACAGAACGAATTGCTCAAATACGACAACGAATGGCGGCAGCTCGCGACCGTCAGAAAAGCTACGCCGATAAGGGCAGGAAACCACTAGAGCTCCAGGTTAGGGTGCGAGTGCTACTCAAGGTTTCACCCTGGAAGGGGGTGGTTCGTTTTGGTAAACGAGGCAAACTCAATCCGCGATACGTCGGA
Source organism: Helianthus tuberosus (assembly GCA_030545235.1). Classification (NCBI taxonomy): domain Eukaryota; kingdom Viridiplantae; phylum Streptophyta; class Magnoliopsida; order Asterales; family Asteraceae; genus Helianthus; species Helianthus tuberosus. The sequence goes on along the minus strand of JARYGA010060842.1, from coordinate 12,633,412 downwards.
CCATTGAAATCATTGAGAAAATAGGCAGAGTGGCCTACAAACTAAACCTACCAACAAAACTCAGTGCAGTTCACAACGTTTTTCACGTGTCGAATCTGAAGAAGTGTCGGTCAGATGAGACCCTCATAGTTCCTTTGAAAGAGCACACTATCGACGATCAGTTGCGATTCATCGAGGAACCAATTGAAATCACGGACCGGGACGTTAAGGTCCTCAAGCACACCAGAATACCTCTTGTTCGAGTTCGTTGGAACTCCCGTCGTGACCCAGAGTTCACCTGGGAACGAGAAGATCAAATGAAACTCAAGTATCCCCAGTTATTCGGAAACAGTGCAACCACTACTGAGGCTGAAGCTACTACAGAATTTCGGGACGAAATTCCAAATCAACGGGGGGATGATGTGACACCCCAGGAAAACCACGAAACAACACAACACAACACAACAAGCTTCCTCAGTAACCGCATACTAAATTTCGGGACAAAATTTCTTTCAAGTTGGGGATAATGTGACAACCCGAGTTTTCAGGGTCTCTATTCGACTTAATACTGGTTCACAAAGTGTTGTTTTTATATTTATGTGTGGTGTGCATTATAAGTGGGTATATTATATATATTTTGTATTGATAACATGTTTGGTATATTTAACATAGAACAAAAATGGAACTTTCACCAAACACCCACACCCGAATTATGTTGATACATGTTCTGTGCATTTATATATATTAAAGGGTAATGTGGATTGAGTGTGTAATACTTGCCAAACATCCGAAATATCTACTACCCGAAATCACCCATTCCCAACGAGACAAAATGGTGATCAGCAAAAACTAGAATGGGCCTTGGCCCATTGACGAAATGTTTTAGTTTGTTTATAACCCTTATGCGATAACTGTTACTCGACAAACCCTAATCACATCGCCTCTCCCTCTCTCGCTTTTCTTTGAAACCCGACGGCTGCCCTCTTCTTATTCGAAGTTAGATCCTTTTGGTTTGATCGTCCTTGTTCGGTTAGTGGTTCTTAACAGTAACGTTAATATTTGTACGATGTGATTCACATGTGATATTAAAGGTGTGAAAGTCATATGTGGTTAATTACTTGTGTTAATGTGTAGGATGATTATACGATTATATGAATTGGTAATAGTTATTATTGATTGAATAAATGGTATGCGTATTTTGTAAACTGATATCGATATATGCATGTGGTCATTATGGATTCTCTTGTTTTGATGTGTGCCTCTCAAATTGATCAATGATGACAAGCAAGACTGATCCATGTAATAATTGTTCGAACCCACTAGGTTATTTTTGGTCCTATCAAATTAGTCCACTAAACTCACAAACTTCAAGTAACCGATTTTGATATATCTATGGTCTTTAAAGGTCCACTAATATTGAAGGTAAATGATCTAATGAGTGGATAGCCTTGACTAAATATGGCGGCCCATGTGCTAATCTAATCAACTAATATAAACATTTTTGATAAGGATGTCAGTAATGATAGTACGTATATTAAATGAATTAGATGAGGTAGGGTTGTTGAATTTGGATAGGGTCATGCTTGCAAATGCGAATATATGATAGTCAACCACTGAAAGGATTGTGTGTTTATGTTTTAAGAATTGTTTTGATGTCCTATTAGCGATTTTGATTTTGCATGATGATACTGTTTACATGTCACATGGGTGTTGATTAGGATTGTATTTATGATAGAGAAGATTTGATCGATTATTATTTAGTATGAAAACTGTTAGTTATGATTGATAAATGGAAACAATATAATTGAATGCATGATTTAAGGAAATTCACAACTGATCGCACAAGTGTCAAACGCACAAGTTGTCCGGATCGCACAAGACGGACTGGACCGCACAAGATTTATTTAAATTGTTTCGTTTGTTTGGGCCGTATACATGTTAGACTATTTATGTTATTTGGGCCGGGTTAGTTTTCCAATCGCACAACCCATTGTGGATCGCACAAGTCATGCTGATCGCACAAGGGGTTGGGCCGACTGTTATTGAGCCCAATCTTTTAATCGCACAAGTTGGATACGTTATGACTGTTAATGTGTTAACATGAATTATGTGTTTGCCATGATCAATACGTGTTCACAACCTGTTAGACTATGTGTAATCATACGTGCTTTACTTGAACCTAGACCTGACTTGTATGGTAACCATGTTAGGACGTGGGTGACCACATATAGCTCAAGTAACCTTTCTGTGTATCTGCCGAGCAAACCAAGGTGAGTTCACACTAGCCAAGGCATGGGATTCCCAGGGGTTGGGAATGGGATTGGATAACTACTCGTACAACCAGTACTATTAAAACTACTTATTACTGTCCTCGGATTGAAGGGCACGTACATAAAACCTACGTACAGTTATATTTACTACTGTCCTCGGATTGAAGGGCACGTACGTAAAGCCTACGTACACGATCTTAAGGCCATCAACTCTATCAAAGGAAGTCCCTCAATTATCGACTTAATCGCCGAGGCCTAGGGCGAGCGGGTCATTAGTTAATAGCGCTATTAGGTTTAACAAACCTCACACCGTGCCAGTCGGACGGGCGTGTACTAATGGACTATGGGCAAAGGGTCAATGCTGATAGAGATTGACTTAGGTCACCTCTTACATTTTCGTAGCAGTCAATACGCGTGGTCTTGTAACACATGGGAAGCCCCCACTAATCATCGCACATATGCCTGGACTGGCCGCGATAAGGATTAATACGATACATGGTTTACAAAACGAACATACGATTTATGAAATGAATACTATAACTAAACAACCAACTGTGAACTCGCTCAACTTTGTTGTTGATTCGTTGCTACATGCCTTGCAGGTCATTAGGTACTCATGGAGCTTGCACAGGGAGGAACAGTCGTTGTGGGACATGGCAGTGTGTGCCATGCTTTAAACATTACTCTATCTCATACTTAATACTTGCTATGGGTTTTACAATTATGCTTCCGCTAACACTTAACTATGCTTTGGTTTTTGAACACCTTTCATATTGTTTGGTTGAATTATGTTTACTTACATGCTTGTTCAATATGATTGGTGGCTTGATCATGGTCAGTCACGCCTCCAAGCGGTGATACTCCGCGTGTGGATTTTGGGGGTGTGACAGTTTGTTCCTGGTAGGAGGATTTCGGACAATATAATGTTGACACAAGAGCTAATGCACAACTATCATCGTCAAACGGGTCCTCCTAGATGTGCTATGAAAGTGGATATTCAAAAAGCGTATGATACGGTAGATTGGAGATTTTTACGTGATGTTTTGCATGGATTCGGTTTTCGTCCAAGGTTTATAGCTTGGATTATGGAGTGTGTTACTTCCACTTCTTTTTCTTTAAGTGTGAATGGCAACATTCACGGGTATTTCAAAGGAAAAAGAGGCTTGCGACAAGGTGATCCAATGTCTCCTTACTTGTTCACCATGGTCATGGAAGTCTTAACGCTGATTCTCAACAAAAATGCTGAATTGGATGCCTCTTTTCGGTTTCATCATAAGTGTGAGAAGCAAATGATAATTAATGTGTGTTTTGCTGATGACCTTTTATTATTTGCTAGGGGCGATGTTGGTTCGGTAAAAGTTATTATGCGATCTCTAAAAAAGTTTGAACAAGCTTCTGGTCTTATTCCGAGTAATGCAAAAAGTACTATATTTTTTTGTAATGTTCCTTCATCGGCTAGGATCAGGATTGTTGAATTAGTTCCGTTTGAGGAGGGGAGACTTCCCATTAAGTATTTGGGGGTTCCTTTGCTTGCTTCGCGACTGTTAATTATGGATTGCAAAGTTTTAGTGGAGCGGGTTGCTAAACGTATCAATGATTGGAAGAATAGGTTCCTCTCTTTTGCTGATAGGCTTCAGTTGGTGGTCTCTGTGCTATCTTCTATACATGTGTATTGGGCATCAGTTTTTATCTTGCTGGCCAGCATCATAAAAGAATTGGAGGGAAAAATGAAATGGTTCTTGTGGGGAATGGCACGGGTTCGAAGGGTAGAGCTAAAGTGGCTTGGAAGGACGTTTGTCTTCCAAAGTTGGAAGGTGGTTTGGGCATACGACGGATCTCGGATGTGAATAAGTCTTTAATGGCTTATCATATTTTCAGTATTTTGTCCAGTAAGAAGTCGCTTTGGACCACCTGGATCGGATTGCATAGACTTCGTGGCCGTAGCATTTGGGATATCCCGGTGCCAGCCAGTTCACCATGGGGCTGGAAAAGATTAATGAAGTGTAGATATTTTTTTCGGGATCATTTATGGAGTAAGGTTGGTAATGGTCTTCGCACTTCTCTTTGGTTCGATAAATGGACGGCTGAGTATCCTTTACAGAATATAGTAACTCCGCGGCAAATGGCACGCTATGGTTTTAATATCAAGTCTAAAGTGGCAGATGCTATCAGTGATGGTCGATGGGTGTGGCCGGAAGCTTGGAGGAGTGTGTACCTTATATTGTTTCAGCTTCGGCCTCTTAGCTTGTCTTCTATGCAGGATAAAGTTTTATGGATGAATCCGAATGGTAAGCTAGTTCCTTTTACATCTAAGGAGGCGTGGGAATCGATCCGAGTCCGTGACCAACCAACTGATTGGTCGAAAGTTGTTTGGTCTTCCTTTAATATTCCTAAACATGCATTCATGTGTTGGCTTATCTTCAAAAAGAAACTTTGGACTCAAGACCGGATTTTACGATGGAACCATTCAGTTACGGGGTCGATGAATCAAATGTTTATAGCTTGGATTATGGACTCAAGACCGGATTTTAGATTGGAGATTTTTACGTGATGTTTTGCATGGATTCGGTTTTCATCCAAGGTTTATAGCTTGGATTATGGAGTGTGTTACTTCCACTTCTTTTTCTTTAAGTGTGAATGGCAACATTCACGGGTATTTCAAAGGAAAAAGAGGCTTGCGACAAGGTGATCCAATGTCTCCTTACTTGTTCACCATGGTCATGGAAGTCTTAACGCTGATTCTCAACAAAAATGCTGAATTGGATGCCTCTTTTCGGTTTCATCATAAGTGTGAGAAGCAAATGATAATTAATGTGTGTTTTGCTGATGACTTTTTATTATTTGCTAGGGGCGATGTTGGTTCGGTAAAAGTTATTATGCGATCTCTAAAAAAGTTTGAACAAGCTTCTGGTCTTATTCCGAGTAATGCAAAAAGTACTATATTTTTTTGTAATGTTCCTTCATCGGCTAGGATCAGGATTGCTGAATTAGTTCCGTTTGAGGAGGGGAGACTTCCCATTAAGTATTTGGGGGTTCCTTTGCTTGCTTCGCGACTGTTAATTATGGATTGCAAAGTTTTAGTGGAGCGGGTTGCTAAACGTATCAATGATTGGAAGAATAGGTTCCTCTCTTTTGCTGGTAGGCTTCAGTTGGTGGTCTCTGTGCTATCTTCTATACATGTGTATTGGGCATCAGTTTTTATCTTGCCGGCCAGCATCATAAAAGAATTGGAGGGAAAAATGAAATGGTTCTTGTGGGGAAATGGCACGGGTTCGAAGGGTAGAGCTAAAGTGGCTTGGAAGGACGTTTGTCTTCCAAAGTTGGAAGGTGGTTTGGGCATACGACGGATCTCGGATGTGAATAAGTCTTTAATGGCTTATCATATTTTCAGTATTTTGTCCAGTAAGAAGTCGCTTTGGACCACCTGGATCGGATTGCATAGACTTCGTGGCCGTAGCATTTGGGATATCCCGGTGCCAGCCAGTTCACCATGGGGCTGGAAAAGATTAATGAAGTGTAGATATTTTTTTCGGGATCATTTATGGAGTAAGGTTGGTAATGGTCTTCGCACTTCTCTTTGGTTCGATAAATGGACGGCTGAGTATCCTTTACAGAATATAGTAACTCCGCGGCAAATGGCACGCTATGGTTTTAATATCAAGTCTAAAGTGGCAGATGCTATCAGTGATGGTCGATGGGTGTGGCCGGAAGCTTGGAGGAGTGTGTACCTTATATTGTTTCAGCTTCGGCCTCTTAGCTTGTCTTCTATGCAGGATAAAGTTTTATGGATGAATCCGAATGGTAAGCTAGTTCCTTTTACATCTAAGGAGGCGTGGGAATCGATCCGAGTCCGTGACCAACCAACTGATTGGTCGAAAGTTGTTTGGTCTTCCTTTAATATTCCTAAACATGCATTCATGTGTTGGCTTATCTTCAAAAAGAAACTTTGGACTCAAGACCGGATTTTACGATGGAACCATTCAGTTACGGGGTCGATGAATCAAATGTGCTGCTTGTTATGTTATTCTGGGTTAGAGACTCATGAGCACTTGTTCTTCGAATGCTCTTACTCGAAATTAGTGTGGTGCAAAGTGCGGTATAAAGTAGACATGGGTTCGGTATTAGAATCTTGGGAGGATATCGCTTCTTCGCTCATCTCTACAGCTAATTTGAAATCGATTTTTGTTGTTGCTAGTAGACTGGTTGTGGCGGCCTCAGCTTATGCCATTTGGAGTGAAAGAAATACAAGATTTTTCAGCAACAGGTTGAGACCCCCGGAGCAAATTGCCGATGTTATTATCAGCACTGTGAGAACAAAGCTAATCTCCTTCAAGTACAAGCAAACCCCTAATGTCAAGCGTTTTTTGGAGGAGTGGAAGATGGATAAGGAAGACTTCTTGGATGAAGATTGAGGACCAATTTCGTTTTGTTTTGATGTAATTGGTTGTTTATTTGTTATTTGTTTTGTGTTCCACTCTTTAGTGGTATGCCACTAAGAGAACTAGGGGGTATTTCAGCTTCCTACTTGTATTTTTGATATTCTATAAAATCACCGGGGTAAACCCTTTACCCAAAAAAAAAACAATATACCGATTCACAATAACCAATCAAGTTCATTAACCAAGTCATCAACATAACCAATTAATAGTAAGCAATTAAAAAAAACATTTAATATATGAACATAGATTTTAAAACTTGTTTCAAGTTTTTCTAGATCAAATAATTAAATACCTATCTTCAAGTTAATTATATAATAATTTTCTTATTTCACTTTCTAAATTGTATTACAAAGAAACAAAATCCATTAACTCAATTTACCTTTCCCATCATTATTAATGGTGAAGCCAGTCAAGAAAGCACCTAAAATTTCCATTTAAATAAATTAATCTTTCTTTCTTGGATTTCTGTAAATATTTATAAAAAAAACAGATAAAGAAAGAAAGAGAACGATTTCACCCAGAGATATCAGTCACATTACCATCTTCTACATCACAACCATTCTTGCTTATTGATGATAGTTTTGATCCCGTTTCACAGACCCACCATCACCAATTTCATTTTTAGCCACAAACCCCTCTTTTGGTTGGCCAATTTGTACTTTTAGATTTTCTTGTTTCGGGGTTTTCGTTAAAGATCTGCCATAGTTTTTTTTTTGTCAAACACACTCTACAAACCCTAATTCATTTCTCTCTACCATATTCTTCTCTCTTTGACTGCCACAACAACCATCCACGTTCCATCACCACCATCATCAAATTGCCACTTCTACCGCCACGCTGGCATAACCACCAACCCGTGACCACCACATCAGAACCATCTGACAGTCGCCTTCACCACATCACAACCACCTAACCGCCGCTACAACAGCACCATCACCTAACAACTTCCGCCAGAACCTAAAGGGAGTCACCTTGTCAGCGGAAGTCTTGAAGATAAGTGAGGAAAAAGATGAGAGAAGCCAACCGATTAGTTCTGTAATTTTAGTCTCTAGACAAAGGGTAAAATTGTAATGTGTCGATATCAGTGTAGCCACCAACCTTTTATTTTAAGGTTATACAAATATATTTATATATAGGGAGAGGATCATGAGAAAACTACATATAAATGAGAAAACTAGAAAACTAACTAAAAAAACCTAAAAAACATACCAAGTTTTTTTACAACTTTTTATAAAAAAACGTGATTTTTTATATAAAAACATTTCAAAAAAAAAAAACTTATACTACACATGTGCATTATATGTGTAGTACACATGTGCATTACATGCTTAAAATTAACTTTTAAGTTTAGTTTAGCTTTTAGGGTTAGGTTTTTTGGAGGCTTAGGATTAGGAATAGGTTTTTGGGTGTGTGTGTGGGGGAGGGGGGGATTTAGGTTTTTGGGGGTGGGGGTGGGAGGTTGTTTAGTTTTTTTTTCGGGTTTATGTTTAGGGTTTAGTTTTAGTTTTTCGGGAGGGGATGGGGGTTTAGGTTTTTGGGGGGTGGAGGGTTAGGCTTTTGGTGGGAAGGTGAATTTAGGTTTTTGGAGGGGTGGGGGTGAGGGGTTTAGGTTTTTGAAGGGTGTCGGTGGGGGTGGGTTAAGTGGTTTACGCTTTCCGTATTAGTGCACATGTGCAGTACACAAAAAAAAATTATTTTGTTTTTTTTAATTTTTTTTCATACATGAAAAATAGTGATTTTTTTTATAAAAAACTGTAAAAACAAATTGGTATGTTTTTTTGGGTAAAGGGTTTTACCCCGGTGATTTTCATTCCAAACATCACAAATAAAGCACAAGTGGAGTAGAGAAACCTACACCAGTTCTCTTACATGACATGCCACATAAGAGTAAACACCAAACAAACAAAAGCCATACAAAGCAAAACCACCTAGAAACTAATAATAAAACATATCAGGTATCTTTGAAGGTCTCCACTAAGCTTAGCTTCCAATCATCCAAGATCTTTCGCACAGGCGGCTTATCTTTATACTTGAATGATAATAGTTTCAACTTCACCGTATCGATAATGATGTCCGTTAACACTTCAGGCGGTCTAAGTTGATTGTTAAAGAATCTAGAATTCCTTTATTGCCATACAAAATAAGCACCCGCCTTAATAGTAAGTTTAGCAATAACCGAGTTCAATGACCTGGAACTCGCTCTCGGCAACAACCACCTCATGATGTCTTCCCAACTGTTATGCACCGTCTTCATACAGGTCTTCTCCTTTATTGCGTCCAAAACTTTGGAGGAATAAGAGCAATCAAAGAATAAATGCTCGTGCGAATCCATCTCTCGCTGACACAATAAGCAACACATCATGTTCATAGAGCCACTAGTGATGCAGTTCCATCTTTGAATTCTATCTTGCAATGGAAAGAATGTCTAGGAATATTACATCCCGACCATACAACCTTTGACCATTCTACTTCATTACCACGAGAACGAGTAGTCTCCCATACCAGCTTGGAAGTGAACGGCATCAGTTTACCAGCATTGGTTCACCATAGAGTAACATCTTGTTTGTTCGGAATCAGGCTAATAGGATTCAATTGGAACAGAACCGGAAAGAGATCCCGCCAAGCGTCTGGCCAAAGCCAAATGCCATTGCTAACAACATCAGCAACTTTAGAATAAATTGAAAAACCTTGTTGATTCATATTTCTAGGCGAAATATAACGGCTGAGCGGACAATGAAGACACCAAGTATCATGCCATATCGACATAGACTCTCCATTCCCAATTTGCTTCCAAAAGAATTTGCGAACGGAACTCCTGAATGACAATATTTTCCTCCAACCCCATGTTGAGCTTTGCGGCACTTTAACATCCCAAAAGCTCCTACCCCTGAGCCGATGAGCATGAATCCACTCGACCCAAAGCGATTTCCGACCCGAGACAATGTTGTGAATATGAAAAGTCATTAAAGCCTTGTTCACATCCGAAACCTTTCTAATATCCAACCCTCCTTCGGATTTTGGAAGGCAAACATCTTTCCACGCCACCTTCGCTTTATTCGAACCCAAAGACCCTTGATTCCATAAAAAATCCTTCATAATCCTCTCTATATCCTTGATGATACTAACCGGGAGACTGAAAACTGTAGCCCAATAAGAATACATAGCAGCTAAGACTGAGTTAACCAGTTGTAATCTCCCCGCGAATGAAAGGAACTTCGTCTTCCAATCCAATAATCCCTTAGAAATTCTCTCCACCAAAACCTTGCAATCACTTTTGAGAAGTCTAGAAGCAATAAGCGGGACTCCAAGATATTTAATTGGCAGCGATCCTTCACAAAAAGGCACAATGGATAAAATCTGATTTTTAACACGAGTCGGAACATTACATAAGAATGTAGTGCTTTTACTCAAGCTTGGAACGAGCCCATACATGTCTCTAAACATGTTCAGAGATTCTATAACGACTCTCACTGATTCAGTATCTCCTCTTGTAAACAGAAACAAGTCATCTGCAAAACATAAGTTAATGATTTTTTGCTTCTTGCAATTATTATGAAACCGAAATCCTGCATTAATACTGGCAGCATGCTGAAGAATGGAAATGAGAACCTCCATGACTAGCGTGAACAAATACGGAGAGATGGGGTCACCTTGTCTCAAACCTCGTTGACCCTTAAAATATCCGTGAATATCTCCATTAATGCTGATCGAGTATGAGGTAGAAGTGACGCAACTCATAACCCAATTTACCATCTTAACATGAAAACCAAACCCCAACAACGTCGCATGGAGGAAATCCCAATCCACAGTATCATATGCCTTTTGTATGTCCACTTTGAAAGCACACCTTGGAGGGCCCGTATTTCTGTGATAATTATGGAGCAATTCCTGCGTTAACAGGATATTGTCTGATATTCTACGACCAGGCACAAAGACTGACTGGTTAATGCCCACTACATCATTTATCCCCTCAAGAAGTCTATTAGTAAGAATCTTACTAATAGCTTTGTAAATAACATTACAACATGAGATAGGATGGTAATCAGTAACATACGTTGGGGTGTTGACTTTTGGAATCAGCGCCAGAAAAGTATGATTGATTTCTTGTAAAATCTGGCCACTTCTAAAGAAGTCCTTGATAGCAAAAGTCACCTCCTCACCAATAATCTGCTAGGATTTTTTAAAGAAAGCTGAAGAATAGCCATCTGGACCCGGGGCTTTGTCATCTCCAACATAAAAAAACAGACTTTATTTCCTCATTAGTAACTTCACGAATCATCAACTCAGCCTTTGCATCACTAATACGTCTGGGAAAACAATCAGTATTTGGATGGTTGGTCACATTACCCTTGATTCCTAGAAACGCTTTATAGTGCTCCACTAGCACACTAGCCACTTCCTTTCCTTTAAATTCATTACCATTCACATCGTTAATAAATTGAATTTGAGCAATATGATTCCTGCTTTTCACCATATTATGAAAAAAAATTGTATTTGCATCACCAACTTGCAACCAATTCTGTTTCGCCTTTTGTTTTAAGAATCGTTCTTCATCTAAACTAACCTCCATGAACTTCTTCTGACAATCGGCAGCTAATTTCCAAAGAGTAATATTTTCCGGATCCTTATCCACCTTGCCTTGCAAGTCATCCAGCTCATTCCTGATGTTAGACACACGCTCATGCAGGTTCCCTTGTTGACGAAGAAGAGACCTGATTGGGTGTTTTAAAAGTCTAAGCTTTTTCACCACTCTAAACATAGGGACCCCATCAATGTTAGTATCCCACCCATCTTTAACGACATTTATAAACTCAGCTTTATGTGTAAGAAAATTAGGGAACTTGAATGGTTTATGTTTGCATCTGTTAACTTCCGGAAACTTTAGAACACAGGCCGAATGGTCCGACACTCGGTGAGGTTGAAAAACCGAAAATGAGTTAGGGAAAACATCTGTGAAGTGGCAGTTGGCCATGATCCTATCAATCTTTCTCATAATTCCTATACCGTTTTTAGGCTTTTGGTTCCACGTAAAATGCATACCCGAACTCTTCACATCAAAGACCTCAATGTTCAAAACACATTCTTTGAAGTCTATCATACTAACCGAGATACCTGAAGCACCCATGTGAGTATCACCAAGCTCAAGAACTGCATTAAAATCGCCCATAATAACCCAAGGTTTGTCATTAACAAAAAACTTGTGCCTATTCAACGACTTCCACAGCTCTCTTCTCTCCTTATAGTCATTGCTAGCATAGACCATCGAACAAAACATAGCCTTATTCTGACCTTTAAACAATATTTGAAGATGCATCACTTGATCCGTAGAGGATAATAGCATAACATCCACATCCCTTGGGTTCCAACCAACGATAATTCGAGTCCCTTTATGACACAAGTTGCCATTCGACATCCAATCCCATCCCTTACACAGTTTACTACAAACGTCGTTCAGCTTATTACTTTTTTTTTGGGTAAAGGGTTACCCCGGTGATTTTATATATTCACAAAAAAGAAAACAAGTAGTAAGGTAACATCCTTACTAGTTCTAACATGGGACATACCCCCATGAAAGTAATACCAAAAATAAACCACTAATATTAAACCAAAACGACCACTAGACAAACTATCTAGAACAAAAACACGCCAAAACTATACAAACTCATCCATTATCCATCACTAAATCAGCTCCATGAATATCCCACTTCTCCAGTAACTCCCGAACTCTAGCAGTGTTCTTGAATCTTAGCCCCATCAATTTATATCTGACACTTTCTAAAACGGCCAGACATAAAACATCCGGTGGTCTTGTGTGGTTTCTAAACAGCCGATTATTCCTTTCCTGCCAGATGGTGTAAGCCAGCGCTGCAACCAACAATCTAGAGACCATATTAGTTGCTGATTTTGAACGTGAATGAAGACCAAGCCATTCGAAAATATCACTCCACTTTGAATCCACATTTTCCATTCCAGCTTTAGAACGAACCATTTCCCAAACATGCGTGGAAAGCTTGCACTCAAAAAATAAATGGGCATGCGAATCAACATTCTCATGACACAACAGGCAACACATCATGTTCATATTGTTACAACGTGTATGATTCCATTTCAAGATTTTGTCCTGAGTTAGTAACTTACGTCGCACAATAAGCCACATCAGAAAAGCATGCCGAGGGATACATTGAGAAAACCAAATGATTGTAGCCCAATCCACCTCATGCTCCCTTGTACGAACAGAATCCCAAACTCCAGTAGAAGAGTGCTCGGCCACACTATCCCCATCTTTCCAAAGGAGGCGATCTTGAGCATTTAAATTCCGTTGCATGTGATCAAGCTGAATAAGAACTGGAAACATATCTCTCCAAGCAACCGGCCAAAGCCAAGAACCATTCGAAGATATATCCGCACTGTAGCATTGAGGGAGAATCCCTCTCGGGTAATGACTCTCGGAGACAAGAAAGTACATAACGGACCAATATTACTCCATGTGTCAAACCAAGCTGATGTATTTCTGCCATCTCCAAGCATAGACCAAACATGTTGACGAATCAAGGGCCGAAGTTGAACCATCTTCCTCCAGCTCCAACAACAACTAGCCGGACCTTGTGATCCCAAAAATTCCGCCCTTTTAATCGATAAGAGTGGATCCAAGCAACCCATAACGAATGTCGATTACTTAGAATACTCCAAATATGTGAAACCATAAGAGCTTTATTAAAATCGGCTATCCGACGAATACCCAAACCGCCTTCATTTTTTGGCACACAAACAGAACTCCAAGAAACTTTTGCCCTACCACGCTTAGAAGAAGATTGAGCCCAAAGAAAATTCCGCATTTTAGCTTCCAATTCCTTGACCACCCTAGCTGGTAAAATAAAAACCGAAGACTAGTAAACATGAAGAGCAGAGAGAACCGAGATAATAAGTTGAAGTCTACTAGCGAACGACAACATTTTATTCTTCCAATTATCGATCCGACGATCAAGCCGTGCCACAAGAATGCTACAATCTTTGTACAACAGCCTAGAAGAAATAAGCGGGACCCCCAAGTACCTGACAGGCAACGTACCCTCGACAAACGGCATAATATTCAAAATTTCTCTTTTAACATGATTCGAGACATTACAGAAAAAACCTGTACTCTTCTGAATACTAGGGACTAACCCCGACATTTGAGTGAAGTTTGTGAGGGAAAGCATAACACACCTAGCCGAAGCCACATCACCCCTAGCAAAAAGGAATAAATCGTCTGCAAAACACAGGTTAACAATTTTCTGCTTCTCACATTTATTATGGAACCGAAAAGAAGAGTCAATTCTTGTCGCATGGTTCAGAATGCAAGTCAAGACTTCCATCACTAGAGTAAAAAGATAAGGGGATAGAGGATCACCCTGCCGTAGAACCCTTTTACCTTTAAAGAAACCATGAACATTCCCATTAACACAAACCGAATAAGATGCGGTAGACACACATAACATGATCCAGTCAACCATGATGCTATTAAAGCCAAACCCAAGCAACACACTTTTAAGAAAACTCCACTCAACTGTATCGTAAGCCTTTTGGATATCTACCTTAAAAGCACACCTCGGGGGACCAAAATCACGATGGTAGTTATGCATTAATTCCTGTGTAAGAATAATGTTATCTGAAATTTTCCGACCCGGAACAAAAGCTGATTGATTAATGATAACAATCTCATTCAAATAACCCTTCAACCGATCCGGCAACACCTTACTAATACATTTAAACATAACATTACAGCACGATATAGGACGATAATCAGTAATATAGGTAGGAGTCGACACCTTGGGAACCAAAGCGACTAATGTGTGATTAAGTTGCTGAAGAAGGTTTCCCTAATTTATAACTATGAAAATGGCGGCCTGGTATGGTTCTTTAAACTTCTCAAGCAAATGGCGGCCTGGTATGATTAAGTTCCCGGTTTTGCAAATAGCATCTGGCGGCCTGGTATGGTTCTTTAAACTTCTCAAGCAAATGGAGGAAAACGGCGCCCCACAAATCCTATGACCAAAATTCATGATTTCTTCTTGCTAATGAGGATTGATTGTGTGATTAGGGTCTCTTGATTCCTGATTTCCAATTCCAATTCAGGTTAATCATTAAGAATCCGTTTTTATACTTTAGGGTTACGTTTTTATCCATCCTTTTTGCAAGATTCGTTGGCTGCTGTTGTGTTTGGGTTCATTGGTTGCTTGTGTTTCGTAATTGTTTGGGTTTTATCAAGAGAGAGTGATTGATTTGCAGTAAACATTCATTTGATTTCAAGATTGGCTGAGCTTTTTTGGTCGTTTTTTGGGTTTGACGAATTAGAGGTGACGGCTGATTGTATTGACGAATTAAGGTTTCTTAATAACCTGATTTGGATTCAATCTTTGGCCGCAATTCAGATTCAAGCAAGTTAACGTTCTGAAGGGTTGTGGCTGCTGAAATGGATGAAAAAAAATGCAGACAACGTAAACGTCTTTGCGAGGAAGATAAAGAATATTGACGGTAAACCTTTTGAGCCAAAACTAACGTCAAATATAGCTGCGAGGGTTTCCGAATTGAGCAAGAAGGTAACCTTTATGCTGCCACTAGATGATGATGAACAGGTTGGTCGGTCTGATTCTCCTATTCAGCAGTATGCTAAGGTTCTTGATAAAAGAAAGGTAGCTTTTGTGCTCCCGTTGAATGATGTTAGTCCTATCCCTCGAGCTACTTCTCAATCGTACGCTAATGTTGTGTCAAACAAACAAGCTGACCAGGGTGGTGTTAACATGGATTCTGGCTCGAATGCTCAAAATTCAGCTAGGAATGCTAATGAGTCGGCTGATCAAACTCCTAAAATTAATTTTAGGTCGCTAAAGTCGGATGTCTCCTTGGAAGGAGTGGATGTAGTTTTACCAATTGATTCTGTTCGTCAGGTTAACAGCAGGTTAGCAAATACTCTTTATGGTTACTTCCTGGGGGATAGAATTGCTTATCCGGTTGTTGAATATTTTGAGAAAACAAATTGGAAAAAACATGGTTTTCAGAAAATTATGATGAATTCGAATGGGTTTTTCTTCTTCAAGTTTGAAGATAGTCAGGGTATGAATAATGTTCTTGAAGGGGGTCCTTGGCTGATTCGGAACAAACCTCTTTTTCTCAACACTTGGTCCCCTACAAACACTCTTAAAAAAGAAGATATTAAAAAGGTTGCGGTTTGGGTGAAATTGCATGAGGTTCCTCTAGCGGCGTATACTGATGATGGGTTAAGCATGTTGGCGTCTAAAATTGGTTCTCCTTTGCGGTTGGATTCGTATACTATTGATATGTGCAACGAGGCTTGGGGACGAAGCAGCTATGCTAGGGCCCTCATTGATATCTCTGCTGAACATGATTTTAAAGAGGTCCTAACCATGGCTATTCCTGAGTTGGATGAGAACAAGTATATCAATGAGACTATTCGTGTGGAATATGAATGGAAACCCCCAAGATGTGCCCACTGTTGTGTATTTGGGCATGATTCTGAGGAGTGTCCAAAATGCATTCGATCGACAGTGAAACCTCCTACAAACAGTCCGAAAGTAGATGAGGATGGTTATACGGAAGTCAAGACAAAGAAGAATGTAAAGAAGAGCGGTTTTCAAGTTAACAATCAAAAGCCCAAGTTTGAATATAGACCTGTGGATAAAAAGAAAAAGGCAGTGAGTTCTTCCTACGTGAATGCGCGGTGCACTAGTTCGTCCAAGGTTCAAACACACAATTCGTTTAGTGCTCTTGGGTTTGTTGGGGGGAACGGGGGTTCCTTCCAGGGGAGATATAAAGGGGGACGTGAGCTAAATGAGGAGTCTGACGATGACGAGGTAGAGGTTGTATATGATGAAACGAATGAGTTTATGACATCGGGTACACATCCTACGTCTTCCAGTACAGGGGCAAGCACCTCTCACATAAAGTTGTCCAATGGATAGGTGGCTTCTGTTTCATGCTAAGGGGCTACCGGTTGGTAGCAATTTCATTTTTGATGATGGCGATTGATGTCGTTTGTTTGATTTTGTTCGTTTGTCTTCTAGTTAGTCATTATCATGATTGTAGTAGGCTAGATTGAGGTGGTAACTTGGTTTTGTTTGATTTTTTGCTTACATATATGGGGCATGTCCTGTATATGAACTAGTGGGGAACTCATCCTCACTACTTGTACTTATTTGGCGGTTGTCTATAATAGAATCACCAGGGTAACCCTTTACCCAAAAAAAAAGAAGGTTTCCCGTGTTAAAGAAATCAAGAATAGCATTCGAAACATCACTCCCCACTATTTGCCAAGTACTCTTGAAAAACGCAGCCGTATAACCATCCGGCCCAGGATCTTTATCATTCCCAATCGAAAACATAGCTGACTTAATTTCCTCCAGAGTAACCGGCCGAACCATATGATTAGCACTATCAGGATTCAATTTATTACAAAAGAGATTAGGTGAAGGAACCAAAGAAACTTGACCTTCACAACCTAGAAAATGATCATAATGATTGACAAATGCTGCCGCCACCTTATCACCTTCAAACAGGTTTCCACTAGAATCAGAGATAGCCTCAATACGATTAATGTGGTTCCTACACTTCAACGATGTGTGAAAATATGCCGTATTAGCATCACCAACACGAAGCCATTCTACTTTAGACTTCTGCTTTAGGAATCTTTCCTCATCAAGCGACGCCTCCTGAAAATCACGAAGAATAGCAGCTTCATGAGAACGTAATAACTCATTCATCGGATCCCTATCAATATCTCGTTGGATAGCCTCAAGATTTCCTCTTAAATTCACAACCTTATCATGTAGATTCCCCTATTGAAATAAGAGAGCACGAAGAGATGATTTCATAAGGGTAAGTTTCTTAACAACACGGAACTGGTGAACCCCGTTAACGTTAACATTCCACTTTGAGCTTACAAGATCCAAAAAACCAGGCTTATGCACTAAGAAATTAGCAAACTTGAAAGGTTTCGGTCTAGTCTTTTCAGCCGAAAATAACTTCAACACACACGGACAATGATCCGAGACTCCATAAGGTCTAAACACAGCAACCGACTGAGGAAATGAACTAACAAAAGGAGCATTACCCATAACTCTATCAATCTTCTTCAATAAACCGACACCTTTTTTGGGTTTTTGGCTCCAAGTGTAGTGAAAACCGGTTCGATTGATATCAAAAACCTCAATATCCTCGACACAATCTTTAAATTCACGCATACCTGGGGAAAAAGAGGAACAACCAATCGATCTATCTTCAAGTTAAGAGCAGAGTTGAAATCTCCCATAATAACCCAAGGTTTATCATGAACTAGACCCTTATGCATACGAAGATTCTGCCATAGATCCCTACGATCAACATAATAATTCGCAGCATAGACCAAGGAACAAAAAAACATTCTCTTATTAGTTTTACAAAAAACCTGGACATGTAATACTTAAGCCGTCTGAGCAATAACCATCACATCCACCTCCCCTGGATCCCATCCCAATATTATACGAGCGCCTTTATTACAACAACCCCCATTAGAGGTCCAATCCCATCTCCTAAACACAGCGTTACAAACTTTACGAAGATTGTCCATATCCACATGAGACTCTAAGATTGCACCCAAACTGAGCTTATTATTTTTAATCACCAGCACGAAGCTTATTACTTTGCACGTGAGACTCTAGAATAGCACAAACCTTTAAATTATTTTCCTTAATTACATGACGAACCTCTTTTTGTTTCAGAGGGTGGTTCAACCCCCTAATATTCCAGCTGGCTATACTATCCATTAGAACCGTCGACAGCAGGAGTGCTTGCCCCAGGAAAAGAACCTCCATCAGTCGTCCTATTTTGCATAAACAAGGCCGTTTCATCCGCTACTTCCCTGACCTCATCCTGATCCGAAACATCATCATCATAATCATTACTAGGTGTTTCCAAAGCACTAAACGCGTTCTTGAGCTGAATACCATCTGCCTTTGGCTTAGAAGTAGAAGCTTTATGCTGATCATTCCTCACCGGCCGATACACAAACTTCGGTTTTTCCTTGATCACATGTTTTGCTGACTTCTTATTTCCTATAACTTGATAACCCTGCTCATCCGTCTTACTCTTACCTTTAGTTTCCTGATTAACTGTTGGTTTCACAGCCTTTGGGCAAGCCTCCAGAGTGTGCCCAAAAATATTGCAAGTAGAACACCGTGGAGGAGTCCACTCATACTCAATGTTGATCATACTCTTTAGAAATCCTCCATCCTCTACATTAGGGATGGTCACTGAAACCGTTTCCTTTAAATCTTTACTTGCATCAACTTCAATAATAGCTCTTGCATAGCTACTACGACCCCACGAATCAGAGCACATTTTTGCCGTTTCATTATCTAACACCTTTGGGATTCCGACTTTAGAGGCAATCAAGCTCAAACCTTCTTCAGTATAAGCCGCAAGCGGCACATCATGAAGTTTAACCCAAACTGGAATCTTCTTTAATTTTCAGCTCCGTATTAGTCGACCAGTGTTTCAAGAAGATAGGAATATTTCTAATAAGCCACGGACCATCCTGAATAACCTGTTCCATTCTTTAGAATCGAATTTAAAAAAGAAAAAACCTTTCCCATTCATCATACATTTGCGCAATCCATATTTCTCCCATCTCTTAGTCACAAAGTATTCCACAACTGGGAATGCCAATCTCTTTCCTAGAAAGTATCCGAATAAAATATTCGTGAATCTGACCTGGACCTATTTAACAGACTCAATCGGTATAGCAACATCAGTGTCATCGACCTTATCAATAGATTCTAAAAACCTGAAGTTTACTTTTGGTTTCTGACGGCCTGAGGTAAGTTTGGACGCATAAGAAGCTTTAGTCTGACTATTCTCCATATCCTGAGATTCGAACAACCATTCCCCATCGATATTCACCTCGTTCTGATTACCAGTATGTGACACCTGTGTCACTTCAACCATCAAACAAATGCCAAACCAATGAAATATTGTATTTCATACTTGGGATTTGTAAAATTATGTGTATCGTTTGCACATATCAACTCTTGTTCGATTTTAAGCTTTAAATCGCTTTCTGGAGGGTTATACGCGCTCTGATGCGTAAATATAACCAGTTTAATCCAACGAACACTCCGGAATAGTGAAATAGGCTTAACATACCTTAAATAACCTTTACATAACTTAGAAATAAGTTTTAAAGGCTTTGGTATGGCAAAAACAAGTTTATTCGCCTACAGGGACTAAACTTGACAAACTGCGAAAGTATGCCAATTTGAACAGTAACGAACATTCTGGAACATGACCATAAGTTAAACATACCATAAATATCCTTTACATAGCTTAGAAATAGGCTTTGAGGTGTTCGGTGTGCTAAAATAAACTTTTGGGTCATTCAGGGACTAAAAGCGTCAAAAAGTGCACAAGTTTGCATTTTCGCGCATAACTCACGTTCTGAATACATCCGGACATCCAAAAATTTATGTAAGCACTATAATATTTTATTTTAGTGTTTGGCATAAGAAAAATCCATTCGTCGCGCAATTTGGATCGTTTTTCGCGCTTATGCGCATTCCGTCGTAATTAACCGAACATCGCGATCGTACGACCAAACGAACCGACATCCGAGATATTTTTGAGCATGTTTTGAGTTCCCTATGCTTTAACTTCATTTTAGAGCCTTGAAATGAGGTTAACGGGGTTCAAACGCATCAAAAATAGCTTAAACGGGCTGCAGGGACCATTTCTGCCATTTTTGAAACTTTGCTGAAACTGGTAGGCAGTGGCATAGCGCGAGCACTAAGGCCTTTACTAGTGGCGCTACGCGACTGCCTTGTCTGGACAGAAACTTTGCAGAAACATCGAATCGGGTACATTCCACTTTCGCACATGGTTTTGGGCAATACCATGGGCTCAAATGGTTTTCTAAAACCAGGGTTTTGAGGTGGAGGGTTGAGATTGAATCACGGTTAACGAGGAACGATCTTAACGGCTCTACGAATCCTATAAATACCCCATGCCTTCATTTGCCAAAACCCACAAGAATTTTGATTTGAGAAGCTCTAAGTTGGAACCTTTGTTTCATACCTGAGCTACTTGAATCGAAATTAGCATTCGGGGACCCTTTGTAAGTATTCTTTCGTTCTTTTATTGCTTTTCGAGTCTGAAAGTCAAACTTTGTTTGACTTTCTGCGTTGACCAGTCAATGCGAAGTTCGTTTGAACTTCGCAACGTGACTGTAATCACGATGGTTATAGTCCCTTGTGACTATGCCTACTGATTACCACGTTGTCTAGGGTCGTAAGGGTAAGCGATCTAATAAATCGCTTATACCTTCGAACCCGACCCATTTGGTCGATCATTAGGATCCGACCAAATACATTAGGTGACCATAGCATATAGGGAATAACCTTCCGAGGTTATACCCTATGGTCACATCGTTTGAGTAGTTGTATGATAGGTAGTTTATATGCCTTAGGTAAATTACCAGAATACCCTTTTCATGTATAATTGGTAATTAAGCATATGTAACCTAAACTTTTGTCACATAACTGATTATGTAACATGTTTAGGCATATAACACTTGTCATAGGTGTAACACCTGTGCCTCCACGGCCATCAAAAAAATACCAAACCAATGAAATATTATATTTCATACTTGGGATTTGTAAAAATATGTGTATCATTTGCACATATCAATTCTTGTTCAATTTCAAACTCTAAATCGCTTTCTGGAAGGTTATACGCGCACTGATGCGTAAATATAACCAGTTTAATGCAACAAACACTCCGGAATAGTGACATAGGCTTAACATACCTTAAATAACCTTTACATAACTTAGAAATAAGTTTTGGAAGGTTTGGTATGCCGAAAACAAGCTAATTCGCTTACAGGGACTAAACTTGACAAACTGCGAAAGTATGCCAATTTGAACTGTAACGGACATTCCGGAACATGACCATAAGTTAAACACACCTTAAATATCCTTTACATAGCTTAGAAATAGGCTTTGAGGGGTTCGATGTGCTAAAATAAACTTTTGGGTCATTCAGGGACTAAAAGTGTCAAAAAGTGCACAAGTTTGCACTTTCGCGCATAACTTACGTTCTGAATACATCCGGACATCCAAAAATTTATGTAAGCATGACTATATTATGCTTTAGTGTTTGGCTTGCCAAAAAACAAAAATCCATTCGTTGCGTCATTTGGATCGTTTTTCGCGCTTATGCGCATTCCGTCGTAATTAAGCGAACATCGCGTTCGTACGACCAAACGAACCATCATCCGGCATATTTTTGAGTATGTTTCATGTCCACAATGTTTAGACATCATTTTAGGGCCTTAAAGTTGGCTTTACGGGCCTTAGAAGTGTCGGAAATGGCATAAACACATAACAGGGACCAAAACTGTCATTTCTGAAAGATGTTTGCTTATACATCGAATCTAGTCCTTCCCACTTGTTGCACATGGTTTTGGGAATCTATGGGCTGGTATTTTGGGCACATGGTATTACAATACCATGGGTGCTAGTGTATGGCCAAGATTGAAGCACTTTTTCCAAGAAACGATCCTAACGGTTCGGGAAATCCTATAAATACCCCACCCCCATGCTTCAAAATTACAAGAACTTTGATTTGAGAAACTCTAAGTTGAAACTATTGTTTCATACCTGAGATTTTTGAATCGAAGTTAGCATTCGGGGACCCTTCGTAAGTATTCTTTCGTTCTTTTATTGCTTTTCGAGTCTTTCGAGTCTGAAAGTCAAACTTTGTTTGACTTTCTACATTGACCAGTTATGGTCAATGCGAAGTTCGTTTGAACTTCGCAACGTGATTGTAATCACGTTGGTCATAGTCCCTTAGGACTATGCCCACTGATTACCACGTTGTCTAGGGTCGTAGGGTAGGCGATCTAATAAATCGCCTATACCTTCGAACCCGACCCATTTGGTCGATCATTAGGATCCGACCAAATACATTAGGTGACCATAGTAGGTAGGGAATAACCTTCCGAGGTTATACCCTATGGTCGCTTCGTTTAAGTAGTTGTATGATAGGTAGTTTATATGCCTTAGGTAAATTACCAGAATACCTTTTTCATGTATAATTGGTAATTAAGCATATGTAACCTAAACTTTTGTCACATAACTAATTATGTAACATGTTTAGGCATATAACACTTGTCATAGGACTAGTTAGACGGTCCGAACGCGTTTCACGCGCACGACGCGTTAAAGTAGCATAAGCTACCTTAATGGGTCGCGATGGGTCGTAAACAATTATGTTAGGTTTCATTTAGCATGTAGGCTTTGATAAACCATATGACACGAGTCTCTATACTCGTTTGGTTTACGAAACCTCATTCTATCCGATCTTCCGATTTAGGTTCGGTTTATTTATATAGTTTTAGATTGCCGACTGATTCCGTGCTCTCTCTAGCTTTGTTTGGTTGTTGTTCAAGACCTCCAAGCATTCTCAGGCGAGTACATTATTCCCCTATTTTACTGCTTTCAATTGTTTTGGGGTGACTCATATGTGCTAAATGTTTTCGATGTTATAACGATGGTTTCAAAAACAATTAAGACGATTTATACAAAACTAATAACGATTTCAAAAAGTGAACAAACTTGTTGGTTGTAGTTACATAACAAATGACATTCATTAGCAATGATCAAGCCGACCAGTATTAGGTTATGGTACCATAGGATCTGACAAGTCCCGTTATTTACTACACCCGTAGTTATGTGTGGGTGTTGTGGGTAGCGACTGAATCTGTAATTATTAATTTACTCTTTGGCTGGTTTATTAATGCGAGATGTTAATCTATCCTTTGGTAAGGGTTTATTAATGCGAATTATTAATCTATCCTTTGGTAAGGGTTTATTAATGCGAAGTCAAGAAGGTTTGAATGTTATTAGCGAGACGACCATTTAAGTAGTTTCACGACCTAAAACGAATTTAACGATTGGTTTTCACACGATGTTTTAACGATTGGGTAAACGATTGGCTTCAAAGCGATATACGGTTGGGTTTTGGTTACATATTACATGATTTACATTGGGCATGAACATTACTTTGGTGGTTTGGTTTGATTAAGTGATTAAGTAACAATGCGTGTGGAATATGATACAAGCATGGTGGATACGCCGCTGGTACTTCCTATATATAAGTGTTTGTATGGTATTACATATTGTAGCGTTATTTGAATCATTTCAGCTCGAGACATAGAACATTTTATACAAGTAACATACTTTTCACAAGACATTTATTTACAAACAACTTATCTTATATAAACTCATTTTACATGGTTATTCATTTAATCATGCATTATTCTCTTATTATACATATCACCTGAACTTATTATTTTTCAAATGATTTACAAAGACAAAGCAAATTACAAGGTTCATGACTAAACATTTTCTTAAAACAGAAGTCATGAATCTTATTTTCACAAAACCTATGTACTCGCCAGCATTTCTTTGCTGACCTCGTTTTCACATATGTTTCAGGTATTGTTGAATGATATCGATTGATAAGATGCATGCTCACATAGGACTGGACAAGGCCTTAGTGACTCAATAACAATGATAGATTATGTTTAAATTGTGTATTTAGATTTCCAAACGATGTAATTATTCAATGTTCAATAAAACGAAACACTTTTGATATCCATGGTTATGAAACATTAATTCTGTTGCAACACGCCCCGATGTTTCCGCCGCGATTTGTTGTTTTACGCGGTCGGGGTGTGACAGAAAAGATGGTATCAGAGCCCATGGTTATAGGGAATTAGGTTATTAGTAATGCTTTGACCTAGTCTATAACCTTCTTAGGACCCTAACGCGAGTTTACTTGCGTTTAGTCATAAAACAATACCGTCACCTATCCTTAGGCGACGACCACAACAAGAACATAAATTTCAAAACCGCTTTGAAAACTAATCATCTGTTCTAGGATGATTGATTACTAGGTTTTGAACCCTCTATGGTAAGGTTTTGAACTCTCTAGTATATGGTTTTGAACCCCTTTGAGTTTTCAAAACTTCGTCAAGGTTTTGGGTTTTAAATAATGTGAACACGTGCAAACTGGAAGGGTGAATGCCTGTATTATGGGTTTTCTGTCTAGGCAAGCACTTCGTATACATCTCATCAGACGCGAGACCAGTTGTGCTTACCTGGGAATTCTTGGGATGAGTGTTCACTTATAGGCGAGCATGTCTTCGCGATACATTATTTTTGACCCATTTACTTTGATTAGTCACCGTCTCATTTGTTTGCCTTAGGTAACAAACAAATGATCGAAATTTTCATGCGTTATCTTTCTGTTTTGATTGTCCAATAATCTTTCACCTGTTTCTCCCTATGCCTTTCTTTTTCTTCAAGAATGTCTCTTCATCACGATGACGCCCAGATATCTGAGCAAGCAGCCAAAATTCGCTCAGCGAATAGGCGAAGTAGTCCTGAAGACTGTTGAATTAGCTACTGCCATGTATCATCTCCAGAATGAAGCCACTCAAGAGTCACCAAGACAGGCAGGACCTAGTCAGGCGACAACACCATCAGCCAATAAACCAATCGAGGAATCAAAGACCATGGATGAACGATCCCCTAAGAAGTCAAAGAAGCGAAAGGCTTCTCAGAACTTCGCCATGGTCGCTCACAATGGTAAAGCAGTCCCCAACCAACCAGCTCAACCCCCTGCTAGGTGTGTATGGCTTTTCCTATGATACCTACATCAAGGAACTATGTACCTTACAAACTACTCTTGTGATTTCTCTCTTTCAAATGATTGCTCATGATTCCCTCGAAAATTTTAAATACTCGTTTCACTCTAAGAAACAAAGTACAGAAAATTAAGTGACATTATGAGTAATCGTGCTTTTCGCACATCTGTGCCTTTAAATCCTTGGTTAGATAACTAAGGGTATTTTCAAATCTCATACCCATTACGTTTTGATTTTTCAACATACACAATACCAGTATTTCAAAACAATCTTCATGATCTCAAAACATTTCATATAGTTTGAAAACAATTTTTCTAGATGCATTGTCTATGTTATTTCAAAAAAAAAAACATTGGCCATGTTATCAAAACCAACCTTCCTAATTTCAAAATATTTCATATAGTCTGAAGACAATATTAACACAATACATTTTCTGATCAAGTGCATGATTTCGAAAAGCATCATTCATGTCTTTCAAAAACCTTATACATAATTTCAAAATTCATCTCGCATGATTTTAAAACATTTTTGTAAATATATCTACCTAATACACCTAGTTTATGATTTCAAAAAGTATTATATATAAGGTTTCAAAAACGTTAAACACATTTTTCTTAAAAGAACCCCATGCATAGTTTTCAAAAATATTTTCCTCATACATTGACTTAACCTTCAAAATTCTGCTTCATATGTCGCCTTGACATATCAAGCATCTCAACTTCATAAGCATTTTACATCATGTTTTGACCTAAGCACATCCAGTGCAAGGTTTCAAAACATCTTCAACTTCTAAAATTCATATGGGATCTTTTTATCTTTACAATTAGATCCTTGTGGATGATTATCATTCAAATCCGAGTCCTTAATTGGATTCCTTAGGTACCTTAATTCGAACACTTCGGTTCCTAATAATCGAAATCGAATTTTCTTTTTGAATCTTTCTATCTTTATAGTTGGATTCTTGGTAACGTTTAAAGTACCAAATGAAATCCACGGAATGGATTCCTAGTGTGCTTTAAATGCATGTACGCAATTTACAAGACAAATTAACGAACAATTTTGTGGTTATATGATATGTGTTTATGTGTTCTCCTCTATGTTTTTGTGTGTTACGATTTTTCAAATCCTCATAGAATCTTTCATATCTTCATATGAGGGATTCATAGTAGGATATTCAAAAAGTACTACCTTAAATCCTTATGGGCTTCTACGTAGTAGTTAAGACCCTTGGGTTATATAATACCATTCCATGATTCGATGAGAGACCCTTGAGTGGTCTAGTCTAAAAGATTGATTCAAAATTTGGTTAAAGAACGACATCTAGTGATGTAGCTGAACAGACTCCTTGATAGTCTATTTAGATCATTTATTGATTTAATTAAAAGGACTCTATGGCGGTCTAGTTACACTCATCACAGGTTTGTTCATTTGGTTTTACCCTACACATTATAAAATAGACTGTGTGAACTGTGCAATGAATTGTCTAATTATGGACGCGTACATAATTATGAAATTTAGTGCATAGGAACCCAGTAAGATTTATTATGTGTAAGAACCGATAGTGACAAAAATAACGAAATGAGAACGATGTAATGGAGGTACGGTGGACGCACCAATGACGCTTCATATACTTGTATATAAGTGTCCCTCTTACATTGCAAACATAATGTTATTAAGGTTACTAGAAGTTCAAGAACCCTAACCAATGTTGTTCGATCTTTTCAACTTCATATTTCCAAGCTCTCACAAGTTTCCTCTAAATAAATTTCGGGACGAAATTTCCTAAAGTAGGGGAGACTGTAACACCTGTGCCTCCACGGCCATCAAACAAATACCAAACCAATGAAATATTATATTTCATACTTGGGATTTGTAAAAATATGTGTATCATTTGCACATATCAATTCTTGTTCAATTTCAAACTCTAAATCGCTTTCTGGAAGGTTATATGCGCACTGATGCGTAAATATAACCAGTTTAATGCAACAAACACTCCGGAATAGTGACATAGGCTTAACATACCTTAAATAACCTTTACATAACTTAGAAATAAGTTTTGGAAGGTTTGGTATGCCGAAAACAAGCTAATTCGCTTACAGGGACTAAACTTGACAAACTGCGAAAGTATGCCAATTTGAACTGTAACGGACATTCCGGAACATGACCATAAGTTAAACACACCTTAAATATCCTTTACATAGCTTAGAAATAGGCTTTGAGGGGTTCGGTGTGCTAAAATAAACTTTTGGGTCATTCAGGGACTAAAAGTGTCAAAAAGTGCACAAGTTTGCACTTTCGCGCATAACTTACGTTCTGAATACATCCGGACATCCAAAAATTTATGTAAGCATGACTATATTATGCTTTAGTGTTTGGCTTGCCAAAAAAAAAATCCATTCGTTTCGTCATTTGGATCGTTTTTCGCGCTTATGCGCATTCCGTCGTAATTAAGCGAACATCGCGTTCGTACGACCAAACGAACCATCATCCGGCATATTTTTGAGTATGTTTCATGTCCACAATGTTTAGACATCATTTTAGGGCCTTAAAGTTGGCTTTACGGGCCTTAGAAGTGTCGGAAATGGCATAAACACATAACAGGGACCAAAACTGTCATTTCTGAAAGATGTTTGCTTATACATCGAATCTAGTCCTTCCCACTTGTTGCACATGGTTTTGGGAATCTATGGGCTGGTATTTTGGGCACATGGTATTACAATACAATGGGTGCTAGTGTATGGCCAAGATTGAAGCACTTTTTCCAAGAAACGATCCTAACGGTTCGGGAAATCCTATAAATACCCCACCCCCCATGCTTCAAAATTACAAGAACTTTGATTTGAGAAACTCTAAGTTGAAACTATTGTTTCATACCTGAGATTTTTGAATCGAAGTTAGCATTCGGGGACCCTTCGTAAGTATTCTTTCGTTCTTTTATTGCTTTTCGAGTCTTTCGAGTCTGAAAGTCAAACTTTGTTTGACTTTCTACATTGACCAGTTATGGTCAATGCGAAGTTCGTTTGAACTTCGCAACGTGATTGTAATCACGTTGGTCATAGTCCCTTAGGACTATGCCCACTGATTACCACGTTGTCTAGGGTCGTAGGGTAGGCGATCTAATAAATCGCCTATACCTTCGAACCCGACCCATTTGGTCGATCATTAGGATCCGACCAAATACATTAGGTGACCATAGTAGGTAGGGAATAACCTTCCGAGGTTATACCCTATGGTCGCTTCGTTTAAGTAGTTGTATGATAGGTAGTTTATATGCCTTAGGTAAATTACCAGAATACCTTTTTCATGTATAATTGGTAATTAAGCATATGTAACCTAAACTTTTGTCACATAACTAATTATGTAACATGTTTAGGCATATAACACTTGTCATAGGACTAGTTAGACGGTCCGAACGCGTTTCACGCGCACGACGCGTTAAAGTAGCATAAGCTACCTTAATGGGTCGCGATGGGTCGTAAACAATTATGTTAGGTTTCATTTAGCATGTAGGCTTTGATAAACCATATGACACGAGTCTCTATACTCGTTTGGTTTACGAAACCTCATTCTATCCGATCTTCCGATTTAGGTCCGGTTTATTTATATAGTTTTAGATTGCCGACTGATTCCGTGCTCTCTCTAGCTTTGTTTGGTTGTTGTTCAAGACCTCCAAGCATTCTCAGGCGAGTACATTATTCCCCTATTTTACTGCTTTCAATTGTTTTGGGGTGACTCATATGTGCTAAATGTTTTCGATGTTATAACGATGGTTTCAAAAACAATTAAGACGATTTATACAAAACTAATAACGATTTCAAAAAGTGAACAAACTTGTTGGTTGTAGTTACATAACAAATGACATTCATTAGCAATGATCAAGCCGACCAGTATTAGGTTATGGTACCATAGGATCTGACAAGTCCCGTTATTTACTACACCCGTAGTTATGTGTGGGTGTTGTGGGTAGCGACTGAATCTGTAATTATTAATTTACTCTTTGGTAAGGGTTTATTAATGCGAGATGTTAATCTATCCTTTGGTAAGGGTTTATTAATGCGAATTATTAATCTATCCTTTGGTAAGGGTTTATTAATGCGAAGTCAAGAAGGTTTGAATGTTATTAGCGAGACGACCATTTAAGTAGTTTCACGACCTAAAACGAATTTAACGATTGGTTTTCACACGATGTTTTAACGATTGGGTAAACGATTGGCTTCAAAGCGATATACGGTTGGGTTTTGGTTACATATTACATGATTTACATTGGGCATGAACATTACTTTGGTGGTTTGGTTTGATTAAGTGATTAAGTAACAATGCGTGTGGAATATGATACAAGCATGGTGGATACGCCGCTGGTACTTCCTATATATAAGTGTTTGTATGGTATTACATATTGTAGCGTTATTTGAATCATTTCAGCTCGAGACATAGAACATTTTATACAAGTAACATACTTTTCACAAGACATTTATTTACAAACAACTTATCTTATATAAACTCATTTTACATGGTTATTCATTTAATCATGCATTATTCTCTTATTATACATATCACCTGAACTTATTATTTTTCAAATGATTTACAAAGACAAAGCAAATTACAAGGTTCATGACTAAACATTTTCTTAAAACAGAAGTCATGAATCTTATTTTCACAAAACCTATGTACTCGCCAGCATTTCTTTGCTGACCTCGTTTTCACATATGTTTCAGGTATTGTTGAATGATATCGATTGATAAGATGCATGCTCACATAGGACTGGACAAGGCCTTAGTGACTCAATAACAATGATAGATTATGTTTAAATTGTGTATTTAGATTTCCAAACGATGTAATTATTCAATGTTCAATAAAACGAAACACTTTTGATATCCATGGTTATGAAACATTAATTCTGTTGCAACACGCCCCGATGTTTCCGCCGCGAATTGTTGTTTTACGCGGTTGGGGTGTGACAATAGGGCTAGTTAGACGTCTCGAGTGCGCTTTTGCGCGCAGGACGCGTTAAAGTAGCATAAGCTACCTTAATGGGCTGCGATGGGTCGTAAGTACTTAGGTTAGGTTTCATTTAGTATGTAGGCTTTGTTAAACCATATGACACGAGTCTCCATACTCGTTTGGTTTACAAACCCTCATTCTATCTAAATCCTCCGATTTAGGTCCGGTTAATTAATGTAGTTACCTATATTAGGTGCCGTTTGATTTCTGGGATCTCTAGCATTTGCTTGGTGGTTATCTTAGGACTTCTGAGCAATCTCAAGTGAGTACATAGTTCCCCTCTTTTACTGTTTTCAAACTGTTTTGGGGTGAAGCATGTGTACCTATGTGTTATTTTCATGATTTCAAAGTATAATTGATTATACATGTTATTACTTATCTTTTGACAAACTAAATGACTATCTATGGTTTAAACACTGATTTCTCAAAGAACATAAAATAAAATGTTGAATTGTACTTATTTTATGTTCACCAGACCGATTGTTAGTATGATATAGCGCTATAGGACTAGACACCCCATTCCTGTTGTCATGGAATGTCTGAAACCAATTTGTTTCTCCATCCAAATAGGGATTGCCTTTGTGGTATCCTTATAATCTCAAAGGTGTATTTTGATGCACTAGGTCTGAATGAATTCTTAAATCACATTATTTTTGTATATTTAGTTATACTCCCAAAAGTATAGTTTGATATGCTCCCATGTGTGATATTGTACAAAACCAACATATATTTTGTTAATCATCCAAATCATATTTTGATATGTTATTTACAAACCAAAACATATTTTGATATGTTATTTATCACATCCAAAGCATATTTTGATATGTTATTTATGAAACCAAAACATAGTTTAATATGTTACTTACAAATCCAAAGTATACTTTTAATATGCTACTATAAGGTTATTCATTTAACCTTACATTTATTTATACAAATCACATTGGTTACACATTACATGATTTACATTGGACACATAAACATTATTGACATTGGTTAAACATTACATGATTTACATTTTGACATATTATTCAATACGTTTGGCAATTGGTTTAAACATAGACATCTTACATTGTTGGTTTGGTTTGAGTAAGTGATTAAGTAACGATGTCACACCCCGACCACGTGTAACATACAAAACGTGGCGGAAACGTCGAGGAGTGTTGTAAAAGAATTAATGTTTCATAACCATGGATACCAAAAAGTGTTTCGTTTTATTAAACATTGAATAATTACATCGTCTGGAAATCTAAATACACAATTTAAACATAGTCTATCATTGTTATTGAGTAACTAAGGCCTTGTCCAGTCCTATGTGAGCATGCATCCTATCAATCGATATCTTTCAACAATACCTGAAACACATGTGAAAACGAGGTCAGCAAAGAAATGCTGGCGAGTACATAGGTTTTGTGAAAATAAGATTCATGACTTCTGTTTAAGAAAATGTTTAGTCATGAACCTTGTAATTTGCTTTGTCTTTGTAAATCATTTGAAAAATAATAAGTTCAGATGATATGTATAAATAAGAGAATAATGCATGATTAAATGAATAACCATGTAAAATGAGTTTGTATAAGATAAGTTGTTTGTAAAAGGATGTCTTGTGAAAAGTATGTTATTTGTATAAAATGTTATATATCTTAAATTGAAATGATTCAAATAACGCTACGATATGTAATACCATACAAACATTTATATATAGGAAGTACCAGCGGCGTATCCACCATGCTTGTATCATATTACACACGCACCGTTACTCAAATCACTTACCCAAACAAACCACCAATGTAAGATGTCTATGTTTAAACAAATTGTCAAACGTATTGAAATAATATGTCAAAATGTTCATGTCAAGATGTAAATCATGTTATGTATAACCAATGTCAAAAGTGTTTGTGTCAAATGTAAACCATGTAATGTGTAACCAAAATGATATGTATGGCTAGTGAAATGCATCAACTAAACCATAGGTGAAACGCACAAAACAAAGTATTGAAGTAAAACTTGGTTTAAATCAATACTATGTTTCGTGGAAATGCATGATCAAATGTAAATCATGTCCAAATGTTTACCCAATCGTTAAAACTTTTTGTGAAATCGTTCAAATCGTTCTTGTTGTTTTAATCGTTCAAATCGTTCAAATCGTTCTTGTTTTAATTGTGAAACTACTTTATGGTCGATTTTCTAATAACATTCAAACCTTCTTGACTCGTTCATCGTTCCAACTCGTTCTCGTTCTTAACAAACCCTTACCAAAGGGTAAATTAATAATTACAGATTCAGTCGTTACCCAAAATACCCACACATAACCATGGGTATAGAGAATAACGGGATTTGTCAGATCCTATGGTACCATAACCTAATACTGGTCGGCTTGATCATTGCTAATGAATGTCATTGGTTATGTAACTACAACCAACAAGTTTGTTCACTTTATTGAAATCGTTCTTGAAACCATTGTAATTGTTTTTGAAACCATTGTTATCGTTCTTGAAACCACATTGTATTTGTTTTTGAAACCATTGTAATCGTTCTTGAAATCATTGTTAAGACATTTAGCACATATGAGTTACCCCAAAACAGTCGAAAACAGTAAAAGAGGGGAATAATGTACTCGCCTGAGAATGCTTAGAGGTCTTGAACAACAACCAAACAAAGCTAGAGGGAGCACGGAATCAGTCGGCAATCTAAAACTATATAAATAAACCGGACTTAAATCGGGAGATCGGATAGGATGAGGCTTGGTAAACCAAATGAGTATTGGAACTCATATGATATGGTTTAACAAGGCCTACATACTACATTGAGACTAACCTAAGTGCTTTCGACCCATCGCGACCCATTAAGGTAACATCCGCTACTTTAACGCGTCGTGCGCGCAAAGCGCGTTCGAGACGTCTAACTAGTCCTATGACAAGTATTATATGCCTAAACGTGTTTAATCATGTTGTATAATCAGTTATGTACAAAAGTTTAGGTTACATAAGCTTAATTACCAATTATACATGAAAAGGGTATTCTGGTAATTTACCTAAGGCATATAAACTACCTATCATACAACTACTTAAACGAAGCGACCATAAGGTATAACCTCGGAAGGTTATTCCCTACCTACTATGGTCACCTAATGTATTTGGTCGGATCTTAATGATCGACCAAATGGGTCGGGTTCGAAGGTATAAGCGATTTATTAGATCGCTTACCCTACGACCCTACACAACGTGGTAATCAGTAGGCATAATCCCAAGGGACTATAACCAACGTGATTACACTCACGTTGCGAAGTTCAAACGAACTTCGCATTGACCATAAACTGGTCAACGCAGAAAGTCAAACAAAGTTTGACTTTCAGACTCGAAAAGACTCGGAAAGCAATAAAAGAACGAAAGAATACTTACGAAGGGTCCCCGAATGCTAACCTCGATCCAAGTAGCTCAGGTATGAAACAATGGTTTCAACTTAGAGATTCTCAAATCAAGATTCTAGTGGTTTTTGCAATGGGGGTGAATGGGTATTTATAGGAATACCCGAACCGTTAGGATCGTTTCTTGGAAAATGTGATCGAATCTCATGCGTACACTTGTTGAAATATTGTGGGAACTAAAAATGGGTTCTTATCAGCTGACTAGGCAAGTATGAGTGTGTGGTTGTGAATTAAACAGCTGCAATCTGCTGTTAAATGCAGTTAATCTGGTCAGAAGGGCTGACGCGGCCCGCTTCAGGATTACATAAGGCTCAGGCGGGCCGCCTGGCCTCGTCTGATCAGCAACAAATTTCAGAATTTACAGTTTCAGTCCCAGCACGTGTTTAAGCTCATTTCTGGCAATTCCAAGGCCCGTAAAGCCAACTTCAAGGCCCTAAAATGATGCCTAAACATTGTGGACATGAAACATGCTCAAAAATATGTCGGATGTCAGTTCGTTTGGTCGTACGAACGCGATGTTCGCTTAATTACGACGGAATGCGCATAAGCGCGAAAAACGATCCAAAATGCTTGACGAATGGATTTTTCTTATGCCGAACACTAAAATAAAATATTTTAGTGCTTACATAAATTTTTGGATGTCCGGATGTATTCAGAACGTAAGTTATGCGCGAAAATGCAAACTTGTGCACTTTTTGGCACTTTTAGTCCCTGAATGACCCAAAAGTTTATTTTAGCACACCGAACCCCTCAAAGCCTATTTCTAAGCTATGTGAAGGATATTTATGGTATGTTTAACTTATGTTCATGTTCCGGAATGTCTGATACAGTTCAGATTGGCATACTTTCGTAGTTTGTCAAATTTAGTCCCTGTAGACGAATTAACTTGTTTTTGCCATACTAAAGCCTTCAAAACTTATTTCTAAGTTATGTAAAGGTTATTTAAGGTATGTTTAGCCAATTTCACTATTCCGGAGTGTTTGTTGCATTAAACTGGTTATATTTACGCATTGGTACGCGTATAACCTTCCAGAAAGCGATTTAGAGTTTGAAATCGAACAAGAATCGATATGTGCAAATGATACACATATTTTTACAAATCCCAAGTATGAAATACCATATTTCATTGGTTTGGTATTTGTTTGATGGTCGCAGTGACCCAGGTGTCACAGTCTCCCCTACTTTAGGAAATTTCGTCCCGAAATTTAATCAGAGGAAACTTGTGAGAGCTTGAAAACATGAAGTTGAAAAGATCGAACAACATTGGTAGGGTTCTGAACTTCTAGTAACCTTAATAACATTATGCTTCCAATGTAAGAGGGACACTTATATACAAGTATATGAAGCGCCATTGGTGCGTCCACCGTACCTCCATTACATCGTTCTCATTTTGTTATTGTTGTCACTATCGGTTCTTACACATAATAAATCCTTCTGGGTTTCTGTGCACTAAATTTCATAATTATGTACGCGTCCATAATTAGACAATTCCTTGCACAGTTCACATAGTCTATTTTATAATGCGTAGGGTAAAACCAAATGAACAAACCTGTGATGAGTGTGATTGGACCACCATAGGGTCCTTTCAGCTGTATCATCACATGCCATTCTTTTTTGGGTAAAGGGTTACCCCGGTGATTCTATATATTCACAAAACATAAACACAAGTAGTATGGAAAACCCATACTAGTTCTAACATGGGACATCCCCCCATGAAAGTAAACAAGAAAAAACGAAACTCTAACTCACAATTCAACACCCACTAGACCATAATCTAGATAAAACAAATTAAAACAATTCAGAAAACACTAGCCACCATCGTCAAGCATCGATTCTTCATAAATATCCCACATCTCTAGAAAGCGTCTCACTTTGTCCGTACTCTTGTATTTAGCTCCCATAAGTTTATAACGAACAGTCTGAAAAATCAAAGAGATAATTACTTCTGGAGGTCTTGTCTGATTTTTAAACAGACGAGCATTCCGCTCCTGCCAAATGAAATACGCTGTAGCTGCCACTATAAGACGACTTGAAATGTTATAAGCCGATTTAGACGCCCCTTTAGTTAAAAGCCAATTCATGATGTCTAACCACTTAGGATCAACCGTACCCATATTCACTTTATCCCTTACCGAACACCAAACCTGAGCCGAGAACTTGCATTCGAAAAACATATGATCATGCGAGTCATTATTCTCGAAGCACAGTAAGCAACACATCATATTCATGTTTTTTCTTCTAGACATATGCCACTGTAGAATCCTATCCTGAGTCAAAAGTTTCCTACGCATGATAAGCCACATAAGGAATGCATGCCGAGGAATACATTGAGAGAACCATACCACATTCACCCAGTCAACTTCCGTCTCCCTAGATCTGATAGATTGCCACACACACGAAGACGAATAGTCATTCAGTTTGTCACCATCTTTCCAAAGGAATCTATCTCTACTATTCGGGTTAATTTGCAAGTTATCAATCTGAATCAAAACAGGGAACAAATCTCGCCAAGCCGTAGGCCACTTCCAAGTGCCATTCGCCCAAATATCTTTAACCGAATCATGAAGAGAAAATCCAGCTTCATAAATAATCCGAGGAGATATGAAATTGGCCAATGGTCCGCACTCACACCAACGGTCGTACCATGCGGATGTCATCCCACCATCTCCAATCTTTGAACAAACATGATTTCTAACAACTGGCCGTAACTGGAGGATTTTCCTCCAACTCCAGCAACACACCGAAGGAATTCTACACGCCCAAAAATTAGTATTCCTTAATCGGTTAGAGTATATCCATTGAACCCAAAGAGAATCCCTCCTGGTAATAATGCTCCATACATGCGAGGCCATAAGAGCTTTATTAACATCTTGAATTCTTCGCAACCCAAGGCCTCCTTCATATTTCGGCTTACATATAGAGCTCCATGAAACTTTAGTTTTCCCTCTCTGAAAAGAACCATCTTGAGACCATAAAAAATTCCTCATTCTGTTTTCTAACTCCTTGATAACCCTAGCCGGAAGAATTAAGACAGAAGCCCAAAAAATATGCATAGAGGATAAAACAGATAAAATAAGCTGAACTCTACCCGCAAAGGACAATAGCCGATTCTTCCAACTTGACATGCGATTCTCCAATCTTTCAATCAAAACACTACAATCTTTGTAAAGGAGCCTAGACGAAATCAAGGGGACTCCCAAATACCTGACTGGCAACTCCCCTTCTACAAAAGGAATAATCCCTAAAATAGCCACCTTGACATGCTGCGGAACATTACAAAAAAACTGGTACTCTTTTGAACATTCGGAATCAACCCAGACATACGAGAGAATTGAGAAAGCGCATTCATAATACATGTAGCCGATTTCACATCACCTCTAGCAAACAAAAACAAATCATCCGCAAAGCAAAGGTTGATAATACGTTGACGTTGACACTTGTTATGAAATCTGAAAGACGAATCAATCGAAGAGGCTTGTTGTAACTTACACGTCAAGACTTCCATAACCAAAGTGAAAAGATAAGGAGAAATAGGATCCCCTTGCCGGAGCCCACGTTTGCCCTTGAAGAAACCATGAACACTACCATTCACACAAATAGAATATGACGGAGTAGAAACGCAAAGCATAATCCACTTTATCATCATCTGGTTAAAGCCGAAACCCAGTAACACCTCTTCAAGAAACTTCCAATCAACCGTATCATAGGCTTTTTGGATATCAACCTTAAACGCACACCTAGGAGGCCCATAATCTCTATGATAATTATGCATTAATTCCTGTGTGAGAAGAATATTGTCCGATATTTTCCTACCAGGAACAAACGCTGATTGATTTATGCTAACAATATCATTAAGAGCCACCTTTAAACGATCAGACACAATCTTGCTAATACACTTATATATAACATTGCAACAAGCAATAGGACGAAAATCCTTTACCGTAGCAGGGGTAGTCATTTTAGGAAAAAGAACAATAAGAGTATGATTTATCTCCTGAAGCAACCGACCTGTAATAAAGAAATCCATAACAGCATTCGTCACATCAGAACCCACAATCTCCCAAGAACTCTTAAAAAAAGCCGCTGTGTACCCATCCGGACCTGGAGCTTTATCATTACCGATAGCAAACATAGCCATTTTGATCTCCTCCACTGTAATCGGCCGAACCATACTATCAGCAACAGTCTGACTCAGACGATTCGTAAATATCTCCGGCGACAGACTCAAAGAGATATCACCTTCACACCCTAAAAACGTCTCAAAGTGATTGACAAACGCATCTGGAACGGACTCTCCTTCTCAAAAAATCCCATTATTATCGGTAATACCTTCAATTCTTGTTCGATGATTTCTAGTTTTAAGCGACAAATGAAAAAATTTTGTATTTGCATCCCCCGCTCGTAACCAAGCCACTTTAGATTTTTGCTTTAAAAATCGTTCCTCATCCAGGCACGCTTCTTGAAAAACTCTGGTAGCATTAACTTCTTCACGTCTAGCATCTTCATTAAACGGATCTCTCTCGACTTCCTTTTGAATCGCATCTAGTTTTCCACGTAATTCTTCAACTTTTTTATGAAGGTTTCCTTGCTTGAATAAAAGAGATCTAAGAGGAGACTTTAAAGCACGAAGCTTTTTAACCAACCGAAACTGATGAACACCCGTAATTGCCAGATCCCAATTATTCTTAACAATTTCCAAAAAACCCGGTTTGTGGATCAAGAAATTTGCAAACTTGAATGAACTAGGTTTTTTCTTTTCCATCTTATTAATTCTAAGAATGCACGGGCAATGGTCAGAAACTCGGTACGGTTGAAACATCGCAACCGCTTCTGGAAAATCACTAACAAACTGAATATTACCCATGGCCCTATCGATCTTCTTTAATAACCCAACCCCTTTCTTTGGCTTTTGAGTCCACGTGTAATGGAACCCTATACTCTTAATATCCGCCACTTGAATCTGATTAACACATTCTTGAAACTCCCGCATACTAGTAGATATACCTGACGATCCCATAGATTTATCTTCTAACTTCAAAGCGGAGTTAAAGTCCCCCATAATAACCCATGGTTTATTCCCTACCAGAATTTTATGTCTAGCCAAATGATTCCACAACTCTCTTCTAGTGATATAAAAATTAGATGCATAAACAATCGAACAGAAAATAACCTTTTTGTCACTTTTAAACATCATTTGCACATGAATAACTTGAGACGTTTGAGCTAACACCATTATATCAAACACATCCGGGTTCCATCCAATAATGATACGAGTACCTTTCACACATTGGCCGCCATTAGACGTCCATTCCCAATTGCGAAAAACTGAATTGCACACTTTATCAAGTTTACTAATTTCAACATGAGACTCCAGCACCGCACAAAAACTAACACCATTCTCCTGCACCACCTGACGAACCTCCTTTTGCTTAAGAGGGCGGTTCAACCCCCTAATATTCCAAGTAGCGAGACTAACCATCAGTAACAATATTAGGAGGAGTGCTTGCCCCTTTAGTGTCTTTCGGTTTGTTGGAATCACCTACCAGAAAATCATTCGTTTCGTTATAAACTTCTGTCACCTCCTCATCCTCGGAGTCTTCAAACCCATCCCCCTTCAGCTGTTTACTACTTTGCCCTTCATCCGCTTCAACCGAATTTAAAACATTAAATGGGTTCGTAGATTGAAAATTCGGCCCAGCTGATTTAAGTTTTAAATCAGCTTTTCGTATGTTGGAAATAGGTCTATACTCAAATTTTTGTTTCGGTTTAGGAATGTTAATACCCGTTTTCCTGGCCACTTTCTTGTTTTGCACTTCCATATATCCATCATCATCTACCTTAGGATTAGCCTTAGTTTGAGACTTACCTTGATTACCAGGTAACTTACCACCTTTCTGAAAAACAGGTTTCGGATTCTTAGGACAAGTGTCATTAGCGTGACCGAACACGCAACATGTTGAGCATCTTAAAGGATTCCATTCATATTCAACATACATCGTTTCCTTCATAAATCCATCACCACTCAGGTTGGGGATAGCCATAGTTATTCTCTCTTTAAGCTCTTTTTCCGCTGTCACTTCAATCAGAGCCCGAGCAAAGCTACTCCTACCCCAATTGTCCACACACATAGACGTAGTGTATGAGTCCAGCATCTTCGGTTCACCTATTGCCGTAGCAATCATACTAAGCCCGTCTTCCGTATAGGCAGCTATCGGAACTTCATGAACTTTCACCCAAACTTGAACTTTCTTAACCTCCTTTTTCTCTAACTTCGTATTTGGTGTCCATTCTTGAAGAAGAAACGGTTGTGACCTAATAATCCACGGACCAGCAGCTAAAGCATCCAACATTCCTTTATGGTTTTCGAACTTAAAAAAGAAAAAGCCATTTGCATTCATCATTGATTTCTGCAGCCCAAACTTTTTCCAGTTCACCTTAACAAAGTAGTCAACGACAGGATACGCAATACGATCTCCCAAAAAGTATCCATACAATGTATTCGCTAACTTATCCTGAACTACCCGAACAGATTCCACAGGAAGAACAATATCACAATCCTCATGCTGAGCCGAACAAGCAAGAGACCTGAAATTCACTTTTTGAACATTATGGTTTTTCACAGAATCTGCATAAGACTTAGGATTGCTGACATCCGCATCCTTATTAGCAACTTCATCCATAGCCGACTCTCCTTTATCCAGATTATCAACCATCACCGGCTCCGTAATCTTTATTAATTCATCAATCACATTGATTTTCTTCGGTTCCGATTGCATATTCTGAACAGTACCTCTACGAGGAAGACGAGTATTCCCATCAATATTCAAAACCCTATTCGCAAACCCCTTATTCGAATTAGGAGGTTTCCCACGATCTTTCACTTCTCCATCATTCACTTTGGGACGATCAGACACATCAGGATAATCAACTCTCTCCATTAAACAAAAACCCGAAACAACCATGCACGCAAACAAACGAAGAAACCAGAAAACCAACGAGCAAGAAAACAGCAAACCCTAATCCTTTTAAAACCCTATATTCAATCTACTACCTTTAATCGATTAAACCAGTGATCTCAATCTAGCTAAGTTAATCTCAGTTAACCGCAATCAATATCAACCAGCTTAATAAATCAAGTTTTCGAATTGAATAACAAGGCCGACGATTTGAGAAAAAAACGAAAAAACCCTAGTTTTAGATCGATCCCTAATGCTAACGAGTTCGTTATAGAATTTTGAATACACAAGATTCTAATCACAGACTGTTATGCATCAGATCACAAAGAAAAACCAAGGATTCATGGTGAGCAAAAAATCGCCAAAAAGGAGAGAGAGCTAGGGTTCATCACATGCCATTCTTGACCAGATCTTGAATCAATCTTTAACTAGACCACTCAAAGGTCCCTCATCGAATCATGGAATGGTACTATATAACCCAAGGGTCTTAACTACCACGTAGAAGCCCATAAGGATTTAAGGTAGTACCTTTTGAATATCCTACTATGAATCCCTCATATGAAGATATGAAAGATTCTATGAGGATTTGAAAATCAGATCACACAAAAACATAGAGGAGAACACATAAACACATATCACATAATCGCATAATCGCATACTCGCATAATTGTTTAATTTGACCTTTAAATTTGTTATCTTTGGACACGGGTATTTAAAGCATACTAGGAATCAAATCCTTAATTGCATCAATTTGGATGGATCCACATGAATACCCTGCTTGTTGACTACATGACCCAAAAATTGAACTTCTTTAAGCCAAAATTTCCTCTTGGAGGATTTAGCGAAAAGTTTGTTCCTTCTTTAGGGGTTCCAATGTCAACGAAGGTGTTGATCGTGATCGGCTCGGGACATGAATAGATCAAGATGTCATCAATAACAACAATGACGAACTAATCCAAATAAGGCTTGCAGACTCTATTTATTAAGTCCATGTAGATGGCTGGAGCATTTGTCAACCCAAAAGGCATGACTGTAAACTCGTAATGTGTAGAAAACCGTTTTGGGAATATCTTCTTCGAGAATACAAAGTTGATGATACCCAAAACGCAAATCGATCTTGGAAAAGCATGATACGCTATGCAGTTGATCGGAGAAATCGTTGATTTAAGGTAGGGGATATCGATTCTTGATGGTAAGCTTACTAGGCTTACGTTAATCGATTTACATTCGAAAATATCCATTTTTCTTTTCACAAAGAGGACAGGAGTTTCTCCAAGGTGAAAAGTTCGGACGGATGAACCCTTTAT
This sequence comes from Helianthus tuberosus, assembly GCA_030545235.1. Taxonomy (NCBI): domain Eukaryota; kingdom Viridiplantae; phylum Streptophyta; class Magnoliopsida; order Asterales; family Asteraceae; genus Helianthus; species Helianthus tuberosus. Next base: position 12,591,300 of record JARYGA010060842.1, on the reverse strand, counting down.
CAGACAACTCTTGAAGCTGTTTTGATAATTCTTGCATCTTGAACGGTGCAAGACGATAAGATACTTTAGATTTAAAAGAAACAAGTGTTTGAGGTTCTTAGGGAGATCACAAGTGATCATAAAAATGACAGAACCACACGAGTAGTTTTGTCTTTGTGTTGACATCATAAGGTTGGATCAAACATTCATACAATTGCATTAGTTAAAAAATAAAACCACAAATTTTTATTTATATAACAACCGCATTGTCTTTAAATGTTACAAGATAACAACCAGAGGAAATACAAAATGCTAATTGTTCACTCCTTCATCATTGAGTGCCTCATTGATGTTAAACACTCGACCACGTGCTGGATTCACATTGTCGTTGACGTTCGCATTTGGGTTTGCGTTAGCATTTGCATTCACCAGTCTCAGACAGTTGTGGCGGAAGTGACCAATCTCTCCGCAGTTGAAGCATGACCCCAGTGGGAATCTCGCAGCATTCCCTTGAACCGGAGCTTGAACCTGAGCAGCCTGATTTTGTCCCAAACGACAAACATTGGCCAAATGCCCAAGTTTACCACACGTCGTGCATTGCCAGCAAGCTTGTTGTACCGCGTGATGACCGTTGCAGCGTGCACAATGAGGTGCGGTACCGGCATATGCTTTCTTTGCAGGTGGCTGAGCTGGTGGGTTCCGCGGGTTCTGAGCAGTCTGTGCTGTAACAGCAAAGTTCTGAACACCCTTTCGCTTTCTTGATTTCTTTGACGTCTCACCTTCCTTACCCTTCTTGTTTTGACCTTTCTTGCTATCCTCCTTGTCAGACCCCTGCTTCTTACCCTTGTCACCCTTTCTGTGTAACTTATTCTTCCGAATCTGCGACTCAGTCAATGTCGCAGCTAACTCGATCGCCTGACGGAGTGTGGTAGGGCTACTACCAGTAAGGATGTCTTGTACCGAGTCAGGTAGGCCGTCGATGTACCTTTCGATAGCCTTGTCGAGTGGGGTAACCATTGTCGGGAAAAGCAGACTCAACTCCTCAAACCTATCAGTATACGCCCTGTGCTCACCACTATCTTGCTTCAACTCATCAAATTCCTTCTCCAAAGCTCGCTGCTCATGACGAGGACAGAATTCCCTCATCATAAGGGCCCTAAGTTCAGCCCATGTCTGTGCTAGAGCAACTTCTGCACCACGATCCCTCATAACCCCGTTCCACCATGTGAGAGCCCTCTTCTGAAACACACTCGAAGAAAACTCGACCTTGCGATTGTCAGGACACTGCACGTGGCGGAAAGTATTCTTAATGCTCTCGAACCATTGAAGAAGCCCAGTTGCTCCCTCAGAACCACTAAACTTGAGTGGTTTAGCCGAGTTAAAACTCTTGAAATTGCATGGACCATTGTTGTTGTTGTTGGCTTGGTTCCATTGAGCAAAGAGGTTTGGGAATTGAGCAGCCATTTGCTGCGCAATAATTTCTGCCAGTTCGGCAGTCGCTATCTGGTTTTCGCGTCGAGGAGGCATTCTAAAAGAGGAAACATGAAAGGAAACGAGTGAGAGTATTAGACGAAAAGAATGAGATGAAACAAATCTGATGAAAGCAAGGATAGTGGTCATTTGTTTGTTACTACAAAGCAACAAACGACCCTGGTGACTAATCAAAGTAAATGGGTCAAAAATAATGTATCGCGAAGACATGCTCGCCTATAAGTGAACACTCATCCCAAGAATTCCCAGGTAAGCACAACTGGTCTCGCGTCTGATGAGATATATATGAAGTGCTTGCCTAGACAGAAAACCCAGAATACAGGCATTCACCCTTCCAGTTTGCACGTGTTCACATTATTTAAAACCCAAAACCTTGACGAGATTTTGAAAACTCAAAGGGGTTCAAAACCTTATAACAGAGGGTTCAAAACCTTACAATAGAGGGTTCAAAACCTAGTAATCAATCATCCTAGAACAGATGATTAGTTTTCAAAGCGGTTTTGAAATTTATGTTCTTGTTGTGGTCGTCGCCTAAGGATAGGTGACGGTATTGTTTTATGACTAAACGCAAGTAAACTCGCGTTAGGGTCCTAGAAAGGTTATAGACTAGGTCAAAGCATTACTAATAACCTAATTCCCTATAACCATCGGCTCTGATACCATCTTTTCTGTCACACCCCGACCACGTGTAACATACAAAACGTGGCGGAAACGTCGGGGAGTGTTGTAACAGAATTAATGTTTCATAACCATGGATACCAAAAAGTGTTTCATTTTATTAAACATTGAATAATTACATCGTCTGGAAATCTAAACACACAATTTAAACATAGTCTATCATTGTTATTGAGTAACTAAGGCCTTGTCCAGTCCTATCTGAGCATGCATCCTATCAATCGATATCTTTCAACAATACCTGAAACACATGTGAAAACGAGGTCAGCAAAGAAATGCTGGCGAGTACATAGGTTTTGTGAAAATAAGATTCATGACTTCTGTTTAAGAAAATGTTTAGTCATGAACCTTGTAATTTGCTTTGTCTTTGTAAATCATTTGAAAAATAATAAGTTCAGATGATATGTATAAATAAGAGAATAATGCATGATTAAATGAATAACCATGTAAAATGAGTTTGTATAAGATAAGTTGTTTGTAAAAGGATGTCTTGTGAAAAGTATGTTATTTGTATAAAATGTTATATATCTTAAATTGAAATGATTCAAATAACGCTACGATATGTAATACCATACAAACATTTATATATAGGAAGTACCAGCGGCGTATCCACCATGCTTGTATCATATTACACACGCACCGTTACTCAAATCACTTACCCAAACAAACCACCAATGTAAGATGTCTATGTTTAAACAAATTGTCAAACGTATTGAAATAATATGTCAAAATGTTCATGTCAAGATGTAAATCATGTTATGTATAACCAATGTCAAAAGTGTTTGTGTCAAATGTAAACCATGTAATGTGTAACCAAAATGATATGTATGGCTAGTGAAATGCATCAACTAAACCATAGGTGAAACGCACAAAACAAAGTATTGAAGTAAAACTTGGTTTAAATCAATACTATGTTTCGTGGAAATGCATGATCAAATGTAAATCATGTCCAAATGTTTACCCAATCGTTAAAACTTTTTTGTGAAATCGTTCAAATCGTTCTTGTTGTTTTAATCGTTCAAATCGTTCTTGTTTTAATTGTGAAACTACTTTATGGTCGATTTTCTAATAACATTCAAACCTTCTTGACTCGTTCATCGTTCCAACTCGTTCTCGTTCTTAACAAACCCTTACCAAAGGGTAAATTAATAATTACAGATTCAGTCGTTACCCAAAATACCCACACATAACCATGGGTATAGAGAATAACGAGATTTGTCAGATCCTATGGTACCATAACCTAATACTGGTCGGCTTGATCATTGCTAATGAATGTCATTGGTTATGTAACTACAACCAACAAGTTTGTTCACTTTATTGAAATCGTTCTTGAAACCATTGTAATTGTTTTTGAAACCATTGTTATCGTTCTTGAAACCACATTGTATTTGTTTTTGAAACCATTGTAATCGTTCTTGAAATCATTGTTAAGACATTTAGCACATATGAGTCACCCCAAAACAGTTGAAAACAGTAACAAAGGGGAATAATGTACTCGCCTGAGAATGCTTAGAGGTCTTGAACAACAACCAAACAAAGCTAGAGGGAGCACGGAATCAGTCGGCAATCTAAAACTATATAAATAAACCGGACTTAAATCGGGAGATCGGATAGGATGAGGCTTGGTAAACCAAATGAGTATTGGAACTCATATGATATGGTTTAACAAGGCCTACATACTACATTGAGACTAACCTAAGTGCTTTCGACCCATCGCGACCCATTAAGGTAACATACGCTACTTTAACGTGTCGTGCGCGCAAAGCGCGTTCGAGACGTCTAACTAGTCCTATGACAAGTATTATATGCCTAAACGTGTTTAATCATGTTGTATAATCAGTTATGTACAAAAGTTTAGGTTACATAAGCTTAATTACCAATTATACATGAAAAGGGTATTCTGGTAATTTACCTAAGGCATATAAACTACCTATCATACAACTACTTAAACGAAGCGACCATAAGGTATAACCTTGGAAGGTTATTCCCTACCTACTATGGTCACCTAATGTATTTGGTCGGATCCTAATGATCGACCAAATGGGTCGGGTTCGAAGGTATAAGCGATTTATTAGATCGCTTACCCTATGACCCTACACAACGTGGTAATCAGTAGGCATAGTCCCAAGGGACTATAACCAACGTGATTACACTCACGTTGCGAAGTTCAAACGAACTTCGCATTGACCATAAACTGGTCAACGCAGAAAGTCAAACAAAGTTTGACTTTCAGACTCGAAAAGCAATAAAAGAACGAAAGAATACTTACGAAGGGTTCCCGAATGCTAACCTCGATCCAAGTAGCTCAGGTATGAAACAATGGTTTCAACTTAGAGCTTCTCAAATCAAGATTCTAGTGGTTTTTGCAATGGGGGTGAATGGGTATTTATAGGAATACCCGAACCGTTAGGATCGTTTATTGGAAAATGTGATCGAATCTCATGCGTACACTTGTTGAAATATTGTGGGAACTAAAAATGGGTTCTTATCAGCTGACTAGGCAAGTATGAGTGTGTGGTTGTGAATTAAACAGCTGCAATCTGCTGTTAAATGCAGTTAATCTGGTCAGAAGGGCTGACGCGGCCCGCTTCAGGATTACATAAGGCTCAGGCGGGCCGCCTGGCCTCGTCTGATCAGCAACAAATTTCAGAATTTACAGTTTCAGTCCCTGCACGTGTTTAAGCTCATTTCCGGCACTTCCAAGGCCCGTAAAGCCAACTTCAAGGCCCTAAAATGATGCCTAAACATTGTGGACATGAAACATACTCAAAAATATGTCGGATGTCAGTTCGTTTGGTCGTACGAACGCGATGTTCGCTTAATTACGACGGAATACGCATAAGCGCGAAAAACGATCCAAAATGCGTGACGAATGGATTTTTCTTATGCCGAACACTAAAATAAAATATTTTAGTGCTTACATAAATTTCTGGATGTCCGGATGTATTCAGAACGTAAGTTATGCGCGAAAATGCAAACTTGTGCACTTTTTGGCACTTTTAGTCCCTGAATGACCCAAAAGTTTATTTTAGCACACCGAACCCCTCAAAGCCTATTTCTAAGCTATGTGAAGGATATTTATGGTATGTTTAACTTATGGTCATGTTCCAGAATGTCTGTTACAGTTCAGATTGGCATAATTTCGCAGTTTGTCAAATTTAGTCCCTGTAGACGAATTAACTTGTTTTTGCCATACTAAAGCCTTCAAAACTTATTTCTAAGTTATGTAAAGGTTATTTAAGGTATGTTTAGCCAATGTCACTATTCCGGAGTGTTTGTTGCATTAAACTGGTTATATTTACGCATTGGTGCGCGTATAACCTTCCAGAAAGCGATTTAGAGTTTGAAATCGAACAAGAATCGATATGTGCAAATGATACACATATTTTTACAAATCCCAAGTATGAAATACCATATTTCATTGGTTTGGTATTTGTTTGATGGTCGTAGTGACCCAGGTGTCACAAACGAGGCGTGTGTAATATGATACAAGCATGGTGGATACGCCGCTGGTATTTCCTATATATAAGTGTTTGTATGGTATTACATATTTTATCGTTATCTAAATCATTTCAATTTGAGACATATAACATTTTATACAAATAACATACTTTTCACAAGACATTAATTTACAAACAACTTATCTTATACAAACTCATTTTTACATGGTTATTCATTTTACCATACATTATTCTCTTATTTATACATATCATCTGATCTTATCGTTTTTCAAAAGATTTAAAAGACAAAGCAAATTACAAGGTTCATGACTAAACATTTTCTTAAACATAAGACATGAATTCTGTTTTCACAAAACCTATGTATCTCATAGGCATTTTTATGCTGACGTACCTATTTTTACACATGTTTCAGGTACTGCTTTGAAATGATTGTCGATACATGCTACATTTAGGATGGACTCATGCCTTAGCAACTTTAAAACTTGGAAGATCATAGTTGTACTTATTTTATTGTATTAAAACAATGTAAACTTTCATGTTTGATTAATAAAACGAAACTTCAATTACCATGGATTTGAAACAATTAATTCTGTTCCAACACTCCCCGACATTTCCGCCACGTTTTGTATGTTCCACGTGGTCGGGGTGTGACAGAAAAGTTGGTATCAGAGCCAATGGTTATAGGGAATTAGGTTATTAGTAATGCTTTGACCTAGACTATAACCTTCCTAGGACCCTAACACAAGTTATCTTGTGTTTAGATCTTAAAACATGCACATCACCTATCCTTAGGTGATTATCAAAACAAAAACCAAATTTTCCGAAACGATTTTTTGAAAAACAATCATCTGTTTTTGGATGATTTATTAAAAGGTTTTGAACCCTCTATTGTAAGGTTTTGAACCCCTTTGAATTTTCAAAAATCTCGTCAAGGTTTTGGGTTTTAAATAATGTGAACACGTGCAAACTGGAAGGGTGAATGCCTGTATTCTGGGTTTTCTGTCTAGGCAAGCACTTCGTATATATCTCATCAGACGCGAGACCAGTTGTGCTTACCTGGGAATTCTTGGGATGAGTGTTCACTTATAGGCGAGCATGTCTTCGCGATACATTATTTTTGATCCATTTACTTTGATTAATCACCGGGGTCATTTGTTGCTTTGTAGTAACAAACAAATGACCACTATCCTTGCTTTCATCAGATTTGTTTCATTTCATTCTTTTCGTCTAATTCTCTCACTCGTTTCCTTTCATGTTTCCTCTTTTAGAATGCCTCCTCGACGTGACAATCAGATGGCAAATGCCGAACTGGCGGAAATCATCGCGCAGCAAATGGCTGCTGCCTTCCCAAATCTTTATGCTCAAATGATGCAAGCCATCAACAACAACAATGCTCCATGCAATTTCAAAAAATTTAACTCGGCTAAACCGCTCAAGTTTAGTGGTTCTGAGGGAGCCACTAGGCTTCTTCAATGGTTCGAGAGCATTGAGAATACTTTCCGTCACGTTCAGTGTCCTGAAAATCGCAAGGTCGAGTTTTCTTCGAGTGTGTTTCAGAAGAGGGCTCTCACGTGGTGGAACGGGGTGATGAGAGACCACGATGCTGAGGTTGCATTAGCACAGACTTTTTTTTTGGGTGAGGTTGCATTAGCACAGACTTGGGCTGAACTTAGGGCTCTTATGATGAAGGAATTATGTCCTCGTCATGAGCTAAGGGCTCTAGAAAGGGAATTTGATGACCTGAAGCAAGATAGTGGAGAACATCGAGCCTATACTGACCGCTATGAGGAATTGAGCTTGTTATGCCCTACTATGGTTACGCCTCTGGATAAGGCGATTGAGAAATACATTGATGGTCTTCCTGACGTAGTTCAGGATATTGTTACTGGCAGCAACCCTGCTACTGTCAGACAAGCCATAGAATTGGCTGCCACTCTGACTGAATCCCATATCAGGAAGCGCAAGCTGTTTCGGAAGGGCGACTCAAGACCATCTGACAAGACTGCTCAAGTGGAACCAAAGGAAGAAAATGCTGAGGTGTCCAAGAAGAAGAAGCGCAAAGCCTCTCAAAACTACGCTGTAACTGCTCAAGACAAACATGTTGCACCAAACCAGCCAGCACAACCTCGCAAAAGGCAAAACTATGTTGGTACCGCACCTTTGTGCAACAAATGCAACCGTCATCATCTGGAGCAAGAGCAGTGTCACAAATGTACCCATTGTGGGCGGTTGGGACATTTGATCAATGTTTGCCGTTATGCAAATCAAGCTGCTGCAAACCCTGCTGCTGTTCAAGCACGGTTCCCTCCTGGGTCATGTTATAACTGTGGTGACCTTACCCACTACAGGAACAATTGCCCAAGACTTGTTAACATACCTCCAGCGCGTGGACGAGTGTTCAACATCAATGAGGCAAACATGAACAATGATGCAGCAGTGAACAATTAGTGTTTTGTATTTCATTAGTTGTTATCTTTTGACACTTCAAGACAATTCGGTTGTTACATAAATAAAGATTTGTTGTTTTTATTTCTGCAAAATTTATGCGTTTGTGTGAATGCTTGATGCAACCTTATGATGTCAACCCAAAGACAAACTACTCGTGTGGTTCTGTCATTTTATGATCACTTGTGATCTCCCCAAGAACCTTAAACACTCATTTCTTTTAAGAAACAAAGCCAAACTCTTACTGAAAATCCTTCTATCTTTATAGATAGATCCTTGAAAAATCATTAAAGTGCCAAATGAAATCCATGGATTGGATTCCTAGTGTGCTTTAAATGTCCATACCTAAAGATAACAAATTAAAGAATCAAGTTAACAAAAATTGTGCTTATGTGTTTTTCTTACATGATTTGTGGTTGTATGTGATCCATCCAAATCCTCATAGAATCTTCCATATCTCATACGAGAGATTCATAATAGGATATCCAAAGTTACTATCTTAAATCCTTAATGGACTTCTACGTTGTAGTCAAGTCCCTTGGGTTTTAAAGTACTATTCTATAATTGGACCTCTTAAATGGTCTGGTTAAACAGTTTGATTTTGAAAATCTGATTAGAAATATCATGTGATGATATAATTAAAAAGATCCCTTAAGTGGTCTATTTAAGGAGATCGTACGACGGTCTAGTTAAGAAGAACATGTGTTGATCTAATTAAAAGGACCCTTTGGTGGTCTAGTCGAGTCGCTTCATGTTTATTCAATAAATTTTTTTCTCTACGCATTATGAAATGAACTGTGCGGACTGTGCTAGGGATTACGTAATTATGGAGGCCTACATAATTATGGAATTCAGTGCACAGAAACCACAGGGAGCTTTGTCATGTGTTAAGACCTATAGTGACAAGAATAATGATACGGGAGAAGTCTTGGACCTTGACCAATGTCATTTATTCTCACACTCCCCAATTCTGATTTCAAGCACACACAAGTTTACTATGATAAGTCTTCATAAGAAACGTTCTTCTGTCCGTAGTTCAAAAATTCCATGTTTTACTACTACAAGGAATTCACTTTAGGGTTAACAAATTCGCTAAGATTCCTAACATGGCCCAGAGTTTTACTTAAGGGTTCAATGGATCTATTTGAAGGCGAAACCGTCACAGCTGTCTTCACAAGTTTCCTCTAGAATTAAATTTCGGGATGAAATTTCCTAAAGTAGGGGAGACTGTGACACCTGTGTCACTTCAACCATCAAACAAATGCCAAACCAATGAAATATTGTATTTCATACTTGGGATTTGTAAAATTATGTGTATCGTTTGCACATATCAACTCTTGTTCGATTTTAAGCTTTAAATCGCTTTCTGGAGGGTTATACGCGCTCTGATGCGTAAATATAACCAGTTTAATCCAACGAACACTCCGGAATAGTGAAATAGGCTTAACATACCTTAAATAACCTTTACATAACTTAGAAATAAGTTTTAAAGGCTTTGGTATGGCAAAAACAAGTTTATTCGCCTACAGGGACTAAACTTGACAAACTGCGAAAGTATGCCAATTTGAACAGTAACGAACATTCCGGAACATGACCATAAGTTAAACATACCATAAATATCCTTTACATAGCTTAGAAATAGGCTTTGAGGTGTTCGGTGTGCTAAAATAAACTTTTGGGTCATTCAGGGACTAAAAGCGTCAAAAAGTGCACAAGTTTGCATTTTCGCGCATAACTCACGTTCTGAATACATCCGGACATCCAAAAATTTATGTAAGCACTATAATATTTTATTTTAGTGTTTGGCATAAGAAAAATCCATTCGTCGCGCAATTTGGATCGTTTTTCGCGCTTATGCGCATTCCGTCGTAATTAACCGAACATCGCGATCGTACGACCAAACGAACCGACATCCGAGATATTTTTGAGCATTTTTTGAGTTCCCTATGCTTTAACTTCATTTTAGAGCCTTGAAATGAGGTTAACGGGGTTCAAACGCATCGAAAATAGCTTAAACGGGCTGCAGGGACCATTTCTGCCATTTTTGAAACTTTGCTGAAACTGGTAGGCAGTGGCGTAGCACGAGCACTAAGGCCTTTACCAGTGGCGCTACGCGACTGCCTTGTCTGGACAGAAACTTTGCAGAAACATCGAATCGGTTCCATTCCACTTTCGCACATGGTTTTGGGCAATACCATGGGCTCAAATGGTTTTCTAAAACCAGGGTTTTGAGGTGGAGGGTTGAGATTGAATCACGGTTAACGAGGAACGATCTTAACGGCTCTACGAATCCTATAAATACCCCATGCCTTCATTTGCCAAAACCCACAAGAATTTTGATTTGAGAAGCTCTAAGTTGGAACCTTTATTTCATACCTGAGCTACTTGAATCGAAATTAGCATTCGGGGAGCCTTCGTAAGTATTCTTTCGTTCTTTTATTGCTTTTCGAGTCTGAAAGTCAAACTTTGTTTGACTTTCTGCGTTGACCAGTTTATGGTCAATGCGAAGTTCGTTTGAACTTCGCAACGTGATTGTAATCACGATGGTTATAGTCCCTTGTGACTATGCCTACTGATTACCACGTTGTCTAGGGTCGTAAGGGTAAGCGATCTAATAAATCGCTTATACCTTCGAACCCGACCCATTTGGTCGATCATTAGGATCCGACCAAATACATTAGGTGACCATAGCATATAGGGAATAACCTTCCGAGGTTATACCCTATGGTCACATCGTTTGAGTAGTTGTATGATAGGTAGTTTATATGCCTTAGGTAAATTACCAGAATACCCTTTTCATGTATAATTGGTAATTAAGCATATGTAACCTAAACTTTTGTCACATAACTGATTATGTAACATGTTTAGGCATATAACACTTGTCATAGGGCTAGTTAGACGTCTCGAGTGCGCTTTTGCGCGCACGACGCGTTAAAGTAGCATAAGCTACCTTAATGGGTCGCGATGGGTCGTAAGTACTTAGGTTAGGTTTCATTTAGTATGTAGGCTTTGTTAAACCATATGACACGAGTCTCCATACTCGTTTGGTTTACAAACCCTCATTCTATCTAAATCCTCCGATTTAGGTCCGGTTAATTAATGTAGTTACCTATATTAGGTGCCGTTTGATTTCCGGGATCTCTAGCATTTGCTTGGTGGTTATCTTAGGACTTCTGAGCAATCTCAAGTGAGTACATAGTTCCCCTCTTTTACTGTTTTCAAACTGTTTTGGGGTGAAGCATGTGTACCTATGTGTTATTTTCATGATTTCAAAGTATAATTGATTATACATGTTATTACTTATCTTTTGACAAACTAAATGACTATCTATGGTTGAAACACTGATTTCTCAAAGAACATAAAATAAAATGTTGAATTGTACTTATTTTATGTTCACCAGACCGATTGTTAGTATGATATAGCGCTATAGGACTAGACACCCTATTCCTGTTGTCATGGAATGTCTGAAACCAATTTGTTTCTCCATCCAAATAGGGATTGCCTTTGTGGTATCCTTATAGTCTCAAAGGTGTATTTTGATGCACTAAGTCTGAATGAATTCTTAAATCACAATATTTTTGTATATTTAGTTATACTCCCAAAAGTATAGTTTGATATGCTCCCATGTGTGATATTGTACAAAACCAACATATATTTTGTTAATCATCCAAATCATATTTTGATATGTTATTTACAAACCAAAACATATTTTGATATGTTATTTATCACATCCAAAGCATATTTTGATATGTTATTTATGAAACCAAAACATAGTTTAATATGTTACTTACAAATCCAAAGTATACTTTTAATATGCTACTATAAGGTTATTCGTTTAACCTTACATTTATTTATACAAATCACATTGGTTACACATTACATGATTTACATTGGACACATAAACATTATTGACATTGGTTATACATTACATGATTTACATTTTGACATATTATTCAATACGTTTGGCAATTGGTTTAAACATAGACATCTTACATTGTTGGTTTGGTTTGAGTAAGTGATTAAGTAACGAGGCGTGTGTAATATGATACAAGCATGGTGGATACGCCGCTGGTACTTCCTATATATAAGTGTTTGTATGGTATTACATATTGTATCCTTATCTAAATCATTTCAATTTGAGACATATAACATTTTATACAAATAACATACTTTTCACAAGACATTAATTTACAAACAACTTATCTTATACAAACTCATTTTTACATGGTTATTCATTTAACCATACATTATTCTCTTATTTATACATATCATCTGATCTTATCGTTTTTCAAAAGATTTACAAGACAAAGCAAATTACAAGGTTCATGACTAAACATTTTCTTAAACATAAGTCATGAATTCTGTTTTCAGAAAACCTATGTATCTCACAGGCATTTTTATGCTGACGTACCTATTTTTACACATGTTTCAGGTACTGCTTTGAAATGATTGTCGATACATGCTACATTTAGGATGGACTCATGCCTTAGCAACTTTAAAACTTGGAAGATCATAGTTGTACTTATTTTATTGTATTAAAACAATGTAAACTTTCATGTTTGATTAATAAAACGAAACTTCAATTGCCATGGATTTGAAACAATTAATTCTGTTACAACACTCCCCGACATTTCCGCCACGTTTTGTATGTTCTACGTGGTCGGGGTGTGACACAGTATCCTTCCGATCAGTATCAAGCTTATCCACGTCCACCAGGACAGTGATTTTAGTAAGTTCATCGATCACATTGATATGTCTAGGATCTGTTTTTACCGAATGGACAGAACCACGACGTGGTAACACAGGGTTACCATCAATGTTAACAACACGACTAGCAATCCCCTTGAATGACAAATTAGGAATCGATCTGACCTCTTGATTGTTACCACCAAAAACTTCACCACTCTCCATTAAACAAAGCAAAGACAAACCATGCAAAGGAAAACCACGAGAACCAAGAACCAACAAACCGAAACAAAAGACAAAAACCCTAAACTAGCTTAAAACCCTAACCCATAGATCATCTCGAAATCAAATAGAACACCCGATTAATCAAGGTTACTGCCTCACCAGTAGGACCGAAAAACCCAATACTTTATTCAATCAGATTTGAAACTATGAAGCTAGAGCCGACGATTGAAAAAAAATGAAAAAACAAACCCTACTTTCAGCCGATTAACTAAATGTTAACTAACTCGTATCAAAAGTTTGACGAATCAAACATCTAATAACAGACTGTTATACACAAGATCACGAACAAAAACTAGGGTTGCATGGAGGAACAAGAAGATCGCCTAGGCTAGAGAGAGAATTAGGGTTTTTTTTTTTGGGTAAAGGGTTACCCCGGTGATTCTATATATTCACAACCAAAACAAAACAAGTAGTGTAGAAAGTCTACACTAGTTCAATCACAGGACATGCCCCATGAAAGTAAACAAAGAAAAAACAAGGAACACTACCACCAGGTAATAAAAAACGACTAGACTAAACTCTAGAAAAAACAAAACAAACACAACTACTCAATCAGCCATCGCCATCCTTTAGCTTAGTTCCATAAATCTGAGAGAATTAGGGTTTCGACAATGTTGCCCAATCATGTTTTCCCAAGGCCTTGTCTCGAAAGTCGTACAACAAATTGGTATGTTTTTTAGGCTTTTATAGTTAGTTTTTTGGTTTTCTCATTTAAACTAGTTTTCTCATGATATATCCCCTATATATAGAGAGAGAAAGTGTATTGTACAATATCACTTAACATACGCTATGTACGCGATTTGAAATCGCATGTTATAAAATAGCATGGATGAATCGCATGTGATAATTTTGAAGAAATCGCATGTAGGTTTTTGTAACATTTTCGCATGTGATAATTTTGATGAAATCGCATGTCGGTTTTTTGTAACAATTTCGCATGCGTTAATTTTGATGAATTCGCATGTTGGTTTTTTGTAACAATTTTGCATGTGGTAATTTTGATGAATTCGCATGTTAAAAAACCAACATGCGATTTCAATACGGGATGAAGATCTGACGGCTGAGATGAGTGCGTACATATTGTACCATAAGAGATATTATACGTTAACCTACCCTATATATATATAGGGGAGGGTTTAAACGAGAACGCTAAATATTGCGAGAACCGTGAGAACAAATGAAAAAACCTCGAGAACTTGGTCAAAAACGAATCGAATTCAAAATTCTTTCTACGCTTATCATTATTATTCGAATACAATGTTAGAAATTTAATTTACACGTTTAAATTTACGTGAATTCGTAAATAAAGAAAATTTACACATGTGTAAGTTTGCCATTTACACATGTGTAAATCTGTTATATTTACACATGTGCAAAAAAATCTACAAAGAGTGATTTTGAAAGGAGAAATGAATTATTTAATGTTGTAAATTATTTATTTTAATGTTATATCTTAATTACAATGAGGTTTGTATTAAAAAAATTTGGTTTTGATTGGTTTTTTCATTCGTTCTCACGGTTCTCACAATATTTAGCGTTCTCAAGATAACCCTCCCCTATATATATATATAGGGGAGGGTTCATTAGGGAACACTAAAAAAGTGGGGAACAGCAAGGAACCGACTCAAACGAACTCCGATTGGACTTATTCCAGCGGCGTTGGAACCGGTTCGTCGAACCCTAACTAAGATCTCTTAACCCTAAATCCTAACTCCTAAACTCTAAACCCTAAAGCTAAAAAATAAGGCTACAACCTAAGCTAAACCGTAAAATCTAAACTATAAACCCTAAAAGCTAAACCCTAAAGGCTAAACCTAAAGCTAAACCCTAAATCTAAACCCTAAAGCTAAACCCTAATATATTTAGGGTTTAGGCGTTATGATTTAGGGTTTAGGGTTAAGAGATCCTAGTTAGGGTTCGACGAGCCGGTTCCAACGCTGCTGGAATGAGTCCAATTAGAGTTCATTTGAGTCGGTTCCCCACTGTTCCCCACTTTTTTAGTGTTCCCCCAATGTGTCACACCCTGACTTTTGCGGAAGCGTATGATGTGTGACTTGTTCAATATCTTTGCATTCAATTATAATAAACAACTAAATGATTAAAACATGATGTTCATCCATTCATAAGTTTAAAATGTTACAAACACAAGTCATTTGAGTTTCAACCAAAATATCCTCAAGTCATGTTACAAAACAAAAGTGAATGACATCTAAACTTGAAATTTACGTCTTGAAATCAACACCAGCGCCCAAGATCCATCTTGTTTCCTGAAATACATGTAATTTTGAAAACATCAACAAAAGTTGAGTGAGTTCATGTGTTTCTGTATGAGTTCAAATAATCTTGTAAACATTTGTAAGTATGCCTTTGTAAACCGGTATCAAAGCGTCTATGAACAGATCAATTAATGATTTGCAAGGTCATTAATATGTGTGCAATGATGCAGGAAGGCTCAAACCTTTGCGTATTTCGTACCGGGCCACCCGGCTGGAACGACATAATCATCACATGCGGCCAACTCGCGGACCCATGGGTGGGGCTCGCAACACCCAAATAGATCTATCACTCATGCCCCTCGGTCCTTATACAAGGATTAATGGTCTTAAGTTAACGCCTACCCATTCACATGATCTAACAGTTCATTGCTTAGCTAACCATACCATACCATTTGTAATCATTGAAATATCTGTAACATGTATTTCACCCGCGAAGTTATAAAACTGAAAACAGTTAAAAGAAAAGGGGGACATGAACTCACTGATTTGCGTCCTGTCTCCTGTATACCCAAAGTATGTATCCTTACGCCGTACTACAACCTACACACGTGCTGAGATTTATTAGACGTTAAGGTCGTGTAACGACTCTTAGTCTTAGTTGTTTAGTAAGACTTATTTTGGAGTTCTTGGTATACTTTGAGTTACATCTTTGATGTTCATTATATAATTCCAAGGTACATAATTATTAGTTAAAATAATAATATTTTAACTTAAATTATATTCATCAATTATTTGGAATATTAGTTAAAATAATATATTTTAACTTGATATATTATGTATTTCTACATGTGTATTTTTCCAAGTATGGGTGTACTTGTATTTTGTGTATTCTTATACTTGTGTATTTTTATACTTGTGTATTTTGCCAAGTATTGGTGGCGTATTCCGATGTGTATTTATACGTATGAGAATACGTATTTTCTTGTATTTATTAAGTATTTTATACTTAAATTTGTGTATAATTCTCCAGAATATTATTTTTATGAAATCAAAAATCACCAAACTTATATTCTTAAAATATATATTTTAAGAGAATTTTTATAGAAAAGTATATGTAAATCTTTCTTGACAAAAATAATATAGATATATATCTCAAAAATAACATATATTTTTAAGATTAACATTAGAAAAAAAAATGAATACTTCTAATTTTCACCCAAAAATAATATATTCTTAACTTGTTTAAGAAGATACATATTTTTCTCCTCTCAAAATAACATATTTTTAATTTGTTTAAGAAAATATATATTTTCTTCACTCAAAAATAATATATTTTCTATTTGACAAAATATTATATATTTTGTAATACCTATAAAAAAAATCATATTTTCCATTTCTTTGGTTTCCAAAATACCGTTTGTCATACTTGTCAAGTTATGAATTTATTTCCGGAGTTTATATCTATTTAGTCCATAGTCCTTGTCCGGTTTGTCCAATATTCGGGTATACATTACATATTTATTTTCTTAGAATTTTGGTAATATTTTCATATAACAATTTTGGTATTTTGGTGAGTTATATTATTTTCAAGTTCCTAAAAATAATATAACTAATACACATAATATAGAAGTAGCACACAAATTGTGACATCTAAATATATATTTTCCTAAATATATACTTAGTCACTTTTATTTATCAAAAATCAACCTCCAATATTTGTAATTTTTGTGACACCTGTGTCACTGCGACCAGCAAACAAATACCAAATCAATGAAATATTGTGTTTCATACTTTGGACTTGTATAAATATGTGAATCTTTTGCACATATCAACTCTTGTTCGATTTCAAGCTCTAAATCGCTTTCTGGAAGGTTATACGCGCGCTGATGCGTAAATATAACCAGTTTAATGCAACAAACACTCCGGAATAGTGACATATACTTAACATACCTTAAATAACCTTTACATAACTTAGAAATAAGTTTTGAAGGCTTTGGTATGGCAAAAACAAGTTAATTCGCTTACAGGGTTGGAGGGAACCTTAATGAAGTCTCGGCCTCAGTTATATGGGATTCGATTAGACATAGTGATTCGGAGATCCAGTGGAGCAAAGTGGTTTGGTTTCTCAATGTATTCCAAGGCATGCGTTCTTAATGTGGTTGATTATGAGGAAGAAATTACTGACTCAAGATGTCATTCTTAAATGGGATTTCACGAGAAGGAAGAATATGAATATGATGTGCTGCTTATTATGTTATGAGGATAATGATTCTCATTGTCATCTTTTCTTCGAATGTAAGTTTTCTTCTCAAGTTTGGGGTATCGTTAGGCAAAAAGTGGGCATGGATTTAGTTGATAATAAATGGGAGGATATAGTGAACTAGTTGTTGGTGCGTGCGAATTCCAAATCGGCTGCTAATTATGTTGCTAGGATTTTAGTGGCGGCTACTGCTTACTTCATATGGCAGGAACGGAATGCTCGTCTTTTCAAGAACCAATTAAGACCGCCAGAAACTATCGGAAAGATTATAGGCCAAACGGTTCGATACAAAATTATGGGGCTTAAGCTGAAGAAGACAGAGAAGGTGCGTAGACTTCTTGGTCATTGGGGAATTCGAGAAAGGGATCTTATGGACGATGGCGAATGAGTAGAGTGTTTTAAGATGTGTCGTTTCTAGATGTGTGTCTAGTTTGATTTTATTGGTAGTGTTCTGCGTTTTTGTTTTTGTTTTCGTTTTACTTTCATGAGGCATGTCTCATGATTGAACTAGTGTGGATTCACCACGCTACTTGTTTTATTTGGTTGTGAATATATAGAATCACCGGGGTAAATCCCTTTACCCAAAAAAAATTCGCTTACAGGGACTAAACTTGACAAACTGAGAAAGTATGCCAATTTGAACTGTAACGAACATTTCTGGAACATGACCATAAGTTAAACACACCTTAAATATCCTTTATATAGCTTAGAAATAGACTTTGAGGGGTTCGGTGTGCTAAAATAAACTTTTGGGTCATTCAGGGACTAAAAGTGTCAAAAAGTGCACAAGTTTGCATTTTCGCGCATAACTTACATTCTGAATACATCCGGACATCCAAAAATTTATGTAAGCACTAAAATATTTTATTTTAGTGTTTGGCATAAGAAAAATCCATTCGTCACGCATTTTGGATTGTTTTTCACGCTTATGCGCATTCTGTCGTAATTAAGCGAACATCGCGTTCGTACGACCAAACGAACTGACATCCGACATATTTTTGAGCATGTTTCATGTCCACAATATTTAGGCATCATTTTAGGGCCTTGAAGTTGGCTTTACGGGCCTTAGAAGTGTCGGAAATGGGCTTAAAACACAACAGGGACCAAAACTGTCATTTCTGAAACTTGGTTCTGATCAGACATGGACAGGCGGCCCGTGTAAGGTTTGTGTGTATCCTTACACGGCCCGCGTCAGTGTTCCAGACCAGATTCGATGTTTAAACAGCCTGTTATCAGCTGTTATGCACTCCTAATCCTCTTGCACATGGTATTTCTCAATACTAGGGGCTCAAATGGTTTTGTAAAACCATGTTCTTGAGGTGTATGGCCAAGATCAAAGCATGGTTTCCATGAAACGATCTTAACGGTTACCCGAAAACTATAAATACCCATCCACCCCCATTGCAAAACCCACAAGAATCTGATCCTAGAAGCTCTAAGTTGAAACCATTGTTTCATACCTGAGCTACTTGGATCACGATTAGCATTCGGGGACCCTTCGTAAGTATTCCTTCGTTCTTTTATTGCTTTTCGAGTCCGAAAGTCAAACTTTGTTTGACTTTCTACGTTGACCAGTTTATGGTCAATGCGAAGTTCGTTTGAACTTCGCAACGTGATTGTAATCACGATGGTTATAGTCCCTTGGGACTATGCCTACTGATTACCACGTTGTTTAGGGTCGTAAGGGTAAGCGATCTGATAAATCGCTTATACCTTCGAACCCGACCCATTTGGTCGATCATTAGGATCCGACCAAATACATTAGGTGACCATAGTAGGTAGGGAATAACCTTCCGAGGTTATACCTTATGGTCACGACGTTTAAGTAGTTGTATGATAGGTAGTTTATATGCCTTAGGTAAATTACCAAAATACCCCTTTGATGCCAAAATTCATTGTAAACATATGTAACATAACTCTTGACATCTAAACTGATTTGACAACAATATTAGACATGTTAAGGCATATGTTACTTGTCATAGGAATAGTTAGGCGGTCCGAACGCGTTTTTCGCGAACGACGCGTTAAAGTAGCATAAGCTACCTAAACGGGTCGTAATGGGTCGTAAACACTTATGTTAGGTTTCATTTAGCATGTAGGCTTTGTTAAACCATATGACACGAGTCTCCATACTCGTTTGGTTTACGAACCCTCATTCTATCTAAATCCTCCGATTTAGGTCCGGTTTATTAACATAGTTACCTATATTAGGTGCCGTTTGATTCCGAGATCTCTAGCATTGCTTGGTGGTTATCTTAGGACTTCTGAGCAATCTCAAGTGAGTACATAGACCCCTCTTTTACTGTTTTCCAAACTGTTTTGGGGTGAAACACATGTGCCTACTTGTTACTTTCATGCTTTCCATGCTTTCACATCATATACCTGCTATGTTCGTTAGTACATTATAGTACATGATTTCATTACATTTCATGCTATGTATGCCCATTGTGTGCGTACTTAGTACATCGTTTTACATTACATGCTATGTATGCCCATTGTGTGCGTACTTAGTACATCGTCCTACATTACATTTCATGCTAGGTATGTCCATTGTGTGCATACTTAGTACATTGTTTTACATTGCATATTGTTGCATATGCTCATCCAGCATATGAACACATTATATTACATTTTGAACCGTTGTAACCATTTGGCTATGTGAACCGTTGTAACCATTTGATTATGTGAACCGTTGTAACCATTTGACTATGTGAACCGTTATAACCATTTGACTATGTGAACCGTTGTAACCGTTTGATCATTTGAACCGTTTGTAGCTATTGAACCGTGTGACCCGTAATTGACTATACATAAACATTTCTACAATTGTTAAACATTACATCTTGGTGGTTTGGTTTGAGTAAGTGATTTAAGTAACGAGACTTGTGTAATATGATACAAGCATGGTGGATACGCCGCTGGTACTTCCTATATATAAGTGTTTGTATGGTATTACATATCGTAGCGTTATTTGAATCCTTTCAATTTGAGACATATAGCATTTTATACAGATAACATACTTTTCACAAGACGTTGTTTTATAAACAACTTATCTTATACAAACTCATTTTACTTGGTTATTCATTTAACCTTACATTTATCTATACATATCATCTGATCTTATTGTTTTTCAAACGATTTACAAAACAAAGCAAATTACAAGGTTCATGACTAAACATTTTCTCAAACATAAGTCATGAATTCTGTTTTTCACAAAACCTATGTATCTCACAGGCATTTTTATGCTGACGTACCTATTTTCACATGTGTTTTCAATAGATGATGCGTAGGACTTATCAAGACATACTTAGGCGGACCTGTGCCTTAGTGACTTAAAACGAGACAAGAACTAGTTAATCTTTGTTATATACTCTTTGTTTCTTGTTTAAAACAATGTAACTTTCATGTTTGATTAATAAAGCGAAACTTCAATTGCCATGGATTTGAAACAATTAATTCTGTTACAACACTCCCCGACGTTTCCGCCACGTTTTGTATGTTCTACGTGGTCGGGGTGTGACAGAAAAGATGGTATCAGAGCCAATGGTTATAGGGAATTAGGTTATTAGTAATGCTTTGACCTAGTCTATAACCTTCTTAGGACCCTAACGCGAGTTTACTTGCGTTTAGTCATAAAACAATACTGTCACCTATCCTTAGGTGACGACCACAACAAGAACATAAATTTCAAAACCGCTTTGAAAACTAATCATCTGTTCTAGGATGATTGATTACTAGGTTTTGAACCCTCTGTTATATGGTTTTGAACCCCTTTGAATTTTCAAAAATCTCGTCAAGGTTTTGGGTTTTAAATAATGTGAACACGTGCAAACTGGAAGGGTGAATGCCTGTATTCTGGGTTTTCTGTCTAGGCAAGCACTTCGTATATATCTCATCAGACGCGAGACCAGTTGTGCTTACCTGGGAATTCTTGGGATGAGTGTTCACTTATAGGCGAGCATGTCTTCGCGATACATTATTTTTGACCTATTTACTTTGATTAATCACCAGGGTCGTTTGTTGCTTTGTAGTAACAAACAAATGACCACTATCCTGGCTTTCATCAGATTTGTTCATCTCATTCTTTTCGTCTAATTCTCTCACTCGTTTCATTTCATGTTTCCTCTTTTAGAATGCCTCCTCGACCCGAAAACCAGATATCGACTGCCGAACTGGCAGAAATCATTGCACAGCAAATGGCTGCTCAATTCCCAAACCTCTTTGCTCAATGGAACCAAGCCAACAACAACAACAATGGTCCATGCAATTTCAAGAGTTTTAACTCGGCTAAACCACTCAAGTTTAGTGGTTCTGAGGGAGCGACTGGGCTTCTTCAATGGTTCGAGAGCATTGAGAATACTTTCCGCCACGTGCAGTGTCCTGACAATCGCAAGGTCGAGTTTTCTTCGAGTGTGTTCCAGAAGAGGGCCCTTACGTGGTGGAACGGGGTTATGAGAGATCGTGGTGCAGAAGTTGCTCTAGCACAGACATGGGCTGAACTTAGGGCCCTTATGATGAAGGAATTCTGTCCTCGACACGAGATCAGGGCCTTGGAAAGGGAATTCGACAATCTTGAGCAAGACAGCGGTGAACATCGAGCCTACACGGACCGTTATGAGGAGTTAAGTCTATTATGCCCAAACATGGTCACACCTTTGGATAAGGCAATCGAAAAGTACATTGATGGCCTCCCTGACTCAATACAAGACATTATGACTGGTAGCAACCCTACTACAGTTAGACAGGCCATTGAGCTATCTGCAACCTTGACTGAATCAAAGATCAGGAAAGGTAAACTTTTCCGAAAAGGTGACAAGAAACCGGTCAAAGAATCGAACCCAATCGAGGAATCAAAGACCATGGATGAACAGACTGGATCCTCTAAGAAGTCAAAGAAGCGAAAGGCTTCTCAGAACTTCGCCGTGGTCGCTCACAATGATCAAGCCGTCCCCAACCAACCAGCTCAACCCCCTGTCAAGAAACCCTACAACGGAACTGCACCCTTGTGCAACCAATGTGGCCTACATCATCATGCTGGTGTGAAGTGCCGCACATGCCAAGTTTGCGGACTTATAGGTCATACAGCGAGAGTTTGCCCAACCGCAGCTGCACCAAATCAAGCTGGCAACAATCCTGCTCAAGCTCGTTTTCCACCGGGGTCTTGCTACAACTGTGGCGAGATGGGCCATTTTCGTAGGAATTGCCCAAGGCTTGCTAATGCAAATCCAGCGC
Source organism: Helianthus tuberosus (assembly GCA_030545235.1). Lineage (NCBI taxonomy): Eukaryota > Viridiplantae > Streptophyta > Magnoliopsida > Asterales > Asteraceae > Helianthus > Helianthus tuberosus. The sequence continues at coordinate 12,568,570 of JARYGA010060842.1, read as the reverse complement.
AGAGATGAGTATCTGACCGACAGGAGACAACACTGTTTAGAAAATAATCAAGCCTTGTGTATTATTTTCTTTTGTTGTCACGATCCATGAAACAGTTGTTGTTGTTATTATTATTGTTGTTTATAAATAAATCGTTTATTTACATTTCAATATGTTTATGTGACTGCATGTATAAACATATCCTCTATAATACCAACAATCAAGGAACCGTATTCCTTGAAGAACATACTACCCCCAAATTTCTTCCATTGTATGATCTCTTGCGTTTTCCACGAAAATCCTAAGTATCCGTTTCTTCCAAGAGAAACGAAGCACGAGGCGCCAAGTTAATAGCAATCAATAACAAGATAATAACAATTAAACAATTATGTGCTTATGTGTTCCCTTTTATGTGTCGTGTGATCCCGATTATGTTATTCAAATCCTCGTAGAAATCTTACATATCCTTGTACAAGAGATTCATGGTAGGATACCCAAAAGGCACTATCTAAAATCCTTAATGGACTTCTACGTTGTAGATAAGTCCCTTGGATTATAAAGTACTGCTTCATAATTAGACCCCTTGAGTGGTCTAGTTAAACAGATCGATCCAAAAATCTGGTTAGGAATATTATGTGATGATATAGCTGAAAGGACTCCTTGGTGGCCTAATTAAGAAGATCCTCTGTTGATCTAATTAAAAGGACCCTATGGTAGTCTAGTCACCGTCATCACAAGTTTGATATCCTTCCTCACAACATTACCAAAACGAACTGTGCGGACTGTGCAAGGAATTACGTAATTATGGATGCATACATAATTATGGAATTTAGTGCACAGAAATCACAGCAAGTTCTATCATGTATCTAAGTTAACCCAATTCATTTCCAATTCTGATGAAGCATCCGTTGAGGAAAATGAACTAGCTATTCATTTTTCACTTCTGAAGAATATCCATTGAGGAAATGAATATCCGTTTATCCTTCATTTCCAATTCTGAAGAATACCCATTGAGGAAAATGCCTCCGTTTGTTCATTTTCGTTCTAAAGAGTATCCATCGAGGGAAATGAATATCCGATTGTTTAATCCTTCATTTCCGTTTCTGAGGAAACAACCGTTGAAAATGACTCTGTTAGTTCATTTTCGTTTCTGAAGATTATCCGTTGAGGAAATGAATATCCGTTTATCCTTCATTTCCAACTCTGAGGAAGCAACCGTTGAAAATGACTCCGTTAGTTCATTTTCGTTTCTGAAGATTATCCGTTGAGGAAATGAATATTCGTTGTTAAATCTTTCATTTCCGTACCTGAGGAAGCAACCGTTGAAAATGACTCCGTTAGTTCATTTTCGTTTCTAAAGATTTTCCGTTGAGGAAATGAATATCCGTTGATTATTCCTTCATTTCAAATTCTGAAGAATAACCGTTGAGGAAAATGACCCCGTTTGTTCATTTTCGTTCTGAAGAATATCCGTTGAGAGAAATGTATATCCGTTTAGTTAAAAATCCTTTATTTTCCATTTCCGAAGAACCCGTTGAAGAAAATGACTCCGTTCGTTCATTTTTGCTTCTGAAAAAAATATCCGTTGAGGAAAATAACAAAATTATGCTTTACATATCTTTGATGGCTATTTAACACAAAGTCACAGACAGACTCCTACGAATTAATTTCGGGACGAAATTTCCTAAAGTAGGGGAGACTGTGACACCTGTGTCACTACGACCAGTAAACAAATACCAAATCAATGAAATATTGTGTTTCATACTTTGGACTTGTATAAATATGTGTATCTTTTGCACATATCAACTCTTGTTCGATTTCAAGCTCTAAATCGCTTTCTGGAAGGTTATACGCGCGCTGATGCGTAAATATAACCAGTTTAATGCAACAAACACTCCGGAATAGTGACATATACTTAACATTCCGTCGTAATTAAGCGAACATCGCGTTCGTACGACCAAACGAACTGACATCCGACATATTTTTGAGCATGTTTCATGTCCACAATATTTTTGAGCATGTTTCATGAACACACAACAGGGACCAAAACTGTCATTTCTGAAACTTGGTTCTGATCAGACATGGCCAGGCGGCCCGCGTAAGGTTTGTGTGTATCCTTACGCGGCCCGCGTCAGTGTTCCAGACCAGATTCGATGTTTAAACAGCCTGTTATCAGCTGTTATGCACTCCTAATCCTCTTGCACATGATATTTCTCAATACTAGGGGCTCAAATGGTTTCGTAAAACCATGTTCTTGAGGTGTATGTCCAAGATCAAAGCACGGTTTCCATGAAACGATCTTAATGGTTACCCGAAAACTATAAATACCCATCCACCCCCATTGCAAAACCCACAAGAATCTGATCCTAGAAGCTCTAAGTTGAAACCATTGTTTCATACCTGAGCTACTTGGATCACGATTAGCATTCGGGGACCCTTCGTAAGTATTCCTTCGTTCTTTTATTGCTTTTCGAGTCCGAAAGTCAAACTTTATTTGACTTTCTGCATTGACCAGTTTATGGTCAATGCGAAGTTTGTTTGAACTTCGCAACGTGATTGTAATCACGATGGTTATAGTCCCTTGGGACTATGCCTACTGATTACCACGTTGTTTAGGGTCGTAAGGGTAAGCGATCTGATAAATCGCTTATACCTTCGAACTCGACCCATTTGGTCGATCATTAGGATCCGACCAAACACATTAGGTGACCATAGTAGGTAGGGAATAACCTTCCGAGGTTATACCTTATGGTCACGACGTTTAAGTAGTTGTATGATAGGTAGTTTATATGCCTTAGGTAAATTACCAAAATACCCCTTTGATGCCAAAATTCATTTTAAACATATGTAACATAACTCTTGACATCTAAACTAATTTGACAGCAATATTAGACATGTTAAGGCATATGTTACTTGTCATAGGAATAGTTAGGCGGTCCGAACGCGTTTTTCGCGAACGACGCGTTAAAGTAGCATAAGCTACCTAAACGGGTCGTAATGGGTCGTAAACACTTATGTTAGGTTTCATTTAGTATGTAGGCTTTGTTAAACCATATGACACGAGTCTCCATACTCGTTTGGTTTACGAACCCTCATTCTATCTAAATCCTCCGATTTAGGTCCGGTTTATTAACATAGTTACCTATATTAGGTGCCGTTTGATTCCGAGATCTCTAGCATTGCTTGGTGGTTATCTTAGGACTTCTGAGCAATCTCAAGTGAGTACATAGACCCCTCTTTTACTGTTTTCCAAACTGTTTTGGGGTGAAACACATGTGCCTACTTGTTACTTTCATGCTTTCCATGCTTTCACATCATATACCTGCTATGTTCGTTAGTACATTATAGTACATGATTTCATTACATTTCATGCTATGTATGCCCATTGTGTGCGTACTTAGTACATTGTTTTACATTACATGCTATGTATGCCCATTGTGTGCGTACTTAGTACATCGTCCTACATTACATTTCATGCTAGGTATGTCCATTGTGTGCATACTTAGTACATTGTTTTACATTGCATATTGTTGCATATGCTTATCCAGCATATGAACACATTATATTACATTTTGAACCGTTGTAACCATTTGGCTATGTGAACCGTTGTAACCATTTGATTATGTGAACCGTTGTAACCATTTGACTATGTGAACCGTTATAACCATTTGACTATGTGAACCGTTGTAACTGTTTGATCATTTGAACCGTTTGTAGCTGTTGAACCGTGTGACCCGTAATTGACTATACATAAACATTTCTACAATTGTTAAACATTACATCTTGGTGGTTTGGTTTGAGTAAGTGATTTAAGTAACGAGACTTGTGTAATATGATACAAGCATGGTGGATACGCCGCTGGTACTTCCTATATATAAGTGTTTGTATGGTATTACATATCGTAGCGTTATTTGAATCCTTTCAATTTGAGACATATAGCATTTTATACAGATAACATACTTTTCACAAGACGTTGTTTTATAAACAACTTATCTTATACAAACTCATTTTACTTGGTTATTCATTTAACCTTACATTTATCTATACATATCATCTGATCTTATTGTTTTTCAAACGATTTACAAAACAAAGCAAATTACAAGGTTCATGACTAAACATTTTCTCAAACATAAGTCATGAATTCTGTTTTTCACAAAACCTATGTATCTCACAGGCATTTTTATGCTGACGTACCTATTTTCACATGTGTTTTCTGGAGATGATGCGTAGGACTTATCAAGACATACTTAGGCGGACCTGTGCCTTAGTGACTTAAAACGAGACAAGAACTAGTTAATCTTTGTTATATACTCTTTGTTTCTTGTTTAAAACAATGTAACTTTCATGTTTGATTAATAAAACGAAACTTCAATTGCCATGGATTTGAAACAATTAATTCTGTTACAACACTCCCCGACGTTTCCGCCACGTTTTGTATGTTCTACGTGGTCGGAGTGTGACAATTTTTGTAACAAAAATTATGGCAAGTTTTTATATGAAAACCATGATTAAAATTTACTTATAAACACTTGTTTAAAAATGATTTTCTAAGTGTCTAACTTCTACAAAAATTTTGCCATAGTTTCCCCTTAAAATGGAGGTTTCCATGCTTTAAAAGCATATCATTTTCTTTTAAAATCTCATCAACAATTCAATCAAGACTTACCATGAGCCAAAAATATGAAGTTTACACTATGTCATTGTTATGGGTGAAATTCTGAGCCCATATCCTGGATAGTATCTTGAATTATATCTTGATTACATAATATATGTTCACAACCAGGATGCTTGTGACAACCGGTGATTTACGGCTTTTAATTACGTAATTTACAGGTGTTTAACATGATAATGAATAGTGTTTAAGATGTAAATTAACTTAATTAGGCCTTTGGAGTGCCTAGAAACGGCTAACCGGCTTCACAGGGCGAGAACGGTGGTTTACGAAAGAATCTACTGAATATTAAGCGACAACGAACTGATGCCGTACAAAATACTGGCAACGCCGACAAATACGGATTTTCTACGAATATTTTACATTTATGAATTTAATGTTGTGAATTTATTGCGCTTTCGTACATCACAAAACGGAAACAGTAACGAGAAACGCGACTGCAGGAAACGCACCGGTAACGAAACGGAAGCATCGGACACGCGTGTTACCTTCAAAACTTAAAATTTTTCGATATATTTTGTTTCGTAATTAAATATTAACAATCGTAGTTGAAACCGAATCGAAAAACGGATTAAAGACGGCAACGATGTAATTTTTTTCGCGATTATTACCGTAATCGACGAACGGGCGTGCAGATCTATTAAGATCTCTATGCCCTCTCATGTTTCTTTTCTTTCTCTTTCCTCGTAAATAGTGCTCAGGGAGTCGGTCGGAGTGGTGACCAACATGGGGGTCGATGTTGGGAAAGAAGATCGAAGAATCGGAGACGGATGAGCAGCGCCGCCGCTCACGGCGGCGGCTGTGACATCCCGTATTTTCATGTTAGCGTCGTTAACCGTTCTGTTAAATTATTATTCATTACACACAATTTGTTTTATATATATACGCGATATGTAATTTGGTATCGGTCATGCATAGTTATTTCACGTACTCACAGACACTTGATTTATGTGTGCGAACAAGGGGCAACGTACCCAATCACTAAAACTAGTTGCGAAGAACTCATGTTACTAAACTTCTACCCAAGTTATAACATTCTAAATTATTGAGGGACCTTTGTGCAAAAATAATAATCATATAATGATATTATAAAAACCCAACTTGCCTCCCACATCTCCTCATCATCTCTTTCATCGAAAAAAAAAATAGAATAAGAAGCCCTAACTTCCACCCAACCCTACGGCAACATCATCCTCCTGCTTTTCAGCCGATACGCAGCCATCGAGCACCGGTAAGACCTCACCCCTCGTCCGCAATTCTTTAGAATTAACACTTTTGTTGCGAGTTACTCGTCACGGTTTCGGTTTGAGTTGTGAAGTCACGTTTACGAGTAAACCTACTCATGCGATCTATGTGTTTGATGTTACGTAGTACCACGCTTAAATGGTTATGTTATGCGAACTTGAATAATGTGTATAAATCTGTGAACGTTTATGTGCCATGATTAAGTGGTTATGCGAAACTGTAGATAGATGTATGTGTAGGATGATATAATATACATGTATATATGCATAGATGAGAGGTGATTATGGTTACACGTGAAAGCTTGTCGAAAAGGTTGAATGCGAATGAGTGTATAGTAGCGGTGAGCATGATTTTTGTGGGAGGGGGGATTGAGACTTGATCCGATTGTAAAGTGCGTATAGTGGCTGTATGTATAAGAACTCCGGTTCGACTTTGTTGTAAGGTTATGAAATCCTGTACATTAGTCTGTGTACTGTATGTATATGTAACCGTGCATGTGTGTGTATATATCCGAGAGAAAACGTAGGGTGTATGTATGATTACAAGTTCCGTTTCGACTTCGGCTTAAAAACATGAGTGCGTACATGAACCCGCGTGTTGGGTGTAGACGTGAAGGTATACAAGATTGTGTATGTGATGTTATCTACAACGTGCTCGGTTGAACGAGTAGGGTATAATAAGAAGTCTGTCAAACTGAGTATATGTATCTACTTGTGAATGATGTAAGCATGTGTGTGGTTGTGATATTATGTGGTCACAGGAGGAGGGTCTTGGGAAAGAATTCAATGTATTATAGAATTGTATCACTACATGTTGCCTTAGGAGGGAACACAAGATATGATGAGATTGGATGGAAGTTGTATGTGTTACGTAAATACTGTGATATTTTCTATGTGTGCATGAGATTAATTTTGACTAGAATGTGCAAAGTCTAAATGTCGGTTCCATGTGAGAGTGTGCAATGCAATAATTATAGGTTTGCTTGTAACGTGATTAATGTGTATATATATACATAATGTATCGTGATAAACTGAGATTTAGTGGGTGTATATAATTACATGCGTGTGGGATGTGTACGAATGTGCTAGTGATTTAGGTGATAGAGTTTAGTATGATGTTAGAATTCTCGACTTCGAAACCAAGACAACCATGTGAAACTAGGCGACGACATTTAATTAATATATCTAATAATAAAATGGTATTGATATCAGGGCGTACCTGACATAGAGGCTTTTACACTCGATTTACTTTCGTTGAGCACCCTAAGGTGAGTTCATCTCTCTTGAGCATGCGTCCCGGTGGTTGGGACAGTCAGTGGGTATCCCGGGGAGGGATAAGTCTGTTGGGTAAAATCGGGAATGTTGGATAATATACTCATCCTATCACCTTTAAAGTCCCTCCGTGTTGTTTGGTTACCAGGGAGGTAACATGGTATTAGTTGGTAGCGCTACTTAGGTTTGGCAACCTCACCCCGTACCTGGGAGGACGGGTGTTGAACTAATGACCTAGTCATGACCAATGCTTTGATAGGAGCATTGGAGAAAGGGCAATGTAAATCAGAAGCCGTCTTGGATTCGGAGTATTATCAACATTACTTTCGGAATTCAATTCAATGGATTAACTAAACACTTGGTAATCAACGTTTTCGTAAAACTATGAACTCACCAGCGTTGTCTGATACACTTGTTGCATGCTCGCAGGTCGTTAGATATCTTGGATTTGGGAACTTGCTGTCTGGAGTAGCTGGAGTGGTCATGGGCCGACTGGAAGGATTTATGTGATTGATTTCTTGATACTATACTTTGGTTTTGAAACAGTTTAACTTAGTTTAATATTTGCTTCCGCTGAACATATTGGTTTTCATTTAAACTTGTTAACGATTGAGAACGTTATTTAAAAACTTGTATGGGTTCAATATGATTAGTGGCTCATTGTTGGTACGTCACACGCCTAACAGGGACACTCTCTAGGTGGTATTTTGGGGGTGTGACAGTTTGGTATCAGAGCCACTGGTTATAGTGAACTTGGTTTTAAAAACGTTTTTATAAAACTAGACTATAACCGAACAGTTCTGAAAACGGGAATACGACCATGACACTCAGCTCCAGATTGCAAGGTTCGTCTTTCTCACTTGATGCAAACATTACATGACTAGTGTACACCTGTTTATGATGTAGCATACGGACACACACTCGTCACTATAGCATAATTACATGAACTGCTTGTTTACATTATGATGTGTTGTTAGTGTGTCGTAGCCCTGGGATTCTTGTAACCTTGATGTTTTTACAGCCCCTGTTTGATAACTGAGTTTGAAGGACCATTTGACATGAGTTAGGAGGAGCTGAGATGAGCATGCAAATCACAATATTATTGTGGGTGCACACATAATAATAATGTGGGGTGCATGTGAGTCCCAGTGAGGCTTAACAAGTGGAAAAGTGGTTCCGTTCCGTTATTTGATCGATGTGAAACACAACAGTCTATAAGAGTCATAACAGTGGTTGTCTCTTACTTGAACGTGATCTTTTCACTCCTCTCTGAATCCTTACGAATCTCGATGCTATCGAGTAATACCTGAACACCCATCTGAACGCCTAGCGAACTGTGTAGAATGCTAGGTGCTTGTACGGACATCCCTGAGTTGGATGTTGCAACGACAATGATTGGTCCATACCTTTCTCACCATTCTTCGTTTGCTGGATTGACGTCTTAAATCCCGAAGTGTGATCACATCTGCAACACTCTGGAAACATACCGTGCATTACCCAGTTAAGTTGCAAGAACGATGGACAAGAGGATGAGCATAGAGCCTCACCAACCTCAGTATTAGAACGACCTTGATTACTGGAAGCGAACATCAGCAATTTGTCTTCAATCGAATCCTAAGCGACTGATGAGAGTCAACTCTTACGAATCAATTGGGACATCGGCGATGACAATCGACTGTAGTATGGAATGTGTGACTGTTAGCACAATGAGTAACGCTTTAGGACGTGGCACGGAAATGTGACAGGATGGACCTTGTTGGTGAAAGGTCGCAGGGCTCCGTTTCGAGCAACGACATTAGAGGCAACAGTCATGGCAACATTAAGGTACTCGTAATCGTAGCATGGAAACGAAGGTGACATTGGCAAGGAATGACTGCTGTTAAGTCAGGACGACAACAACCCAGGGAACAATGACAGTTTTGGGAGTTCTAGTAGTAGTAGCAACAACACTGGATGTGGTACTTGCGAAGGGCATTTAGGATTGGCGTGGGCGACGCCAGGATTATAGTAGCATGGTAGCTTGTATGGGTAGTTAATCACTTCGTCTCTATCCTGCTTAACCCTAATGTTTCTTGAAACCGAACCTGTTGTGGAATCGGCTGATGGCAAGTCAATTAAGATTCATATGTTCGTTGGGATGCAAACTCGACCTTGTGGGACAAGTGTTCGATATCAACCTTCTTCCTACTACCCGTGATAGTTTGATGCAGAATTCAGTATGGATTGGTTATCCAGATATCGTGCAGATACACCCTGTGAGGAGGAAGTTGTCGTCTGTCATAAAGTATCCGAGTGGTGCAAAGCTTAGCGCCATTTCAGTTATGATGGGCAGAAATGTCTTCAGAGGGATTACTCCGCTGTGTTAGCAACCGTTACTAATGATAGGGCTGAGGGAAAAGAGGATCGAGGATCCACCAATTGTTTGTGATCCCTCTCGGGTTGTTATCCGAGGAATTTTCGGGCTTACTTACACAACTGTTAGGCAGAATATCAGTTTAATCTCACTCCAGAAGCAGCCTTGATCACTCGTACTTCATACCGTCTTGCACCAGGAGGGTTGCAAGAACTATCTAGTCAACTTCAGAAACTACCGGGTGGGAGTTTTAGCGATCTAGCTCCTTGTTCTGGGGAGCCCGAGCTCTATTGTGGAAAATGAAGGACAAGTCCTTTCGTACGCGTACAGACTACCCCAAGGTGGTAATCATAGACCATCACCCTCTATCTCGCATCGACAACCTGCTCGGCCCGCAGCAATGATCAAGCTTCTATTCGGAAACCGACATAAGATCAGACTGTCACTTGATGGAAGACCTAGGGGAGGATGATTTCTAACATGGCGTTACAGGCATAGTACGGCCACTACGATTTTCTGTTCTTGGTGTTTAAAGTTACCCAACACACCAGCAGCCTTAGGGATCACATAAGTAGTATGTGCTAACCCCATCTTGCCAGATTCGCCAACCGTGATTATCTATGACGTTTTGAATCACTTCCAGGAGAAAGGAGCACCATGAACGGCACTTGTATTTCATCGTAGAGCTTCTAGGGGAGGAGCATCTACGTGCGAAGTCTACCTAAGTGTGACTTCAGGATTCGGGAAGTACACCTTTTGGTCAAATAATCAACAAAGTGGGAATACACGTGGATCTCGCTAAGATCCATTTTGGTTAAAACCTATCGACACCAAAGATTCCTTAGGGGATACAACAATTTATTGGTTTCGCTAGATGTTATCACAGATTCATCGAGGGATTTTTGAAAATTGAGCCGCTGTAACCTCTTTAGCACAACAGGGTGCTGTGTTCGGGGAAGACAAAACAGGAGGACTTCTTTTCAGCTTTTGAAACCCAACCCTGCAATGCACTGAGCATTACTACTATCCGAGGGTACCGATGATCTGGCGGTATACCATGATGGTTCGAATCAGAGTCCCAGTTACACATCGATGCAACATAAGAAGGAGATGGCCCACGTGGTGGACTTACAGGAAGGACTGCACAAGTCACGACCTGCGGTGGAAGCCGTAGTCTTTGGATTTAAATGGGAGGCATTACTTGGACGGTACCAAATGCACCACTTAGACCGATCACAAGGGCCTCCCGTGTACCCTTGTTTCAAGAGAGCTAAACATGTGATGGCATCGCTGGATGGAACTTTTGAATGAATACGACCATGAAACATGGACGTGCACGAGCTTTGGAGCTTGCTATCGACTCTAACATACCTGATCAGACTCGCCTTGCTCAAACTGAAGAACTGAAGGAAGAGAGTTCTCAAGATTAACCCATGCGGGGCATGGGAAAGCAACCTTTGGCAGATCGGACGATATTAGCTACTTCCTGGAACGAATATGGATCTCACGATACAGCAATATTAGGGGAACTGGTGCAGGCGAAGCACACAGGTCTAGATATCCTATTCAACTAAGTTTTGATAGGATGTATTAAAACCTGAAGACCATGTACGGGTGACTGGGCCTGAAGGCCGACATAGCAACGCATGAGAACAATGTTTGACTTGTAAGAAAGTCAAGGTGGGGTTTTAGCAACCAAAAACACATATAGGGAAATGAGAACAGACTACCATGGGTTCTGTCAATAGTTACTTACAACTTGAAATGGAAACCATATCACCTGGGTGATCGTTGATTGTCTCATGCACCCGGTACACACTCTCCTGCAATCAAGGAAACTGACGAGTCTCCACAACTTGTGAATATTCCTCTGAGAGAGGCGGCTCTTTAGGCACGAGGTGCCAACTCCTGTTATCTCTGATTTTGATCTATACCTGATTTATGATGGGCACTACACAACACCCGTGGCTCACGTCTAGACATGAGCATTGGACAAACGGTCAAAGTAAACGAACCACCCTGGCACTCGAACACATGCGGCGAGTATGTGTGTGATTGACTTTAGTACAGATTGGAAGGATACTTACCTTTGCATGAGTCCTACTGCAATTGTTTCCGTTCTAGTATTCATACAGCTTTGTTCGAGGCATTGCATGGACGATAATGCCGATCTCCTTGTTGGATTAAGGTGTGTGACATCCTAATCACAAGTCTAAGACTTGTACTTGAAACCGGGTGGCGACAACGCGTGATGGCCAGAAAACCTGATAAATTTGGGAAGCACTGGGAGTTCGCTGCAGGCGAACGTGTCATATTGAAAGTCTCACCCTGGGAGGGTGCGCTGCACTTTGGGAAGCGTGGCAAGATGAAATTACGTCACGTTGAGCCATCCAAAATTCTGGAAAGAATCAGGGGGCTTGGCCTACAACCTTATTATTGTCTGGAATCTAAGGCAGGGTTTGTTGAAACATATGTGATACCTTTATTAGACAAGTTGCAGTGGTCAAGGAGTCTATCGAAGACAAGGACCAGGAAGTCAAGGTTCGTTAACATAGTCGAATTCCAACCGTGAGTGTTCATTGGAACTCGAGACGTGGACCGGAGTTCACGTGGAAACGCAATGATCGGATGAAGCTCTAGTATCCTCAATTGTTCAAACAGTTGTTTCAACCTTAGATGTCATTAACGAATTTCGGGACGAAATTCACTTTCAAGTTGGGGATGATGTGGCACCCGAGGAAAATCCACAGTTATCCTGATCTAACACCTCGTCGCTTTTGGAGTACTTGTCAAATTTCGTGACGAAATTTCTTTCAAGTTGGGGATGATGTGACATCCCGTATTTTCATGTTAGCGTCGTTAACCATTCTGTTAAATTATTATTCATTACACACAATTTGTTTTATATATATACGCGATATGTAATTTGGTATCGGTCATGCATAGTTATTTCACGTACTCACAGACACTTGATTTATGTGTGCGAACAAGGGGCAACGTACCCAATCACCAAACTAGTTGCGAAGAACTCATGTTACTAAACTTCTACCCAAGTTATAACATTCTAAATTATTGAGGGACCTTTGTGCAAAAATAATAATCATATAATGATATTATAAAAACCCAACTTGCCTCCCACATCCCCTCATCATCTCTTTCATCGAAAAAAAAAATAGAATAAGAAGCCCTAACTTCCACCCAACCCTACGGCAACATCATCCTCCTGCTTTTCAGCCGATACGCAGCCATCGAGCACCGGTAAGACCTCACCCCTCGTCCGCAATTCTTTAGAATTAACACTTTTGTTGCGAGTTACTCGTCACGGTTTCGGTTCGAGTTGTGAAGTCACGTTTACGAGTAAACCTACTCATGCGATCTATGTGTTTGATGTTACGTAGTACCACGCTTAAATGGTTATGTTATGAGAAATTGAATAATGTGTATAAATCTGTGAACGTTTATGTGCCATGATTAAGTGGTTATGCGAAACTGTAGATAGATGTATGTGTAGGATGATATAATATACATGTATATATGCATAGATGAGAGGTGATTATGGTTACACGTGAAAGCTTGTCGAAAAGGTTGAATGCGAATGAGTGTATAGTAGCGGTGAGCATGATTTTTGTGGGAGGGGGGATTGAGACTTGATCCGATTGTAAAGTGCGTATAGTGGCTGTATGTATAAGAACTCCGGTTCGACTTTGTTGTAAGGTTATGAAATCCTGTACATTAGTCTGTGTACTGTATGTATATGTAACCGTGCATGTGTGTGTATATATCCGAGAGAAAACGTAGGGTGTATGTATGATTACAAGTTCCGTTTCGACTTCGGCTTAAAAACATGAGTGCGTACATGAACCCGCGTGTTGGGTGTAGACGTGAAGGTATACAAGATTGTGTATGTGATGTTATCTACAACGTGCTCGGTTGAACGAGTAGGGTATAATAAGAAGTCTGTCAAACTGAGTATATGTATCTACTTGTGAATGATGTAAGCATGTGTGTGGTTGTGATATTATGTGGTCACAGGAGGAGGGTCTTGGGAAAGAATTCAATGTATTATAGAATTGTATCACTACATGTTGCCTTTCAGTGTGGAGCTGAAGGCCACTTCAAGAGGGATTGTCCCCAACTGAACAGGAACCTGAACAACAATAATAACAACAATCAGGGGAATGGGAACAACGGGGGTAACAGTGGCAATGGGGCAAGAGCTCGTGTGTTCGTTATTGGCCAGGGAGAAGCTAGGAATGACCCCAATGTCGTGACGGGTAAGTTCCTTCTCGACGACTTTTACGTTACTGTCTTATTTGATTCGGGTGCTGATACTAGTTATGTGTCCCTAAAAGTTAGTCAACTGCTTAAGCGTACCCCAACACCTTTGAACCCTAAGCACGCTGTAGAGTTAGCTAATGGTAAAAGTATAGAGGTCACACACGTAGTCAAAGGTTGTAATCTTGTTCTTGCGGATCACACTTTCTCGATCGACCTCCTTCCTATCACTCTGGGTAGTTTCGACGTTGTCATTGGGATGGACTGGTTATCCCAACACCAAGCAGAGATTCTTTGCACTGAAAAGATTGTTCGTATTTCCCGCCCAGGTGAGGAACCTCTTATGATTCGGGGCGACAAGAGTGGTGCTGTTGTGAGCATCATCTCTTTCCTTAAGGCCCAAAAGTGTTTGCGTAAGGGCCACACTGCCATTCTGGCTCTCGTTACTGACACCTCGAAGAAAGAGAAGAAGATAGAAGACTTTCCGATTGTACGCGACTATCCTGAGGTATTTCCTGAGGAACTACCTGGTCTCCCGCCTCATCGCCAGGTTGAGTTTCAAATTGAGCTAGCTCCTGGAGCAGCGCCCATAGCTCGTGCACCGTATCGTTTAGCTCCATCAGAGTTGAAAGAACTCTCTACGCAACTACAAGAACTCTTGGATAAGGGTTTTATTCGTCCTAGCTGATGCCTTGGGGAGCTCCAGTGCTATTCGTAAAGAAGAAGGATGGTACTTTCAGAATGTGCATCGACTACCGTGAGCTTAAAAAGGTGACTGTGAAGAATCGCTATCCTCTTCCACGCATTGACGACTTGTTCGACCAGCTGCAAGGGTCGAGCTACTATTCAAAGATCGATTTGAGATCAGGATATCACCAGCTGAGAGTCCGAGAAGAGGACGTCTCTAAGACTGCCTTTAGAACCCGTTATGGACACTATGAGTTTTTGGTCATGCCTTTTGGGCTGACAAACGCACCAGCGGTCTTCATGGACTTAATGAATCGAGTGTGCAAGCCGTACCTAGTCAAGTTCGTTATTGTTTTCATCGACGACATCCTGATCTATTCGAAGAGTCAGGAGGAACACGAGCAACATTTACGACTTATTTTGGAACTCCTTCTGTGACAACTCGAGTTTTCACAGGTCTTTCCCCCGACACGTTACTTGTTGAAATCGTGCTTTTCGTAATGGCTTGTGTTGTGACTTACATATTTGATGTTGTAACCTACTTGGTGAATAGTTGAACTAATATGATGTAGAGTTGTTAATGAGTAATGAAATAATTTATCTCAATCCCAATGAGTTGATATTGTTAGCAAATTTCAATTAGTGGAAATCATGACCTCTCTCGGCCCAATGCAAGTAGCAACATAGGATTAGCTTTGACATTGAATCATATGATTCATATTTGTCGGCCATGTGAGTTAATATATCTAGGCCCTTATGTCACCCATGTGATTTACAATTGTGACTCCTAGTTGTCGGCCACCCACCTCTTAGTCAATGATTAGTCATGTGCTAATAGTTGGACTATCAAGAACAACATACATTAAGCCCAAGTGAAGACTAGGGTGCGGTCCAATGGTTGTAGTTTAGAGACCTTGAGCCCACAATTATAACATGACTAATATTATAGCACGTAACTGATCAAATAACAAACCCTAGCGCATCCTCATCCTCTCTTGCGGATCGACGGCAATCCAGCCTTTATCGGGGCTCTCATTCTTGCGATGCATCATCTCCCTCTCTCATTCTAGTAACCGGTAAGTAGGTTCGTTATTCTTGATCATGACCGAGTTCGTGATTTCGTGATTGAGTTATATTAGTAGATATAAGGTTTCAAACATTATTAGGGTTCGTTTACAACCTGAGTTGAGTGTTATTGATTTTTGTTATGTGTTAAACGGTTGGCATGAGTAAATAATAAGGGTTTTACGTGATTGTTTGTGATATCACAATGAAGTTAAGAATCCAGAAACACATGTGATACTAGTCGATGAACTAACGTTTGTAGAGGGAATGATGTTCGATAATCTTAATAAGCTGATGTTCGATAATCTGGTGTTATAACATGTTCACAGATGTGATTGTATGTTGAATGAATCTTGATTGCAATTGTTTTAGTTAAGTCCATTGTGTGGTTGAAAATGATGATTAGTGCTAAGATGACTAGGGTGCACGATTAAGAGATAATAATGTGTGAATTGAATTTGATTACGTGTGAGTAGATGATGAGTTGTTATGGGATTATTCATACTGTTCGATTTGGGTGTATGTGCATGAATATCAATACTGAATTGGATGATGAATGCCAACGATGATGATGAGAATGAATAACCAATGAAACCGTTTTGTTATCTCGGGTGGTGTGCATATGATAATCTGGGAAACATCTTGAATGCATGTTTTAGTATTGAGTGAATTATTATTAAATGCATATTGGTATGGGGGCAACCGAAAGTCATGATTTTTGAGAATAGATTAATTATAAATTGCACATTATAAATGGTTGCTTAGAACCCCACACACACCTAGTCGCACAAGAGGGGCTCTGGTCACACAATTTACTTGGGCCGTAGAATGATGTTGGGCCGCACAGATTTGTCGAATTGCACACTAATGTGAACTCGAGATATGAACCCTTATACGTGCTAAATATCTGTATATGTACCGGATAAAATGCTTAGTGTGCAATGTGTTAACTATATGATAGTATGGCGTATGATACTAATGGGTTTCATAAATGACTGTTATAACTTATATGATGAATTGTGAATGCTACATATGTAATGTGAGCGTGGTATATGTGACTTACCTGCATGTAAACTGATTGTCTTTTGGTAACCACGGTAGGGTTTGATCGACCAACTGGGAATGGGTAATGTAACGTAACATATCGAGCAAACCAAGGTGAGTTCACACTTTCTACAAAGCATGGGATTCCCAGGGGTTGGGAATGGGTTAAGGAACATGGATTCCTCGTCCTTTCTTGGGTAGGACAGTACGGGTTCAGGAATATAATTCCTCGTCCTCTTGGACAGTTTACATTTCACTAGACCAAAACTCTATCACGAAGTCCCTCCTTTTTATATCGACTTAATCGCCGGGCCAATGGCGAGCGGGTCATTAGTTAGATAGCGCTATTTAGGTCTGACAAGCCTCACACCGTGACGTAGAGGACGGGCGTGAACTAATGGATCTGGGCACGTCAATGATGATAGACATTGACAGTTCAGGGCACATAAACATGACTACAGTCAGCAGTCGATATGGTAACGAGTCTAGTAGTATATACATGGGGTAGCCCCCACGGCCGAAAAGCCAGATAATTAATCATGGGGTAGCCCCCACGGCCAGAGAGCCAGATAAATAAACATGGGGTAGCCCCCACGGCTGGATAGCCAGAGTAAACGGGATTTAACCAGAACACGTTTTCAACTATGGGGTAACCCCGACGGCAGGGATGCCAGTTAAAAGAAACCGTTTTCGAAACAACTTAAAACAAACACCCAACTGTGAACTCGCTCAACATTGTTGTTGACTCGTTATTACATGCTTTGCAGGTGACTAGGTTTAGCAGGAGCTTGCATGGGGAAGAGTCGTTGTGGAGCATGGACATTGAGTGTTCATGATAAATTTAAACATTATTAACTTATGCTTTGGTTTTAAACATTATGCTTCCGCTTGCAACTTAAACTATGTTTTGTTTGGACACCAATTGTATTGTGTTGGATTTTACTATTACTTACCTGCTTGTTCAATATGATTGGTGGCTTGATCCTGGTCAGTCACGCCTCCAAGCGGTGATACTCCGCAGGTGGATTTTGGGGGTGTGACAGATTGGTATCAGAGCCATTGGTTATAGTGAACTTGGTTTTAATAAAGGGAAAAAAAGGTTTTGTTAAAACCAGACTATAACCTGTACAGTGCTCAACGATCCACAACGACACTTCGCTCCACGTGCAAGACTCAATACTTTAGGTAATGTGATTTAAGTTGATATTGCCTACCTGCTAGAGAACTTTTGCATGATGTGTTATCTGTGGTATAATTGTTAGAACAGTAGCATGTTGCCTGTTATCCCTACTGCGCCCCATATGGCACACAAACGCTTAATCATTTGACAAGAGGTGGTCAAACCCCTTTCTAATTGCTCGTCACCCTGCTATGACTGTTTATGCATCCTATCTATTTGTACGCTTATCTCGACATGACGTCGCCACTTGACCCTCCGCACGTCCGGCTTGTACGCCAACAACCACATAGACCAGAACCGGCTCAAATGAACTTGGGTAGGAGAACTACACCCACGCATCCTGTTGACGAACCTTATCATCTCCACTGGTCGTCTATACCAGAAACGAAGCAGCCACAATTACACTCGTACGTCGTTTTGCAAACTAGCAACCCTACCAACCAAATTCTGTTTTGGACAAGTGATATACCCTTATGACCGTGATGCAACGAACTTCCCTTTTTATGCCATGCAGCCATGTACCACTACTGGAAATTGCTTCTAGACAGCAGGAATTTTCGATTATCGATGGACCCTGTTTACACTCGATCCTTCGCATGAACATCAGTAACTCTCTGTTATTTCGGATGGCAACCAATTCAAATGAAACGCCAACAACCATACCACGACCTTTCCTAAACGCGAGACTATCTTACTACCCTGTTGGATGGTTCATTTTATTTGACTAACTCTATCGTATACCTAACTTAGCGAATGGATGCCATTATTGGTGAAATAGTCTTCAAGACATTTAGAGACAGAGTTATGCATCAGTCAACCTACCAGCAAGCCCGATAAATTATACGTTTGCATGACCCACCTTACACTACAAGAGACGCACTCCATTTTATGATAGTTTTCTTGCACATACAAACTCTCTGCACTAACTCTTGCACCGACTCATGATTATTGATGGCTAGTATGCCCGCTTCCTACCATTGGCTTAGAGCAAACTATCACACCCGTACCACCGCAACGTTACATTCTCGCTCCTCCATGACGAGCCTCTGAAACGAACCACTCTCTAGCTTAGAGGATCTAGAAGGCTAGACTCCTGATCACTGGTGATCACTTCACGAAACCTTGAGAATGGTGGTGTAATGTTGATACGATTATACTTTCTTGAATGCGCTTACACGTCTTTCCTTGGAACCTCATGAATACGCAGACGTACTTTGGACTCAATTGCACGACTTAAGGAAGCCCCCGGACTTGGTTGCTTACTTGATGAACCACACACCTAAGTTCATGAATTTAGGTAAATTGTCTCTCCTTTACATGGGGGGGGGGGGGGGCGATTCCAATGGCTCCTGGTGGGAGTCACAGTGAAACTTAACGCTACACGATTGTACGATAACCATGCTGCTATGTTAAGTTCTAGTTCTGACTGATTTAACCCCATACCTTATCTTAACTATACCCAACTGGCGTACAACCAGCTGTATATTCGATGACGAGTGGACCCCTGCTGTGGATTCTTAAACGCTTACCCACCGAATGAGATTACTCTTTCTTATGTTGCCACACCAATGCATGATATACTTTTGGGATTCAGTGATCCTAACAACAATCCGCGCGGACACTTGCTTGGACAAGTTACACTCTACGAATAATACTCGATAAGCATTGGGCTATACATGTGATGATACCACAAGTACTGATCTTTGAACTTGATACGACCGATATGGATTCTCAGACTCGACGTTCGAACCTAGTCTAACCAAATGAATGTGTCACTTGCTCTCATCGACGACATTCTGATCTACTCCAAGAGTCAGGAGGAACACGAGCACCATTTGCGACTTATCTTGGAACTTCTACGTACAGAGCAACTCTATGCAAAGTTCTCGAAATGCGACTTCTGGATTCGCGAAGTCCATTTCCTTGGCCACGTAGTGAACAAGGATGGGATTCATGTTGATCCATCTAAGGTAGACTCGATTAAGAACTGGCCTGCACCTCGCACACCAACGGAAATTCGCCAATTCTTGGGTTTGGCAGGTTACCACAGGAGGTTCATTAAGGATTTTTCCAAGATTGCACAACCTCTCACCTCACTAACGCAGAAGGGCGTTACTTATCGATGGGGTAATGCACAAGAATCAACATTTCAGCACCTAAAGGATAGACTTTGCAGCGCACCTATTCTTTCATTGCCAGAGGGCACAGACGACTTTGTGGTTTACTGCGACGCAACAATTCAGGGTCTTGGTTGTGTATTGATGCAACGGGATAAAGTTATTGCGTACGCCTCACGCCAACATAAGGTTCACGAAAGGAATTATACTACACACGATCTGGAGCTGGGAGCTGTTGTTTTCGCACTCAAGATATGGAGACATTACCTGTACGGTACCAAGTGCGCCATTTACACCGATCACAGGGGTCTCGAGCATATCTTCAAACAGAAGGAATTGAACATGAGGCAACGTCGATGGGTTGAGCTACTGAATGATTACAAATGCTCGATCAGATACCACCCGGGCAAAGCCAATGTGGTGGCCGATGCCCTCAGTCAAAAGGACACTACACTTAAACGCGTACGAGCTTTACAACTCACTATCTAATCTAGTCTTCCTTCACAGATACGAGAAGCTCAGGTAGAAGCTTGGAAACCAGAAAACGTCAGGGCTGAAGCTCTACGCGGCTCAAGACAACGGTTAGAACAAAAGGTAGACGGCGCCTATCATGTAACAGGACGCATCTGGGTCCCACTCTATGGCAATCTACGAGAGCTTGTGATGGATGAAGCTCATAAGTCTCGTTACTCAGTACATCCTGGTTCGGATAAGATGTACCACGATCTCAAAACTACATACTGGTGGCCCAGCATGAAAGCTCACATAGCAACTTACGTTAGCAAGTGCTTGACTTGTGCGAGAGTCAAGACGGATTATCAGAAACCATCAGGCCTACTCCAACAACCAGAGATACCACAATGGAAATGGGAGCAAATTTCCATGGATTTTGTTACTGGCCTGCCTAGATCTCAACGTGGTAACGATACTATTTGGGAGATTGTGGATCGACTCACAAAGTCTGCACACTTCTTGGCTATCAAAGAAACAGACAAGTTCTCTACTTTAGCAGACGTTTACCTGAAGGAAGTGGTTTCGAGCCACGGGGTGCCAACCTCTATTATCTCTGATCGTGATGCACGTTTTACTTCAGAACTTTGGCAAACGATGCACAAATCCTTCGGCTCACGATTAGACATGAGCACAGCTTATCACCCTCAGACGGATGGACAGTCTGAGCGCACTATTCAAACTTTAGAAGACATGCTTCGGGCGTGTGTAATTGACTTTGGCAACGGCTGGGAAAAGCATCTGCCACTTGTGGAATTTTCGAACAAAAACATCTACCACACCAGCATTAAAGCTGCTCCGTTTGAGGCATTGTACGGGCGTAAATGCCGATCACCTCTTTGTTGGGCAGAGGTGGGTGATAGTCAGATCTGTGGCACCCGCGGAAACTCCACAGTCGTCCTGATCCAACACCTTGTTGTTATGGATTACCTATCAAATTTCGGGACGAAATTTCGCTCAAGTTGGGGATGATGTGACAACCCGTATCTTGTTTCAATTCTCAATTTGTTATTAATGGCCAACAATATAATGTGATGTTTATCTAAATGGACCGATTTAGTTTAGACAGTTAAAGATGATTTACGTGGACCTTTTTAATGAATATGTGTCAATCTAAAATGTAAAGTAACTGACAATATGCATCGATCAACTATATCATATCACATGGACTTCTCAAGATTTCATGCAATCTGAAATGCACAACTTTGATTGAATTTTATCAATGTTTCACAAGTATGACCGACAAGCTTTTATAGAATGGATTGCTATTGGACCTTTGTATTTAGTGGAGTTGCATTAAATTGTGTATATTTACTTGTTTATTTGTTAACTCAGTTAAGTTTAGTGCTAGTTATTTTAATTAAACGATTGTTAATTTGGGCCGCTACACACACACACCCGAAGCCTAAATTGAACACATCATACGCTCAGTTTCACTAGACTTATGTTTGGGCCGGAATAGAGCCCCTCACATTTAAGCCGCTAGTACACTAAACCTGGCCCAACTTTTCCTAAAAGCCCAAGACAACCCGAGCCCTCCTTTTCCCTTCTTTACGTGAATTGTGTATAAGATTACATAATGATTGAAAACCCTAATACTCCCAATACCTCTCATCTACCTTGACGGCAACCACTACCTTGAAGCATCCTCTTCATGGAGTCCATCTATCTTGTTCACGCCAACACCACACTCTCATCCAACTGGTACAATTTATTATTAACATGATTCACTTTCTTTGTTAAATCATAACAGCGTGCTAGTAACCGAATTGACTGTGATTAAAGCAAGTTCTGTGGTTAGTGATCGATTATGGGTAGGTGTTAGATGATTGGTATAATATGATTTAGGGTCGATGTGGATTGAATGAAGGAAGGTTGTTAATTGGTTAACATGGTAGGTTACGTGGGGAGTTGTAGCTAATCAGCTAGTTATAATTAATTGGCTGGAACAATGAAACAATAGGTGGCAAAGTTGACTTTGTGACTAGATCCTTATATCGATGACATAAGATTATTCATGAATGAAATATTGGTGATTGCCATGTGTAGAATATACGATTATAATTGTTAGATAATACCATTTGAATGTGTGAAATATGATCTGATTTATTAGGGTTCGATGCTAGATGTAACAGTTAAGTATGAGGTTGTGAATTGATAAGCATAGTGCATTGGCATGATTGAATATTTTGTGATAAATATTGCTGTAATGATCAGTGGTAGTCCGAATTCATATGATTTAGGGGTGTTGTAACTGCTTGATTGTGTAAATGGGGAGGGGAGTAATTGTTGGACGGGGAAACGGAAAGGTTGACTTGTCAACCACACACTTGAACCGCACACCAGCTAGACCACATGCATCGCGTACTACAACATCGTACCCCATTGAGCTGCATGTTATACTTGTAATGTACACTCAATTAAAGCATATCGCACACTCTTAATTCGCACAATATAGATAGTATGTTCACTTAAGGCACGAGGTACATATAAGCAATGCATGTCGCACACTTGATGTCCGGCCGCACACTACATTGGGTTGAACTATGTCAATGGGACACATAATTTTATGATGAATAATAATGGACTGTTGGGTATTTATTGAAACATGAACCTATAATGTGACCTAGTATGTGACCCGAATATATGCTATGTAACTATATGATGATAATGAGTTGGTATGTTGCTTGACTCACTGTTGTGACTTGTATAATGATATGTGTAATCTGCGTATGCTACAAGTGTAGTAGGTGTAGAGAATACGTGTTCTATGTGCATATGAAACTGAATGTTATTGGTAACCGCACTAGGGTTTTGTTGACCAACTTGGAACGGGTAATGTAACGTAACATACCGAGCACATCTAAGGTGAGTTCACTGCTTTTTCTCAAGCATGCATCCCGGGGAGGGATATTGGGTAACGTTCCGGGGAGGAACGCGTGTTTATTGGGATGTTTGTTATTGTACTCAGTATCTATCTCGTAAGACCCCTTACATCTACCGACAGTTGCCGAGGAGGCAACGAGGTTATTAGTTGATAGCGCTATTAGGTTTGGCACCCTCACATCGTACCGGGGAGGACGGTCGTGAACTAATTTCCTTAAAGCATAACCAATGTTTTGATAGAGACATTGGGGTTGGGCAATCACATATCTTGTAGCTATTCGGTAATCGAGTAATAACAACATCAAAACAACGAAACATCGAATCATCAAATCATCTTGTTAAACTGTTTTACACATGAGACTGGTAACTAAACTCGGTAACAAAACTTTGAACTCACCAGCGTAGTCTGACACACTTGTTTGCATGTTTATAGATCGTTAGCTGAGATACTTTGGGACTTGCTATCTGGAGCAGCTGGAGTGGGCATGGTCTTGCTGGACGTATTTATTTTATTGGTTTATTGATACATTACTTTGGTTTTAAAACTGGTTAACTTTGCTTCCGCTGATACTTTGGTTTTCATTAAACTTACAGACAGTGTTTTATTTACAATCAAGTACTTTATCGTTTAATTGAATGCGTTTGATATAATTAGTGGCTCCTTGTTGGATCGTCGCACTCCTAATAGGGACATACCGTAGGTGGGAATTTGGGGGTGTGACAAGATCACTGGCCTAGAACTTGCGGTAGACACAACAGAAAGGATTGCTCATATACGGCAACGAATGGCGGCAGCTCGTGACCGTCAGAAAGCATACGCCGATAAGGGAAGGAAACCACTCGAGTTCCAGGTTGGGGATCGAGTGCTACTCAAAGTCTCACCCTGGAAGGGTGTGGTTCGTTTTGGTAAACGAGGCAAGCTGAATTCACGATACGTTGGACCATTCGACATCATAGAGAAAATAGGCAAAGTGGCCTACAAGCTGAACCTACCAGCAGAACTCAGTGCAGTTCACAACGTTTTCCACGTGTCGAATCTGAAGAAGTGTCTGTCAGATGAGACCCTCATAGTTCGTTTGAAGGAGCTCACTATCGACGAACAGCTACGATTCGTCGAGGAACCAGTTGAAATCACGGACCGGGATGTTAAGGTCCTCAAGCGCACCAGAATACCTCTCGTTCGAGTTCGTTGGAACTCACGTCGCGGCCCAGAGTTCACCTGTGTCACACCCCCAAAATCCACACGCGGAGTATTACCGCTTGGGGGCGTGACTGACCAGGATCAAGCCACCAATCATATTGAACAATGTAATTAATAAATATCAATCAACCAAACAATATGAAAGGTGTTCAAAAACCAAAGTATAGTATCAATGTTTAGCGGAAGCATAAATGTAAAACCCAACATAAGTAATAAGTTCAAAAGTATGATAAATGTTTAACATGGCATCCACGATCCATGTCCACAACGACTGCGCCTCCCCGTGCAAGCTCCATGAGTACCTAACGACCTGCAAGGCATGTAACAACGAGTCAACAACAAAGTTGAGCGAGTTCATAGTTGGTTGTTCAGTTATTGTAATCGTATTGTAAATCGTATGTTCATTTAGTGAACCATGTTTCGTATGTATTTGCATCGCGGCCCTCTAGGCATGTGGGCGAAGATTAGTGAGGGTTTCCCATGTTTTCTAGACTAGGTATATTTGTATCGCAGCCCACCCGGCATGTGTGCGAAGTTTAGAGTATGGTTCGCAGCCATTCCAGGCATGTGTGCGAAGATTAGTTCTATTATCGCAGCCATTCCCGGCGTGTGTGCGAAGAGAAGTATATGTATCACTAGTCTAGCAGTACCTACCAATAACCTTCCTCTCCCGAGGCCTATGGTATGTAATTCCGATAACAATTTAAGCATAAGTAATCATCCAAACCCATTCCCAACCCCGGGAATCCCATGCCTTGGTAAGAGTGTGAACTCACCTTGGTTTGCTCGGTATGCTAAGTTAAGTGCTCACAATTTATCAGTCAAGTCCTATATTTATGCACGTATGTTGAGTCAGTACATGTTTGTAAGGTCTCGCATGCAATGTTCGTCACATAGTGTGTGTGTAACAGTTAACATCAGGCATTACAAACAGTTAATCATCTTCTTACAATTCATGTTTCTCATATATGTCTTTTGCAGTTTAATCTAACATAGTTAACCAACAACACACTTAATAGAGCTAGCACGCTTAACTGGATTAACATATACAAACAGGAATGACAAACCACAGTGTTAGTTAACTAACAAAGTTAACAAGCTAACAAGGTTACATACATAGTTTAATAGAGTTAACGGGTTTAACTGAGTTAATAATTAACAGGGTTAATCAAATAAATAACTTAACTGAAACACATAGACGAAATCTCCTAAATGGCGAAAACCCCTATGGGCCGAAATCCTTGGGCCGAAAACACTTGGGCCGAAATCCCCAAGGTGTTTTCGCTGGGATAGGGTTTTCGTTGGGGGAGGTGTTTTCGTCGGCTTCAACCCTCATCATTAACAACACAGTTACATGCAAGATTTAATATATAACCAATCATTATCATGCTTGTTTTCAAGACTACACATGGCTTTCTATTTAATTCTAGAGTTATCAACTTTGTCAGATCACATGTCATCAAAAGTATTGGACCCCCAACTTTGAAATACATGAATTATGTATCATCATCACATGATTTCTGATATGTTCACAGTTAATACAGTCTGCACCTGTTGACTTTCAAAAACATTTAAACCACTTTGACTATGTTATGAGTGGTATACCTAACCAGTTCATGATTCATCGGTCCTCAATAATAGTTATTAACAGTCAGCAATTAACACGCACATTCACCAATACAAACAACATCACATAGTAGTCGATCTACTTACATGAGCACTTCATCCAAAAGGAACCGAATTAAGACAGAACATTTAGTATGATATTTGCATGTAGAAATCTTGTGTAAACCATATGATATCTAACATGTATCGATCACCCATTCACAAATCTTGCATAAATAGCATCACTATGTCTAACATGATATCATGAGGTAACATACCGATCGAGAGTTATTGATGAAGAACAGATTGCGAGCGAGGGGGGGTATAGATCTGCTGCCGTCGTACCATAGGTGAGGAGAAAATGTCTAGGGTTTTGTTATCATACTGTTACGTGAAAATATAAGGAAACTGAGTATACTAACAGGCTTGTAACTGGGCCTTGTTTGGGCCGAACTCTCCTGGTTTTGTCGAGAGTGGATGATGGTGAGAACAGTTCATAATTAACCAAATAAAGTTCAATAGTTCATAGTTCAACAGTTCCATATTTGACTAAGTAGAAATCGTGTATACATAAATCACATTATTAAACCCACATCACAATATTCATACAATACACATAGACACTTATAACGCACATCACATAAATATAACCAATGCGAACGAGTATCAAGTTGAGTAGAAACCTTGGAAACTCGGGTTGTCACATTATCCCCAACTTGAAAGAAATTTCGTCCCGAAATTTAGCACGTGGTTACTGAGGAAGCTAGTTGTGTTATGTAGTTTACTGGTTTTCCTGGGGTGTCACATCATCCCCCCGTTGATTTGGAATTTCGTCCCGAAATTCTGTAGTAGCTTCAGCCTCAGTAGTGGTTGCACTGTTTCCGAAAACTGGGGATATTTAAGTTTCATTTGGTCTTCTCATTCCCAGGTGAACTCTGGGCCACGACGGGAGTTCCAACGAACTCGAACAAGAGGTATTCTGGTGTGCTTGAGGACCTTAACATCTCGGTCCGTGGTTTCAACTGGTTCCTCGACGAATCGTAACTGCTCGTCGATAGTGAGCTCCTTCAAAGGAACTATGAGGGTCTCATCTGACAGACACTTCCTCAGATTCGACACGTGGAAAACGTTGTGAACTGCACTGAGTTCAGCTGGTAAGTTCAGTCTGTCGGCCACTTTGCCTATTTTCTCTATGATTTCAAACGGTCCAACGTATCGTGGATTGAGTTTGCCCCCTTTTTTTTTTTCCAAAACGAACAACACCCTTCCAGGGTGAGACTTTAAGTAGCACTCGATCCCCAACCTGGAACTCGAGTGGTTTCCTACCCTTATCGGCGTAGGCTTTCTGACGGTCACGAGCTGCCGCCATGCGTTGTCGTATCTGAGCGATCTTTTCAGTAGTATCAACTACGAGTTCTGGGCCCGTGATCTGACTATCACCCACCTCTGTCCAACAAAGAGGTGATCGGCATTTACGCTCGTACAATGCCTCAAACGGAGCAACTTTAATGCTGGTGTGGTAGCTGTTATTGTACGAAAATTCTACAAGTGGCAGATGCTTTTCCCAGCCGTTGCCAAAGTCAATCACACATGCCCTAAGCATGTCTTCAAGGGTCTGGAAGGTGCGTTCAGACTGCCCATCCGTTTGCGGGTGATAAGCTGTGCTCATGTCTAAACGTGAGCCGAAGGATTTGTGCATCGTTTGCCAAAGTTCTGTAGTGAAACGTGCATCACGATCGGAAATAATAGAGGTGGGCACCCCGTGCCTCGAAACCACTTCTTTTAAGTAAACGTCTGCTAAAGTAGAGAACTTGTCTGTTTCCTTGATGGCCAAGAAGTGTGCAGATTTTGTGAGACGATCCACGATCACCCAAATAGTATCATTCCCACGTTGAGATCTAGGTAGGCCAGTTACAAAATCCATGGAAATTTGCTCCCATTTCCATTGTGGTATTTCCGGTTGTTGGAGTAGGCCTGATGGTTTCTGATATTCCGTTTTGACTCTCGCACAAGTCAAACATTTGCTGACGTAAGTTGCTATGTGAGCTTTCATGCTAGGCCACCAATATGTAGTTTTCAAGTCGTGGTACATCTTATCCGAACCAGGATGTACTGAGTAACGAGACTTATGAGCTTCATCCATTACAAGCTCGCGCAAGTTGCCATAGAGTGGGACCAAGATGCGTCCTGTTACGTAATCAGCGTCGTTTACCTTTTGTTCTAACCGTCGCCTTGAGCCGCGTAGGGCTTCAGCCCTGACGTTTTCTGGTTTCAATGCTTCTACCTGAGCATCTCGTATCTGTGCAGGAAGGCTAGACTGAATAGTGAGTTGCAACGCTCGTACACGCCTAGGTGTAGTATCCTTTCGACTGAGGGCGTCGGCCACCACATTGGCTTTGCCCGGATGGTACTTTATAGCACATTCGTAATCGTTCTGTAATTCGACCCATCGACGTTGTCGCGTGTTCAACTCTTTCTGTTTGAAGATATGCTCGAGACTCCTGTGATCGGTGTAGATGGTGCACTTGGTACCGTACAGGTAATGTCGCCATATCTTGAGCGCAAAAACAACAGCTCCCAACTCTAAATCATGTGTAGTGTAATTCCGTTCGTGAATCTTTAGTTGGCGCGAAGCATAAGCAATGACTTTATCCCGTTGCATCAACACACATCCAAGACCTTGGATGGATGCGTCGCAGTAGACTACAAAATCGTCCGTGCCTTCAGGCAATGAGAAGATAGGTGCGCTACAAAGTCTATCCTTTAAGTGTTGAAACGCTGTTTCCTGTGTATTACCCCAACGGTAAGCAACACCTTTCTGTGTCAGTAGTGTAAGCGGTTGTGCAGTCTTTGAGAAGTCTTTGATGAACCTTCTATAGTAGCCTGCCAAACCCAAGAATTGGTGAATTTCTGTTGGTGTGCGAGGTGCAGACCAGTTCTTGATCGAATCTACCTTGGATGGATCGACATGAATCCCATTCTTGTTTACCACGTGGCCTAGGAAGTGGACTTCACGAAGCCAGAAGTCGCATTTTGAAAACTTGGCGTACAGCTGTTCCGTTCGAAGAAGTTCCAAAATAAGTCGTAAATGATGCTCGTGTTCCTCCTGACTCTTCGAGTAGATCAGGATGTCATCGATGAAAACAATAACAAACTTGTCAAGATAAGGTTTGCACACCCTCTTCATAAGATCCATGAAAACCACAGGCGCGTTCGTTAGCCCGAATGGCATGACCAAAAACTCGTAATGGCCGTAGCGAGTTCTGAATGCTGTTTTGGAGACGTCCTCATCCCGGACTCTCAGTTGATGGTAGCCTGACCTCAGGTCAATCTTCGAGTAATAGCTCGACCCTTGCAACTGGTCGAATAAGTCGTCGATGCGTGGAAGAGGATAGCGATTCTTCACGGTCACCTTGTTCAGTTCGCGGTAATCAATACACATGCGGAAGGTACCGTCTTTCTTCTTCACAAATAATACCGGAGCTCCCCAGGGCGAAGAGCTAGGACGTATGAAACCCTTTTCCAATAGTTCTTGCAATTGCTTAGACAGTTCTTCCAGTTCAGTTGGAGCTAAGCGATAAGGTACTCGAGCTATGGGTGCTGCTCCTGGAGCTAGCTCGATCTGAAATTCGACCTGGCGATGAGGCGGTAACCCAGGTAACTCTTCAGGAAACACTTGAGGAAAGTCGCGTACAACAGGAATACCCTCTAACTTCTTCTCTTTCGTCGATGTATCTGTAACGAGTGCTAAAATAGCTGTGTGGCCCTTTTGCAAACACTTCTGGGCCTTAAGGAAGGAGATGATGCCCACTACAGCACCACTCTTGTCGCCTTGAATTTCGAGAGGTTCTTTGCCAGAACGGGGAATACGAACAATCTTCTCTTTGCATAGGATTTCTGGTTGCTGTTGGGATTACCAATCCATACCAATGACGATGTCAAAACTACCCAAGACTATAGGAATGAGGTTGATGGAGAATGTCTGACCAGCTAAAACGAGGTTACAACCCTTGACTACTAGAAGATTGCTGACCAGGGCACTGATAGTCATCGATCTTTCGCTGCTGTGCCTGGAACTGAACCGTAGTCGAACCCTTGCTGGAGGTTCCATCCCATTTTCGTTTGTTATCACTGGGAGTAGCAGGAGTAGTAGTAGTAGTAGTAGTAGCACCGATACGCTTAGGCAGCCTGTTCTGTTCCACTTCCTGGTCTGTGAGACGATGAGCAAGACGAGTAACATCCTGGATAGTAGCAAGGTTGGCAGAAGTCACATGACTTTGAATCTCTGGTACCAAGACTTTGAGGTACAGCTCAATGCGTTTGATGGGAGGATCCACCATAGTTGGACATAACACTGCCAGTTCGTTGGATCGTTTCGTGTACACTTCTATCTCTGACCCCGTCATCTTCAGGTTAAAGAACTCCACTTCCAGTTTGTGGATGTCATCATGGTTACAGTATTCTCGCTTGATAAGTTCCTTAAAATCATTCCATGGGGTGGCATTAGCAGCCGCCCGCCCCAGCATCTGAACTTGCGCGTTCCACCAAGTTAGCGCAGTGCCTTCGAGAGTACCAGTGGCGTACTTCACCCTTCGAGCCTCAGGGCATTCACACATTTCGAAGACCGATTCGAGCTTCTCGAACCAGTGGAGGAGTCCAACGGCCCCTTCAGTGCCACTGAAAGTACTAGAACGACAGTCCATGAAAGTTTGGAACGTGCACACAGGTGGCTGAGCGTGTTGACCTGTCGTGTGCGTAAGAGTAAACATACTTGAGCACGAGTGTTGGTTTACGAGAGTAGGATCTAAAGATCCTAGAGTAAGTGGTGATGGCAGGTTACACCTCCTGCCTGGGCAGCTGCGAGTGCTGCAGTAACTTGTTCAGTGATCAAAGCCGCCAACTGGGCTTGAGCTAGGTTAACGCGTCCACTCATGATCTTGACAAGTAAGAGAACACAAGTGGGGAGTGCGTCGTATCAATATGCAAGTGTGGAATGACAGAAGAGTGTGAGCATACAAGATTTCAAATAGTAGTTGTTGCGTTATCTAAGCATACCATGAGCAATGCAATATGTATCTAGCAAGTAGGTAATGTAATCATGAACAGTATTACCTATAGTGTTGAGTCTTGCACGTGGAGCGAAGCGTCGTTGTGGATCGTTGAGCACTGTACAGGTTATAGTCTGGTTTTAACAAAACTTTTCCCCTTATTAAAACCAAGTTCACTATAACCAATGGCTCTGATACCAATCCGTCACACCCCCAAAATCCACACGCGGAGTATTACCGCTTGGGGGCGTGACTGACCAGGATCAAGCCACCAATCATATTGAACAATGTAATTAATAAATATCAATCAACCAAACAATATGAAAGGTGTTCAAAAACCAAAGTATAGTATCAATGTTTAGCGGAAGCATAAATGTAAAACCCAACATAAGTAATAAGTTCAAAAGTATGATAAATGTTTAACATGGCATCCACGATCCAAGTCCACAACGACTGCGCCTCCCTGTGCAAGCTCCATGAGTACCTAACGACCTGCAAGGCATGTAACAACGAGTCAACAACAAAGTTGAGCGAGTTCACAGTTGGTTGTTCAGTTATAGTAATCGTATTGTAAATCGTATGTTCATTTAGTGAACCATGTTTCGTATGTATTTGCATCGCGGCCCTCTAGGCATGTGGGCGAAGATTAGTGGGGGTTTCCCATGTTTTCTAGACTAGGTATATTTGTATCACAGCCCACCCGGCATGTGTGTGAAGTTTAGAGTATGGTTCGCAGCCATTCCAGGCATGTGTGCGAAGATTAGTTCTATTATCGCAGCCATTCCCGGCGTGTTTGCGAAGAGAAGTATATGTATCACTAGTCTAGCAGTACCTACCAATAACCTTCCTCTCCCGAGGCCTATGGTATGTAATTCCGATAACAATTTAAGCATAAGTAATCATCCAAACCCATTCCTAACCCCGGGAATCCCATGCCTTGGTAAGAGTGTGAACTCACCTTGGTTTGCTCGGTATGCTAAGTTAAGTGCTCACAATTTATCAGTCAAGTCCTATATTTATGCACGTATGTTGAGTCAGTACATGTTTGTAAGGTCTCGCATGCAATGTTCGTCACATAGTGTGTGTGTAACAGTTAACATCAGGCATTACAAACAGTTAATCATCTTCTTACAATTCATGTTTCTCATATATGTCTTTTGCAGTTTAATCTAACATAGTTAACCAACAACACACTTAATAGAGCTAGCACGCTTAACTGGATTAACATATACAAACAGGAATGACAAACCACAGTGTTAGTTAACTAACAAAGTTAACAAGCTAACAAGGTTACATACATAGTTTAATAGAGTTAACGGGTTTAACTGAGTTAATAATTAACAGGGTTAATCAAATAAATAACTTAACTGAAACACATAGACGAAATCTCCTAAATGGCGAAAACCCCTACGGGCCGAAATCCTTGGGCCGAAAACACTTGGGCCGAAATCCCCAAGGTGTTTTCGCTGGGATAGGGTTTTCGTTGGGGGAGGTGTTTTCGTCGGCTTCAACCCTCATCATCAACAACACAGTTACATGCAAGATTTAATATATAACCAATCATTATCATGCTTGTTTTCAAGACTACACATGGCTTTCTATTTAATTCTAGAGTTATCAACTTTGTCAGATCACATGTCATCAAAAGTATTGGACCCCCAACTTTGAAATACATGAATTATGTATCATCATCACATGATTTCTGATATGTTCACAGTTAATACAGTCTGCACCTGTTGACTTTCAAAAACATTTAAACCACTTTGACTATGTTATGAGTGCTATACCTAACCAGTTCATGATTCATCGGTCCTCAATAATAGTTATTAACAGTCAGCAATTAACACGCACATTCACCAATACAAACAACATCACATAGTAGTCGATCTACTTACATGAGCACTTCATCCAAAAGGAACCGAATTAAGACAGAACATTTAGTATGATATTAGCATGTAGAAATCTTGTGTAAACCATATGATATCTAACATGTATCGATCACCCATTCACAAATCTAGCATAAATAGCATCACTATGTCTAACATGATATCATGAGGTAACATACCGATCGAGAGTTATTGATGAAGAACAGATTGCGAGCGAGGGGGGGTATAGATCTGCTGTTGTCGTACCATAGGTGAGGAGAAAATGTCTAGGGTTTTGTTATCATACTGTTACGTGAAAATATAAGGAAACTGAGTATACTAACATGCTTGTAACTGGGCCTTGTTTGGGCCAAACTCTCCTGGTTTTGTCGAGAGTGGATGATGGTGAGAACAGTTCATAATTAACCAAATAAAGTTCAATAGTTCATAGTTCAACAGTTCCATATTTGACTAAGTAGAAATCGTGTATACATAAATCACATTATTAAACCCACATCACAATATTCATACAATACACATAGACACTTATAACGCACATCACATAAATATAACCAATGCGAACGAGTATCAAGTTGAGTAGAAACCTTGGAAACTCGGGTTGTCACAACCTGGGAATGCGAAGATCAGATGAAACAAAAGTATCCCCAACTATTCGCAAACAGTACAACCACTACGAGGCTGAAGCTACGGAATTTCGTGACGAAATTCTAGATCAACGGGGGGAGGATGTGACACCCCAGGAAAACCAGGAAAACCATGCTAAATTTCGGGATGAAATTTCTTTCAACTTGGGGATAATGTGACAACTCGAGTTTTCACAGGTCTTTCCCCCGACACGTTACTTGTTGAAATCGTGCTTTTCGTAATGGCTTGTGCTGTGACTTACATATTTGATGTTGTAACCTACTTGGTGAATAGTTGAACTAATATGATGTAGAGTTGTTAATGAGTAATGAAATAATTTATCTCAATCCCAATGAGTTGATATTGTTAGCAAATTTCAATTAGTGGAAATCATGACCTCTCTCGGCCCAATGCAAGTAGCAACATAGGATTAGCTTTGACATTGAATCATAGGATTCATATTTGTCGGCCATGTGAGTTAATATATCTAGGCCCTTATGTCACCCATGTGATTTACAATTGTGACTCCTAGTTGTCGGCCACCCACCTCTTAGTCAATGATTAGTCATGTGCTAATAGTTGGACTATCAAGAACAACATACCTTAAGCCCAAGTGAAGACTAGGGTGCGGTCCAATGGTTGTAGTTTAGAGACCTTGAGCCCACAATTATAACATGACTAATATTATAGCACGTAACTGATCAAATAACAAACCCTAGCGCATCCTCATCCTCTCTTGCGGATCGACGGCAATCCAGCCTTTATCGGGGCTCTCATTCTTGCGATGCATCATCTCCCTCTCTCATTCTAGTAACCGGTAAGTAGGTTCGTTATTCTTGATCATGACCGAGTTCGTGATTTCGTGATTGAGTTATATTAGTAGATACAAGGTTTCAAACATTATTAGGGTTCGTTTACAACCTGAGTTGAGTGTTATTGATTTTTGTTATGTGTTAAACGATTGGCATGAGTAAATAATAAGGGTTTTACATGATTGTTTGTGATATCACAATGAAGTTAAGAATCCAGAAACACATGTGATACTAGTCGATGAACTAACGTTTGTAGAGGGAATGATGTTCGATAATCTTAATAAGCTGATGTTCGATAATCTGGTGTTATAACATGTTCACAGATGTGATTGTATGTTGAATGAATCTTGATTGCAATTGTTTTAGTTAAGTCCATTGTGTGGTTGATAATGATGATTAGTGCTAAGATGACTAGGGTGCACGATTAAGAGATAATAATGTGTGAATTGAATTTGATTACATGTGAGTAGATGATGAGTTGTTAGGGGATTATTCATACTGTTCGATTTGAGTGTAAGTGCATGAATATCAATACTGAATTGGATGATGTATGCCAACGATGATGATGAGAATGAATAACCAATGAAACCGTTTTGTTATCTCGGGTGGTGTGCATATGATAATCTGGGAAACATCTTGAATGCATGTTTTAGTATTGAGTGAATTATTATTAAATGCATATTGGTATGGGGGCAACCGATAGTCATGATTTTTTAGAATAGATTAATTATAAATTGAACATTATAAATGGTTGCTTAGAACCCCACACACACCTAGTCGCACAAGAGGGGCTCTGGTCACACAATTTACTTGGGCCGTAGAATGATGTTGGGCCGCACAGATTTGTCGAATTGCACACTAATGTGAACTCGAGATATGAACCCTTATACGTGCTAAATATCTGTATATGTACCGGATAAAATGCTTAGTGTGCAATGTGTTAACTATGTGATAGTATGGCGTATGATACTAATGGGTTTCATAAATGACTGTTATAACTTATATGATGAATTGTGAATGCTACATATGTAATGTGAGCGTGGTATATGTGACTTACCTGCATGTAAACTGATTGTCTTTTGGTAACCACGGTAGGGTTTGATCGACCAACTGGGAACGGGTAATGTAACATAACATACCGAGCAAACCAAGGTGAGTTCACACTTTCTACAAAGCATGGGATTCCCAGGGGTTGGAAATGGGTTAAGGAACATGGATTCCTCATCCTTTCTTGGGTAGGACAGTACGGGTTCAGGAATATAATTCCTCGTCCTCTTGGACAGTTTACATTTCACTAGACCAAAACTCTATCACGAAGTCCCTCCTTTTTATATCGACTTAATCGCCGGGCCAATGGCGAGCGGGTCATTAGTTAGATAGCGCTATTTAGGTCTGACAAGCCTCACACCGTGCCGCAGAGGACGGGCGTGAACTAATGGATCTGGGCACGTCAATGATGATAGACATTGACAGTTCAGGGCACATAAACATGACTACAGTCAGCAGTCGATATGGTAACGAGTCTAGTTGTATATACCTGGGGTAGCCCCCACGGCCGAAAAGCCAGATAATTAATCATGGGGTAGCCCCCACGGCCAGAGAGCCAGATAAATAAACATGGGGTAGCCCCCACGGCTGGATAGCCAGAGTAAACGGGATTTAACCAGAACACGTTTTCAACTATGGGGTAACCCCCACGGCAGGGATGCCAGTTAAAAGAAACCGTTTTCGAAACAACTTAAAACAAACACCCAACTGTGAACTCGCTCAACATTGTTGTTGACTCGTTATTACATGCTTTGCAGGTCACTAGGTTTAGCAGGAGCTCGCATGGGGAAGAGTCGTTGTGGAGCATGGACATTGAGTGTTCATGATAAATTTAAACATTATTAACTTATGCTTTGGTTTTAAACATTATGCTTCCGCTTGCAACTTAAACTATGTTTTGTTTGGACACCAATTGTATTGTGTTGGATTTTACTATTACTTACCTGCTTGTTCAATATGATTGGTGGCTTGATCCTGGTCAGTCACGCCTCCAAGCGGTGATACTCCGCAGGTGGATTTTGAGGGTGTGACACCTTCGAGCAGAACAGCTGTACACCAAGTTTTCAAAATGTGACTTCTGGCTTCGTGAAGTCCATTTCTTAGGCCATGTGGTGAACAGGGATGGGATTCACGTTGATCCATCCAAGGTAGATTCGATCAAAAGCTGGCCTGCACCTCGTACGCCAACGGAAATTTGCCAATTCTTGGGATTTGCAGGTTACTACAGGAGGTTCATTAAGGATTTTTCCAAGATTGCACAGCCTCCTACCTCACTAACGCAGAAGGGCGTTGTTTATCATTGGGGAAATGCACAGGAGTTAGCGTTTTAACACTTAAAGGATAGACTTTGCAGTGCACCTATCCTTTCATTGCCAGAGGGCACAAACGATTTCGTGGTTTACTGCGATGCATCTATTCAAGGTCTTGGTTGTGTATTGATGCAGCGGGATAAAGTTATGGCCTACGCCTCACGCCAACTCAAAGTTCATGAAAAGAACTACACTACACACGATCTAGAGCTGGGAACAGTTGTTTTTGCACTTAAGATATGGAGACACTACCTGTATGGTACCAAATGTGCTATCTACACGGATCACAGGAGCCTCGAGCATATCTTCAAACAGAAGGAACTCAATATGCGACAGCGACGATGGGTCGAGCTACTGAATGACTACGAATGCTCGATCAGGTATCACCCAGGCAAAGCCAATGTTGTGGCTGACGCCCTCAGTCGAAAGGACACTGCGCCCAAGCGCGTACGAGCTTTACAACTTACTATACAGTCTAGTCTTCCTTCTCAAATACGAGATGCTCAGGTAGAAGCATTGAAACCAGAAAACGTCAGGGCTGAAGCCCTACGCGGCTCAAGACAACGTTTAGAACAGAAGGAAGATGGTGCTTACTACGTAACAGGACGCATTTGGGTCCCACTTTATGGCAACCTACGAGAACTTGTGATGGATGAGGCACACAAGTCTCGCTACTCAGTACATCCTGGTTCGGATAAGATGTATCACGATATCAAAACTACGTACTGGTGGCCTAGCATGAAGGCCCACATAGCAACTTACGTTAGCAAGTGCTTGACTTGTGCGAGAGTCAAGGCAGAATACCAGAAACCTTCAGGCCCACTTCAACAACCAGAGATACCACAATGGAAATGGGAGCAAATTTCCATGGATTTTGTTACTGGCCTGCCTAGATCTCAACGTGGTAACGATACTATTTGGGTGATCATGGATCGACTCACAAAGTCTGCTCACTTCCTGGCTATCAAAGAAACGGATAAGTTCTCCACCCTAACAAACGTATATCTCAAGGAAGTTGTCTCGAGGCACGGGGTGCCCACCTCTATTATCTCGGATCGAGATGCACGTTTTACGTCAGAACTGTGGCAAGCAATGCACAAGTCCTTTGGCTCACGCTTGGATATGAGCACAGCTTATCACCCGCAAACGGATGGGCAGTCGGAACGTACCATCCAGACCCTCGAAGACATGCTTAGGGCATGTGTGATTGACTTTGGCAACGGCTGGGAAAAGCATCTGCCACTTGTGGAATTTTCATACAATAATAGCTAACATACCAGCATTAAAGCTGCTCCGTTTGAGGCATTATACGGGCGTAAATGCCGGTCACCTATTTGTTGGACAGAGGTGGGGGACAGTCAGATTACTGGTCCAGAACTTGTGGTAGACACAACAAAACGAATTGCTCAGATAAGACAACGAATGGCGGCAGCTCGTGACCGTCAGAAAGTCTACGCCGATAAGGGCAGAAAACCACTAGAGCTCCAGGTTGGGGAGCGTGTACTACTCAAAGTTTCACCCTGGAAGGGTGTGGTTCGTTTTGGTAAACGGGGCAAACTTAACCCACGATACGTTGGACCTTTCGAAGTCATTGAGAAAATAGGCAAGGTGGCCTACAGACTGAACTTACCAGCAGAACTCAGTGCAGTTCACGATGTTTTCCACGTGTCGAATCTGAAGAGGTGCCTGTCAGATGAGACCCACATAGTTCCTTTGAAGGAGCTCACTATCGACGAGCAGTTGCGATTCGTCGAGGAACCAGTTGAAATTACGGACCGGGATGTCAAGGTCCTCAAGCGTACTAGAATACCTCTCGTTCGAGTTCGTTGGAACTCACGTCGCGGCCCAGAGTTCACCTGGGAACGAGAAGATCAGATGAAACAAAAGTATCCCCAACTATTCGCAAACGGTACAACTACTACTGAGGCTGAAGCTATGGAATTTCGGGACGAAATTCCAGATCAACGGGGGGAGGATGTGACACCCCAGGAAAACCAGGAAAACCATGCAACTTAACTAGCTTCCTCAGTGAGTACGTGCTAAATTTCGGGACGAAATTTCTTTCAACTTGGGGATAATGTGACAACTCGTATTTCCGAACCTATCTTTGTACCCTGATGTAACGTAAACATTATGTGACTATGTGAATTGAATGATTAAATGGAATGCTATGTTATTGAATGTTATGTGAACATGTGTTGTGTTTGTTTATATGTATGTATTACCACACGAAAGAAACCGATCGCACAATAGACACCCGAACGCACAAACCAATGGGCTTTGACTCATGCAACTCTCGGCCCACTTCTCCTTGAACTCGGAACACATAGGCAGCCCATGATGGGTTCGGCCTACTCCTCATACGCATAGCCTAATGAGTAGGTGAACACTTTTCATTATTTGCCATCACACATAGCAAAACCCTAGTGCTCTTTCTCTCTCTCTCACGAACTCGAAGGCAGCCACACATATTCCCTCATCATCGAAGATCTTTCTTGTTCGGATCAATCATCTATTCAATTCTCCTCTCAAATCGGTTAGTGTTATGTTGTTATTCGATTATATGTTTGATGTGTTCTTTCATGATGTTTTATGGATGAGTTATGGTTGATCTATGTTAGGAAGTGATGATAGGTGGCTCACATGTATAGCATTGTAGATCAACATAGGGTTGTAAATGATTGAGAAAATTGAATGCTTGATTAAATCGGCTGTTATGTGTATGCTTCGGATTTGTTAATCATATGATGATGTTCTAGTCAATCGGATGTGTGTGATGTTGTTAATTAGTTGCAAATAATCGGCTGTGATATACGATTAGGATGATAGTTGGGTTGTCTGGATGTATGTTAGTAATTAAGAACATGAATCGTGTAAATGATTATGATTGATGTTTATGTTTTGGTTATTTAGGGTTCATATGATTTAAATGTTAAATTTCTTAGTTTGATCGATTGTAAGTTGTTGGATAATTGGGAACTGTTGAGTGAATTGTAACTATGGAAACGGTTAAATTAGTCAAACGAAATTGATTGGATCTAGTAACAGTATTGCATGAAATTAGGAAATCATTTAACCAATTGTACAAGGCTGTCGGTCGCACAAGATCAAGTCACACAAGCTCGGTCGCACAAAATGACCCCAGTCGTACAAGGGTTACTGGATCGCACAAGTTATATTGTGTGTTTAACTGTTGGGCCAGGTATACTTGTTGGGCTGGACTAGTTCAATCGTACAACCCAAATGGATCGTACAAGCTCATCCGGATCGCACAAGACTTTTGCATGATATTAGATTGGGCCGTGTATTTTATGTTTGGGCGTTTGACTATTGGGTCGGGTGTTTATCTGAATCGCACAACATGATGTGGGTCGCACAAGACTGTGCTGAACGCACAACATGTTGGGCCGACTGTTATCGGGCTTTATCTGTTGGATCGTACAAGTTAGACATGATGTGTACTTGACTGTTATGGTTAAGGTGTTAACATGTATTATGTGTTTGCCATGATCAACATGTGTTCATAATCTGTTATTTATGTGTAATCATACGTGCACCTAGACCTAACTTGTATGATAACCATGTTAGGACGTGGTTGACCTCTAGCAACTCGATTGACCTTTTCGTTCACCTACCGAGCAATCTAAGGTGAGTTCACACTCTACAAAGCATGGGATTCCCAGGGGTTGGGAATGGGGTTAAGGAACATGGATTCCTCGTCCTTTCTTGGGTAGGACAGTACTGGTTCAGGAAGGTAATTCCTCGTCCTTACGGACAGTTAACTTTTACTAGACCAAAACTCTATCACGAAGTCCCTCCTTTTTATATCGACTAAATCGCCGGGCCAATGGCGAGCGGGTCATTAGTTAGATAGCGCTATTTAGGTCTGACAAGCCTCACATCGTGCCGCAGAGGACAGGCGTGAACTAATGGATCTGGGCACGTCAATGATGATAGACATTGACAGTTCAGGGCACTTAAACATGACTTTAGTCAGCAGTCGATATGGTAACGAGTCTAGTGTATACATGGGGTAGCCCCCACGGCCGTAATGCCAGATAACTATCATGGGGTAGCCCCCACGGCTGGATTGCCAGAGTTAATGGGTTAAACAAATCACGTTTTCTAATATGGGGTAACCCCCACGGCAGGGATGCCAGTTAAAGGAACTATTTTTGGAACAACTAAAACCAACACCCAACTGTGAACTCGCTCAACATTATTGTTGACTCGTTACTACATGCTTTGCAGGTCAATAGGAACTTAGCTGGAGCTTGCATGGGGAGTGTCGTTGTGGGACATGGACAGCTGTGTGCCATGTTAAACCTTTGGATATTTAAACTTATGTTTTGGGTTTTAAACATTTTGCTTCCGCTCATAACTTAAACTATGTTTGCTTTGGTCACTAATTGTGTTGGTTGGACTTTTACAATTAATTACTTGCTTGTTCAATATGATTAGTGGTTTGATCCTGGTCAGTCACGCCTCCAAGCGGTGGTACTCCGCGTGTGGATTTTAGGGGTGTGACAAGAAGATTGCTGACCAGGACTCTGGTAGTCATCAGTCTTTCGCTGCTGAGACTGAGACTGAGCTGATTTTGAACCCTTGCTTGAGACTCCATCCCATTTGCGCTTATTGTCGCTGGGGGCATCAGAAATAGTAGTAGCAGTGGTAACACCAATACGCTTGGGTAGCTTGTTCTGCTCGACCGCCTGAT
The DNA here is from genome assembly GCA_030545235.1 of Helianthus tuberosus. Lineage (NCBI taxonomy): Eukaryota > Viridiplantae > Streptophyta > Magnoliopsida > Asterales > Asteraceae > Helianthus > Helianthus tuberosus. The sequence goes on along the minus strand of JARYGA010060842.1, from coordinate 12,527,036 downwards.
CAGTGAGACGATGAGCCAAACGAATAAATTGCTGGATAGTGGCGAGGTTTGCTGCAGTCACATGACTCTGGATCTCTGGCACTAGACCTTTGAGGTACAACTCGATACGTTTGATAGGAGGATCCACCATAGTAGGACACAAGATAGCCAGCTCGTTCGATCTTTTCGTGTACGCTTCAATTTCTGACCCCGTCATCTTTAAGTTGAAGAACTCTACCTCCAGCTTGTGGATGTCATCACGATTACAGTACTCTTCCTTGATCAATTCCTTAAAATTGTTCCATGGGGTGGCATTAGCAGCAACCAACCCCAGCATTTGGACCTGAGCGTTCCACCACGTGAGCGCTACACCTTCAAGAGTACCAGTAGCATACTTCACCCCACGAGCCTCAGGGCATTCACACATCTCGAAAACAGATTCGAGTTTCTCGAACAAGTGGAGGAGGCCTACTGCTCCTTCAGTGCCACTGAAAGTAGTAGGTCGGCAGTCCATAAAAGTTTTGAAAGTACACATAGGAGGCTGAGCATGTTGACCTCCTGCTTGAGCGGCTGCGAGCGCTACAGCAACTTGCTCATTGATTAAAGCCGTCAGCTGGGCTTGAGTTAGGTTGATACGTCCACTCATGATCTTCACAATAAAGAGAGCATGGGTGAGAAAAGTGTCATGACAATGCGTAAGTGTGGAGTGACAGAAGAGAGTAAGCACACAATGAGTGTCTAACAATAGTTGTTACGTTAACCAAATCATACCATGAACAATGTACTATGTAACTAACAGGTAGGTAATATAAACATAAACATAAACCATATCACCTAGAATGTTGAGTCTTGCACGTGGAGCGAAGCGTCGTTGTGGATCGTTGAGTACTGTACAGGTTATAGTCTGGTTTTATCGAAAAGCTTCTCCCTTTTTAAAACCAAGTTCGCTATAACCAATGGCTCTGATACCAATCTGTCACACCCCCAAAATCCACTAGCGGAGTATCACCGCATGGAGGCGTGACTGACCAGGATCAAGCCACCAATCATATTGAACTACGTAATTAAGTAAATAAAACCAACCACAATATAATTGGTGTCCAAAAGAAAATAACCAACTTTTAGTTAACAGCGGAAGCATAAAATGTAAAACCCAAACATAAGTAATAAGTTCATAAAGTTTAAATGTTTGACATGGGACTCAATGGTCCATGTCCCACAATGATCACTCCTCCCAATGCAACCTCCATAAGTACCTAACGACCTGCAAGGCATGTAACAACTAGTCAACAACAAAGTTGAGCGAGTTCACAGTTGGTTGTTTAGTTTTACCAGTTTGTTTTGAAAACCATAAGTTGTTTCGTAAACCACGAGTTAACTAGTTCCTTTGTTTCTCAATCCATATCCATAATCAGTGGGGGCTTCCCCATGTGAACCACTAGACCGTTAACATATCGACGACCGACGAACAATACTTGTGCCCTACGTCAATGTCTATCATCATTGACAGTTTGCCATGATCCATTAGTACACGCCCGTCCAACCGGCACGGTGTGAGGTTTGTCAAACCTAATAGCGCTATTAACTAATGACATGCTCGCCATCGGCCTCGGCGATTAAGTCGATATAAAATGAGGGACTTAGGTGATAGAGTTTTGGCTAGTAGTTTAAGGTTGTTGTCCTACCCAAGGAGGATGAACGTACGTATTCTACCCAAGGAGAATACGCCGGATTAATATTGGCATCCTACCCATAGAGGATGGCCGTACATATCCTACCCAAGGAGGATATGTAGGTTCCGTTTTAATTCTTTAACCCATTCCCAACCACCGGGAATCCCATGCCTTAGAAAGAGTGTGAACTCACCTCGGTTTGCTCGGTAGACAGAAGGTCAATCGAGCTGGTTGAGGCTAACCACGTCCTAACATGGTTACCATACAAGTCAGGTCTAAGTTCAAGCATTGCATATAAGTTTACACAGAACTAACAAATCAAGAACACGTAATGATCATGGCATACACATTGGACATGATAAACAATTCAGTTAAACACATAAAACTCGAGCTTGTGTGATCTGGATGTATTGGGCTGGGGTAACAGTGTAAGCCCAATAGCATCTTGTGCGATTGGGTAGTTGAAACCCAAACAACTACCCGGCCCAATATGTTGTGCGATCAGCACAACCTTGTGCGATCCACAGCATGTTGTGCGATCCAAGGTTCACCCGGCCCAGTTTATAGATAAGCCCAATAATATCTACACAGCCCAATTAATAACCGACATTGATCTTGTGCGGTCCGGATGGGCTTGTGCGATCCAGTTAAATTGTGTGACTGGGTTGGGCCATTCGGCCCAATAGCATATATTAAGTCTAACTACTGTGTGTGGTCCAAGACTTGTGCGATCTACACTGGCTTGTGCGATCCACATGTCTTGTGCGATCATGCAATCTAATGTTGTACACAGTGCTTTAACAGTTGTACCCTAGAATATCCTATCTTGTGCGATTGGGAGCTTGTGCGACTGACTTGTGCGACTAAGCTCTTGTGCGATTAGTTACTAGTTTCCTTAAATCATGCAACCAGTTTCAATCATTCAACAGTTTCCTATTTACACAAAAATCAATCAACAACATCAACAGTTTCCATCTCTACTATTATCGATCCAATCATGGTTCCTACCACATGAATCATATTAACTCTAATCATATCCAACACATAAAACAACCACTTATACATTAAACTATTAGATCATTGAATTCAAATTGTCATACAACACTTCATACTCGATGATGCCTTTAATCCGAACACACACATACAGCCGATTACATTGTATCCATTCGATTCTTAAATCAATAACATGCAATTCCGATTTACATAACCCTAATTTCACAAACAACCAATTATACATATCACTTATTCATACATTATCACAACATCAAGAATCATCCATCATACATACAACCCTAGCTATCACATCGAATCAGGGAATCATAATACCATCTAACAAAACATAAATCGTGAAACACTAACCGGTTATAGGCTAGAACAAGGATGATCCGAATCAAAGGAGCTTCGAGAGAGAGAGAGATGTGGCCGTCGACTTCGAGAGGAGAGAATGAGAGAGTAGGGTTTGTGTGTTATGGGATTTACAAATAATGAGGAGTATACACTCTCCTCATGGGTTATGTGTGCAAAGGGAGTGGGCCGAACCCATCATGGGCTGCCCTTGGTTCGAGTGCAAAGAGTGTGGCCCAAAGGGCTTGTGCGATTACATTATATTCAAACATCACACACATTCACATAACATTTATCACATAAACATTCATTAAACCAACATATCAGATAATCACACAAAGTTCACATACATTACATTAAACACAACAATAGGTTCTGAAATACGAGTTGTCACAGCTTTAAAAAACGCAGCAGTGTAGCCATCCGGGCCTGGAGCCTTGTCATTACCTATAGAAAACATAGCTTTCTTTACTTCTTCCACCGTAACCGGACGAGTCATGTGAGAAGCATCAACCGGGTTCACATGCTTAGAAAAGAGATCAGGAGTAGGATACATAGATAAATTATCTTGGCACCCCAAAAAAAACCTCATAGTGTTTAACAAAGGCATCTTGAACCGCCTCACCTTCGAACTCCACCCCATTCGTATCCCGAACAACTTGAATTCGACTTTGATGGTTCCTACTTTTCAAAGCTCCGTGAAAGAACGCAGTATTAGCATCACCAGCTCTTAACCACTCCATCTTAGACTTTTTCTCTAAAAATCTTTCCTCATCAAGAGAAGCGACTTGAAAATCTGAGTTTAGTTTCGTTTCTAGAGCTCTAAGGGCCGCATTCATTGGATCGTTATCAATTTTTGTCTGAATGTCATCTAGTTTATCACGAAAGTCAGCCACCTTTTTGTGAAGATTAGCCAGCTAGAAGAGTAAAGCACGCAAAGGGCTCTTTAACAGCCTAAGTTTTTTCACAACCCGAAACTGATGTACCCCACTAACGTTTTCCTCCCAAATATCCTTCACAATTTTTAGGAAATCAGGTTTATCAACCAAAAAATTCGCAAACTTAAAAGGCTTACGCTTGTTGGTAGTAGCTCGATTGATTGTTAGGAGTCTAGGGGTGAGCATGGTGCGGTTCGGTTCGGTTATTACCTATAACCGAAACTGTCACACCCCCAAAATCCACACGCGGAGTATCACCGCTTGGAGGCGTGACTGACCAGGATCAAGCCACCAATCATATTGAACATATAGGTAAATAGTAAAAGTCATTCATCAATACAAAAGGTGTTTTCAAAAACCAAACATCAATAAGTGTGTAGCGGAAGCATAAGTACGTAAACCCAATAAAAAAATGTAAATTCAAATGTTTAGATAATTAGCATGGCATCATTGATCCATGTCCCACAACGACCTGCTCCTCCCTGTGCAAGCTCCAAATGTACCTAAGGTCCTGCAAGGCATGCAGCAGAGAGTCAACAACTAGTTGAGCGAGTTCACAGTTAATAAGTTCGTTATAACAAATCATATATGCATTTAGTGGGGGCTTCCCATGTAGGTATGTGCTAATAGTGGGGGTTTCCCATGGTCATATGTATTACTAGTGGGGGTTTCCCACGTTTATCTTTACTAATGGGGGCTTCCCATGTTTGTACTTACTAGACTATTTGAAACCATGTGTTCTTCTTAATCCGAGAACAGGAATACGTACAAGGTCACGTAGGATTTACGTGAGTGCCCTTCCCCGAGGACAGTGGTACGTGTGGGGTTTACGTAGGTTTTACGTAAGTGTCCTTCCGACCCGGAGGACAGTAGTTGGTATTAGTTTACGTAGGTTTTACGTAAGTGTCCTCCCGACCCGGGAGACAATGGTAGATACTAAGTTACGTAGGTTTTACGTAAGTGTCCTGACTATCCTGAGGACGATGGTCTATAGTCTAGTGATAGCGTAAGTACGAGTAGTTATCCATTTCAAATAATCCAACCCAATTCCCAGCCCGGGAATCCCATGCCTTGGCTGTGTGAACTCACCTTGGTTTGCTCGGCAGGTACACAAAAGGGTTTCTTGAACTATGAGTGGTCAACCGCGTCCTAATAGGGTTACCATACAAGTCAGGTTTTGACTCAAGTAATGCACATAAGTTTACGCATAACTAACAGGTTTCAAGCACGTATAGATCATGGCAGCATTTTAACAGTCAAACAATACATTCAACTTGTGCGATTTAAATAAGCCCAATAGCACTCAGCCCAACATATAACTTACGGCCCAAAAACAATAAACAAATCATCTTGTGCGAGCAGCTCTATTACCCAGCCCATGTCTACGGCCCAACCACAACAACAACAAACTATCTTGTACGGTTCATGTGTCTTGTGCGACTCATAACATATTGTGCGACTGTGGTTGGTCTTGTACGATTAGGTACCTAACTTCCTAAAATTATGCCATCAGTTACTAACTTATTGATAATTTCCATACTTGTAGATATCAATCAATTAACAGTTTCAAGTCTAGCGATATTCGATCACTTTACACAATCACCAAATAATGAATTAATTCATATATCATAACAATTAACCACTATGTGCAAATCATCATCATCGGTTACATCATATCATCCTTAAATCGTCAATCAGTTATTGGAAATTACTATACAATTATGATTATAATTTGAATACCACCTTAATGTTTATTATAATCATCATGACCATCAACAAAACAAATCATCATTCCACCCACAACAATATCACATGATACTGACACCCACATGCAACCGATTGTGTTTATGTTTTCTATTTGTTTGGCTGCACATGTCTACATCAAGATAGTCAAAGAGAGTTATCTAAAGTAGCCGACCACCAAGCCCCTAGTCTTATTTCTATTGGACCAAACATGAGAACCATTACTCATCAATTAGCATGTCACATTACATCATCATACACATAAACATCATGGCAGCCGATTTATATTAGCATACTCGTAAACATCATGGCAGCCGATTAATATTATTCATTAATTTATTGCCTAACATCATGAACTTTCGAATCATATTAACATTATCAAATCTAAAACATAACAGCCGATTTCATGAACACTCTAATCAAAACCTTCGGACTCGAATCAAATACATATATGGTCGATTACATTCATCCATGTTTAATCACATATTATTCGAACCAATCATAATAACACATCATCAATCATATCGAGCATATATAGTAAACATCATAAAATCATCAACCAATGGTTAACATACTAACCGAATAGAGAAGGAACAAAGATTGATCTGAACAAGAGAGTGATCCGAACACTATGGTCTTCGATAGAGAGAGAATGTGTGGCTGCCTTTGAGTTCGTGAGAGAGAGAGAGAGAATAGCTAGGGTTTGTGTTTTGAATGTTTTGTAAACAAGTGAGGAGTATACCCTAACCCCTAGTGTTATGCGACCAAGAGAAGAGTGGGCCGAACCCTTAATGGCTGCCCATAGTCCGAATACAAGTGATGGCCCGAATGGGCTTGTGTGATCGGGTGAGTGTTGTGCAACTGCATCATGTATACATTCATATAAACACATAAAATCATAGCATTCATTTAATCAATCACGTTCATAAAATCACATTGCGTTCACATACGTTACATCAAAGCACAAAAATAGGTTCGGAAATACGAGTTGTCACAGAAACCATAACCGCACATTGCGGTTATCAAAAAATCATAACCGTTTGGTTTCGGTTAATGCGGTTTCGGTTAATCGGTTATTGCGGTTAATGCGGTTTCGGTTCGGTTATAGGTCAGTTATTTTCATTGTTTCTAATGTTGGACTTTAAATGTGTGGGTCGAACAAAATTAATGCGCAAACAATAAATACACGGTTAATCAATTATATTTCACTACCATATGCATACTAATTCCAAAACAAAAGTAACACGTGTAGTCACGTGTTATGTGTAAACATACATACGAACACAAAGTGGTTTTTAAATTCTACACTTTTTAATCAAAACATAAAAAGTTGTAGTGCAATCTTCATCAAAGTTGGATCATGGTTAAAAGTTAAAACATTCAAATACTTCACCAAAGATACATATTGATTAGGCAATGGTTAAGCATTTAAATACAAACTTAAAGACTTATGGTGCTACGGATTTGGCTATGTTTATTCGGTTCGGTTCGGTTCGGTTATTTGCGGTTATGAAAATAAGAATAACCATAACCGAACCGCAAAAATCGGTTATTAAAAATATAAATAACCAACCCTTCGGTTATTTCGGTTATCGGTTATTTTGGTTCGATTTTTTTGGTTATTTCGATTACGGTTCGGTTAATTCGGTTGTATGCTCACCCCTAGTTAGGACACATGGTGAGTGATCCGACAACCTATAAGGATGAAACACAGCCACTGAGTTAGGGAATTCAGCTAAGAACGAAGTATTGCCCATGATACGATCAATTTTCTTGAGTAACCCAACACCCTTTTTTGGCTTTTGGTTCCATGTAAAATGGAGACCTGACTGATTAATATCCATAACCTCAATATCCGACACACAAGCCTGAAAATCTCGCATACCCGTAGAGATGGAAGAGGCACCCATAGACTTATCCTCTAGGTATAGAGCAGAATTGAAATCACCCATAACGAGCCACGGCTTATCACCGACCATCTGTTTATGTAAGGACAAATGGGACCACAATTCTTGACGAGTAACATAGTAATTAGCCGCATACACAACCGAACAACAGAGCCACTTCTTGTCCTCTTTAACAAATAACTAAATATGCATTACCTGCGATGTTTGAGTCAAAACCATCATATCAAAGATCTCCGGGTTCCAACCTATAATGATACGGGTACCTCTATCACACATACCCCCATTCCAAGTCCAATCCCAATGACGGAAAACTGAGTTACACACCTTACTAAGATTATCTACTTCAACGTGGGACTCAAGAATAGCACAAAAACTTAAATTACTATCTTTAACTACCTTTCGAACCTCTTTCTGTTTTAGAGGGCGGTTCAACCCCCTAATATTGCAGAAAGCAAGACTAACCATTGGAAACCCCCTGATTAGGAGTGCTTGCCCCTTTTTTTGCATTAGGATTACGAGTACCTTCCATAAGAAATTCATTCGTTTCATTATATACTTCAACAACCTCTTCATCATCCGAAACTTGCTGATCGCCTCCTCCATCTTTACTACTCTGCCCTGTCTCCATATTATCAACATTATTTAACGCATCAAACGGATTCGGTGAGATAACAGAGTGTGACGGATCCGACTTATTCAACGCTTCCTTCGGTTTAGGTCCAATCGGCCTATATTCAAATTTCGGTTTCTGCTTATTAACTGGAAACCCAGACTTCCGAGCCACTTTCTTAGCATGCACACCCATGTACCCTTCGTCATCTACAACAGGTTTCTTATCATGTCTTCGTTCTTGATCAAACGGCTTATTAGTCTTATCACCATTGAATTGTTTTCCTAGCTTCCTCGGTTGTTTAGGATATTGATCATCTGCGTGGCCAAACACACAACAATGGGAGCACCTATGCGGATTCCATTCATATTCAACATACATAGTCTCCTTGACGTATCCATCACCTTCAAGCTCCAGAACAGCCATGGTTATTTCCTCTTTAAGATTCTTGTCAGCCGACACTTCAATCAAGGCCCTAGCAAAACTGCTCCGTCCCCAGGAATCCAAGCACATCGATGTGGTATAAGAATCAAGAAGCTTTGGCTCACCAATCGCTATAGCAATCAAACTAAGACCATCCTCTGTATAAGCCGCTAGAGGAACATCATGTATCTTCACCCATAATTGCATTTTCTTCATATCCTTTTTAACCAGTTTAGTATTTGGAGTCCACTCGCATAAAAACAAAGGTTGAGATCTAATAATCCATGGGCCCTCATTAAGAACAGCCATCATACCCGTCTGGTCAGCAAACTTGAAGAAAAAGAATCCATTCGCGTTCATCATAGATTTTTGCAGCCCAAACTTTTTCCAATTATTTTTCACATAATATTCCACCACCGGGTAAGCAATCCGATCTCCCAGAAAATATCCATACAACGTATTTGCTAGTTTGTCTTTTACCACCCGAATAGAATCCTTCGGCAATACCACATCACAATCCTCCCGTCGATCCGGACTAGCAATGGATCTAAAATTGATTTTTTTACTCGTAGCATTTATCACCGATTCAGCATATGATATTGGTTTGTTTCCCTTATCCCCTCATGCTGAAACATACCAGCCACAGTTAACGAATCACCACTCTTATGATCAGGTTGAACACTATCCTCCTTTACGGGCACAGTAATCTTGGTAAGTTCATCAATCACGTTAAACTTAACAGGCTCATGTCTAGCAGAAGAAACAGTACCCCTCCGGGGCATTAAAGTTTTACCTTCAATGTCTACCACTCGAGATGCTAAACCCTGGAACGATGAAGAAGAGAACGGCGGCTTATAACGACCATCATGCACATCCCCCTCCGATTTCTTACGTTCATCCATGCTAAAAAATAACACCTCTCTCCAACAACAAATCAGCAGCAAACCATGCAAGAAAAAACCCGAGAACTAGTCGAACAAAGAACAAACAAGCAAAACCCTAATCTAGCAAAAACCCTAACCAGTGTTCCTAGCTAAATCGTATATACAGTAGTGTGTTCTATCTTTCCGGAACTATATAAGATCTATTATACATCCGGCACAGTCAAAGACCTTGCAACTTGGATGCTTCTAGCTTACCATCTATTAAGCCTCGAAACCTTTCCATAATTCTATACTCCAGGTGAAAGACCATCATAAATAGGGAACCCGCAGTAGGAGTCCCAGGAGAGGAATCAACAACGGAAGGTGAAACCGGTATCAAATAGGTGCTGAAAGCAGGCCTTCCGAAGGAGCAGTACCAGTGGGTAGAGAAGGTAATTCCAGTTCAACTATCGGGTAGGAGTCGGCCGTGTATTAGCTCAGCAGGGTCTTACATACCCCTAAGAAGATGTGCTTATTGCTCTACTTTGCAGCAACCAAGCTCTGACACTACATCCTCTCCACAACAGTGTTGGTAATTGCTCGAACGGACCTGATTAAGTATATGCTGACCCATGGTGAAGGGGAGAAGTGGATCCTAGGGCAATCCAAGTTCACTTTTCGGTACGTTCCTATGAAGGGGGTCAAAGGACAGGTATTTGCAGACTTCTTGGTAGATCATACCATGAATTTTTTCAAGCTCGATGAAGAAATCCTCGCCTTTGCAGAGGTCCACTTCCATGGACTCTCTACTTCGATGGATCTAGCACTTTGGGGCTACAGGGGCTGGAGTGGTATTAATATCACCTTCAGGCCCCGCAAGCTGTTAAAAGATTGAATTTTCAAACCAGGCGGTATCACCGTTTAGGAAAAACTGCTTTCGTGCGGTGTATTTTGGATGAAGGTGAGTGGCAAAGTTTGGTTCAACAAAGGAGTAGGTCGTCCTATCTGATAGAGCGGGTAATGCTCAAATTCTTTTTGTATTTGGGGTTGACTCCAAGAAAGACTAAAGACGGGAGAGCACGCACAGACATCCTCGGAAAGCACTAATGAACTACGCCATTCCTGACACTTATGCGGTGAGATACCAACCATACGATATCACCCACAAAGCTAAGAGGCCAGAGACATCGAATAATACCCATAAAGAACGCTAACCGCCATCTGATGCCATCCGATAAGAGAGAACTCTTTCGGCAAAGAATTTTACCGGTTCGAATCATTATGCTCGATAAAGGAAAAAAGAGAAGCTCAAATAGAAAACAGCACTACTGCTAGTAAGATAGCGATCCAGGCAAGCGCCAAAGAAAGAAGGGGTACAAGCAAGCGCAAGAATTAAAGCAGGGCAGGATTGAAGAGCTTAGACAGCAAGTAAGCGAGAAGGAATACCTCAAAGGCAATGTCTTTCATGCTTCGATGCGCGCTAAGACAACCGCTCATGTCTACTTCTAATGCGCACGAACCAGAGCAATCTCCGGGGAACCCCATCCCTAGTAAAGAGGTACTGACCATTGGTTCTATCGTGCCCTAGTTAACGATAGCCTCGGATAGACTAAGGATCTTAGGTGAGACCTAGAGTGCAACCGGAAGAAAACTTCCACATCTGAGATTCCATGTGTGACAAACTCAATTGAGAAATGCCCCTCTTGTACGCTAACTTTCTAGGATGGCAGGGTTGGTAAAAACTCTCCTTGATAAATTGAGTATGGAGAGCTCGGGTGGGGCATCAAGTCAAAGATTTCCCTCCAGAGTCTATTCCATAGTTGATTCCTTACTATCTATTGTAAGTGGCCTCCGACAGGTTTTTATGCCTGAAAGACATTCACAGATGGAGGGATGACGAATGGTTTAGTAGGAGCTGAATAAGTCTCGGATAAAGGCTTCACCGGTCAGGCATTCACCAGCTTTTCTTTCTTTATTTGCAGTATAGGAATGTCCTCTTAATTCAACTAGAAAGGTTTCTCGGTAACTGAAAATAGTAGCATAAACCACTCCTGCTGAGCTATAAAAGAACCTCTCCTGCCGGAATCATAAACTCCAGATTCTTCTGCTGTTCCTGGAGCTGCAGAAAGGGATGCTTTAGCTGTTGAGGCTAAGAAGGGAATTGAGGTAGAGCTGACATAAGAGAATGATGTTACTGAGCTAATATTCAAACGTCTATTTATGTGAGAACTTCTTGCGCCTTTGGTTGACACCACCTTAGCCTTAGTAAGTAAGAGAGGGGTAACTATTAGATAGGGACTCCGAAAGTTCATGTTTCTGGTTTGGAGTCACCGAAGTGGACGATAGGCAAGAGAAGACCCAAGTGTGGACCTGACAAGCATAAGATTCATTCAATAACCAAGCCGGAGAGTCAGCACCACTCCGAAGTACTAATAACTAAGTTGAAGAGAGAGCAGGGCCTAGGACGAAAGTGAACTATAGACAAACTTACCGGAGACCATAGGCAATGAACGAAAGACCCGCGGAAGGGTATTAGTTGCCGAGAAAGCTAGCGCGCATAGATCAAAGCTTAGTGGAGAGACCATACATAGGCCTGTTCAAAAGCCGATCCTTCAACCAGTACTGCTTCTCATGATTCTCAGTTGAGGGTGGGTTCACCCGGGCCTGGACGAATCTTTCAACAAGAAGAATAGAAGGTGACCTCAAAGCCATCTCTGTGGGAGGCTGCTACCCATAAGGCCATACCCGACATGGGAAAGAAAAGCGGCGGACAACCGACTGAACTAGGGAGCCTAAACGGCATTGAGGATGAGTCCACCGGTAGGCAAACGACTTCTATCTACAGGTGCTTTCATTATGGATCGGTCGACTTGTCACGATTGATTGCTCACACACAATTAGGTTAGGCAGGCTTGGGGAGGTGATCTGAATCGCTATCGATACGATGGGGGGCTTATTTGCTGACCGTAACGAACCCCCTAAAAAGAGCGGGGAGACCTTTGGCCTGGGATGGGAGAGCGCTTTGCTTTAGAACTTTAGTTCGTAATAAGGCTCGAAGACCTCCGGCTGGATTTGAAATGGATCAGGTAGGGCATCGCGTGGCCACGTGTGATTAGCAGTTTGATCTATTTCCTTCAATGGTAGGAAATCCGCATCCGCGGGTGTGTACGGGAGGAAGCCAGTCTGCAGTAACTCTACTTGCTCCTTTGGATCACTAAGGAAAATCTTTACTCACACATACCGCAGTGTATTCTTGTCAACTCACATAGTCGCACCTACCAGCACAACAAGACGACTACCCCTGCACGCCACTAAACGGCGCTATTTAACGCTTTGGTTCGCCCAATACAAGAACTACAGCCCAAGCTTAAGGCTAAAGCCGTGGACTACGTCCCCATGAGAGCCCTCTATTTGACTAACGTACTCCTTTTCCCCCCATACCTTCACTGGGAATGATTGACCTTCGGATTCAAATAATAGAGCATCGCGTAATGTAAGTACTCCTTCCCATTTCTTCTTTTATGATTTATCTACTTGAAATGCTTACAGCTAAGTGCGGAGAAGGTACCTAGGGGACCAAATGAAATGACACTGAAGGGTCTTCAACTAAAGCTTCGCCAGTACTGAAAGACGACAAAAGATTTATAAAGCAGATTTAAGGATAATACCCCACCTTACCGGATTTGTAAAAAAAGGAAAGGCTCGAAAGACCTACTTGACAAGTTTCCTTATGGGTGAGTTCGTAGGTGGTTTAAGTCGAGTGTATCGAATGGAATGGAATGAACTGCAAGAGACTGAAAAGCCGTAGTGCGCTAGCGCTAGCGAGTTAGCGCAACAACTTACTGTCTTGTTTTCTTCGCTGCTTCTTTTTTAAGATTAAACGAAAGCGGTTGCTAATGCTTGTAGCTTGCTTCTGTCCTTAGTCAATTTTGGACTGAAGCTGTTCTGACTGCCGTATCTTTTTTGAACCGAATACATTCCTCTGTCATCTCTGGTCTGTCTCTTTTTGATAGAAGATTTTCTACCACGCCTGACTATGAAGAGCCTCGAGTCTATCAGGAGAGGATGTGGTGGTAACCCCCTCAGCTTCGTCTAGATTCGGGCGTCCAGCCGTGTAGGAAGACTCACCCTAGCCACTATAGCGACCCCACCCCCAACTTTAGCTGAGAAGCACCCTCCATCCACTTCCCCTTTTCCGTGTGCCCAAAAGCCCGGTTTTTGAGCCCATTTCCGATTCCCTTACCCAATCTCATGAGAAGCAAGCCCATCCCTTAAAATGTCCCCAAACAGCCAGCCCTCACCAGGCATTGCTAAATGCTCCTCCACGAAGCAAGCTCTTCCCAGATGCGGAAGTGGGGAAGCTGGAAGTGGCTAAAGAAGTCGGAGGAAGAAAGTAGTTGGACAACTGTATACAGTTTAAGAACATCCACCTTTCTCATTCCTTATGTACTTTTTCTTACTTCATCCATACTTTTTTACTTTTTATGAAGTGTGGGGCAAACGGCGCCCTCTACTTCTACTTCTAACTAAAGGCGAAGAGCCGGCATTGCAAGCAAATAGAGAGCCTCCGCCCGTTTGATTGGTTGCGAGCCGGAAAGTGTACCTACAGTTTTAGTCGCGAAAGGGCCGCTTGCTTAACTTCATTTTTCTGTATTCTAAAAGAATTATATATATAATAAATAGAATTCTATATCTATCTATAAAAAAAGATATATAGAATCTTTTTCTTTTTCCAATTGTTCATTCCTGGGGAGAGGAAGAAGCAGATAGAGCAAAGGCCTCCTTTTTCCGTTCGCTCTTCCCGAAGTGAGCGAATTGCATGTAGAGATCCGTAGGGGCTTATAGTTTAATTGGTTGAAATGTACCGCTCATAACGATGATATTGTAGGTTCGAGCCCTACTAAGCCTACCACCCCCTGCTCTTCTCTTTCAGCCCTTGCTGGTGAAAGTCTTAGAATGAATGTTGGCCTAGATAGAGGAATAAAAACTAGCTCGACCGAAAGGGAGAGGATAGGCGAATTAGTAACTGAAATGAAAGCTGGAGTAAGACAATCAGTTGGAGAGCTAGGATGAAGAAGTAGGAAGGGGTATTCGAAAGGCAGAAGAGTAAGAGCTAGAAGGCTATCTTTGAGGATAGGATGGTCGGACAAGGAATCCAACCTCTTTCTAGAGATAAGATAAGTCTGTAACTTCAGGTCGAATCACTAGAAGGTATACTATTCTGAGGGTAGGCATTCACCGTCCCTCAATTGCTTACTGATATGCTTTATCTCATCTAGCCAGCACTCTAAGACCCTCTTTCCACCCTACTGGCTTTAGGTAAGAGTCTCAGATCGTATGCTTTCTAGCCTGCCTCTTTCTTGAGCTGGCCATGGAATAAAAAGTAGATCTCTATCTGATCTGTGAAGTGAAAGACTTTAGCCCTCCCGCCATACTTGTATAGTTCCTTGGATCAAGTCTTTTCTTTGAGTAAAGCCGAAGCCTTTAGCGACTAGCCTGACCTTTTCCTCCTAAGAGGAATCACGACCACCATATTCCCTTAAAACCTGGTAGTGAGCCTGTGAGTGTAAGGCCCTACAGATACCCCCACATCTAAAAGGCTGAGATAGAAAAACAGGTCAAGGAGATGCTGTTAAGTGGTATTCTCAGGGCAAGTGTGAGTTCTTATGCCTCTCCAGTGTTGCTGGTGAAAAAAAGGGACAATACCTGGAGATTTTGTGTGGATTATCTAGCACTCCATGCCATCACCATGAAAGAGAAATTCCCCATTGAGGAATTGCTTGATGAATTACATGGTAGCAGGATATTTTCGAAGCTTCATTTGAGAAGTGGTTACCAATCAGATTCGGGTGTTTGAAGATGATATACACAAGACTGCATTTCGAACTCACCAGGGCCATTACGAGTTCATAGTTATGCCCTTTGGTTTAACTAATGCTCCAGCCTCATTTCAGGCTTTCATGAATGAGGTTTTCATGGATTATATGAGGAAATTTGTACTGGTTTTTTTCGATGACATCTTGATTGACAGTGACAGCCTAGATAGCCACTTGCAACACTTGAGGATAGTGTTTGAAACTTTAAAACAACACAAATTGTTTGTGAAGAAATCGAAATGCTCCTTAGGTCAGGCAAGGTAAGAGTATTTCGGGCATGTGGTGAGCAGTGAAGGGGTATTAGTAGATAAAAGCAAGATTGACGGCATGTTGAGCTGGCCACAACCCACTACTGTCAAGGGGTTGAGAGGCTTTCTGGGTTTAACAGGCTATTACCAAAAATTTTGGAAGGGGTATGGGGTTATCAGCAAGCCACTGACCAATTTACTGAATAAAGATAGCTTCACCTGGAATGAAGAAGCAGCAAGGGGTTTCAGTCGTGTTCTGATGCACACCAAGTCTTTGTCACAAGTTCTAAGTGAAGTTGTGCTTGTTCTTGTGCACCTCTACTTGGATATGATCTACCATGTGACATATGCTACTTTTGTCTTGCTGCAATGGAGTGATTGGTGCTCACGTGCACGAGCATCTACTGATTAACTTGATGACTGATGCTCGGCCACTGCTGCTGCTACTACAGAGTATTCTTCTCCTTGGTTCCTCTTGAAGCTTGGGGATGTAGTTACATGCTCATGAGACTACTGTAGTCGACTTAATAGTGATGTTCTTTGTAATATACTTTTTGCTACCTTGCTCTCCCAAAGGAGCTTTCTAGCTACTGATCTCCTCGACCATCTTCCTTCTGGTATAAAGGAAAGAGCTTCCCAAGAGCCCCTACGCGACCTTCCAATTGCAGAGAGTCCTGCCGATGTAGCTCTTGTTCTTCTTCCTTATCGAGATCTTCCCTTTCCTCTGATCAACAATGAAAGTTTTATTCAAGTCGTCACCTTAGCGAAAGCACTAAGTAAGCAAACTACCTTAATGAAATAGGAAAGCGGCTGAAAAGAAAGCCATTTTTCGATAGTGATTCAAGGTGAAGTAAATCCCCTATATCTGATAGCTGTAACAGGCCTTCTTCTTACAGAGAAATGCCCCTATTGCGAATCTCTCTCATAAGAAAGAAGAGAGCTAGCATAAGCAGAGCTACCAGCTATACTAGAATCCTTAACTAACAATTGAAACTCAACTCTATACCCCCCCCCCCTTGCGATGGTCATGAAGGTGGGCCACCATCTTGATTTTATTTCAATTGTTTAATAGAAATGTTGGGTGCTTTAGGAAACATGTTATCCAAGAGTTTATGCAATGTTGAGAGTTAGTTTAAATTAACCACAAGGCACACAATTCTCATTTCTCACAACACACCAACACTCAACTCTCTCTCTCTCTCCCTCCTTCTCCTTGTCATGACCGTGAGCCACCACCACCATCACCATCATTTTTTTTTGGGTAAAGGGTTACCCCGGTAAATTTTATAAATCACCAACAAAAAGAACAGGGTGTGCCAAGACACTGACACACACTACTAGTCTAGACAAACCAAGACTATAATCCTACAAAAACAACAAACGACCAAACATACAACCAGAACCAAGATCAAAAACTAGACAAACACTGCCCTAGCTCAAAAACAAAGCAAAGAAACAACAAAAAACTCTAGCCCGGATCGCATTCCAAGTTCTTCATCGAGATCTGCCAAGTATCCAAAATTTTCTAGTGCCTCAAATCCCTACCAACTTTGAAACCCATTAGCTTCAGCCGAACCGTACTAATTATGACATGAGAGAGCATATCAGGAGTACGTTGGATACGAGAAAATAGCCGGTTGTTCCTCTCTTGCCAAACATAATATGTAGTTGCCGCGATAAGGATTTTACAAACAATCAGCTCTAACTACCGAGAACTTGCATTCTGTTCCATCCACTGCATAACCGAGGACCATGTGTTGTTGACACTTCCCATATTAACCATTTTCCTTACCGATTCCCAAACTTTAGAAGCAAAGGGGCATTGAAAGAAAAGATGGTCTCTAGAATCTCTATCATAGTTACAAAGAGGACAACACATAAGGATAAGATTAGTAGCACTACCCGCTTCCCATATAGCCATCCTATCTTGCGTCTTTAGCTTGTTGTTAATTACTAACCAAAGATGGAAAGAGTGCCGAGGAATGCATTGACTGAACCAAACCGAATCAGCCCAAGCAATCTTGTCATCCCTGTTACGAAGGGTATTCCAAGCTTCCCAAGACCGAAAGTGATGAAGATTACCATCAAGGTCTTTCCAGCGACGCCGATCAGCCATGTCAACTAAAAGCTGAGGAGGAGCAATGTTTATATGGACCGGAAATAGATCAAACCAAGCTTGAGGCCATTTCCATTGGCCGACTTCATTGATAAGCTCCGCAACAGTGGTACTAAGATTAAATCCCGCATTAGCTATAGCACGAGGAGTTATCACTCCAAGCATTCGTTTGACAGCCGCTTTGAATAGACATCCAAACATAAGGCCGAATCTGATCACGAATAGCAAGAATTTTCCTCCATGCCCAGCTTGCACTACCACGGTTTTTCACCTCCCAAAAACTAGTGCCTTTTAATTTATAGGAATGAATCCATTGGACCCATATTGTCATTTAGTGCGATCAATGTCACTGTTGGATATCAACAAAGATTGAGAAGAATGGGTTGACAAATTAGCTGATGCTTTACCTTAGAAAGAATGGGGTACATATCTGATGATCTTAAAGAATACTGGAGAATATGATAAGTTGACAATTTCTCAGTTTATTGAAAAGATTGAAGGACAGGATCTTGAACAGCAGAAGATTGCTAGAATGAACAGTCCAAGTGGTCAAGAAGACATCAAGATGTATTATAAAGGAAATGTTCAGGATGTTGAAGCAAGTCCAAAGATCCAAACCGCATTTAGTGCAGAAAACTCATCCGGATCAGTTAATCAAAGTCCAATCAGCAACAGTGGATTTCCTTCATATCCAAGTGTTAGTCCAAAACACTTGGATATGAAGGAAATCCACTGTTGCTTACCGAGTTATGGGGAATGTGAAGTTCTTAGAGCTTTTTCCGGATGCTTATGCTTTGTTTCAGCCATACCGGGTGTCTGACCATCACCTTGTATTCTGAAAATGCCGTCTACCAGAAAGAGTTGCCCGAAGCCGTTTAAGTTCCCTAATTTTATTACAACTAAACCTGAATTTAGCCAGTGTGTTGATATGGAATGGGGAAAGAAAGTGGATGGTATTAATATGTATTCAGTTGTTGTCAAGATGAAAAATCTTAAGACGCACATACGGAAGCTTCTTTTTAACCAAGGAAACCTTCACGAGAAGGTCATTATGCTAAGGAAGGAGCTGGATCGGATCCAAAGGATGGTGGATTCTAATCCCTTAGATATTTCCATTCGCGAATCCGAAACTAAGTGCTTGCAAGAATTCAAGGAAGCTGCTTATGTTGAGGAATGTTTCCTTAAACAAAAATCTAAGATGGATTGGTTGTGTGCTGGTGATTCTAATACGACATATTTTCATAATAGTGTCAAGTGTAGAAATGCTAGAACCAAAATCCATAGTGTGAAGGATGTGAATGGGAACCAATTCGAGGGGGCAGGTGTTTCAGCGGCATTACTTGCTCATTATTCCAATTTCTTGGGTACTGAGGATCCTGTTCTCGAACTAGATGAGGATGATTTATTTGTTAATAGGCTTTCCATTGATTCGGCTAATTATATGGTTAGACAAGTGACCCGTGAAGAGGTTAAGCAAGATATGTTCAGTATTGGTGAAAACAAAGCTCCGAGCCCCGATGGGTACACATCTGCGTTTTTTAAGCAGGCCTGGGATATTGTGGGTGAGGAAGTGACTGATGCTATCTTGGATTTCTTTGAAAACGGAAGAATTTTAAAACAAATTAACCATACTATTTTGGCTTTGGTTCCTAAGATTGATACCCCTCACTCGGTTCTTGACTATCGGCCTATATCCTGTTGTAATGTGTTATATAAATGCATTAGCAAGATTATTACTGATCGAATGAAGAGAAGCCTGGAAAATTTGGTGAGCATAAACCAGTCGGCCTTCGTCCCTGGTAGAAAGATCTCGGATAACATTCTCCTCACACAGGAGCTTATGCACAACTATCATATTAACAGGGGTCCCCCGAGATGTGCCTTTAAGATTGATATCCAGAAGGCTTATGATACAGTTAGCTGGAAGTTTTTAGAGTCTATTTTATCAAGATTTGGGTTTCACCAGAAAATGGTTATGTGGATAATGAACTGTGTTAGCACAACGTCTTATTCAGTAAGCATTAATGGCAACTTGCATGGTTTTTTCAAGGGGAAACGTGGTTTGCGACAGGGTGATCCTATGTCCCCATATTTGTTCACTTTAATTATGGAAGTCCTCTCGTTGCTTTTCCAACGTGCTGCTTCGGTAAATCCGATGTTCAAGTTTCATGCTCAGTGTTCTAAGCAGAAAATCATAAATGTCTCCTTTGCGGATGATTTGTTTGTCTTTGTTAAGGGGGATACGTTTTCAGTGGCTTGTCTTCGAAATGCTTTGGTTAAGTTCACTAGTATGTCTTGCTTGGTTCCTAGTCTGTCTAAGAGTACTGTATTTTTTTGCAATGTTACTCAAGGTATGAAGAATGCGATTTTGGAGTTAATGCCATTTCAGGAGGATACATTGCCAGTTCGATACCTTGGAGTCCCTCTCATCTCCACAAAACTTGCGTACAAGGAGTGCAAAATTCTCATTGATCGTATGGACAGGAGGGTAGATAATTAGATGTCTAAATCCTTATCATTTGCAGGTAGAATTCAGCTCATTAACTCGGTTTTGTCGGCTATGTATACGTATTGGGCGTCAGTGTTCATTCTTCCAGTTCGTGTTATCAAGGACCTAGAGAAAAGAATGCGTAGATTCTTATGGAATGCTGGTTGTCAAGGGCCTATTCGGTCTAAAGTTGCATAGAAAACTGTATGCTTACCTAAAGATGAGGGAGGGCTGGGAATAAGAAGTATATCGGATGTGAATAAAGCTCTCATGACGGCACATGTTTGGAGCATTATTAACAATCGCCAATCTTTATGGGTGCAATGGATTTATGCTTATAAGTTAAAGGGAAGGAGCTTATGGGATGTTCAATATAGAGGTAATATGAGTTGGGGTAGGAGGAAGATGCTTTCAATCAGATCTCTTATACGTCCTTACTTCTGGAAGTTGGTTAAAAGTGGGTCTCAGACGAATGCCTGGAGTGATAACTGGTGTGAGGTTAGTCCCTTTCGTTCTTTTATTACTCCAAGATCTATTGCTGGTGCTGGTTTTACACTTCAAACAACAGTGGATGAGCTTGTTAATGAGAATGGCCAATGGAGGTGGCCTCAGGCTTGGTACGATGTATATCCGGTTCTGATAAATTTGGTCGCTCCTCAGCTCAACCATGACATGGATGATAGGCTTATATGGAAGGATGTTAACGGGAAAGATTGCCATTTCAGTACTTGGGAACCTTGGAATAATATTCGAACTCGTGACAGTAAGGTGAAATGGGCCTCGATGGTTTGGTTCGGACAATGTATCCCTCGGCACTCCTTTCTTTTGTGGCTGGTGCTTAAAGAAAAGCTGAAAACACAGGATCGGTTAACCATTTAGGAAGCTGGAAGCGCGACTAACCTGAACTTAATGTGCTGTCCTCTTTGTAGGTATAATAGAGATTCGAGGGATCACCTCTTCTTTCAATGTGATTATGCTTCGAAGGTTTGGCATGAGGTTAAACTAATGGTGGACCTGGGGAGTGTTACGGATTCATGGAGCTCTGTTTTAGCATGGATGGAGCAACAATCGAATATGAACACCCTAGATCACGTTGCAACCAAGCTGATAATTGCGGCGTCCACGTACTTTATATGGCAAGAGAGGAACAATCGGCTGTTTTCTCATGCACATCGGAGCAGTCAAGATGTGGCTCAGTTGATTATTAGTACGCTTAGACTTCGCTTAATGGGATTACAAGTTGGTAGAGATTCAAGATGTACGAAGTTTTTGGAGCGATGAAAGATTCCAATGAAGAATATGATTGGTGATGCTGGTTAAAGAGTGTCTAGGTTGTTAGTTCTTTGGTGTTTGGCTTTCTTTTTTGGCTGTTTTTTTGTCTGTTTTGGTGATGTGTTGGGTCGAGTAGAACTTTGTTTGTTTCCTAGTCTTGGTATGCCGAGTCTAGAAGTGTGTGTCTTTGGTCGAGTCACACCCTGTTTTTATTTTGGTGATTTATAAAATTTACCGGGGTAACCCTTTACCCAAAAAAAAAAAGTGTTAGTCCAAATGTTTCAACCTCAAGTCATCAGTTCCAAAGCTCAAACAGCAGTAATGGTCATGTATTACACTGTAATATCGCATTGCATCTTCAGAATGGTCAAAGTTTCTCTGAAGAGGTCGTTAAAGGTCATATAGCATTACTAGCTACAGTGTTAGAATCATATGAGGGTTTGGTTGCTGGAAGGATCGGAAATCCTATGTTGACAAAAGAGGATTACGATCAGATTGATGCAGAAGAAATGGAACTTATGGATATTAAATGGTGTTTAGCGAGTGTTTTAAGGAGAGCTGAGAAATTTAAGATGATTACAGGAAGATATGGTTTTCTTGATGCTAATGTTTCTACTCTAGGCTTTGACAAATCTAAAGTTACTTGTTTTCGATGCAGGGAAAAAGGACATTTCAAGAGGGAATGTACTAATCGAGAAGCAGGAGCAGCTCAGAATCCGTTCGGGAATAATGATTATTATCGGAAAGCTATATATCAACAAGTTGCTCAATCACCATCATCATCAAAAGCAATTGAAGATGGAAAGAAGAAAGCGATCGAAGAGACAACAAAGAGAGCTTATTATGGTATAATAGATCAAGATGATGAAAAGGTGGCAGAAGGTTTTAGTTGGGACAAATATGTTCCACCTGATACAAAGCTTGGAGCATTCACTAAGATGTCGGGATTACAGCCGAGTAACCAGAAGAGTACGATATTCTTTTGTAATGTCAATGGCCATGTCAAAGATGCTATTTTGGATCTCATGCCTTTTGTCGAAGGTACTTTGCCTGTTAAATATCTGGGTGTGCCCTTGATTTCTTCTAGACTCGGTTATAGTGATTGTCGAGTGCTCGTGGATAGGCTTCAAAAACGTATAACACATTGGAGGAACAAATTGCTTTCGTTTGCTGGTAGATTACAGCTTATAACTTCAGTTCTCTCAGCTATGCACATTTATTGGTCATCTGTTTTTATGTTGCCGATTCGTATTGTTCTCGAGCTCGAAGCTTGTATGCGTAATTTCCTATGGTCCCAAGAGAGTTCGTATTCTAAAGGTAAATCAAAAGTTTCTTGGAAAACCGTTTGTACTCCGAAGTATGAAGGAAGGTTGGGAATTAGACGAATAGGGGATATGAATAAGGCTCTTATGTCTTATCATATTTGGAGCATCGTTTCTAAGAGGGATTCTTTATGGGTGGATTGGGTGCACAGTTACAGGTTAAAAGGCAAGAGCTTCTGGATGTGCAAAACCCCAGCTAATTGTTGTTGGTCTTGGAGAAAGCTAGTGCAACTGCTGCCTCTTATTAGAAATCATTTATGGTCGGAATTAGGTAATGGCGCTGACACTTCGGCTTGGTTTGATTACTGAAGTGATATAGGGCCGCTTGGTGATTTTATTTCGCCTAGAACCATTACCGATGCAGATTTTAAACTGGATGATTCTGTGGCTAACATCTACTCGAATGGTTCTTGGGCGTGGCCTTTGGCATGGAGAGATCTTTTTCCGGTTCTCATTCAGTTAGATCAGGTTCAGTTAACTCCAACGAAACATGATAGATTGTTATGGAGAGAAGGTAGTGATACTATGGAGTTCTCCTCTTCTTGTGTGTGGCACTCGGTTGGATACACGGGTCCGGAAGTGAATTGGTGTAGGATTGTTTGGTTTGCGCAGTCTATCCCTCGTCATGCTTTTTTGATGTGGCTGGTCCTTAAAAGTAAGCTTTTGACTCAAGACAAAATTCTTAAGTGGGATCTATCGCGGAGGAAGAACATGAATATGATGTGTTGCATGTTATGTTTTCAGAATTATGACTCACATCCGCATTTATTTTTTGAATGCAATTATTCGGCTCAAGTTTGGTATAAAATTCGAAACAAGGTAAACATGGGTGATGTTAGTCCGAAATGGAATGAGATAGTGGATTGGTTGTTGGTTCGTGTTCGGTCTAAATCGGCTATGAACTATATTGCCAAAATTCTGGTTGCGGCTGCTGTGTACTTCACTTGGCAAGAAAGAAATGCTAGAACTTTTAAAAATCAGTTGAGACCTCCGGAGAAAATTAGTGAGATTATTTTAAATACGGTCCGATACAAGCTGATGGGAGCTAAACTAAAGAAAACTTCAAGTGTGCGGATACTTGAAGAGTGGGAGATTCGTGGGGAGCATGAGGAAGATGATGGCGGCTGATTAGTTTTTTTGGTTAATATCGTATCTTTCTAGATATTAGTCTAGTTGTTTTCTTTGCATTTCTTTGGTTGATTCTGGTTGTTCCTTGTTTTACTTTCATGGGGCATGTCTCATGATTGAACTAGTGTAGGCATTCTACACTACTTGTTTTATTGGTTTGTGAATATATAGAGTCACCGGGGTAACCCTTTACCCAAAAAAAAAAAAAAAAGCTTGGAGCATTCATTGCACAAATAGTTCAAGAACCAGATTTGATGAAAGAATGGATGAGTGTGTTTGACAACAATGAGAAAATTCAAGATGGAGAGTTTGTTCCTTCAGATGATAGTTCAGAAAAGACAACAGTCTTTGATCAATCATCATCAGATAGCAGTGATGATGAAGAAGAAACATAAATAAACATTGGAAAAATCTATTATCTCCTGAAAGTTTTCAATTTTATTTTGCAGATAGACTGGAGAAACTAAAGGAGAAGAGAGCAGCAAAAGAACAGAAAAAGAAAAAATGCGAGAATGTTGCTCAGGAAGAGAAGTCTGAACAAAGTGAAGAAGTTAAAGTTGCTGTGAAGATGATTGAAGCTAAGAAGATGGTTGAAGTTGAGAAGATTGTCGAAGTTGAAAAGATTATTGAAGTTGAAAAAATTGTTGAGATCATGAAATCTTGTTTAAAATGTTTGGAACCATGCAAACAATGTGAAGAAAAGGATGAGAAGTATAGTGAGCTTGACAAGATGAAGGAAAAATTATTGTTTGATGTCAATTATGTGAAAGAATCATATGATATTTTGAACAGAACGGTGAATAGTCTGCAAAAGACAAATTCAGAAAGAGAAGATGCGTTAACCATGATGAATGCAGTGATGATGTCAAAGCAAAAGGCTATCAATCATTATATTGAAGAATGTGCAAAGTTGAAGCAAGAGTTGGAGACAGAAAAGATAGAAAATGAAAGAATCAGACGATTGTTGCAAAGTTATTCAAGTTCTGATTATTTGATTGACAGAATTTATCCAACTGTTGCAGGTTTTGAAGCTTTTCAGGACAAGAAGACGGAAGAGAAGGATACTGGTAAGAAACAAAGTGCAAATTATAACAAGTGTCCACCTCCGATCTGGGAAGGTTATTCTCCCAGAAAACCAAATGAGAAACAAGTCAAAAAGGCGGTCAATATAAAGTTAAAGTCTGAAACAACTGATGATTTACCAGACAACATTGACGTCACATTCACATCGTCTGACACTGATCATGAGTCTGAGTTAATAAAGAAAGTAGTCGATCAGGTGTTGGATAAGGATGAGGAGTCAGAGACAAAGTCTGAGTTAGAAACCTCGAGTTTGTCTGTCAACAGTCCAAAATCGTCGGTGAAACGGGTTTACAATAAAGAATTTATGTTATCTAAATCTAATTTGAATGACGAAACATTTGAAGTTGCATATACTTTGAATGATTCTGACAAATTATATTTTGATAACGAATTTCCAATAAGAGGTGTTAAAACTGAAATGATTAAAAAGGTTTTCAAATTAACAGAAATTAATATTTCTGAAATAAAAGATGTAAATCTTTTTGAAAAACCTAAAAAATTCACTTCAAGAGTTCAACAAAGGTTAAACAAGAAAAAGGGTTACAATTCTAGTTTTGGTTTTCAAAAGAAATCAAACCATAATAGTAATTTCAAAAAGAAAGGCTTAGGTTTTATTCCACCGAAAAATCATAAAAATGAGAAAATTTATAAACCTAAAACTGTTTTTGTTTTAGGAGCAAGTTCGGAGGAAGAAGAAAAGAGCTCATTCTGAAAGCAATTAAACAAAGAGTTCTTTGCAGAAAAACAAAAGTTTGAGAAGAATGGAGTTTATCAGAGAAAAGAGACAAGAACCTGTTATAGATGTCAAGAAGTTGGTCACATCGCCTGGAACTGTCCAATGGCTACAAACATAAAACAGGAAGTTGTTTCTAAACTCAAAGAGAAAATTGTTGATAAAACTGAACCACCAACTGACAAATTCAAAGTGTTTAAAAACTCAACATATGAAGTCGGTGAGTGTTCAAAAAGGATTTACAAAAGAAGGGTGAATCTTAACAACCAAACATGGGTTGCTAAGAAAACAAATGTGAAAGTTGGCGATGAATCTGACTCGTCAAAGTCAGAAGAGCCACAAGTTGAGCTAAAAATAGAAACATCAGTACCGCCAATGGATGATGTAAATTTTCCACCATTGAGGGCTGAAAATTTTAAACAAAAAGTTGGTAAGGTTGAGATATCGAATCAATTCTATTCTGAAAAGAAAGAGTTTCATGTCGAAAAAGCTTTTAATGGTAAAGTGAAGCATATTTTTGGGAAAATGGTTGATGGGAAGGTAAAAGGGGTGAAAGATTTTTATGAAGAAAAAAAAATGTTGAAACCCCAAGTGAAACTGGAAAGGTCACATCTAAGTTTGGTCAGGCTTGGATGTCTGTTTTTCATATGTGAATAGTATGACTTGCCGGAACTCCCAGGTTGGTAATTGTGGATTAGGAATCGGAATCTTTCTTGAGAAATTCATTTCTGTGATATTTCGATCTTCAAGTGGTAGTATTCTTGAAAATTGTCATATTTCAATTTTCAAATGGTATGATTGGTAAGTGAACCTTCAAGTGGTATTGTGATACGTACCTAAAAGTGGTTAATCAAGGTCATTAAGTTGAACTTGTTTTAACTTTCATACAAGTGGTTGAAAAGCAATGTGATGAAACCCCAACGAAACTAATTTTCGGAAAAACCATTTTGATTAAAACAAAATTAAGTGTTTTGAAATCTTAATGGGAAAATAGTTTGTTGTCAGGGGGAGTTCTGATTGTTTATGCAAAGTGGATGGCGATTTGAAGCAATTCACAACAGTTGTCACTTTATTTGTATAGTTTGTTTTCAAATCTTCTTTAAATGGTTTTGATTTTTAGGGCGAGTAAGAAATTTTCAGAAAATCCAAAAACATTAGAAAATTCGAAAAAGTTAAAAACATGATAATATCAAAAATGAGTTTTGTTATGAAAAAGAGAAAATGATAGTACATCAGTGGACTATCACAGCATGCTAAAGAATTGGAAAGATAAAATGTGATAAACGGTCTCACTGATGATGTGCCAGTAGGTTTTTACACGCTTAGTAGATTGTTTTCGAGATATAAACCTAAATATCAAACATACTTATTTCGTGGGGAACATCTCTCGGATATATAGGTAATCCCTGAAATCTTGTTTGAAAGACCCCTCTTTTTGAGATACTAGGTCTTTATGCTTAGTGATATCTGGGGTATTATCCCGGGACTTCTGATTTTGCGGAAGCAATGGCCTAGTCCTCGTATAATAGTTTTCGCTTGCTTGAAATAAAAGCACCACCCTCAGCATAAAAAATGATGAAACGTTGCAAAATGCTAATCATGTGCTGTTGAAGAAAAGATTCTCTAAAGGGAACACACCTAAAGTCGAAGCCATCATCTCTCTGATTTTGCGGAAGCAATAGCCTGAGCTCTCATGGCCCTCACATTTAACCCTTTACAGATATCATCTAGGTATATTCACCTGTAAGATTGAATATTGGGATCTGGATACGGGAGTATATTCTGAGGTGTGACACTCGAATAAGTTTAAGTCTCTTAAAACACTAATCTCGTATCTCGAAACAGTTGAACTTTGTGTGAAAATTTAAGTGGATCAGTATACTGACAATCTAAGTGAATCGTTTAGAACTTAAAAATGTTTAAAGCTTAACGGTGTTAGTGATTTGTCTCAGAAACTGATATGATCCTCTTACACAAACTCACAAAAATATTGTTTGTAAATATGTCTTTACTGCATTTCGTTTATTTCACAATCCAAAAAGATTTTCAATGTATTTTAGCTTAAATTTTTGAAAATTCAAAAAGATTTTCGACAACTGATGTTGAAGAGCTGATTTTCAAAATTCCAAGTGCTATACATGATGAACAGGTTTGGGAAAAATGTGTTTAAAAAGATTTTCTTAAAAGTAGTCATTTGTGTTTTGTTAAATGTTAAATCATTTTAGTTGATATATTCAAATGATGGTGTGTATTTGATTCTTCATGTGGTAAGCAGAGATTAAATTTGTCAAATTTTAAATTTGTGAAATTTATTTCTGGGTAGAGTTTTGTGCAGATCCTCGTGTCTAATCCTGAGATGATTAAGAGCCAGGTCTTGATTCTAGAACGTGAGCTATTTCAGGCTGCGATCCCAGCTTATCGAAAGGGGGAGTCTGAAGTCATCAAGAGGGAGTCTGATGATACTGAAGATCTTAAGGAATCAAGAGACCTGATTAAGAGGAGTATAGAGCCAGGTTGCGATTCTGAATGAGAGAAAAGATTGAGGATGCTTTACACTGTTAGATACTTTGGTAGTGCGAGAAGACTAATAAAGATTGAAGACGTTGAAGATGTGTACTGAAGACTCGTCGACATCCAAGGGGGAGTCTGTTGGTGCATATGTCTGTCGACTTCGTCTTATATCGAGTTTTGTAATAGAATGATAGATCAGGGCACGAAATACGAGAAATATGGGTATAGAACTATTTTGCATGAAATGAAAACATCCATTTCGTACGAAATGAACACTTGCCATTTCGCACGAAATGGTGAAGTCTTTTCGTACGAAATGACTATTTCGTATGAGTTTGTTTCATGCGAAATGATGATGTCTATAAATACGTGTCTTGCCATTTCGTTTGGAACTTTTCGATTCTAGAGCCGAAGTGTTGCTGAAGTGTCTTCTCGCTGTAAAAAACTGTTATATCAATCTAAAAGACAATTAGAGTGTATTTCAAGCTGTTTCTAAGTCGATACGTTAGTTTCCGCCTCTCGTATTGACAAGAACTCTTCTGAACGACTCGTTTCGGTCGTTAAAACGATCCTACACTGTAAATTGAAACCAGCATTAGCAATGGATCTTGGTGTGATAATCGAGCTAAGAGGACTCAATGAGCACCAATTATCACTCCAAACATTAGTTTGCAAACTACTTTTGAGAGAGGACCATATGTGAGGCCGAATAATATTACGAATAGACAAAATCTTTCTCCATCCCCAGCTCATACTCCCTCGACATGGAACCTCCCAAAAACATCTCCCTTTGAGCTTGTAATCGTGGACCCATCTCACCCAAATTGTAAAGCCCGCTAAATTCATAATAAATTAAATAAATAATTTATATAAAAAATACATAATATAGATACAGACCTATGCTTATTCACACTCATATTTGTTAAACTAAAAATATAAAACAAATAAAATAAGATTAAATCTTTGATGGTTAAAATATTATTAAGTTTGATTGAATTTTTGGAAAATCTTTTGAATTAACTGAACTATAGACGTTTAAAAAAAAGAATGAAGAGATAGGAACAAAAAGAAAGTTGAGCCATTGAAACTTTGTACTGCTTTTGACATCTGTCCACCAAAACCTTTCTCTCCAAGGAATTTAACATCATAAATACAAACATAATTTTTCATTTAGAGACATCCAAACTAAACCAAAATAATATAACAAATTGTCAACCACGTTTGTATAAACCCGGTAGGTTGCAGAAGAAGAGCACCAGTAAGTTATCTTTTATGTTTAATTATTTATTAAACTCATAGAATGAAATATATTTTTATTTATAAACTTAAATGAATTTAATTTGCTCCTGCCTACTTATTATTTGGAATAAGTAAACGAAAATATAATTGATTTTATATGTAAAGTTTTAGATATGCTAAAACGTCAAAAAGTTAAAATTGTTTTACAATAAATAAATAGATACTCGAAACTACAAGATTTCAAGATTTAAATGTTTTATACTAGCCAATCAAGGATTTAGATATGGTGTACGTATAGTTTTTGTAAAAATCTAACTTTGTTTAATTAAGTAGTATTTCATAAATTGTTGCATCACATTAAAAAAAATATATTTAAAAGATAAGCTCCAATAAATAATTAATTACTATTAGTCAAACACTTTAAATTTTTTATTGATAAATCGGTTTACGTAGAAATAAAATAAACATATTTCTTTTATTCCAAATTAAATTATCTAAGCTAGGATATTTGTTATATAAACCAAACATTAAGTTTTCGCATGATTTTCTCTAATAATTAACTAACCAAAAGACATCTCTAAAATTTCAGTGAACTTTCATGTATTTAATGTTTTTTTACATTTATTTTATATTATAAAAAACTAAGTGTAAATTTTCTGCTTGAACGAACTCATAAGGTTAGAATTATTTTAATTTTGATGTTCGATTCAACTAGATAATAATAGTATGTTCTAATCTCGATATGACTCATATGTAGATAATTGCAAAGGGTGTTAAACAAATTGGTATTGCTTTGGGATATAAACCCTAAGCTCTCTCTCCTGGGCGATTTTCTTGATTCATCATGAAACCCTAATTTTCTTTGAGATTCATTTGTATAACAGTCTGTGATTAGAGTTTGTTTATCAAATCTCTATAACAAACTCGTTAGCAATAGTAATCAATCTGAAATCAGGGTTTTTTATTCGTTTCTGCTTCAATCGCCACCATAGTTGCTGTCTTGAGATCCTGACTTATTAATCTGGTTGATATTGGTCGCGGTTAACTGAGATTAATTTAGCTAGATTGATTCTCTGGGTTAATCTGTTAGGATTGATATTCGGCTCTAGGGTTTCAGGATTAGGGTTTTTACTTTCTGTCTCTGGTTCTTCGTTTTCTTGGCTTCGTGGACGTGTCTGGTTGTGCATGCTGGTTTCTACTACGTTGTTTTAGAGAGAGTTGTGTTTCTACAAATGATTGATCGTGATCTTAATGGGAGTAACATCCCACTGGATCAGGTGAATCGAGGATTGGTTGATTAGGATGGTTATCCTTTTTCTCCGGCTGCTACGGATGTTCTGAATGATTCGGCGTCTCAAGAGATAGGGTCTACTCCAGGATCAGTACCTGTTCGAGGAATTGGTCTACGCGTGACTAACATCGAAGGAAAATCTTTGTTGCCGAGGAGAGGTATGTTTTTTTCTGATAATGTTTCGGTCATTGATGGGCTTGCCGCTATATCCAAACCTGTCAATCTTGAAAGTGTGGAGAAGGTGAATTTTCCTGATCAGGGTGCCAGTAGTCAGGGTGCCAGTAGTCAGCAAGATCCTGGTAACGTAGTAAAGCCTGCATCATATGCTGATTCGGTTAGAGGAGCTAATGCGATGAAGGTGAATTTTCGGTCTTTAGCGACTGATGAGAAACAGGATGGGTGTGATGTTGTCCTTTCTAGGGATTCGGTCAGAGTTGTGCATGATAAGCTTGCTAACACGTTGTATGGGTATTTTTTGGGGGATCGGGTTGCTTATCCCATGGTGGAATATTATGTTAGGAATAATTAGAAGCAGTTTGGGCTGCAGAAATCAATGATGAATGCCAATGGTTTCTTCTTTTTCAAGTTCGCTGATCAAGCAGGTATGCAAAAGGTTCTTACTGAGGGGCCGTGGATTATTCGATCACAGCCGTTGTTCTTAGAAGTTTGGTCGCCGTCGACAAAGCTTGAGAAGAGAGAAGTGAAAAAGGTTCAGGTTTGGGTTAAGTTTCATGAGGTTCCTCTAGCGGCATATACGGAGGATGGGTTAAGTTTAATTGCAACAACTATTGGCGTGCCAAAAGCTTTGGATTCGTTTACCACCTCAATGTGCATTGATATGTGGGGTAGAAGTAGTTTTGCTCGTGCTCTGGTAGAAATTTCAGCTGATACTGATCTCAAGGAGGAGTTAACTATTGCGGTCCCTTCTCTTGATGGGGATGGTTTTGTAAAGGAGAAGGTCTATGTTGAATATGAATGGTATCCCCATAGGTGTGGCCGATGCTGTGTTTTTGGCCACAATGAGGATAGTTGCCCTATGCAGTCTTCTAAAGTGTCTAAAGACAGACCTCAACAGAGCAAGCTTCCTGGTTATGACAAGAAGATGAAGCAGCCGATTCAGGATGGTGGACCTTCAAAGCGGCAACCTATTGTGGATGAAGATGGATACACAACTGTGCAAGGTAAGAAGGCAGCTAGGAAGGTTGGTTTTAATGTGAATAAACCAAAGCAAAAATTTGAGTATAGGCCTGTTGTTCCTAAGCCGAAGGGTATAAACAAGGTAACGAAAGCTGTGGATAACTTTGTATCTTCTAACCCGTTTGATGTGCTGAATGAAACGGGTCCGGATAATAACGCTGGGAATTCGAAGGGAGGGGATGGTGGAGCTCAATATTCGGATGATGACGATGTGAGTACGGAGGTGTATAATGAAACATGTGACTTTATGCTTCAAGGGACTAAGAATCCGACTACTAACAAAGGAGCAAGCACTCCTAATCAGATGGTTACTGATGATTAGTCTTGCTGCCTGGAATATAAGGGGGTTGAACCGCCCCCTGAAACAAAAGGAGGTTCGGCATAATGTGAAAGACAATAATCTGAGTTTCTGTGCTATCTTGGAGTCTCATGTAGATGTGGGTAACCTTCAGAAGGTTTGTAAGTCTGTATTTCGAAATTGGGATTGGACATCTAATGGTGGGCAATGTGACAAAGGTGCTAGAATAATTATCGGCTGGAATCCGGATGTTTTTGATGTTATGGTCTTGAATCAGACATCGCAGGTCATGCATATTCAGGTTCGGTTTAAGGTTGACAATAAGATGATGTTTTGCTCGATTGTGTATGCCGCAAATTACTACATCTCGAGAAGGGAATTATGGCATCAGCTCTCGGTTCACAAAGTGCTGGAGGGTAATCAACCGTGGGTTATTATGGGCGATTTCAATTCAGCTCTAAACATTGAAGATAATTCTTTGGGAACTTCTACTATATCGGCTGGTATGAGAGATTTCCAAAACTGTCTTGATGATATTGAAGTTTTTGATATCAATCGGTCTGGTTTACATTTTACTTGGAATCAAAAACCGAAGGAGGGTGTGGGTTTGCTGAAGAAAATTGATAGAGTTTTGGGAAATACTCAATTTGTGGCTGAGTACCCGAGTTCAGTGGCTATATTTCATCCTTACAGGTTGTCTGATCACTGCCCGTGCATCCTTAAAATCCCGAAACATGAGGTGTCTAAACGTCGTTCATTTAAGTTTGCAAATTTTCTGACTCATAAACCAGAGTTTTTGGATATTGTAAAACGGGCCTGGGAGCTAGATATTGATGGTGTTCAACAGTTTCGTGTCGTTAAAAGACTCCGATCGCTGAAAGCTCCTCTTAGAGCGCTTCTGTTCAAACAAGGAAATTTACATCGGAATGTTAGTGAACTTCGAACCAAGCTGGATAATATTCAAAGTCGCATTGATACGGACCCGTTGGATGTGGAGTTACAGGCCGAGGAGGCCTCTATTAATCGAGATTATCAGGATGCTTGTCTGGATGAGGAGCAGTTTCTTAAGCAAAAATCAAAAGTGGATTGGTTACATGCGGGGGATATGAACACGGCATTTTTTCACTCCTCGTTAAAAGCTAGAAACCATACAAGTCGTATTAATGTTATCAAGGATTCGAGTGGTAACATGTATGAAGGTGAGGATGTTCAAAAAGCGCTTGTCCAACATTATGAAAAGTTTTTGGGCTGTCGGGTTGATATTTCCACCTCTCCATCGGCTGACTTGTTTTCGAATACTCTGAGCTCAGAAGTTGCTAGTCATATGGTGCGTCAGGTTACGGCGGATGAGGTTCGAAAGGCTATGTTCTCGATTGGTATTAACAAAGCCCCAGGTCCGGATGGTTATACCTCTGCTTTTTACAAGGGTGCTTGGTCGGTTCTAGGAGAAGACGTGTCAAACGCTATTATTGATTTCTTATCCACTGGTAAACTTTTACGCGAATTAAATCATACGGTCATTGTGTTAGTGCCGAAAATTGCTACCCCCTCGAGTGTTACAGATTACCGTCCTATAGCGTGCTGCAATGTTTTATACAAATGTATTAGTAAAATTCTTGCTGACCGAATTAAAGGGGCACTTAATACGATTGTCAATGTCAACCAGTCAGCATTTGTTCCGGGTCGGAAAATTTCGGACAACATCTTACTTACTCAGGAGCTCATGCACAATTATCACAGGAATGTGAGGCCCCCGCGGTGTGCGTTTAAGGTGGACATCCAAAAAGCTTATGATACGGTGGACTGGAGATTTCTTAGAGATGTGCTGCTAGGGTTTGGGTTTGACGGTAAGATGGTGAATTGGATTATGACCTGTGTCTCTACGCCAACCTTCTCGGTTTGTGTTAATGGTGATGTTCATGGATATTTTAGAGGTAAACGTGGGCTAAGGTAAGGGGATCCACTTTCTCCTTACCTTTGTACGCTTGTTATGGAGATTTTAACGGGTATTCTGCATCATGAAACAAGGTTGGATTCCTCGTTTAGATTTCATAACAGGTGTGAGAAACAGCAGATTGTAAACCTTTGCTTCGTGGATGATCTATTCTTGTTTGCTAGAGGAGATGTTAGCTCTGCAAGGTGCATTATGGCGTCTCTCTCTAAATTCACGAATATGTCAGGTTTGGTCCCTAGCATTCAAAAGAGTACGATATTTTTTTGCAATGTCCCTCAGCACGTGAAAACTGCTATTCTAAATGTTATGCCTTTTGTGGAAGGCTCCCTCCCGGTAAGGTATTTGGGGGTTCCGCTTATTTCCACAAGGCTGCTTTATAAAGATTGTAGTGTGCTGGTTGAAAAATTAGATAAGCGTACTTCAAATTGGAAGAACAAGCTTCTCTCTTTTGCTGGTCGATTACAGTTTATTGTGTCGGTTTTATCCTCTATGCATATCTATTGGTCTTCGGTATTTATTTTACCGGCTCGGGTGATTCATGACTTAGAAGCTAGAATGAGGAATTTTCTTTGGAGTCAAGATAACTCGTTTCAAAAAGGGAGGGCTAAGGTGTCTTGGAGATCGGTTTGCACCCCGAAGTATGAAGGGGGATTGGGTATTAGACGTATTGGTGATTTTAATAAAGCGCTCATGGCAAACCATGTTTCGGGTATTATTACTAAACGAAAATCTCTTTGGGTGGAATGGGTGCATGACTACAAGTTAAAAGGCAAAAGTTTCTGGATGGTTAGGGTTCCAACGAATTGTTGCTGGAGCTGGCGTAAAATTCTTCAAATTCGGCCAATAATAAGGAACTATATATGGACGTCTCTTGGGGATGGTAGTTCAACATCTGCTTGGTATGACACCTGGAGTGCTTTAGGGCCGCTAGGTACTTTTCTATCTCCTAGAACTATAACGAATGCGGGATTCAGATTGGATAGTTCAGTGGCCGATATTAATGTAGAGGGTGTTTGGCAATGGCCTACGGCCTGGAGGGATGTATATCCCGTTCTTAACCAATTGGATCAAGTCCAACTGAGTGTTTCTAAGCGTGATAGTGTGAAATGGCGAGTTGGTGATGTTATACATGAGGTTTCGGCTTCGTGCATCTGGGATTCTCTTCGGCACAGCGAACCGGAGGTCAACTGGACGAAAATAGTTTGGTTTGCGCAATGCATACCAAGACATTCTTTTTTGATGTGGTTAATCATAAGGAAGAAATTACTTACACAAGATATTATTCTTCAATGGGATATTTCGAGGAGGAAGAACATGAATATGTTATGCTGCTTGCTTTGCTATGAAAACCATGATTCGCATAAACACTTATTTTTTGAATGCAAATACTCGACGCAGGTGTGGGATATGGTTCGTTTCAAAGCTGGCATGGATTCTATTGATTCGAAGTGGGAGAATATCGTCGGTTGGCTGCTGCTCAAATGCCAATCGAAGCTGGCGGCTGATTATGTTAGTAAAATTGTAGTGGCAGCTTCTGCTTATTTCATATGGCAGGAACGTAATGCGAGGATTTTCAAGAACCAACTGCGACCTCCGGAGAAACTCTATGATGTGATAATCGAGACTGTTCGGTATAAGCTTATGGGAGTCAAGTTGAAGCGGAATGAAAGAGTTCGAAGACTCTTAGGAGAATGGGGGATACCTGATGCAGATACTAATTGTGTTGGCGATTGGTTCGATTTTCAGTTTCTAGATTGTAGTCTAGTTGTGTTTTTCTATTGTCTTTTACTTCTGTTGGTTGGCTTTGGTTACTTTCATGGGGCATGTCCCATGTTTGAACTAGTGTAGACTCTCTACACTAACGGTACGGATCCTTACCCCACTCCTTGTTATTTCATACTCAATTGTTACAAACGCGTTGAATTAATATATCTAATTTAAAACTCCTCACATCTTTGTATTATCGATTCATTTGACTGTTCGCTGGATTCCTATTCTAATCATAACATTGGAATTAGCTTTCATGTCATGCGATAGTATTATGTTTAGTTGTACTCATTATCGCATGTTCCAATATATGTTATGTCTTGTTATGATAATATATTGCGATAAGTTATGTGAATAAGACCATTTGTACTATGATACCCTGAGTGTCACTTCTCGTGGAGTGTTCCACGAGCATGTTGTTGCGGCATCGACATCATGTGCTCCTTCCGTGACGGAGAGATCAGTTCACGGCATCCCTAGGTACAAGTGAAGTACAAAGCTACTAGGAGGCGTATGGATCGATCCTAGGATTTAAGTTAAGGAGGTGGATACCGGGTATGCCAACCCGCCATCTCGTGTGATAATTATGCAGGAGTAGCTACCTGTGTATTGTCACGTTTTAAGTTTGGCTCATGGGTACATCCGTATGATATGATTATGAAATTACGTTACTTGCATCATATCATTTTAACATAAAGTTCCATCCGGATAACATTTCATATAAAGCATTATTTTTGTTGAGCCTATTATTCCGTACTGAGCATTTGGCTCATTCCGTAAACTTTTTGTATGTACAGGTTCACAGGTTACTTCGGGTGGGGCAAAGAGAGAAGAATAAAGCCTAGGACTAAATCTGAAGATGTTAGTTAGTCAAATCGAATGTGTCCGCTTTTTGTATGCTCAGTTCTGATTGGATCTCTAACCGTCCCCGTACCGAAAAAGGATGGGAAGGACTTTTCTTTTAGAAAGCTAAACTAAATAAAGCCTGCCCCAAGGACGATTTCCCACTCCCAAATTTAGATGCCGGGGTACAAAACACTGTCATTTATGGAAGGTTTCTCAGGATACAACCAAAGACGGTTGGCCGAGAAAGACCAAAAGAAAACTTCCTTCATCAGGGGACGGGAAACCTTCTGTGCAAAGGTCATGCCATTCGGCTCGGCCTAAAGAATGTCGGAGCAACCTACCAGAGGGCGATGACAGCCATCTTCCATGAGATGATGTATAGACTATGTGGATGACATTGTAGTCAAATCCAAGACAAGGGTCAATCACATAGAAGTCCCCCCTGATTAGTCTTCGAGAGGCTTAAAAAATCAAAGAACACGGAGCGGTAAAATCAAACTCATGGGTTGGTTAAGCTTAGTGAACTGCCTAGGCGGTTGACTAGGCCTTTGCCTTAGCATATAGCCATGTTGGCCTTGATTTGGTGGAGACGGGCGAACCTGCTGAGACTGTGGTAAGGTTGCCTAAGGTGGTGGAGCAAAAGATACCTGCATACCTTGAGTTGATTGGGGAAGAGCCGGTTGTTGCAACATTGGTACGTAGGATTCCGAGAAGAAAGATTAACAAAACTTATGGGGGATGGGAGAGCTCTGGGTGAATTGGGAGAAATCGTGAGATCCTAGGTCTTTCATTCCAATCCTGTTCGTGATTAACTCTGGTTAGCAATCGCTTCTAATAAGTTGTAATCAGATTAGGGTTATCATCTTTTTAGGGTTTCTATTTTTTTGTTTGTTTTGATCGGATGAAGATTTGAATAAGGGGATTAATCGGCTGTATCTAAACACATATTTGGCTGTCCGATCTGCACTAGGGATTCGGCAGGTTTCCTTTCATTCGTTGATTGATTTATTTAATCGGCGGCTGTTTTAGCGAATCTGTGAAACTAGTGGTACTCTGATTGCTTTTCAGCCGTCACTAGGGTTCTGGTCGCATTCCTGCACTAGTAGTAGCGGTTGTTTCATTGCGGCTGTTGAAATGGATGTTCAAAATGCAGACAAAGCAAACGTCTTTGCGAGGAAGATAAAGAATATTGACGGAAAACCCTTTGAGCCAAAACTAACGTCAAATATAGCTGCGAGGGTTTCTGAACTGAGCAAGAAGGTAACCTTTATGCTGCCATTAGATGATGATGAACAGGTTAATGGTCGATCTGATTCTCCTAATTAGCAGTATGCTAAGGTTCTTGATAAAAGAAAGGTAGCTTTTGTGCTCCCGTTGAATGATGTTAGTCCTATCCCTCGAGCTACTTCTCAATCGTACGCTAATGTTGTGTCAAACAAACAAGCTGACCAGGGTGGTGTTAACATGGATTCTGGTTCGAATGCTCAAAATTCAGCTAGGAATGCTAATGAGTCGGCTGATCAAACTCCTAAAATTAATTTTAGGTCGCTAAAGTCGGATGTCTCCTTGGAAGGAGTGGATGTCGTTTTACCAATTGATTCTGTTCGTCAGGTTAACAGCAGGTTAGCAAATACTCTTTATGGTTACTTCCTGGGGGATATAATTGCTTATCCGGTTGTTGAATATTTTGTGAAAACAAATTGGAAAAAACATGGTTTTCAAAAAATTATGATGAATTCGAATGGGTTTTTCTTCTTCAAGTTTGAAGATAGTAAGGGTATGAATAATGTTCTTGAAGGGGGTCCTTGGCTGATTCGGAACAAACCTCTTTTTCTCAACACTTGGTCCCCTACAAACACTCTTAAAAAAGAAGATATTAAAAAGGTTGTGGTTTGGGTGAAATTGCATGAGGTTCCTCTAGCGGCGTATACTGATGATGGGTTAAGCATGTTGGCGTCTAAAATTGGTTCTCCTTTGCGGTTGGATTCGTATACTATTGATATGTGCAACGAGGCTTGGGGACGAAGCAGCTATGCTAGGGCCCTCATTGATATCTCTGCTGAACATGACTTTAAAGAGGTACTGACCATGGCTATTCCTGAGTTGGATGAGAACAAGTATGTCAATGAGACTATTCGTGTGGAATATGAATGGAAACCCCCGAGATGTGCCCACTGTTGTGTATTTGGGCATGACTCTGAGGAGTGTCCTAAATGCATTCGATCGACAGTGAGACCTCCTACTAACAGTCCGAAAGTAGACGAGGATGGTTATACGGAAGTCAAGACAAAGAAGAATGTAAAGAAGAGCGGTTTTCAAGTTAACAATCAAAAGCCCAAGTTTGAAATTAGACCAGTGGATAAAAAGAAAAAGGCAGTGAGTTCTTCCTACGTGAATGCGCGGTGCACTAGTTCGTCCAAGGTTCAAATACACAATTCATTTAGTGCTCTTGGGTTTGTTGGGGGGAATGGGGGTTCCTTCCAGGGGAAATATAAAAGGGGACGTGAGCTAAATGAGGAGTCTGACGATGACGAGGTAGAGGTTGTATATGATGAAATGAATGAGTTTATGACATCGGGTACACATCCTACGTCTTCCAGTACAGGGGCAAGCACCTCTCACATAAAGTTGTCCAATGGATAGGTGGCTTCTGTTTCATGATAAGGGGCTGCCGGTTGGTAGCAATTTCATTTTTGATGATGGCAGTTGACGTCGTTGTTTGATTTTTTTTCGTTTGTCTACTAGTTAGTCATTATCATGATTGTAGTAGGCTAGATTGAGGTGGTATCTTGGTTTGTTTGTTTTTTTGTTTACATATATGGTGTTGGGTTTTTCACATCTTTATCAAAGTATTTCATCCATATGAAATTAAAACGCAGCGGAAAATTATTATTTAAAAGCATGTTACTTACTAGATATAAAACCCATTTTATATGTAAAACCCAATCCCCGGATCCATATATGAACATTCATGCTATCAAATATTAAAACACAACCATAGGGTGTTTAGAATACTACCTTCCATGGAGTAATGGATATGAAGAAGATGATGCTTCTTGAATGATTGCCTTCAAGTGTAGAAGACCTCAAGCTTGTATACCCCAAGCCTTCCAACAAACACCTTGTGTTTAGCTAGGATTTCTACACTTATGAACTCACTAGAATTCCCTCTAGAAAACCACCATATGGCTGAAATATTAGGACTATATTGACTTCTTGCACTTGATTTTCATACTTGAAAAACCCCTTCTTGATCAACCAAACATGACTCGATTTTAGAGAGTAAATTCAAGTCTTACACTTGAAAAAGATCTCCAAAACTTGCACTATCTTGGCCGAAAATGAGAGCATGATCTCTAGAGTTTTTCTTGTTTTTCATCTTATTAATTTGTCATACAAATTAATATATATCAAGTGAGAGAAATGGCCTCCCAATTTGACCAATGCATGAACATCTAACACATGCAAATGCATGCATCCCTATTGGACCAAAATGGTTTAGGGAAGACCACCCAATCAAATGCCATCTAACATGTAAGATGTGCATGTAACTTGATTGGTGGAAAATCTTTAGGAAAGAACAAAAGGGGGGGGGGGGCACTCTTTACTTTATAAAAAAAATAATAATTTCTTTTATAAAATTTATAAGTCTTATGTATATTTTATAACTTTTATAAAATATAACAACATATGTTATAAGACTTATACAACTTTTATTATGTTATTTAACCCATTAAATAACAAAATAAAATATTCTCTCAAAATAAATTATCCATATAATTTATTGGTTTGTCAAGTGCAATTATTTAGAAAACCAATTTCTAAATATTACAAGTGTTAATATTTATTTGTTTGATCACATCATAAATAAATGTTATAAGTGTTTGTCTAGCTTGTATTTGGGTATGACTCGACTTTGATCATAACGTACTAGCCACATCAATTTTATATGTGTCTTGGGCATACAGAGTCCAACAATCTCCCACTTGCACAAGATACATAGAAGATTGATGCAAGCAGTAAATAACGCCTAACTACGGTTTACTACCCCTAATACGTATGACTATATGTGCCATTCAATAACATCATCCCCTTCAAGTCCCTTACTTGAAATGATTTAGGTGAATCTATCATTTATCCTTTCGTTACAGATGTCATGTCAAATCCAGAGACACAGAGTGATCACTCTCTGTTGATTTAACTTTAGCAGGCCTTAGACATCTTACTCTCAACGAATAAGAGGAACAAATCCCTTCTTGACTACATACGTCTCTCACAATCACCTTGTACCACACCTGAGCTTAGCCTTATGTACTGTCATATTACTAACAGTGAAGAAAAAGTCAAGGTACAATATTTGGTGAATATCAAGACCCAATATGTATCTCAGGTCAGAGGATACTATGATATTCTCCTTTACTCAAATTTACTTATGATCAATCACAAATGATTCCATGCAGTAATATTCGAGAGCGAGTCAGT
The DNA here is from genome assembly GCA_030545235.1 of Helianthus tuberosus. NCBI lineage: Eukaryota > Viridiplantae > Streptophyta > Magnoliopsida > Asterales > Asteraceae > Helianthus > Helianthus tuberosus. Next base: position 12,485,705 of record JARYGA010060842.1, on the reverse strand, counting down.
CCAATATTTGTCTCCCACAAATATCTATGAACTTTGGCAGCAACACTTTGCTCTATATTCATACCTAATGAATATCCACGAATCCAAGTTCATAATAGTCTTACATTCATATCTGTTCCCACAAGTATTATCGACTATGGACATTTAGAATAAGTAACTTATTCACGGATTTAAACATGCTAAAAAGGAACATAACTCAAAATACCATAAAGAGTTATATTAACAATTGTTCCAATATCCAAATACAAAATAGATCAAATCCAATCACTAGAATATCGAAGTCCTAAGGCACAAGTATGACCCTCATGTTTTGCCCTGTCAAGGAGCTTCGTGAGTGGATCCACAATATTTTGATCAGTGTGAACTTTGTGAACACATATCTTTCTTTTCTTTTAACTTCATCCCTTATGTAGTTGAAACTCCGCTCAATGTGCCTAGTCTTTTGATATGCACGTGGTTCCTTGATTTGAGCAATCGTACCATCGTTATCACAAAGATCTCTAGGGGTCCTGAATGGTAAGGACTACCCCTAGATCGGCAATAATTCAAGTGGTAGATCCATATGAATTATCTTGATCAATGAAGCGGCGATGTATTCTGATTCTGTAGTGGACAGTGCTACCCTGATTGTGATCGGGAATCATCTCGATCGGTTTGGAAACTCGTATCCATGTAACCCTTTACAACGAATTCCGAAACTCGCATCCCTGTAACACTTTACAACGAGTTCCTCCTCACCAGATACATATATCCTTAGTCCTTCTAAGGTGTTTCAATATATTTTTAACAGTCACCCAATGACTGTTACTCGCTGGTATCTTCTCGTAATGCGCATGAATGTCCGGTCTAGTGCATACCATTACATACATAATGAATCCTATAACTGATGTGGTACTAAACAAACAGGTAGAGCAGAGTGGTCATAAACGGGTTGGTAATCCAAATCAGAATCAAAGTGAGGAGGAAGGTCCTAGGAAGGCCAATGATGCGGCTAAGCAAGTTCCGAAAGTCAATTTTCGAAAGCTAAATTCAGATGCCTCATTGGATGGTGTGGATGTAGTGCTTCCGATTGATTCTGTTCGCCAAGTTAACAACAGGTTAGCTAACACTCTTTATGGTTATTTCCTGGGGGATAGAATTGCATATCCGGTTGTTGAATACTTTGTGAGAACAAATTGGAAGAAACATGGTCTTCTGAAAACGATGATGAATTCAAATGGGTTCTTTTTCTTCAAGTTTGAAGATAGAAAGGGAATGGACTCTGTTCTTGAAGGGGGTCCTTGGATGATCCGTAACAAACCTATGTTTCTCAACATTTGGTCCCCTACAAACACCCTAAAAAAAGAAGAGTTTTAAAAGGTTGCAGTTTGGGTGAAATTGCATGACGTCCCTCTAGTGGCTTATTCTGATGATGGGTTAAGCAAGCTGGCTTCAAAAATTGGATCTCCTGTGCGGCTGGATTCGTATACTATTGATATGTGTAATGAGGCTTGGGGACGGAGCAGCTATGCTAGGGCTCTCATTGAAATATCAGCTGATCAGGATTTGAAAGGCACTATAACCATGGCTATTCCTGAATTGGATGGAAACAAATATGTTACGGAAACTATTCGGGTGGAGTATGAATGGGAACCTCTGAGATGTGCTCACTGCTGTGTGTTTGGGCATGACTCTGAGGAATGCCCTACACGTATTGGCTCAACATCCAAACCTCCTACTAACAGGCCAAAAGTAGACGAGGATGGTTTCACTGAAGTTACGGTTAAGAAGAGTGCAAAGAAGAATGGCTTTCAAGTTAATAACCAGAAGCCTAAATTTGAGTACAGACCGGTGGATAGGAAGAAAAAGGCCGTTGCTACTCAGCAGGTTTCTACTTCCCAAAAAATCCAAACTCATAATCCGTTTTCTGCGCTCGATTGTGTTGGGGGACGTGGTGGTTCAACTCAAGGGAGAAATAAAGGGGGTAGACAGATTCATGTGGATTTAGATGAGGACGGGGTTGAAGTTGTCTATGATGAAACCAATGAGTCTATGAATTCGGGTACATATCCTTCGTCTTCTACAACAGGGGCAAGCACCTCTTCTACAAAGATCTCCAATGGTTAGTTTGTCTTTGGTTCGTCTAAAGGGGCTGCCGTTTCGTGGCAACTTCATTTTCGATGATGGAGGTTGAAGATTTTGGTTATGTATTGTTTTGTCTGCTAGATATCTTTGCATGATGTGTAGTAGGCTAGGTTTGATGTGATGTCATAGGTTCTTTTATGTTTGTTGGCTTACATATATGGGGCATGTCCTGTATATGAACTAGTGTGGAATTCATCCTCACTACTTGTTCTTATTTGCGGTTTATAATAGATTCACCGGGGTAACCCTTTACCCAAAAAACAATCCTATAGCTGAAGCATATGGGATTCCTTTCATTCTTTCTTGCTCATCCTTTGAGCTTAGACATTGAAACGCTTTCAATATTGTCCTCTCTTGAATACGCACCAAACCTTTCATAGAGTTTTCTATCTTGAACCTTTTCAAGATTTTGTCAATGTATGCACTCTAGTTTAAACCTATCGTGCGCCTTGATCTATCCTTATAGATTCTTTATTCCCAAAATATAGGCGACTTCACCAAGATCCTTAATTGAAAAACAACTTTCAAGCCAGGCTTTTACACCCTCCAAGGTTGGAATGTTATTTCCAAATAGTGATCGACATATCATACTAAGAAAGTAATGATGCTCCCACTAGCCATCTTATACACACAGGCTACATCGACGTTCTTGATGAATCCATATTCCCTAATCTCTTCATCAAAACGGTGATTCCAACTTCTAGATGCTTGGTTCAATCTATAGATTGATTTCTTTAACTTGCATACTTTGTCAGGATTTTTTGGATCGACAAAACCTTCAGACTTAACTATATAGACATCTTCCTCAAGATATATTAAGGAAAGCCGTTTTGACATCCATTTGCCAAATCTCATAATCATATTGTGCAAGTATGACAAATGATATCCTAGTTGACTTTAGCATCGCCACAGGCGAGAAGGTCTCATCATAATCAACCCTTTGAGTTTAAGTGAAACCTTTTGCTACAAGTCTCGCTTTACAAGTATCCAAGTTACTTTGCACATCTGCTTTCTTCCTGAAAACTCACTTACCTCCAACTACTTTGGAGTTAAGAGGTGGCACAACCAATTCCCATACTTGGTTGTCATACATGGATTGCATCTCTACGTTCATGGCTTCAAGCCATTTGTCACAATCGAATTTTGACATTGCATCATGGTATGTGGTTGGTTCACCCGAATCTACCACGTAGCATCCATCTATGAAAAATCCATATCTTTCAGGTGGACTACTAATTCTACCAGATCTGCGAACGTATTGTGTGTGTTGATCAACCACTTGATCATTTTCAACAACCTCTTGTTGAATGCTAGTATCAACCAAACGTGTATCGGCTTGTGGTTCTCGATCCTTATCAAGTTCCATTGTTCTACTAATTCCTTCCACAAGGAACTTAGCTTCCAAGAACTTAGCCTTTCGAGCAACAAATACCTTTTGCTCTGTTGGATCGTAGAAATAATATCGTATATCATCTTTAGGATATCCTACAAAGATACACTTAGGATTTTCTTCATGAATCCTAGGTTTTTCTTCATGAATCCTAGGTTTTTCTTCGAAATCTTGTGTATAACAGTCTGTGATTAGAGGTTTGATCTTACGAAACTCTATAACGAACTAGTTAGCACTAGGGATCGATCCAGAACCTGGATTTTCTTTCGTTTTTTTTTCTTGTAATCGCCGCTCTAGTTATTGATTCAAGAACCCTGATTTATTACACTGGTAGTCACTGATTGCGGTTAACTGAGATTAATTTAGCTAGATTGGTGCTCAGGTTTAATTGATTAAGGGTTCAGGTTTCAATCTAGGGTTTATAGGATTAGGGTTTTGTCTTCTGTCTTCTGTTGGTTGGACGTAAGGTTTGCTAGGGTTTTCGTGCATGGTTGGCTTCTTTATTGTTATTTGAGAGAGGTGATTATTGAGTATGGATGAACGTAAGAAATCGGAAGAGGATGTGCATGCTGGTCGTTATAAGCCGCCATTTACATCTGCTTCCATTCAGGGTTTAGCATCGAGAGTTGTTGATATTGAGGGCAAAACCCTAATGCCACGGCGGGGGGTTTTCCCTTCTACTAATCCTGACCAGGGTAAGTTTAATGTTATTGATGAGTTATCGAAAATCACTATTCCAGTGTCGGAGGGATCTACGCAACATGAGCAAAAATCTGATGATGTTCAAAGTCAAAATAAGGTGGATGAGCAGATTAGGGCGGATGTCAAAAAACCGGGTGAAGTTAACCAGGGTAAACCGTTATCTTATGCAGATTCCTTGAAAAATCAGAATGTTCATAAAGTTAACTTCAGGTCGCTATCAAGTTCGTTGCAGCATGATGATTGTGACATTGTTCTTCCGGTTGAATCGGTAAAGGTTATTCAGGATAAATTTGCAAACACTTTGTACGGTTATTTCTTGGGTGATCGAATTGCGTATCCTGTGGTTGAATTTTTTGTGAAAAACAACTGGAAAAAGTATGGCTTGCAGAAATCTATGATGAATGCTAATGGTTTCTTCTTTTTTAAGTTTGAAAATCAAAAGGGGATGCTGGATGTTCTGTCCGCTGGACCATGGATCATACGGTCACAACCATTCTTTCTTCAGGAATGGACGCCAACTACAAAACTGGAGAAGAAGGAAGTTAAAAAATTCAGGTGTGGGTTAAAGTCCATGAGGTTCCGATTGCTGCTTATACGGAGGATGGGCTTAGCTTGATAGCAACTGCCATTGGTGAACCAAAGATGCTTGATTCATATACAACGTCCATGTGTGTGGACAACTGGGGTCGTAGTAGTTTTGCTCGAGCTCTAGTTGAATTTTCAGCTGATAAAGATCTTAAAGAGAAGATTACTATGGCTATCCCTAACCCGAATGGGGATGAGTTTATTAAAGAGACAATGTACGTAGAATATGAATGGAAACCGCTCAGATGTTCAACATGTTGTGTTTTCGGTCATTCTAATGACTCGTGTCCAAAGAGTACAAGGAAAGCAAATCCTTCGGTTAATCAAAAGTATGTTAGGCAAGCTGGTAATCAAGGTAAATCACAATCTAAGATACCTCCTCGGGTTGATGATGAAGGATATACGGAAGTTCCTATCAAAAAGATGGCTAGGAAACCGGGCATTCAAGTTGCTAAACCAAAGCCGAAATTTGAATATAGGCCGATTCGAAATAAGTTTAATCCGAATATTAAGTCGGCTAGGCCGAACATCCAGCTGGGTAATCAATTTCAGGTTTTAAATAACTTTGATGAGGATGGAGGGCAATGTAGTAAAGGTCAATCCGGAGAATTTGATGATTCGGATGATGAGGAAGTTGTAGAAGTTTATAACGAAACTAATGAATTTCTGGTGGGTGATTCTAGTAAACCGATTGAAAATAAAGGGGCAAGCACTCCTCCTCCAATTGTTTCCAATGGTTAGTCTAGCCACTTGGAATATTAGGGGGTTGAACCGCTCCCTGAAACAAACGGAGGTTCGTCAGGTGGTCAAGGAAAATGGTGTGAGTTTTTGTGCGGTGCTTGAATCTCATGTTGATGTTACAAAATTGGATAACATATGCCGGTCTGTTTTTAGAAATTGGGAATGGACGTCTAACGGGGGCCAATGTAATAAAGGTACTCGGATTATTATTGGATGGAACCCGGATGTGTTTGATATCATGGTTTTAGCTCAAACTTCTCAAGTTATTCATGTTCAGATGATTTTCAAGAAGGATAAAAAAGTTATGTTCTGTTCGATAGTGTATGCATCTAATTATTACATTACTCGGAGAGAGTTGTGGAGACATTTGGCCAGACACAAGATAATGGTAGCTAATAACCCTTGGGTTATCATGGGAGATTTCAACTCGGCTTTGAATCTGGAGGATAAGTCTATGGGTAATTCAGGTATCTCCACTAGTATGCGTGATTTCCAAGAGTGTGTTAATGAAATTGAAGTTGCGGATATCAAAAGTATAGGTTTCCATTTTACATGGAACCAGAAACCGAAAAAAGGTGTTGGGCTGCTGAAAAAGATCGATAGGGCTATGGGTAACATTCTGTTTGTCAGTGAATTTCCTGAAGCTGTAGCGTTATTTCAACCCTATCGAGTCTCTGATCATTGTCCTTGCATTCTAAAAATTAGTAAGGCGGAGAAGAAAAAGGTTACTTCGTTTAAGTTTGCGAATTTTTTAGTTCACAAACCGGGTTTTATGGATATTGTGAAGAGTAACTGGGACCGTAGTATTGTGGGGGTTCATCAGTTTCGTTTGGTTAAGAAGTTGCGTTATTTAAAGTCTCCACTTCGAGCTCTATTGTACAAGCAGGGTAACTTGCATAAAAAAGTGAATGACTTACGTGGGAAACTAGATGCGATTCAACAGGAGGTTGAGAAAAACCCTTTTGATGAAAGCATTAGAACCGAGGAAGCGGATATTACTAGTCAATTCCAAGAAGCTAGTCTGGATGAGGAGCGTTTTCTTAAGCAGAAATCTAAAGTGGCTTGGTTAAGAGCGGGTGATGCTAATTCTAAATTTTTCCATATGTCGCTGAAGGCGAGAAATCATAGATGTCGGATTGATGGTATTTTAGACACTAATGGGAATTTCTGTGAAGGTGAGCTTGTGCCGAAAGCGTTTGTTAATCATTATGAAAATTTCTTAGGTTGTGAGGGAGAAATTTTGTTATCTGTTACTCCGGAGATCTTTTCAAATCGGCTTGACCAGAATGTTGCTGATAACATGATTCGGCCTATCACAATTGAGGAGATCAAATCAGCTATGTTTGCCATTGGTAATGATAAAGCTCCAGGTCCTGATGGATACTCAGCGGCTTTTTTCAAGAGTACTTGGTCGATTGTAGGCACTGATGTCTCGAATGCTATTATGGATTTTTTTAATTCAGGTAAGCTTCTCCAGGAACTCAACCATACACTTATTGTTCTCTTGCCTAAGATGACTACTCCAGCTTCGGTTAGAGATTTTCGGCCGATTGCCTACTGTAATGTTATATACAAGTGTATTAGCAAGATTGTGTCTGATCGTATGAAAATGGCATTAAATGATATTATCAGCATCAATCAGTCAGCGTTTGTTCCGGGTAGAAAGATTTCGGACAACATTCTTCTTACGCAGGAATTAATGCATAATTATCACAGAAATTATGGCCCGCCTAGGTGTGCGTTTAAAGTTGATATTCAGAAGGCGTATGATACTGTTGATTGGAATTTTCTTAGAAACGTCTTAATGGGTTTTGGTTTTAACCAAAAGATGATTAATTGGATTATGTTATGTGTTGCTACCCCTTCTTACTCGATTTGTGTGAATGGTAGTGTCAACGGATATTTTAAAGGAAAGCGTGGCCTTCGGCAAGGAGATCCCATTTCTCCTTATCTTTTTACGTTGGTTATGGAAGTATTGACGTGCATTTTGCAAAAGGCTTCTTCTATTGATTCATCCTTCAGGTTTCATAACAAGTGTGAGCGCCAACGTATTATTAATCTTTGTTTCGCGGATGACTTGTTTCTTTTTGCTAGAGGTGATATCGGTTCAGCCAAGTTTATTATGAATGCTCTATCTCGGTTCACTGGTATGTCTGGTTTAATTCCAAGTGCTCAAAAGAGTTCTAGCTTCTTTTGTAATGTATCTCAGCATGTTAAATCTGCTATTCTTGGAGTTATTCCTTTTAGTGAAGGTGAATTACCTGTTCGTTATTTGGGAGTGCCCTTAATTTCGTCAAGACTGCTCTACAAAGATTGTAGTATTCTTGTTGAAAAGTTGGAGAATCGCATTATGAATTGGAAAAATAGACTTCTTTCTTATGCAGGCAGATTACAGCTTATCTTATCGGTGTTGTCTTCTATGCACGTTTTTTGGGCTTCAGTTTTAATTCTTCCTAATCGAGTGATCAAGGAGCTGGAAAGTAGAATGAGGAATTTTCTGTGGTCTCAAGATATCTCTTTTCAAAGAGGTAAAACAAAGGCTTCATGGAATTCTTTATTTCATCCGAAATATGAAGGTGGTCTTGGGTTGCGTCGGATTCAGGAGGTTAATAAAGCTCTTATGGTCTCTCATGTTTGGAGCATTATTACCAGGCGTCAGTCTCTCTGGGTTCAATGGATTTATTCGGACAGATTAAGGAATTCTAATTTTTGGGAATGTAGAATTCCATCTTCATGTTGCTGGAGCTGGAGGAAAATTCTTCAGTTAAGGCCGGTAATCAGACAGTTTATTTGGTCAAAAATTGGAGATGGTAAGATGACTTCAGCTTGGTTCGATCGTTGGTGTGAATGTGGGCCGCTAGCGAACTTTATAACTCCAAGGGTTATTTCTTCTGCTGGTTTTGGATTGCATGCGTCGGTCCATGATATTTCGCTTAATGGTGCTTGGATTTGGCCAACGGCTTGGCGTGATCTCTATCCGGTGCTTATTGAGGTTGATAATATGCAGTTAAATACGAATACGAGGGACAGATTTTTATGGAAAGATGGTAACAATTTGTATGAGTATTCTACTGCTACTGTTTGGCATTCGATCAGGTCTAGGAATACGGAAGTGGACTGGGCTAAAGTGGTGTGGTTTTCGCAATGTATTCCTCGTCATGCATTTCTTATGTGGCTTATAGCGCGTCGGAAGCTTTTGACTCAGGACAAGATTTTACAATGGGATATGTCTAGAAGAAAGAACATGAATATGATGTGCTGTCTTCTTTGCTATGCTAATGTAGATTCTCATGATCACCTGTTTTTCGAATGTAAGTTCTCATCTCATGTATGGTGTTCGATCAGGGATAAGGTGAACATGGAAAGGGTTGAACCAAAGTGGATCGAAATCATGGATTGGCTTCAAGATAGGAGTACGTCTAAATCAGCATTGAATTATTGTAGACGTCTTATAGTGGCTGCAGCTGCCTATTTTGTTTGGCAAGAGAGAAATGCTAGATTGTTTAGAAATCAAACAAGACCCCCGGATGCAATTGTTGATACGATTCTTCAGACAATTCGATACAAGCTTATGGGAGTGAAGTTTAAGAACACGGAGAGAGTCAGACGTTTTCTAGAAGTGTGGGATATTCATGGAGACGCTATGCTGGATGATGGAGGCTAATAGCTATTGGAGAAGTATTAGGTTCTAGATTATAGTCTAGTTGGTTTGTTTGTTTTTTCTGGTTTTTGTTTGTTTTGCTTCGGCTTGTTGACTAGCATGGGGTATGTCCCATGTTAGAACTAGTATGGGTTTTCCATACTACTTGTTCTTTTGTTTTGTGAATATATAGAATCACCGGGGTAACCCTTTACCCAAAAAAAAAAATAAAAAAAAAATACAAAGATACACTTAGTGGATCGTACTTTTATTTGGGGTGTATTGCTTCACAGAAGCTTCACAACCCCATACCTTCAAATATGATTAATGATGGAGCCTTTTCATTCCATATTTCGAAAGGTGTCTTATCCACTTTCTTGGTTGGGGCCATACGGGCCGCGGAGAGCAAAGTGTAACCCCAAATGATAGAGATGATGCGTTCCTAGCCATCATAGATCGAACCATATCCAAATAGAGTTCAATTCCTCTTCTATTGTAACGAAGAACTTTGATTGAGTTGATTTTGTACTTCACCTTTTGAAGGCTTTGATTATTTCAAAACTTCAACTTTGTGTCTCAGCAAGTACACATAACCATAACTACTATAGTTGTCGGTAAAAGTAATGAAGTATCTTTCACCATTCCTAGTCATTGGTTTAAAAGGATCACATACATTCGAATGTATGATACCTAATAAATCTTTTGCCCTTTCCCACTAAAGGATTACTTGGTCATTTTACCTTGTAAACAAGATTCGCATGTATCAAATGAACCAATTTCATTTGTTTCCAAAAGACAATTCTTTCGAAGTGTTTTCATGCGACATCTGTTTATATGACCAAGGCGATAATGCCAAGGATAGGTCTAACTCAAATCCATTTTGAGTTTCTTGCTGATTGATAACATTAAACTATCAAATGATGTATTATTATGAACCGATTCATAAATACCATTTGAAAGCATAGGTTTAAAGTAAAACATGTCATTCATCGATATAAATGTCAATGTTTGCAAACTTTAAGTCAAAACCATATTGTCTTATAAGGGAAACTTGAATAATGTTCCTAGTCAAACTAGGAGCATTCAAGACATTTTAAAACAATACTTAGGTAAGCAAACAACCTTGCTTCCTCGCAAGGCATATGGGTTCTCTGGGCGATTTTGGCGACATAGGCGATCTTGTGAAACCCTAACTCTCTCTTGCTAATCCTCGTCTCGATTGCTCTTGCTTATCAGCTTAGGGTTTCTGATCGATCCTTACGCGATATTCAATTGTTCTCGGTTTAGGGTTTTGTAGTTAGGGTTTTGTTTTCGGCGCTGCTTTCTGTTTGCAAACGTGGGGTGTACCTGGTTTATTCGCATTAGTGCTTCTGATTTTCGGCAATACATCTTTCGTATTTTGAAGTTACGGCTCTGATTTCGTTGTTCTGATTTCGGCTTTACATAGGCGCTAATAAGGTGATTCCAGATTTCGAGATTAGGGTTTTGAATTCGTTGTTTTCTGATTAGCGAAGGGGGTGCGGCTGGTTCCTTATTGTTTTAGGGTTTCAGCAGGTTTCTTTATCATCGCTATTCTTTGTATTGGCTGGTTTTGTTGATCAGAATCTGTCCGTATGGATGGCCAAAATGCAGAAAACTCAAATGTGTTTGCGAAAAAAATTAAGAACATTGACGGTAAAACATTTGAGCCAAGACAAACATCATTTTTGGCGACTAGGGTTTCTGAAATGCCGAGTAAGAAGGTATGTTTTATGCTGCCGCTTAATGATACTGAACATGTTATTGGCTGTTCTGATTCTCCCAATCAGAATTATGCGAAAGTCTTTGACAAGAGAAAGGTAGCATTTGTGTTACCGGTGAATGATATTAGTCCTACTGGAGTTCAAAATCTGAATCAGGATGATAATGCTCATGTCCAATCTTATGCGGATGTGGTCCTAAATGAACGAATCGAGCAGGGTGATATTAAGCGGGGTGGTGATTCAATTCAGAATCAGAATGAAGATGAAAACACTAGGAAGGCCAATGATGCGGCTGATCAAGTTCCTAAAGTCAATTTTCGACATCTAAACTCAGATGTTTCATTGGATGGAGTGGATGTAGTGCTTCCGATTGATTCGGTTCGCCAGGTTAATAACAGGTTAGCAAACACTCTTTATGGTTATTTCCTGGGGGATAGGATTGCATATCCAGTAGTTGAATATTTTGTCAGAACAAATTGGAAGAAACATGGTCTTCAGAAAACTATGATGAATTCAAATGGTTTCTTTTTCTTCAAGTTTGAAGACAGAAAGGGTATGGATACTGTTCTTGAAGGGGGACCTTGGATGATCCGTAACAAACCTATGTTTCTCAACATTTGGTCTCCTACAAACACCCTTAAAAAAGAAGAGTTTAAAAAGGTTGCAGTTTGGGTTAAATTGCATGATGTTCCGCTAGTGGCATATTCTGATGATGGTTTAAGCATGTTGGCTTCAAAAATTGGGTCCCCTGTGCGCCTGGATTCGTATACTAGTGATATGTGTAATGAGGCTTGGGGAAGGAGCAGCTATGCTAGGGCTCTTATTGAAATATCAGCTGATCATGAGTTGAAAGAGGCTCTAACCATGGCTATTCCTGAATTGGATGGGAACAAATATGTTAATGAGACTATTCGGGTGGAGTATGAATGGGAACCTCCGAGATGTGCCCACTGCTGTGTATTTGGGCATGATTCTGAGGAGTGTCCAAAATGCATTCGACCGACAGTGAAACCTCCTACAAATAGTCCGAAAGTAGATGACGATGGTTATACGGAAGTCAAGACAAAGAAGAATGTAAAGAAGAGCGGTTTTCAAGTTAACAATCAAAAGCCTAAGTTTGAATATAGACCTGTGGATAAAAAGAAAAAGGCAGTGAGTTCTGCCTACATGAGTGCGCGGAGCACTAGTTCGTCCAAGGTTCAAACACATAATTCGTTTAGTGCCCTTGGGTTTGTTGGAGGGAACGGGGATAAAGGGAGACGTGAGCCTAATGAGGAGTCTGATGATGACGAGGTAGAGGTTGTATATGATGAAACGAATGAGTTTATGACATCAGGTACACATCCTACGTCTTCCAGTACAGGGGCAAGCACCTCTCACATAAAGTTGTCTAATGGATAGGTGGCTTCTATTTCATGCTAAGGGGCTGCCAGTTGGTAGCAATTTCATTTTTGATGATGGCGGTTGACGTCTTTTGTTTGTTTTTTTTGGTTTGTCTACTAGTTAGTCCTTATCATGATTGTAGTAGGCTAGATTGAGGTGGTAACTTGGTTTGTTTGGTTTTTGTTTTCATATATGGGGCATGTCCTGTATATGAACTAGTGGGGAATTCATCCTCACTACTTGTACTTATTTGGCGGTTGTCTATAATAGAATCACCGGGGTAACCCTTTACCCAAAAAAAAAAAGACATTTTAAAACAATTTCCAAACCATTTGGAAGTTTCAAAACATAGTCTCCTTTCTTGTAATGTTCATTTCTTTTGAACCTTTTGCAACGAATTGCAAACATGAGTTCCACATCCGGTATCTAATACCCATGTGTTAGAAGAAATAACATTAAGGTCAATATGTATCATTAAGATTGTACCTGGGGTTTGCCTAGCATCCCTCTTGTTTTTCAACTCTTTGAGATAGGTTGGACAATTCCTATTTAAATGCCCTATCTCACCACACTTAAAGCATGGATCGTTCGTGGCAACCTTTGCCTACTTTTTTTTTGGGTAAAGGGATTATCCCGGTGAATTTTATAAATAACCAATAAAAGAACAGGGTGTGTCATGGACTCGACACACACTACTAGCCAAGGCATACCCCGACTAGGGAACCAAACAAACAAGACCAGAGAAAACAAAACACAACCAAGACAAACAACTCGAACGAACACTACCCCAAACTAAACATTAAAACAAAAACAATCCAATGCCTCCTTAGCCTGGATCCGAAATCATATCATTCTTCGAGATCTGCCATCGATCAAGGATCTTCATGTGGTCCGGGTGACTCGCAATCCTGAATCCCATTATCTTCAGTCGAACTGTGTTAATAATAACTTGCGAAAGAATAGCCGGGGACCGCTGACTGTTCGAGAATAGCCGATTATTTCTTTCTTGCCAGATGAAATAAGTAGCAGCCCCTAAGAGAATCTTACATACAATCCTGTCAAGTTTCCTCGAACTAGCACTGTTCTCCATCCAATCCATAACCGACCTCCATGTGTTATTGACTTTCCCCATATCAACCCATTCTCTAACTGTCTCCCACACCTCAGAGGCATACGGACACTGAAAAAAGAGATGATCCCTAGTATCACGATCATAAGAACACAGCGGACAACACATGAGGATGAGATTAGTGGCACTGCCCGCTTCCCATATAGTCATCCTATCCTGAGTCTTTAGCTTGTTGTTAATTACTAGCCATAAATGAAACGAGTGTCTAGGAATACACTGGCTAAACCAAACCGCATCAACCCAAGCAACTTTATCATTTCTCATCCGAAAAGAGTTCCAAGCTTCAGAAGAGTGAAAATGTCGTAAATTACCTTCATAATCCTTCCAGCAAGAACGATCAGCCATATTCTCTACTAAAGTGGGAGCTGAAATATTTATTAGTACCGGAAAAAGATCATACCAAGCCATTGGCCATTTCCATTGACCATTATCATCGAGCAACTCGGCAACCGTCGTGTCCAGGTTGAAACCTGCATTGGCAATACGCCTAGGAGAAATAAAGTAACGAATCGGGCTGCAAGAACACCAGTTATCACTCCATGCATTAGTTTGACGACCGCTCTGAATAGACTTCCAAACATAAGGCCGAATCTGATTGCGCATCGCAAGAATCTTTCTCCAACCCCAGCTCGGATTAGCTGAGCATTTAACCTCCCAAAAACTAGTTCCTTTAAGCTTGTATGAATGAATCCAAGAAACCCACAGAGAGCGCCTATTATTGATGATACTCCATATATGGCTAGAAATCAACGCTTTATTAACATCCATGACACTCCGAATACCCAAACCACCTTCCGTCTTAGGCATGAAAATATCCTTCCATGCCACTTTAGAACGAATAGGACCTTGAACCCCACCATTCCATAGAAACCGACGCATACACTTTTCAAGCTCCTTGACAATTCTGATCGGAAGCATAAAAACTGAAGCCCAGTAAGTATACATAGCTGAAATGACCGAATTAATCAACTGGAGCCTCCCCGCAAAAGATAACGACTTAGACAACCAATTGTCGATCCTCCGTTGCACCCTTTCAACCAGAATTTTACAATCGCTATATGCAAGTCTTGAAGATATAAGTGGCACTCCAAGATAGCGAACAGGAAGGGAACCCTCCTGAAATGGCATTAAGCTCAAAATCTGGTTCTTTGTACGGCCCGTAACATTGCAAAAAAATATAGTACTTTTAGGAGCACTTGGGACCAAACCCGATATCCTCGTAAACCTTTGAAGAGCATCCCTTTTGTTTAACTGTTTTCGTTTTATAACCTCGGGGGTGAAGTACATATTACAAATGATTATGATTACAAATGGTTAACTAAGAAATGAACTGTTAGATCATGTGAATGGGTAGGCGTTAACCTGAGACCATTAATCCTTTATAAGGACCGAGGGGCATGAGTGATAGATCTATTTGGGTGTTGCGAGCCCCACCCGTGGGTCCGCGAGTTGACCGCATGTGGTGACTATGTCGTTCCAGCCGGGAGGCCCAGTATGAAATACGCAAAGGATTGAGCCTTCCTACACCGTTGCACACATGTTGATGACCTTGCAAACCATTAATTGATCTGTTCATATTCTCTTTCATACAAGGATTTACAAGCATACTTACATACTTTCACTGATTCAAAGGTTTATTCGTGCACACAAAACAAACACATGAACTCGCTCAACTTTTGTTGATATTTTCAAACTACATGTATTTCAGGGAATTAAAGGTGGATCTGGCCGGGCGTTGAAAGGTTTCAAGTTATGTTAAGAATAAAAGATATCATCCATGGTCTTAGGGTTTGGTTAGTGTGTCTTATCCTGGACAAGACACATCTTCCAAAGCCTGGTTTTATTTAAAGTCTTTTGTTGAGTCCTTATGGAACTCTAAACAATTCATATGGTTTGTAATTCGAATTTGAAGTCTATGTGTCAAGACAATGTTGTAATGTTTTTAAACTTATTTAATGGATGATCATCGTTAGTTTTATCATATAGATGTTGTTATGATTGAATGCAATGATATTAAGCAAGTCACACATAATCACGCTTCCGCAAAAAGTCAGGGTGTGACAAAATGTGCTTTAATGAAAGGAAGCACTTCCCGGACATCTATATCTAGTTTGAAACCTGATATCCTTCTTTTTTCTATTCGGGAACTTCATTCTATTAAATAAAGGCGCCGGTAGGTTTGAGCAACATAGCTATTCTAATCATTGCCAGCAGGGACTTTGATGTTGTTTCGTTTGTTTATGCGGAAAATTATTACAAAACAAGGAGGGACTTGTGGAAAACCTTATTGGCGCACCGTATGTTTATGTGTGATAAACCATGGGTGATGATGGGAGATTTCAACTCATCCTTATCTAGTGATGATACAAGTGTAGGATCTTCAACGCTAAACATAGGGGACCGGGAGTTTAAGGAGTGTGTGTATGAGCTGGAAATGTTTGATGTTAATAGCTCGGGCCTTCATTATACTTGGACGAATAATCAACATAAGAAAGGTCCAATTTTAAAGAAGATTGACCGTTTAATGTGTAATATTCATTGTATTGATATGTTTCCTAATGCTTCGGCGTTTTTCATCCTTATCGAGTGTCGGATCATGCCCCTAGCATTTTGAAATTGCCGAATGTGACTAGGGACAAACCTAAGCCGTTTAAGTTTGTCAACTTGGTGGCTGAAAAAGAATGTTTATGGAAGAAGTTAAGCGAATATGGAATACTAATATTGATGGATATCGTATGTATCAAGTGGTGAGGAAGTTGAAGTTGTTAAAATCTCCGCTTCGGAAATTATTTCATAAACAGGGCAATCTTCATGAGAAGGTGAAGAGTGCTAGAAAAGCTTTAGATATGTGACAAATGAGTTTAGATGGTGATCCGTTAAATGAAGACATTTTAGCTCAACATGGTAAATTACTTCAAGAATATAAGGAAGCCGTTCACGATGAGGGATCTTTTTTGAAGCAAAAATCTAAGGTAGAGTGGCTTGCGGTGGGTGAATCAAATACAAAATATTTCCACAATGTTGTGAAAACAAAAAACCATCGAAGCCGTATCTTCTCTGTTAGAGATGCTACGGGTACTCTACACGAAGGGGGATCGGTGCCTCAAGTGATGGTTGAGCACTACACGAATTTCTTTGGTAGCGTGGGTGATATCAGCTTGCACCCAACTCCGGATTTATTCCAGAAAGTGCTTCCTTCTGATAAAGCGAGTAACATGGTGCGAATGGTAACGGAGGAGGAAATTAAAGCGGCTATGTTCTCCATTGCGGGGAATAAAGCGCCTGGCCCGGATGGCTTCACATCAGTCTTCTTTAAGAAATCTTGGGAGGTTATCGGGAAAGACGTTTGTGGTGCTGTGCAAGAATTCTTCCAGAATGGTAATCTGCTTCAGGAGCTAAATCACACGATTATTTCTCTAATTCCAAAGGTACCTACCCCTTCGACTATATCTGATTATAGGCCTATTTCTTGCTGTAATACTCTGTACAAGTGTATCAGCAAGATAATTACGAATCGCATTAAGGATGGGTTGGCCGATATTGTTAGTATTAATCAGTCGGCGTTTGTTCCTGGGAGGAGGATATCGGATAATATTCTTTTAACCCAGGAATTAATGCATAACTATCACCGAGATTCTGGGCCCCCAAGATGTGCATTTAAGGTTGACATCCAAAAGGCTTATGACACGGTTGATTGGAATTTTTTAGAACAAATTTTAATGGGTTTTGGGTTTCATAGGAAGATGGTGCGTTGGTTAATGTGGTGTGTAACATCCACTTCGTTCTCATTGGTGCTACATAGTAATCTGTATGGTTATTTTAAGGGGAAGATAGGGTTGCGTCAGGGTGATCCGATGTCTCCTTATATTTTCACGATGGTGATGGAGGTCTTAACGTTGATATTGATAAAGCAAGTTACAGTGTCGACTGATTTTAGATTTCACAATAAATGTCAAAAACAGAAAATAATTAACTTGTGCTTTGCGGATGACCTTTATTTGTTTGCTTGAGGGGACCAAGCTTCCGCTAAAGTTATTATGGAGTCTCTGAACGCATTCAAGAGTATATCGGGGCTGGTTCCTAGCATGAATAAGAGCACTGTATTTTTTTTGCAATGTGTCAAACGTAGTGAAGGACCGTATTTGTGCTATAATGCCGTTTGAGGAAGGTATTCTGCCTGTCCGATACCTTGGAGTCCCTCTAATTACAACTAGACTTATTTATAAGGATTGCAAGCGGCTAGTGGAGAGTATGGAATCAAGAATAACCGATTGGAAAACAAAGACTTTATCTTTTGTAGGTAGGCTTCAACTGATTCGTTCGGTTCTAGCATCCATGCACATATATTGGGCCTCTGTGTTTATCTTGCCGAAGCGGTTAGTTAAGGATCTGGAGGATAGGATGAGGCGTTTTCTTTGGGCTCAGGGAAATAACATCAAAGGGAAGACTAAAGTGAAATGGAGTCAGGTGTGCATGCCGAAAAAGGAAGGAGGATTGGGGATTCGTAGAGTGTTGGATATGAATATGGCCCTCATGGTCGCACATGTATGGAGTATCCTCACGGGTCGAGAGTCTCTTTGGGTCAAATGGATTCATGCTTATCGTATTCGTAATAGAAGTTTCTGGGATATTCCGAGTAGAAATAATGAGACATGGACATGGAGGAAAATCCTTCAACTTCGACCTATTATACGTGACCGTATATGGATTAACATTGGAAATGGCAATAGAACTATGGTATGGTTTGATAAATGGGATGTGATTTGTCCTCTGATCTCGTTTATCACTCCATGGATGATAGCTAATGTGGGCTTTGACTTGAGCTCCACAGTTGCCAATGTATTTGAT
This sequence comes from Helianthus tuberosus, assembly GCA_030545235.1. Classification (NCBI taxonomy): domain Eukaryota; kingdom Viridiplantae; phylum Streptophyta; class Magnoliopsida; order Asterales; family Asteraceae; genus Helianthus; species Helianthus tuberosus. The sequence goes on along the minus strand of JARYGA010060842.1, from coordinate 12,467,421 downwards.
CCGGGAGGTTGGAGGTGGCCGAACACATGGCTGAATCGGTTCCTGGATTTGAACAACGTGCAACCGGTTATGCTCCACCCGAATGTACAGGATAGGGTCGTATGGAGAACGAGATCGGGCATGGATATGCATTATCAGACTGCGTGTGTATGGGATGATATTCGGCCTCATCAGAATGAGGTGTCTTGGGCTAGTCTGGTGTGGTACCCTCAAGCTATTCCGCGTCACTCGTTCTTTATATGGTTGCTTATTAATAAAAAACTGAAGACACAGGATGTTATGAGTACTTGGGTTTCGTCTGGTAACTATAATTTCAATCTTATGTGTTGTTCCTTGTGCACGGCTGGGCCTGATTCACATGAGCACCTGTTCTTTGCGTGTCCTTATGCGACACAAATTTGGCATGGTGTTAGGGGGACGGTGGACATGGGATCGATTAATTCTTCATGGGATGAGATTTACACGTATTTGTTGCTGTTTGCGGATTCTAAGAAGGCCACGCATGTGATTATGAAGCTAGTGGTTGGGGCGTACATGTATTTTGTTTGGCAGGAGCGGAATCAACGTCTTTTCTCAAGCAAGAAAAGGAGTACGAATCAACTTATTGAAGTGATTTTAAATACGGTTCGAATGAAGCTGCATACTATGAAGTTTAAGTGCACAAATTAGGCTAATAGAGTTTTGCATGAATGGAGGCTTCCCAGAGGATTACTGATTCAGGACGACGACTGCGGCTAATGTGTTTTTTTATGTTTTTTGTCTGTAGTCGGTTGTTTAGTTGTTATTGTTTGCAGTTTTGCTTGTTCACTCAAATATGGCATGTCATATTTGAGAACTGGGGGTTCGTGTTTGGCTCCCCACTTGTTTTGTTTTGCTTGAGTGATATAAAATTTGACCGGGGTAACCCTTTACCCAAAAAAAAAATCATTGCCAGCAGCACAGCCGTTGACAAATCCGCCTTAGCCTCAGGTAGTTGATACTTTCAGGGGGAACCGGCTTCCATCTAAAAAAATATGATTAGTTTCATCTATATAAATGGATCATTCTTAATTGGCCGAAGGCAAACGACCTAATGAACCCAACTACGGCAGGGAAGCCTTTATTCTAGGTGTCGGAATGAAAAGTTACCCGGCCAGAAACTTCAATCAATCCTATGGCATTGTGAAATCTCTAATCGGAGGCATTAGCAGTTCAACCTATAGGGACAACGCCAAGCGGAAGAGTCGGGTTCAACAATAACCTGTGAAGATGAAGGTCTGCAATAAGACTTTGTAACTCTAAATTGATTAAAAGAAGAAATTAGCGTATAAAATCTTGCTTACTATCTCCTAAGAGAAGTGCGAAAGGATTGAAGGCTAGATTCAAGGTCTGCGAGTTTCTTGATTCCACTCCGCTTTCAAGCAAGATTGGGTTAGTGTTCCGTGTGAGTAATAGTTTTTTTGGGTAAAGGGTTACCCCGGTGATTCTATTAAAACAATCCCAATAAAGTACAAGTAGTGAGGATGAGTTCCACACTAATTCATATACAGGACATGCCCCGTATATGTAAACCAAAATAAAAACCAAAATTCTACTACAACCCAAAACCTAGCCTACATTACATCATGAGACAAAGTAGGCAAGACCAAAACACGAAAAACCAGAAAAACGACTCTGCCTCCATCATCAAAAATGAAATTGCCACAAACCGGCAACCCCTTGACACGAATCACAGCATGTCTAGCCATTGGAACCCTTTGTGGAGGAGTTGCTTGCCCGTGCTCTAGAAGATGAAGGATGTGTTCCCGAAGTCATAAATTCATTAGTTTCATTGTAGACTTCAACGACCTCCTCCTCATCTGAATCCTGCTTGTCATTACTCTGCTTGGCCTTCTTTTCTAACTACCTCCCTGACCACCATCATCGTCCTTAAGGGTATCAAAGGGGTTTGACGTTGATACTTGATTGTTCATCGGCTTCCTCAAGGACGAATTTGGTTTAGGGTTTACAACTGGTCTATACACTACCTTAGGCTTCTGATTTTTCATATGAAGACCTTGGTTAGTAGCTTTCTTCTTCTTGGCACCCACAACCTGAAAATCATCAATTTTCTTCATCGAAGATCTTGGCACCCAAAAAAAAACTTGACGGCAACCCACTCCCTCTTCATCGAAGATCTTGGGGTTCGGATCATCCTCCTATTCGGATCATACTTGTTGTATTCTATTAACCGGTTAGTGTTAAATTGTTGTTCGATTATATGGTTGATGATGTGTTGGATCATATGTTCTTTCTGAATGGTTTATGAATATGATGTGGTTGATTTATGTTATGAATAGATTATAGGCGGTTCATATGTATAGCATTGTAGATCAACATAGAGTGGTATTTGACGTTGCAAATGATTGAGAAAAACCGAATACTTGAGTTAAATCGGCTGTTATGATTTATGATTTGAATTGTTAATCATAGGATAATGTAAATCGGCTAGCATGATTGTTGTGCGTAATGATTTAGGATTAAACATATGTAACCGGTTGTATGATCATGTAATCGGACCAAATTGATATGATATGATTTGTTATTGTTCATGTTATGATTATGTTAGGGTTCATGGGAATGGATGTCAAGAATCTTGTTTGATCGAATGTTGGTTATGTGCGAAACTGTTAATTGGTTGATTGATTAAATAATTGGAATCTTTGTAATTGATTGAAAGATAAAAGTTAAGTAACTGATTTCCATAATATTCGGATATTTAAATCCATTCGCACAAGCAGTCTTGTCGCACAAGATCAGGTCGTACAAGACCTGATCCGATCACACAAGTGTCAGACGCACAAGACGGACCGCACAAGACATCTTGGTCGCACAAGATGTCTTCAGTCGCACAAGCCTTATTGGATCGCACAAGTGGTTTTGTTTGTTTAACTGTTGGGCCGTAGACTTGGGCTGGGTAATAAAGCTGATCGCACAAGATGTTGTTCGGTTAAATTGTTTGGGCCGGGCTTTTATCAGGTCGCACAACACGCTGTGGATCGCACAAAGATGTGCTGATCGCACAACGTGTTGGGCCGAGACTTGTGTGGGCTTCATTTGTATGCAAAACTGATATCATATAAAACGTTCTATGTGTATACTATGTTGCCATGATCGATACATGTTAGCAATCTGTTAAACTATGTGTAATCATACGTGCTTTACTTGAACCTAAACCTGACATGTGTGATAACCATGTTAGGACGTGGTTGACCACTAGCTGCTAGACTTGACCTTTCTGTGTAATCTGCCGAGCAAACCAAGGTGAGTTCACACTAGCCAAGGCATGGGATTTCCCAGGGGTTGGGAATGGGATTGAATAACTACTCGTACAACTATTACTGTTAAACTAATTATTACTGTCCTCGGTTGAAGGGCACGTACGTAAAACCTACTTACAGTTATACTTACTACTGTCCTCGGATTGAAGGGCACGTACGTAAAGCCTACGTACACGATCTTAAGACCATCACCTCTATCAAAGGAAGTCCCTCAATTATCGACTTAATCGCCGAGGCCTAGGGCGAGCGGGTCATTAGTTAATAGCGCTATTAGGTTTAACAAACCTCACACCGTGCCAGTCGGACGGGCGTGTACTAATGGACTATGGGCAAAGGGTCAATGCTGATAGACATTGACATAGGGCACCTCTTATATTTTCGTAGCAGTCGATACGCGTGGTCTTGTAACACATGGGAAGCCCCCACTAATCATCGCACGCATGCCTGGACTGGCAGCAAGGATTAACGCGATACATGGTTTACAAAACGAATATATACGATTTGTGAAATGAATACTTTAACCAAACAACTATCTGTGAACTCGCTCAACTTTGTTGTTGATTCGTTGCTACATGCCTTGCAGGTCATTAGGTACCCATGGAGCTTGCACAGGGAGGAACGGTCGTTGTGGGACATGGCGATGTGTGCCATGCTTTAGACTTTACCTTATTTCATATTTAATACTTGCTATGGGTTTTACAAATTATGCTTCCGCTAAACACTTAACTATGCTTTGGTTTCGAACACCTTTCATATTGGTTTGTTGAATTATGTTTACTTATCTACTTGTTCAATGTGATTGGTGGCTTGATCCTGGTCAGTCACGCCTCCAAGCGGTGATACTCCGCGTGTGGATTTTGGGGGTGTGACAAGCTATCTTCATGACCAAAAACACAACAAGATGAGCACCTTAAAGGCTCCCAATCATATTCAATTTTTACCTCCACCTTTGAATGACCATTACCATCTAAAGATGGGATTGCAACAGTAACACTCCTCTTCAACTCAGCCCCGGCTTGAATTTCAATAAGAGCTCTAGCATAACTGCTTCTTCCCCATGACTCAGCACACATTGTAGCAGTGTACGAATCTAGCATCTTAGGCACCCCAATCTTAGACGCGAGCAAACTAAGACCGTCCTCAGTATATATTGCTAACGGCACATCGTGCATTTTGACCCAAACTGGGATAGCTTTTTTTTTTTGGGTAAAGGGTTACCCCGGTGAATTTTATAAATCAAACCAAAGAAAAGCAATAGTGCAGCTGAAATACCACACTCTCTATAGCCTTGGCATACCAAGACTAGGACCAAACAACCAAACATATAAACATAACCAGGCAAACAAGGCCACAGACACACACACTAGCCAAACACGGCCAAGACAAAATCATAACCGAAAATAAATAACTAAACTAGCCAGGATCAATCTCTAAATTGCTGCTAGGAATCTTCCACTTATCCACCAAGCTACCATTCTCAAATCTTCGTTTAAACTTTAAAGTCAAGAGCCGCATACGAACCGTAGTAATAATCTCCTGAGACACCACCAGAGCCGTACGCTGATTCCGAGAAAACAACCTGTTATTTCGTTCTTGCCATATATAATAAGTTGCAGCCACGACCACCAACCGACTAACAACATTGTCAGGCTTCCGCAAGCTCAAGTTTTGATTCATCCAATCCATTATATCGGACCACCCTCCATTTACGTCTTCCATATTAGTGAGACTTCTTATATTGTGCCATACCTGAGACGCAAATGAGCACTCAAAGAAAAGATGATCTCTCGAGTCCTTGTTATAACAGCATAGAGGGCAGCACATGAGATTTAAATTCGATGCACTACCCGCTTCCCAAATAGACAAACGATCCTGAGTCTTCAATTTGTTTCGAATAACTAGCCAAATGTGAAACGAGTGTCTAGGAATGCATTGCTTAAACCACACCATATTCACCCAAGGCACTTTGTTTTCGTGATGACGAATATTATTCCAGACCTCCCAAGAAGTAAAAGGGCGTACATTTCCTTCCATGTCTTTCCAAACCAGACGATCACGAACATTTTCATATAAATTAGGAACCACTAGATTAATTAAGACTGGAAAAAGATTGTACCAAGCAATTGGCCACCTCCATTGACCATTCTGAGACACAAGATCCGCTAGCGAAGATTGCAAGGTGAAGCCTGCATTAGCAATAATTCTAGGACTGATAAAAGCACGAAGAGGACCCGATTCACACCACGTATCACTCCATGCATTAGTCTCAGTACCACTACCAATAGATTTCCATAAGAACGGACGAATAAGGTTACGGATGGCAAGAAGCTTTCTCCATGTCACACCCCGACCACGTAGAACATACAAAACGTGGCGGAAACATCGGGGAGTGTTGTAACAGAATTAATGTTTCACAACCATGGAAATTGAAATATTGTTTTATTGATTAAAGTAGTTACAATGTCTTGACAAACAAAGAAACATAAAATAAATAACTAGTCTTGCTTCTTTTATTGTCACTAAGGCCCAAGTCTGCCTATGTGTATCTTGATCATCTTATGCAACAGCTCCTGAAAAACACATGTGAAAATAGGTACGTCAGCATAAAAATGCCTGTGAGATACATAGGTTTTGTGAAAATAGGTTTCATGACTTATGTTTGAGAAAATGTTTAGTCATGAACCTTGTAATTTGCTTTGTCTTTGTAAATCATTGGAAAAACAATAAGTTCAGATGATACGTATAAATAAGAGAATAATGCATGGATAAATGAATAACCATGTAAAAATGAGTTTGTATAAGTTAAGTTGTTTGTAAAACAATGTATTGTGAAAAGTATGTTATTTGTATAAAATGTTCTATGTCTCAAACTGAAATGATTTAAATAACACTACGATATGTAATACCATACAAACACTTATATATAGGAAGTACCAGCGGCGTATCCACCATGCTTGTATCATATTACACACGCATCGTTACTTAATCACTTACTCAAACCAAACCAACAATGTAAAATGTCACACCCCCAAATTCCACCTGCGGAGTACCGTCCGCTTGAGGGCGTGACCGACCAGGATCCAGCCACCAATTATACTAAGCATTGGTTAATAGTAAGGTAATTGCTATCTAAAGTAGTTAGCAACGTCGTAGTTTAAGTTCGATAGTAAGTTTAAACAAAACAGCGGAAGCATAAACCAAATAGTTTTAAAAGATAGTTCATGGTTCAAGATAAGTAAAACCCAACACACGGGTTTTGACGAACACTACACATCCCCAAGCAGCAGCTCCTCAGTCACTGGTTACCTGCAAAGCATGCAGTAAGGTGTCAACAATAATGCTGAGTGAGTTCACTAGTTGTCCAGTTTTAATTACCAAAAACTTGTTTCACCAGTTAATTTATCCGTTTATACATGCCATGGGGAGCTACCCCAAAAGTTAGCGACTAAACTGTGTTTCCAATACCGAACACTAGGTGACCGTTGCGTATCCGCAGAGTGCCTCGATGTCAATGTTCTATCATCATTGACGGATGCCTGAGTACATTAGTTCACGACCGATCCCATACCTTGGCACGGTGTGAGGTTGGTAAGACCTAAATAGCGCTATCAACTAATAACCCGTTCGCCTGGCCCCGGCGACTAATCGGTATTATGTAGTAGGGACTTTAAGTGATAGAGTTTCGTTTAGTGCCGTTTGTTGCAATCCGTATAAACAGTAATTAACTAAAAGGTTCCCAATAACAAGGGAAGAAAAGTAAGTTGTATCCCTCATAAGGGGATAGTGTTGTTTTTAGTTCCGTTTCCCAAACCACCGGGAATACATGCTTTAGGTTGTGAACTCACCTTGGGTTGCTCGGTAGATTAAATACCCGGTCAATCACGTTGGTCACCACGTCCTAGCATGGTTACCAGATATAGGTCAAGTTGGGGTACAAGTAATCACGTATAGCAAACACGTATAGACACACTTAATCATGCATGCATTCAAACAGTAACAGATATACATGCAGATAGTCCAACAAGCTTTTGGCCCAATAACACTTAGGCAGCCCAGCCGAGACAAGGGCGGTTTCGACTCGAGAATGCACGGTTTCGAGTCGCAACCAAGGGTTCCGACTCGCAACTTCGGTTTCGGTTCATCACGCTTTGGTTTCGAGTCGCAACCAGGGATTTCGACTCGCAACCTCGGTTTCGGTTCATCATGTGCTGCTTGCGAGTCGCAACCGGGAGATCTCGACGAATCACGTTTTGGTCTCGAGTCGCAACCAGGGTTTCCGACTCGCAACCAGGGTTTCCGACTCGCAACCACTGTTACGTGCACCTGAATCCTTCTAGAACCTGTCCTATGTACTAGCCAATAGCATTTTGATTTCATGAAATTTTGTACTATCCAATGAGAAATCACAAACATGTTTTATTGTCTAAATCATAACATAATCAGATCAAAACAAGCATTTTGAATATTCACATCACCTTCAAACTTGTTCTTCATATGTTCATATTACTCATATACATCGGTTCATGCATTCCTAGATTCAAAAATACATCTATAACTTATATCATGAGATTTTATGAACAAGAATCATGAGACACTATCATTAAACCCAATATTGCCCTATTTTAACATCATAAATCGGATGGTAATCATCATCATCAACATTCATCATTCAAATACAATATCACATTTTCATTAACACTTTTAACACATGAATCATCATTATTAGTAACATTTCTAGCTAAGAACATGGTAAGCACTTATCATCAACTCCTAGCCGTAACATATTATCAAACAATCATTTTCATCATCAAACATTCTAAGCACAAAGGTTCATCTTTCATTCATCATTTAACCAATCAAGCAAAACAACTAAAACATATGTATACTAACCGGTTAGAAGTAGGAGTACAAGAAATTGATAAACCAAGCTCCAAGTGTTGATCTCTAGCTAGAAATCCGAGAGCCTTGATGTTTCGGTTGGATCCGAGAGAGGGGAGAGGGTGAGGAGGTGATCTTGGTTTGCTAGGGTTTTAGGGTTTTAGTGAGAGGTAGAGAGTGTGAGAGTTGTGAGGGTGAAATGAATGAGAGTGTAAAGGAGAGTGTGGTGAGGGTTTTGGGTTTTTATACCCGTTTCAAGGCCGGCACCTTTGGTTCCGAGTGGCATGGCCCAACCGGCCCAAATGTTCATTGTTCACTCGAGACCGGGTGGTCTCGAGTTGGGCTTCGTGGTCTCGGCTCACTTCTACTCTAATATATATTTATACATACATACATACATATATATAATATACATACATATATATAATATACATACATATATATAATATTCATCACACTTAGCACAAGGATCACATAAAATCATCGAGATAACACGCACTATCATTTAATAACGTATATACACATAATGCTAATACAAGATATTTGCTCGGGAAAACCTAGAGTGTCACATAAAATGTTCATGTCTAATGTAAATCATGTAATGTATAACTAATGTCAAAAGTGTTTATGTGTCAAATGTAAACCATGTAATATGTAACCAAAAATGATATGTATGGCTAGTGAAAATGCATCAACTAAACCATAGATGAAATGCACAAAACAAAGCATTGAAGTAAAACTTGGTTTAAGTCAAAGTCATGTTTTGTGGAAATGCATGATCAATGTAAATCATGTAATATGTAACCGAAATAATCTGTATGGCTAGTGAAATGTATCAACTAAACCATATGCACAAGAACATAGTATTGAAGTAAAACTTGGTTTAAATCAAAGCTATGTTTTGTGTAAATGCATGATCAATGTAAATCATGTAATATGTAACCAAAATAATCTGTATGGCTAGTGAAACGCATCAACTAAACCATATGCACAAGAACATAGTATTGAAGTAAAACTCGGTTTAAATCAACGTTATGTTTTGTGTAAATGCATGCTATACTGATACGAACATCTATGCGGTGTTGTGAAAATGCATACATCCAAGCCTTGAGACTGAGGCGATAAACCCTTAAACCACTTAAAGGTTTATCTAAATTATGTATATCGAATTCGGTCATTCCTTTCATCCCCTTTCCCTGGGATGTCCGGAACGGGAGTTGTCAATTCCTATGGTACCACTTCCTACTAACGAACGGCATAGCTAATGTTAATGAATGTATTGTTCCATTGTAAACAACCCAAATGTCATAACAAAATGTAAGCATGTGATGAAAACGATGTACTAAGTATGCACGCAATGGACATACATAGCATAAAATGTAAATGTAAAACAATGTACTAAGTATGCACGCAATGGACATACATAGCATAAAATGTAATGTAAAACGGTGAAATCATGTACTATAATGTACTAACGAACATAGCATGTATATGATGTGAAAACATGGAAAGCATGAAAGTAACAAGTAGGCACATGTGTTCCACCCCAAAACAGTTTGGAAAACAGTAAAAGAGGGGTCTATGTACTCACTTGAGATTGCTCAGAAGTCCTTGAGTAACAACCAAACAATGCTAGAGATCGCGGATATCAAACGGCACCTAATATAGGTAACTATGTTAATTAACCGGACCTAGATCGGAAGATCGGGTAGCATTAGGGTTTGTAAACCAAACGAGTGTAGAGACTCGTGTCATTTGGTTTAACAAAGCCTACATACTAAATGAAACTTAACCTAAGTGTCTACGACCCGTTTAGGTAGCTTATGCTACTTTAACGCGTCGTTCGCGTGAAACGCGTTCGGACCGCCTAACTAGTCCTATGACAAGTGTTATATGCCTAAACATGTTACATAATCAGTTATGTGACAAAAGTTTAGGTTACATATGCTTAATTACCAATTATACATGAAAAGGGTATTCTGGTAATTTACCTAAGGCATATAAACTACCTATCATATAACTATTTAAACGAAGCGACCATAGGGTATAACCTCGGAAGGTTATTCCCTACCTACTATGGTCACCTAATGTATTTGGTCGGATCCTAATGATCGACCAAATGGGTCGGGTTCGAGGTATAAGCGATTTATCAGATCGCTTACCCTACGATCCTAGACAACGTGGTAATCAGTAAGCATAGTCCCAAGGGACTATAACCAACGTGATTACACTCACGTTGCGAAGTTCAAACGAACTTCGCATTGACCATAACTGGTCAATGTAGAAAGTCAAACAAAGTTTGACTTTCAGACTCGAAAAGCAATAAAAGAACGAAAGAATACTTACGAAGGGTCCCCGAATGCTAATCTCGATCCAAGAACTCAGGTATGAAACAATGGTTTCAACTTAGAGCTCTCAAATCAAGATTCTAGTGAGAAATGAAGTTGGGGATGGATGGGTATTTATAGGAATACCCGAACCGTTAAGATCGTTTCATGGAAAACGTGCCTTAATCCCACCCGTACAAGTGTCGGGACCTTATGGTGACTAAAATGTGATCCTTATCAGCTGACTAGACAATTGGGATTGTGTGGTGGTGAAACAAACAGCTGCAATCTGCTGTTAGAAACATTTAACCTAGTCAGAAGGTGCCTTGCGGGCCGCCTGAGGATGCTCAGGAACTGAGGCGGGCCGCCTAGCAGTCACAGATCAGCAATAAGTTTCAGAAATGACAGTTTCAGTCCCTGCACGTGTTTAAGGCCATTTCCGACACTTCTAAGGCCCGTAAAGCCAACTTTAAAGCCCTAAAATGTTGCCTAAACATTGTGGACATGAAACATGCTCAAAAATATGCCGGACATTGGTTCGTTTGGTCGTACGAAAGCGATGTTCGCTTAATTACGACGGAATGCGCATAAGCGCGAAAAACGATCCAAATGACGCAACGAATGGATTTTTGGCAAGCCAAACACTAAAGCATAATATAGTCATGCTTACATAAATTTTTGGATGTCTGGATGTATTCAGAACGTGAGTTATGCGCAAAAATGCAAACTTGTGCACTTTTTGACACTTTTAGTCCCTGAATGACACAAAAGTTTATTTTAGCATACCGAACACCTCAAAGCCTATTTCTAAGCTGTCACACCCCCAAAATCCACCCGCGGAGTACCACCGCTTGGAGGCGTGACATGACCAGGATCAAGCCACCAATCATATCAAACATAGTATTTAAGTGTAAAAGTAGGAAAAGGTAATTCATCTTGACATGACTGATGTTCATAACCAAACATTGTTTAAGTAGCGGAAGCATAATAATGAAAACCCAAAATAAGTTATAAGTTCAAATATCGTCTACGATCCGTATCCCACAACGACCTGCTCCTTCCTGTGCAAGCTCCATATGTACCTAAGGTCCTGCAAGGCATGTAACAGAGAATCAACAACTAGTTGAGCGAGTTCACAGTAAATAAGTTCGTAATTGTAAGTTTGTTTCGTAACATGTGGCGCTACTAGGCCGATCGTATGTTCTATTAGTGGGGGCTTCCCATGTTGCATATACACTAGACTATTTGTAACCATAAGTGTTCTTCACAACCGAGAACAGTAGTACGTACATAGTTTACGTAGGCTTTACGTAAGTGTCCTTCACAACCGAGGACAGTATTGAGTATAAGTTCACGTAGGTTTTACGTGAGTATCCTTCACAACCGAGGATAGTATTGAGTATAAGTTCACGTAGGTTTTACGTGAGTATCCTTCACAACCGAGGATAGTATTGAGTATAAGTTCACGTAGGTTTTACGTGAGTATCCTTCACAACCGAGGATAGTATTGAGTATAAGTTCACGTAGGTTTTACGTGAGTATCCTTCACAACCGAGGATAGTATTGAGTATAAGTTCACGTAGGTTTTACGTGAGTATCCTTCACAACCGAGGATAGTATTGAGTATAAGTTCACGTAGGTTTTACGTGAGTATCCTTCACAACCGAGGATAGCGAGTAGCATAAGTATACGTAGGTTTTACGTATGTGTCCTTCACAACCGAGGACAATGGTATGGTAGTCTAGTATCAGTGTATGTACGAATCTATTCAACCTTATTCCTTCCATCCCATTCCCCAAACCCTGGGAATCCCATGCCTTAGTAAGGGTGTGAACTCACCTTGGTTTGCTCGGTATGCTAAGTGTATGCTCACAAGTAATCAATCGCGTCCGAGATATGAGAAATACGAGTCGATCGCTAAGATATATTCGGGAACCTCCAACTGCCGTCACACAGGAGAGAAAGGGGCTCTAGGGTTTCGGTTGTTTTGTAGCAGCTGTAAAACTGATGTTGTTTCACGTTTTAAAACTCAAAATAACGTGTTGGGCCCGAACTGGGCTTTGGTGAAACTGGGCTCGGCGAAACAGACTTCTGTTTCGTCGAGATGCTTTTGGCGAAACAGTCTGTTTCGTCGGGTCCAGTCTGTTTCGTCGGGATGCTTTTCATGTGTTAACAGTTCAAGTGTTTTTCCTAAAATGTCAAGTCTCATGTTTTAATTTTAATCACATACATGCCAAAAATTCACAATACCATACATTTCATGTTATAATCTAAATCACATAAACATGTAACAATCATAGTGCCTTTCATTATAACATAACGTGTATAGCTACAAGTCAAACAACTAACAGTCAAAGTCAACGTGTAATAAATACGAAAGTAAAAGTCAAAGTGAAAGTCGGAAACTCGAGTTGTCACATAAGCTATGTTTAACTTATGGTCATGCTCCAGAATGTCTGTTACAGTTCAAATTGGCATACTTTCGCAGTTTGTCAAGTTTAGTCCCTGTAAGCGAATTAGCTTGTTTTTGCCATACCAAAGCCTTCAAAACTTATTTCTAAGTTATGTAAAGGTTATTTAAGGTATGTTAAGCCTATGTCACTATTCCGGAGTGTTTGTTGCATTAAACTGGTTATATTTACGCATCAGTGCGCGTATAACCTTCCAGAAAGCGATTTAGGGTTTGAAATCGAACAAGAGTTGATATGTGTAAACGATACACATATTTTTACAAATCCCAAGTATGAAATACAATATTTCATTGGTTTGGCATTTGTTTGATGGCCGTGGAGGCACAGGTGTTACAGTCTCCCCTACTTTAGGAAATTTCGTCCCGAAATTTATTTAGAGGAAACTTGTGAGAGTTTAAAACATGAAGTTGAAAAGATCAAACAATATTGGTTAGGGTTCTGAACTTCTAGTAACCTTAATAACATCATGCTTGCAATGTAAGAGGGACACTTATATACAAGTATATGAAGCGTCATTGGTGCGTCCACCGTACCTCCATTACATCGTTCTCATTTTGTTATTGTTGTCACTATCGGTTCTTACACATAATAAACCTTACTGGGTTTCTGTGCACTAAATTTCATAGTTATGTACGCGTCCATAATCAGACAATTCCTTGCACAGTTCACACAGTCTATTTTATAGTGTGTAGGGGAAAACCAAATGAACAATCCTGTGATGAGTGTAACTAGACCGCCATAGAGTCCTTTAAATTAAATCAATAAATGATCTAAATAGACTAACAAGGAGTTTGTTCAGCTACATCACTAGATGTCGTTCTTTAACCAAATTGTGAATCAATCTTTTTGACTAGACCACTAAAAGGATCTCTTATGAAACATGGAGCGGTACTTATATAATCCAAGGGTCTTAACTATTACATAGAAGCCCATTAAGGATTGAAGGTAGTACCTTTTGAATATCCTGCTACGAATCCCTCATATGAAGATATGAAAGATCCTGCGAGGATTTGGATAACGAATATCCAGAGTATTAAAAACACAAAAATGCATAAAAGATAACATAAGATGAATAAACACATAGTCACATAACCACAAAATTGTTTAACTAGAAGTTTGTTCTGCTAACAGAGTACATGTATTTAAAGCACACTAGGAATCCATTCAGCGGATTTCATTTGGTACTTTAAACGTTATCAAGAATCTAGCTATAAAGATAGAAAGATTTTTGAAGAGAAAATTCGATTTTGATTATAAAGAATCGAAATGTTCGAATTAAGGTACATAAGGAATCCAATTAAGGACTCTGATTTGAATGATGATTATCCACAAGGGTCTAATTGTGGAGATAAAAAGATCCCATATGGATTTTAGAAGTTGAAGATGTTTTGAAATCTTGCACGGGATGTGCTTAAGTCAAAACATGAAGTTGAAATGCTTATGAAGTTGAGATGCTAGATATGTCAAGGCGACATATGAAGCAGAATTTGAAGGTTAAGTCACTGTATGAGGAAAATATATTTGGAAAACTATGCATGGGGTTCTTTTAAGAAAAATGTGTTTACCGTTTTTGAAACCTTATATATAATACATTTGAAATTATAGTAGGTGTACTAGGTAAGTATATTTATAAAAATGTTTTAAAATCATGCGAGATGAATTTTGAAATTATGTATAAGGTTTTTGAAAATATGAATGATGCTTTTCGAAATCATGCACTTGATGAGAAAATGTACTGTGTTAATATTGTTTTCAGACTATATGAAATATTTTGAAATTAGAAAGGTTGGTTTTGATAACATGGCCAATGTTTTTTTTTTGAAATATCATTGACAATGCATCAAGAAAAAATGTTTTCAAACTATATGAAATGTTTTGAGATCATGAAAATTGTGTTGAAATACTTGTACTGGGTATGTTGAAAAATAAAAACGTAATGGGTATGAGATTTGAAAATATCCTTAGTTATCCAACCAAGGATTCAAAGGTACTGATGTGCAAAAAGCACGATTACTCATAATTTCACTTTATTTCATGTACTTCGTTTCTTAGAATGAAACGAGTACTTTAAAATTTTCGAGGGAATCATGAGCGATCATTTGAAAGAGAGAATCACAGGAGTAGTTTGTAAGGAACATAGTTCCTTAATACAGGTATTATAGGGAAATGCCATAAACACATGTAATTATATTTGTATATCTGAATTGTGAACAACAACTTTTATTTATAAACAAACAGATTGTTTCACATTACTTGAAAACAAAAGAAACAAAGGCATAAGATAGCAACAACCTTTGTTCAGCTGAATGCTCATCCGTGGGTCGGATTTGCATTAGCAAGCTTTGGGCATCGGTTTCTGTAGTGGGTCAGATCCCCACAATTGTAACAGGCACCAGGTGGGTAGTGTGGTCGTGCAGCTTGACCCTGTTGCTGAGCAAGAGGCTGAGCAACTTGTTGAGCCGGGTTCTGAACTGGGTGATTCGGATTAGTAGGGATGCGGCAGGTGTCAGCAAGATGACCGGATCTTCCGCAGTTGGTGCACTGACGACACTGGAGGTGTGGTTGATGATGGCCGTTACACCTGTTGCACAAAGGTGCATTGCCAAAATAAGGCTTCTTGGCTAGTGGTTGCGCAGGCTGATTTCGTGCAGCTTGGGCCTGTGCAGTAATGGCATAGTTTTGGGAAACCTTACGCTTCCTTGCCTTTGGTGCAGTCTTGACTTCTGCTTCCTTCAGTGGCTCTTGAGTGGCTTCATTGTCGAGACGAGAGGCTTCATTGTTGAGACGAGCCATGGCAATGCCTAAATCCACAGTCCTCTGAATCACTTCACCAATTTGCTGGACAAATTTGGCTGTTCGCTCGGGCATTTGACCAGTGCTGAGAGGAATAGACATTCTAGAAGAAGATGAAAGACAGAGGAAGAAGCAAGTGAAAGGTTATTGGGTAATCAATACAGAATGGTAATGAATGAAAATTGTGATCATTTGTTTATTACCTAAGGCAAACAAATGAGATGGTGACTAATCAAAGTAAATGGGTCAAAAATAATGTATCGCGAAGACATGCTCGCCTATAAGTGAACACTCATCCCAAGAATTCCCAGGTAAGCACAACTGGTCTCGCGTCTGATGAGATGTATACGAAGTGCTTGCCTAGACAGAAAACCCAGAATACAGGCATTCACCCTTCCAGTTTGCACGTGTTCACATTATTTAAAACCCAAAACCTTGACGAGATTTTGAAAACTCAAAGGGGTTCAAAACCATATAACAGAGAGTTCAAAACCTAGTAATCAATCATCCTAGAACAGATGATTAGTTTTTTTAAAGCGGTTTTGAAATTTATGTTTTTGTTGTGGTTGTCGCCTAAGGATAGGTGACAGTAGTGTTTTATGACTAAACGCAAGTAAACTCGCGTTAGGGTCCTAAGAAGGTTATAGACTAGGTCAGAGCATTACTAATAACCTAATTCCCTATAACCATTGGCTCTGATACCATCTTTTCTGTCACACCCCGACCACGTAGAACATACAAAACGTGGCGGAAACATCGGGGAGTGTTGTAACAGAATTAATGTTTCACAACCATGGAAATTGAAATATTGTTTTATTGATTAAAGTAGTTACAATGTCTTGACAAACAAAGAAACATAAAATAAATAACTAGTCTTGCTTCTTTTATTGTCACTAAGGCCCAAGTCTGCCTATGTGTATCTTGATCATCTTATGCAACAGCTCCTGAAAAACACATGTGAAAATAGGTACGTCAGCATAAAAATGCCTGTGAGATACATAGGTTTTGTGAAAATAGGTTTCATGACTTATGTTTGAGAAAATGTTTAGTCATGAACCTTGTAATTTGCTTTGTCTTTGTAAATCATTGGAAAAACAATAAGTTCAGATGATACGTATAAATAAGAGAATAATGCATGGATAAATGAATAACCATGTAAAAATGAGTTTGTATAAGTTAAGTTGTTTGTAAAACAATGTATTGTGAAAAGTATGTTATTTGTATAAAATGTTCTATGTCTCAAACTGAAATGATTTAAATAACACTACGATATGTAATACCATACAAACACTTATATATAGGAAGTACCAGCGGCGTATCCACCATGCTTGTATCATATTACACACGCATCGTTACTTAATCACTTACTCAAACCAAACCAACAATGTAAAATGTCACACCCCCAAATTCCACCTGCGGAGTACCGTCCGCTTGAGGGCGTGACCGACCAGGATCCAGCCACCAATTATACTAAGCATTGGTTAATAGTAAGGTAATTGCTATCTAAAGTAGTTAGCAACGTCGTAGTTTAAGTTCGATAGTAAGTTTAAACAAAACAGCGGAAGCATAAACCAAATAGTTTTAAAAGATAGTTCATGGTTCAAGATAAGTAAAACCCAACACACGGGTTTTGACGAACACTACACATCCCCAAGCAGCAGCTCCTCAGTCACTGGTTACCTGCAAAGCATGCAGTAAGGTGTCAACAATAATGCTGAGTGAGTTCACTAGTTGTCCAGTTTTAATTACCAAAAACTTGTTTCACCAGTTAATTTATCCGTTTATACATGCCATGGGGAGCTACCCCAAAAGTTAGCGACTAAACTGTGTTTCCAATACCGAACACTAGGTGACCGTTGCGTATCCGCAGAGTGCCTCGATGTCAATGTTCTATCATCATTGACGGATGCCTGAGTACATTAGTTCACGACCGATCCCATACCTTGGCACGGTGTGAGGTTGGTAAGACCTAAATAGCGCTATCAACTAATAACCCGTTCGCCTGGCCCCGGCGACTAATCGGTATTATGTAGTAGGGACTTTAAGTGATAGAGTTTCGTTTAGTGCCGTTTGTTGCAATCCGTATAAACAGTAATTAACTAAAAGGTTCCCAATAACAAGGGAAGAAAAGTAAGTTGTATCCCTCATAAGGGGATAGTGTTGTTTTTAGTTCCGTTTCCCAAACCACCGGGAATACATGCTTTAGGTTGTGAACTCACCTTGGGTTGCTCGGTAGATTAAATACCCGGTCAATCACGTTGGTCACCACGTCCTAGCATGGTTACCAGATATAGGTCAAGTTGGGGTACAAGTAATCACGTATAGCAAACACGTATAGACACACTTAATCATGCATGCATTCAAACAGTAACAGATATACATGCAGATAGTCCAACAAGCTTTTGGCCCAATAACACTTAGGCAGCCCAGCCGAGACAAGGGCGGTTTCGACTCGAGAATGCACGGTTTCGAGTCGCAACCAAGGGTTCCGACTCGCAACTTCGGTTTCGGTTCATCACGCTTTGGTTTCGAGTCGCAACCAGGGATTTCGACTCGCAACCTCGGTTTCGGTTCATCATGTGCTGCTTGCGAGTCGCAACCGGGAGATCTCGACGAATCACGTTTTGGTCTCGAGTCGCAACCAGGGTTTCCGACTCGCAACCAGGGTTTCCGACTCGCAACCACTGTTACGTGCACCTGAATCCTTCTAGAACCTGTCCTATGTACTAGCCAATAGCATTTTGATTTCATGAAATTTTGTACTATCCAATGAGAAATCACAAACATGTTTTATTGTCTAAATCATAACATAATCAGATCAAAACAAGCATTTTGAATATTCACATCACCTTCAAACTTGTTCTTCATATGTTCATATTACTCATATACATCGGTTCATGCATTCCTAGATTCAAAAATACATCTATAACTTATATCATGAGATTTTATGAACAAGAATCATGAGACACTATCATTAAACCCAATATTGCCCTATTTTAACATCATAAATCGGATGGTAATCATCATCATCAACATTCATCATTCAAATACAATATCACATTTTCATTAACACTTTTAACACATGAATCATCATTATTAGTAACATTTCTAGCTAAGAACATGGTAAGCACTTATCATCAACTCCTAGCCGTAACATATTATCAAACAATCATTTTCATCATCAAACATTCTAAGCACAAAGGTTCATCTTTCATTCATCATTTAACCAATCAAGCAAAACAACTAAAACATATGTATACTAACCGGTTAGAAGTAGGAGTACAAGAAATTGATAAACCAAGCTCCAAGTGTTGATCTCTAGCTAGAAATCCGAGAGCCTTGATGTTTCGGTTGGATCCGAGAGAGGGGAGAGGGTGAGGAGGTGATCTTGGTTTGCTAGGGTTTTAGGGTTTTAGTGAGAGGTAGAGAGTGTGAGAGTTGTGAGGGTGAAATGAATGAGAGTGTAAAGGAGAGTGTGGTGAGGGTTTTGGGTTTTTATACCCGTTTCAAGGCCGGCACCTTTGGTTCCGAGTGGCATGGCCCAACCGGCCCAAATGTTCATTGTTCACTCGAGACCGGGTGGTCTCGAGTTGGGCTTCGTGGTCTCGGCTCACTTCTACTCTAATATATATTTATACATACATACATACATATATATAATATACATACATATATATAATATACATACATATATATAATATTCATCACACTTAGCACAAGGATCACATAAAATCATCGAGATAACACGCACTATCATTTAATAACGTATATACACATAATGCTAATACAAGATATTTGCTCGGGAAAACCTAGAGTGTCACATAAAATGTTCATGTCTAATGTAAATCATGTAATGTATAACTAATGTCAAAAGTGTTTATGTGTCAAATGTAAACCATGTAATATGTAACCAAAAATGATATGTATGGCTAGTGAAAATGCATCAACTAAACCATAGATGAAATGCACAAAACAAAGCATTGAAGTAAAACTTGGTTTAAGTCAAAGTCATGTTTTGTGGAAATGCATGATCAATGTAAATCATGTAATATGTAACCGAAATAATCTGTATGGCTAGTGAAATGTATCAACTAAACCATATGCACAAGAACATAGTATTGAAGTAAAACTTGGTTTAAATCAAAGCTATGTTTTGTGTAAATGCATGATCAATGTAAATCATGTAATATGTAACCAAAATAATCTGTATGGCTAGTGAAACGCATCAACTAAACCATATGCACAAGAACATAGTATTGAAGTAAAACTCGGTTTAAATCAACGTTATGTTTTGTGTAAATGCATGCTATACTGATACGAACATCTATGCGGTGTTGTGAAAATGCATACATCCAAGCCTTGAGACTGAGGCGATAAACCCTTAAACCACTTAAAGGTTTATCTAAATTATGTATATCGAATTCGGTCATTCCTTTCATCCCCTTTCCCTGGGATGTCCGGAACGGGAGTTGTCAATTCCTATGGTACCACTTCCTACTAACGAACGGCATAGCTAATGTTAATGAATGTATTGTTCCATTGTAAACAACCCAAATGTCATAACAAAATGTAAGCATGTGATGAAAACGATGTACTAAGTATGCACGCAATGGACATACATAGCATAAAATGTAAATGTAAAACAATGTACTAAGTATGCACGCAATGGACATACATAGCATAAAATGTAATGTAAAACGGTGAAATCATGTACTATAATGTACTAACGAACATAGCATGTATATGATGTGAAAACATGGAAAGCATGAAAGTAACAAGTAGGCACATGTGTTCCACCCCAAAACAGTTTGGAAAACAGTAAAAGAGGGGTCTATGTACTCACTTGAGATTGCTCAGAAGTCCTTGAGTAACAACCAAACAATGCTAGAGATCGCGGATATCAAACGGCACCTAATATAGGTAACTATGTTAATTAACCGGACCTAGATCGGAAGATCGGGTAGCATTAGGGTTTGTAAACCAAACGAGTGTAGAGACTCGTGTCATTTGGTTTAACAAAGCCTACATACTAAATGAAACTTAACCTAAGTGTCTACGACCCATTACGACCCGTTTAGGTAGCTTATGCTACTTTAACGCGTCGTTCGCGTGAAACGCGTTCGGACCGCCTAACTAGTCCTATGACAAGTGTTATATGCCTAAACATGTTACATAATCAGTTATGTGACAAAAGTTTAGGTTACATATGCTTAATTACCAATTATACATGAAAAGGGTATTCTGGTAATTTACCTAAGGCATATAAACTACCTATCATATAACTATTTAAACGAAGCGACCATAGGGTATAACCTCGGAAGGTTATTCCCTACCTACTATGGTCACCTAATGTATTTGGTCGGATCCTAATGATCGACCAAATGGGTCGGGTTCGAGGTATAAGCGATTTATCAGATCGCTTACCCTACGATCCTAGACAACGTGGTAATCAGTAGGCATAGTCCCAAGGGACTATAACCAACGTGATTACACTCACGTTGCGAAGTTCAAACGAACTTCGCATTGACCATAACTGGTCAATGTAGAAAGTCAAACAAAGTTTGACTTTCAGACTCGAAAGACTCGAAAAGCAATAAAAGAACGAAAGAATACTTACGAAGGGTCCCCGAATGCTAATCTCGATCCAAGAACTCAGGTATGAAACAATGGTTTCAACTTAGAGCTCTCAAATCAAGATTCTAGTGAGAAATGAAGTTGGGGATGGATGGGCCTTAATCCCACCCGTACAAGTGTCGGGACCGTATGGTGACTAAAATGTGATCCTTATCAGCTGACTAGACAATTGGGATTGTGTAGTGGTGAAACAAACAGCTGCAATCTGCTGTTAGAAACATATAACCTGGTCAGAAGGTGCCTCGCGGGCCGCCTGAGGATGCTCAGGAACTGAGGCGGGCCGCCTAGCAGTCACAGATCAGCAATAAGTTTCAGAAATGACAGTTTCAGTCCCTGCACGTGTTTAAGGCCATTTCCGACACTTCTAAGGCCCGTAAAGCCAACTTTAAAGCCCTAAAATGTTGCCTAAACATTGTGGACATGAAACATGCTCAAAAATATGCCGGACATTGGTTCGTTTGGTCGTACGAACGCGATGTTCGCTTAATTACGACGGAATGCGCATAAGCGCGAAAAACGATCCAAATGATGCAACGAATGGATTTTTGGCAAGCCAAACACTAAAGCATAATATAGTCATGCTTACATAAATTTTTGGATGTCCGGATGTATTCAGAACGTGAGTTATGCGCAAAAATGCAAACTTGTGCACTTTTTGACACTTTTAGTCCCTGAATGACACAAAAGTTTATTTTAGCATACCGAACACCTCAAAGCCTATTTCTAAGCTATGTGAAGGATATTTATGGTATGTTTAACTTATGGTCATGCTCCGAAATGTCTGTTACAGTTCAAATTGGCATACTTTCGCAGTTTGTCAAGTTTAGTCCCTGTAAGCGAATTAGCTTGTTTTTGCCATACCAAAGCCTTCAAAACTTATTTCTAAGTTATGTAAAGGTTATTTAAGGTATGTTAAGCCTATGTCACTATTCCGGAGTGTTTGTTGCATTAAACTGGTTATATTTACGCATCAGTGCGCGTATAACCTTCCAGAAAGCGATTTAGAGTTTGAAATCGAACAAGAGTTGATATGTGTAAACGATACACATATTTTTACAAATCCCAAGTATGAAATACAATATTTCATTGGTTTGGCATTTGTTTGATGGCCGTGGAGGCACAGGTGTTACACTCCATCCCCATGTCATGCGACCTCTCCTTCAAAATTATCGGAACATTTCTAATCATCCACGGTCCATCCTCTACCATTTTATCCATCCCTTCCTTTGTTTTGAATTTAAAGAAAAAGAACCCGTTCACATTCATCATTAGTCTAGAGAGACCATATTTAACCCAGTTGTTCTTAGCAAAATAATCCACCACAGGAAAAGCCAGACGTTTACCCAGAAAGTATCCATACAAAGTGTTGGCATACCTGTCAGTGACTTGTTTAACCGAAGACAATGGGATAACAACATCAGCTCCATCAACCGACTCACTAGATTCCATCATCCGAAAATTAACCTTCACATTCTCCTTTGCGTTATTAACTACTTTAGCAAAAGATAATGGTTCCGCATTCCCCGATAATCTTGTATTCAAGTTACAAGCCAATGGAGTCGCAGCCCCCTTAAAGTTTATACTGTGACAACCCGAATAGCTATGGTTAGCAATACTTAAAATTCCACAACCTTTGGCGTATACCTTTACGTTTGTTGTTTATTTTGTGCACCACTAAATGTTTAGGTGTGTGTGTGATTTGATTGATTAACTATACAAGTAACCGTTAAACAAGTAACAGTTAAACACTAGTAGGTATCGTTTAGCTAACCCAGAAAACTAATTTATTTGGGCTGCGAGTTGCTTGATATATTTGCGCCACACGTATTGGGCCACATTAATAATCGGAACCGGAGCTTAGCCAACTAACCCAGGCCCAACTTCCTTGAAGCCCACGCGCGTACAGAACTCAATGGGTTTAGCCCACCTGTTTCGAATATATGCATAGTTGTCATGCATAACAATTGTAACAAACCCTACCTTTTTCCTTCCAAACATGTGAACGGCAGAAACCCTTTCCCCCATATCGAGATAATCTGGAACTCTTGATACACCATCTTATTTAATCAAGGCCACTAATATGTAAGTTCATATTTATATTATTTGATGATTTTTTTTATGTGATCACTTGTTAAGATTATGTGAGTTATATGCATGTGCTAGGGAATCTTATATGATGTGGAATTATCGAATGTGAATGTGTGCGAATCACTAAATGGTTGTTTTAAGATGCATGTTAGTCAAAGATATAACCTGTTAGTCAAAGATGCCTACGTATGAGTCTTGGGGTTTTGAACATATGCATGGGAGTTAGGGTTTGTTATTAAATGTTAGTAATGATGATGATGATGATTCGGCAGTCTAGGGTTATGTCTAGGTTTCGTCACATATGCTTGCACAGAAACAGTCATCGAGTAACATGTTGAATCATTCAAAGTTGCAATTATAGTGTCAGTCACATCAAATGCTTATGAAAAGGTGAACCCATGTGGGTTGTTTTGAACCAGTAATAAACAACTTGCCAAATGCTTATGAAGGTCCAATTATATAACAGGTTTTAACAAGGGTTGTCGGCCATTAGTTTTCTAATTCAATATCTTAATATGTAATCTTAATGCAACAATTACATCATTCTATTTTGTATTCATCCCATTCAAGTGACATCATAAAAGTTATACATATCGGTTCGCATGAAACATATTGTCAGTTCAAAAACATTCGGTCCAATTAGAATTGTGAGATTTCTTGTGAATTCATTATTGTTTGCTTGTGAATTAGGGCTATAAGTTAGTGGACCGAATCTTAAAGTACACGGCCTAGTATTCAGTGCTAGCATATGCATGTTTATGTAGTGGGTGGGGTAATACAAAAGTAATATGGGCTGCACACCCGGCTACAGATAGACGAATCATACCAGGGGACCGGGTATATGTTTGATCGCACAACATGTTGTGGGTCGCACAAGGCTGTGCTGAACGCACAACATGTTGGGCTGGGTATTATTGGGCTTTGTTATTTACTTATTTGATCTTGCTTTACGTGTTTGTCGTGTATATCATGTGTTCGTAACTTGCTATCTCTGTGTAAACTTACGTGTAATACTTGAACCTAGACCTGACTTGTATGGTAACCATGTTAGGACGTGGTTGACCTCTAGCAGCTCGATTGACCTTTCGTTTATCTGCCGAGCTAACCTAAGGTGAGTTAACACTCTACAAAGCATGGGATTCCCAGGGGTTGGGAATGGGGTTAAGGAATATGGATTCCTCATCCTTTCTTGGGTAGGACAGTACTGGTTCAGGAATGTAATTCCTCGTCCTTACGGACATATAACTTTTACTAGACCAAAACTCTATCACGAAGTCCCTCCTTTTTATATCGACTTAATCGCCGGGCAAATGGCGAGCGGGTCATTAGTTAGATAGCGCTATTTAGGTCTGACAAGCCTCACACCGTGCCGCAGAGGACGGGCGTGAACTAATGGATCTGGGCACGTCAATGATGATAGACATTGACAGTTCAGGGCACTTAAACATGACTTTAGTCAGCAGTCGATATGGTAACGAGTCTAGTGTATACATGGGGTAGCCCCCACGGCCGAAATGCCAGATAACTATCATGGGGTAGCCCCCACGGCTGGATTGCCAGAGCTAATGGGTTAAACAAATCACGTTTTTCAACTATGGGGTAACCCCCACGGCAGGGATGCCAGTTAAAGGAACTGTTTTTGGAACAACTTAAAACGAACACCCAACTGTGAACTCGCTCAACATTGTTGTTGACTCGTTACTACATGCTTTGCAGGTCAATAGGTTTAGCAGGAGCTTGCATGGGGAAGAGTCGTTGTGGAGCATGGACATTGACTGTTCATGATAAACTTAAACATTATTTACTTATGCTTTGGTTTTAGACATTATGCTTCCGCTTGCAACTTAAACTAGGATTTGTGTGGACACCAATTGTATTGTGTTGGATTTTTATTATTACTTACATGCTTGTTCAATATGATTGGTGGCTTGATCCTGGTCAGTCACGCCTCCAAGTGGTGATACTCCGCAGGTGGATTTTGGGGGTGTGACAGATTGGTATCAGAGCCATTGGTTATAGTGAACTGGGTTTTAATAAGGGAAAACGTATTTGTTAAAACCAGACTATAACCTGTACAGTGCTCAACGATCCACAACGACGCTTCGCTCCACGTGCAAGACTCAATACTCTAGGTAATGTGATTTATGTTGTTATGGCCTACGTTCTAGGGTACTTTTGCATGATGTGTTGTTTATGGTATACTTATTAAAACACTAGCATGTTGCCTGTTATCTCTACTGCGTCCCATGTGACACACAATCGTTTAACTACTTGACAAGAGGCGGTCAAACCCCTTTCTAATTGCTTGTCACCCTGCTACGACTGTTTGTGCATTCTATCTAGTTGTACACTTATCTCGACATGACGTCGCCACTTGACCCTCCGTACATTCGGCTTGTACGCCAACAACCACATAAACCAGAACCAGCTCAAATGAACTGGGGTTTAGGAGAACTACACCCACGCATCCTGTTGACGAACCTTATCATCTCCACTGGTCGTCTATACCAGAAACGAAGCAGCCACAATTACATGCGTACGTCGTTTTGCAAACTAGCAACCCTACCAACCAAATTCTGTTTTGGACAAGTGATATACCCTTGTGACCGTGATGCAACGAACTTCCCTTTTTGTGCCATGCCTCCATGTACCACCACTGGAAATTTCTTCTAGACAGCAGGTTAACTGATTGAAATTTTCGATTATCAATGGACCCTGTTTACACTCGAACCTTCGCATGAACCCCAGTAACTCTCTGTTATTTCGGATGGCAACCAATTTAAATGAAACGCCAACATCCATACCACGACCTTTCCCTAACGCGAGACTATCTTACTACCCTGTTGGATGGTTCACTTTTATTCTATTTGACTAACTCTATCGTATACCTAACTTAGCGAATGGATGCCATTATTGGTGAAATAGTCTTCAAGGCATTTAGGGACAGAGTTATGGATCAGTCAACCTACCCGCAAGCACGAGGAATTATACGTTTGCATGACCCACCTTTCACTACAAGAGACGTACATCATTTTATGATAATTTTCTTGCGTATACAAAATCTCTGCACTAACTCTTGCATCGACTCATGATTATTGGCTAGTATGTCCGCTCCATACCATTGGCTTAAGGCAATCCATCACACTCGTGCCACAACAACGTTACGTTCTCGCTCCTCCATGACGAGCCACTGAAACGAACCATCCTCTAACTTAGAGGATTTAGAAGGCTAGACTCCTGATTACTGGTGATCACTCCAAGAAACCTTGAGAATGGTGGTGTAATGTTGATACGATTATACTCTCTAGAATGCGTCTACATGTCTTTCCTTGGAACCTCATGAATACGCAAACGTCTTTGGACTCAATTGCACAACTTAAGGAAACCCCCGGACTTGGTTATTTACTTGATGAAACACCCACACCTAAGTTCATGGATTTAGGTAAATTGTCCCTCCTTCACATGGGGGCAAATTCAACGGCTCCTAGTGGGAGTCACAGTGAAACTTAACACTACACGATTGTACGATAACCCCACTACTATGTTAAGTTCTTGTTTTGATTGATTTAACCCCGTGACAACAATATGTAGTCAACGACATACTTTATCTTAACTATACACAACTGGCGTGCAGCCAGCTGTACATTCAATATCGAGTAAACCCTTGCTGTGGATTCTCAAACGCTTACCCACCGAATGAGACTACTCCTTCTTATGTTGCCGCCCCCATGCATGATATACTTTTGGGATTCAGTGATCCTAACAACAATCCCCGCGGACACTCGCTTGGACAAGTTACACTCTACGAATATCACTCGAAGAGCATTGGGCTATACATGTGATGATGCCACAAGTACTGATCTTTGAACCTGATGAACCATCAACGCAATTGCAAGAACTCTTGGATAAGGGTTTCATTCGTCCTAGCTCTTCGCCCTGGGGAGCTCCAGTCTTGTTTGTGAAGAAGAAAGACGGTACCTTTCGTATGTGCATAGATTATCGCGAACTCAACAAGGTGACCGTGAAGAATCGCTATCCTCTTCCATGTATTGATGACTTATTCGACCAGTTGCAAGGGTCGAGCTTCTATTCAAAGATTGATCTGAGATCGGGATATCACCAGCTGAGAGTCCGAGAAGAGGACGTCTCCAAAACAGCCTTTAGAACTCGTTATGGACACTACTAGTTTTTGGTTATGCCTTTTGGGCTGACAAACGCACCTGCGGTTTTCATGGACCTTATGAACAGAGTGTGCAAGCCTTACCTGGACAAGTTTGCTATTGTTTTCATCGACGACATCTTGAACTATTCGAAGAGTTAGGAGGAACGCGAGCGCCATCTACGACTCATTTTGGAACTCCTTCGAACGGAACAGCTTTACGCAAAGTTCTCAAAATGCGACTTCTGGCTTCGCGAAGTCCATTTCCTAGGCCACGTAGTGAAAAAGGATGGGATTCACGTTGATCCATCCAAGGTAGACTCAATTAAAAACTGGCCTGCACCTCGTACACCAACGGAAATTCGCCAATTCTTGGGTTGGCAGGTTACTACAGGAGGTTCATCAAGGATTTCTCCAAGATAGCACAACCTCTCACCTCACTAACGCAGAAAGGCGTTGTTTATCGATGGGGAAATGCACAAGAATCAGCATTTCAGCACTCAAAGGATAGACTTTGCAGTGCACGTATTCTTTCATTGCCAGAGGGCACAGACGACTTTATGGTTTACTGCGACGCATCAATTCAGGGTCTTGGTTGTGTATTGATGCAATGGGATAAAGTTATTGCGTACGCTTCATGCCAACTTAAAGTTCATGAAAGGAACTACACTACACACGATTTACAGCTGGGAGCTGTTGTTTTTGCACTTAAGATATGGAGACATCACTTGTACGGTACCAAATGTGCCATTTACACCGATCACATGAGTCTCGAGAATATCTTCAAACAGAAGGAGTTGAACATGCGACAACGTCGATGGGTCGAGTTACTGAATGATTACGAATGTTCGATCAGATACCATCCGGGCAAAGCCAATGTTGTGGCCGACACCCTCAGTCGAAAAGATACCACACCTAGGCGTGTGCGAGCATTACAACTCACTATCCAGTCTAGTCTTCCTACTCAGATACGAGATGCTCAGGCAGAAGCATTGAAACCAGAAAACATCAGGGCTGAAGCCTTACACGGCTCAAGGCAACAGCTCGAACAAAAGACGCCTACTACGTTACAGGACGCATTTGGGTCCCACTTTAAGGAAACTTACGCGAACTTGTGATGGATGAAGCACACAAGTCTCGTTACTCAGTACATCCTGGTTCGGATAAGATGTACCACGACTTGAAAACTACGTATTGGTGGCCTAGCATGAAAGCTCACATAGCAACCTACGTCAGTAAATGTTTGACTTGTGCGAGAGTCAAAGTCGAATACCAGAAACCCTCAGGCCTACTTCAACAACCAGAGATACCACAATGGAAATGGGAGCAAATTTCCATGGATTTCGTTACTGGCCTACCTAGATCCCAGCGCCGAAATGACACTATTTGGGTGATCGTGGATCGACTCACATAGTCTGCACACTTCTTGGCTATCAAGGAAACGAATAAGTTCTCCACTCTAGCAGACGTATATCTTAAGGAAGTTGTCTCGAGGCATGGGGTGCCCACCTCTATTATCTCTGATCGTGATAAACGTTTTACTTTTGAACTGTGGCAAACAATGCACAAGTCCTTTGGCTCACGTTTAGATATGAGCACAGCTTATCACCCGCAAACGGATGGGCAGTCTGAACGCACCATCCAGACCCTTGAAGACATGCCTAGGGCATGTGTGATTGACTTTGGCAATGGCTGGGAAAAACATCTGCCACTAGTGGAATCCTCGTATAATAACAGTTACCACACCAACATTCGGGCCGCTCCATTTGAGGCATTGTACGGGCGTAAATGCCGATCTCCTCTTTGTTGGGCAGAGGTGGGGGACAGCCAGATCACTGGCCCATAACTTGTGGTAGACACAACAGAAAGGATTGCTCAGACACGACAACGCATGGCGGCAGCACGCGACCGTCAAAAAGCATACGCTAATAAGCGCAGGAAACCACTTGAGTTCCAAGTTGGGAAGCGAGTACTACTCAAGGTTTCACCCTGGAAGGGTGTGGTTCGTTTTGGTAAACGAGGCAAACTTACCCCACGATACGTCGGACCTTTCGAAGTCATTGAGAAAATAGGCAAGGTGGCCTACAAACGGAACTTACCAGCGGAACTCAGTGCAGTTCACAACGTTTTCCACGTGTCAAATCTGAAGAAGTGTCTGTCAGATGAGACCCACATGATTCCTTTGAAGGAGCTCACTATCGACGAGCAGTAACGATTCGTCAAGGAACCAGTTGAAATCACGGACCGGGATGTTAAGGTCCTCAAACGTACTAGAATACCTCTCGTTCGAGTTCGTTGGAACTCACGTCGCGGCCCAGAGTTCACCTGGGAACGCGAAGATCAGATGAAACAAACATATCCTCAACTGTTCGCAAACGGTACAACTACTACTGAGGCTGAGGCTACGGAATTTCGGGACGAAATTCCAGATCAACGGGGGGAGGATGTGACACCCCAGGAAAACCAGGAAAAACCATGTAACTTAACTAGCTTCCTCAGTGAGTACGTACAAAATTTCGGGACGAAATTTCTTTCAACTTGGGGAAAATGTGACAACCCGAATAGCTATGGTTAGCAATACTTAAAATTCCACAACCTTTGGCGTATACTTTTACGTTTGTTGTTTATTTTGTGCACCACTAAATGTTTAGGTGTGTGTGTGATTTGATTGATTAACTATACAAGTAACCGTTAAACAAGTAACAGTTAAACACTAGTAGGTATCGTTTAGCTAACCCAGAAAACTAATTTATTTGGGCTGCGAGTTGCTTGATATATTTGCGCCACACGTATTGGGCCACATTAATAATCGGAACCGGAGCTTAGCCAACTAACCCAGGCCCAACTTCCTTGAAGCCCACGCGCGTACAGAACTCAATGGGTTTAGCCCACCTGTTTCGAATATATGCATAGTTGTCATGCATAACAATTGTAACAAACCCTACCTTTTTCCTTCCAAACATGTGAACGGCAGAAACCCTTTCCCCCATATCGAGATAATCTGGAACTCTTGATACACCATCTTATTTAATCAAGGCCACTAATATGTAAGTTCATATTTATATTATTTGATGATTTTTTTTATGTGATCACTTGTTAAGATTATGTGAGTTATATGCATGTGCTAGGGAATCTTATATGATGTGGAATTATCGAATGTGAATGTGTGCGAATCACTAAATGGTTGTTTTAAGATGCATGTTAGTCAAAGATATAACCTGTTAGTCAAAGATGCCTACGTATGAGTCTTGGGGTTTTGAACATATGCATGGGAGTTAGGGTTTGTTATTAAATGTTAGTAATGATGATGATGATGATTCGGCAGTCTAGGGTTATGTCTAGGTTTCGTCACATATGCTTGCACAGAAACAGTCATCGAGTAACATGTTGAATCATTCAAAGTTGCAATTATAGTGTCAGTCACATCAAATGCTTATGAAAAGGTGAACCCATGTGGGTTGTTTTGAACCAGTAATAAACAACTTGCCAAATGCTTATGAAGGTCCAATTATATAACAGGTTTTAACAAGGGTTGTCGGCCATTAGTTTTCTAATTCAATATCTTAATATGTAATCTTAATGCAACAATTACATCATTCTATTTTGTATTCATCCCATTCAAGTGACATCATAAAAGTTATACATATCGGTTCGCATGAAACATATTGTCAGTTCAAAAACATTCGGTCCAATTAGAATTGTGAGATTTCTTGTGAATTCATTATTGTTTGCTTGTGAATTAGGGCTATAAGTTAGTGGACCGAATCTTAAAGTACACGGCCTAGTATTCAGTGCTAGCATATGCATGTTTATGTAGTGGGTGGGGTAATACAAAAGTAATATGGGCTGCACACCCGGCTACAGATAGACGAATCATACCAGGGGACCGGGTATATGTTTGATCGCACAACATGTTGTGGGTCGCACAAGGCTGTGCTGAACGCACAACATGTTGGGCTGGGTATTATTGGGCTTTGTTATTTACTTATTTGATCTTGCTTTACGTGTTTGTCGTGTATATCATGTGTTCGTAACTTGCTATCTCTGTGTAAACTTACGTGTAATACTTGAACCTAGACCTGACTTGTATGGTAACCATGTTAGGACGTGGTTGACCTCTAGCAGCTCGATTGACCTTTCGTTTATCTGCCGAGCTAACCTAAGGTGAGTTAACACTCTACAAAGCATGGGATTCCCAGGGGTTGGGAATGGGGTTAAGGAATATGGATTCCTCATCCTTTCTTGGGTAGGACAGTACTGGTTCAGGAATGTAATTCCTCGTCCTTACGGACAGATAACTTTTACTAGACCAAAACTCTATCACGAAGTCCCTCCTTTTTATATCGACTTAATCGCCGGGCAAATGGCGAGCGGGTCATTAGTTAGATAGCGCTATTTAGGTCTGACAAGCCTCACACCGTGCCGCAGAGGACGGGCGTGAACTAATGGATCTGGGCACGTCAATGATGATAGACATTGACAGTTCAGGGCACTTAAACATGACTTTAGTCAGCAGTCGATATGGTAACGAGTCTAGTGTATACATGGGGTAGCCCCCACGGCCGAAATGCCAGATAACTATCATGGGGTAGCCCCCACGGCTGGATTGCCAGAGCTAATGGGTTAAACAAATCACGTTTTTCAACTATGGGGTAACCCCCACGGCAGGGATGCTAGTTAAAGGAACTGTTTTTGGAACAACTTAAAACGAACACCCAACTGTGAACTCGCTCAACATTGTTGTTGACTCGTTACTACATGCTTTGCAGGTCAATAGGTTTAGCAGGAGCTTGCATGGGGAAGAGTCGTTGTGGAGCATGGACATTGACTGTTCATGATAAACTTAAACATTATTTACTTATGCTTTGGTTTTAGACATTATGCTTCCGCTTGCAACTTAAACTAGGATTTGTGTGGACACCAATTGTATTGTGTTGGATTTTTATTATTACTTACATGCTTGTTCAATATGATTGGTGGCTTGATCCTGGTCAGTCACGCCTCCAAGTGGTGATACTCCGCAGGTGGATTTTGGGGGTGTGACATATACTCCCCGGAACAGCGGAGAATTTCACTTCATCCACACCTGTTTTTGGCGAGACCATATTGTCCAATTGAACCGGTACTGAGACCTTTGTGAGTTCCTCGATGATGTTAACACCACGTCTTGGCTGCACAGTGTTCCCATCAACAACCAGAATACGATCAGCTATCTCTTAAAACGACAGTGGCTGTTTTGCACCAAGATTCGTTCGTTCGTCCATTACCAATTTGACAACTGATGTATGTCGGCCAACAATGTTCTGTGAAAACCTTAATCTGAACGGCTGAAACCAGACAAAAGCAAACAAGAAGGCTGATACACCCTAGTAGCCGTCAACCACCGATGAAATTGCCGACCCCCTAATCTGATGTAACAAACAATCAGAACCAAGGAGTAATCTGAATTGCCCAAAAAGAACAAATACCCGTGTGAGTAATAGTTGGATCTAGTGGGCGTACTTTTTGACTTTACTTGCTCTTTATTCTCTTATTAAATTGCTAGTTAGATGAACAGATCACTCCTAAAAGCAACCGTTCTCTTATTATACGATACCCCCGCCATGGATGATACGATTTTTTTTTTGGTAAAGGGTTACCCCGGTGATTCTATTATAGACAACCGCCAAATAAGTACAAGTAGTGAGGATGAGTTCCCCACTAGTTCATATACAGGACATGCCCCATATATGTAAACAAAAAAACAAACACACCAGGTTACCACCTCAATCTAGCCTACTACAATCATGATAATGACTAACTAGTAGACAAACAAAAAAATCAAACAAATGTCGTCAACCGCCATCATCAAAAATGAAATTGCTACCAACCGGCAGCCCCTTAGCATGAAACAGAAGCCTCCTATCCATTGGACAACTTTATGTGAGAGGTGCTTGCCCCTATACTGGAAGATGTAGGATGTGTACCCGATGTCATAAACTCATTCGTTTCATCATATACAACCTCTACCTCGTCATCGTCAGACACCTCATTTAGCTCACGACCCCCTTTATATCTCCCCTGGAAGGAACCCCCATTCCCCCCAACAAACCCAAGAGCACTAAAAGAATTATGTGTTTGAACCTTGGACGAACTAGTGCACCGCGCACTCACGTGGGAAGAACTCACTGCCTTTTTCTTTTTATCCACAGGTCTATATTCAAACTTGGGCTTTTGATTGTTAACTTGAAAACCGCTCTTCTTTACATTCTTCTTTGTCTTTACTTCCGTATAACCATCCTCATCTATTTTCGGACTGTTTGTAGGAGGTTTCACTGTCGATCGAATGCTTTTTGGACTGTGACACCCCAGGAAAACCATGCAACTTAACTAGCTTCCTCAGTGAGTACGTGCTAAATTTCGGGACGAAATTTCTTTCAACTTGGGGATAATGTGACAACTCGTATTTCCGAACCTTTTATACATTTTGAAGTAACTGGTGTGAGTGCTATGTGATTAACTATTGTGATTGTTTGCAATAAAATGTTATAATTTAATTATGTGATAAGTGTTATGAAATTGTAGCGTGTTATGTATATACTCGTAACATATGTGGATCGCGCAATGTATACCCGATTTGCAAAATACACCCCGAGCCGCACAACACTCTTTAAATTATCTTGGGCTAGCCCTCGGCCCAAACAAAACCCAAAGTTGTTGGGCTCGGCTCACATTCAGTGAATATAACCCTCTCATTAAGTTAGTATTTGAAAAAATCACAAAACCCTAGAGCTCATACTCTCTCCTTGAGATCGTGCGGCAACTGGAGAAACCCCCCCCCCCTCGTCGTGATCGCCATCATCATCCTCTTCTTAATCTCGGTGAGTGTTTCTTGTGTTGTTTAACTTGTTGACTGAATTGATTATGATGTGATCTAGGGATGGCTTTTGTGCAAATAACATGAATATAGTATTGAACCTCCTGTCATACATGTGTAGCATCGACTGTTGTGATTAATTCATGATTGTGTGTGTCTCATGTGCATGTGATTGTGATTGTCAAATAAACAGGTAATTATTATGTGCCTATAGATTAGATATAACATGCTATTGTGTGGCCATGTGATGATATTAGAAAAACAATGATGATATGAAATCAGTCATGTGCATGTGCATGTGCATGTGCATGTAATCAGACTTTAATTGGCCCAATTATGTTGTTGCATTCTATAGAATTGTAATAGGATTGATGTTTGGTCATATAGCCACATGAAATCTATCTACATTTGTCGGCCATGATGGATTATTTTAAGGGTGATTGTAAGACCGAATGATAAGTTATTTGTTATGATTAGATGATTAGATGGGGATCGTGAGAAGAAATTGATAAATTCCTTGATTTGATCGATTTAATGCGATATGGTAACTGTTGATATTGATTGCTGAAAATCAAAGGTGTAACTGTTTGCTTGTTGACTAAATCGAATATGGAAACAATTTAACTAAATAGCAAAATATTCGGATAATAAAAACCAATCGCACAAGACACCTTGGTCGCACAAGATATCTTCAGTCGCACAAGGCTTGCTGAGTCGTACAAGATGTAATGTTGTTTAACAGTTGGGCCTCAAAGCCCAATCTCAGACGCACAATAGTGTTCAGTCGCATAAGATCATCTGATCGCACAAGAGGAGTTATCGGTTTAAGAATTTTGGGCCGTGTATAGGTATATGAATTTTAATGTTGGGCTTATTTGTAAACTGGGCCGAGTATGTGTAGGATCGCACAAGACTTATGGTTATTTATTGAGCCGGGTTATTCTATTGGGCATCATTTTGTGAATCGCACAAGTCGGTTATGTTATGAATGTTAACGTGATAAAGTGTGTTTGCCATGATCCGTATGTGTTACCTATGTGCTATCTACGTGATGCTTGTATGCACTACTTGAAACCAAAACCTGACTTGTATTGGTAACCATGTTAGGACGTGGTTGACCACTAGCTGCTAGACTTGACCTCTCTGTGTAATCTGCCGAGCAAACCAAGGTGAGTTCACACTAGCCAAGGCATGGGATTCCCAGGGGATTGGGAATGGGGTTGAATAACTACTCGTACAACTATTACTATTAAACAAATTATTACTGTCCTCGGTTGAAGGGCACGTACGTAAAACCTACGTACAGTTATACTTACTACTGTCCTCGGATTGAAGGGCACGTACGTAAAGCCTACGTACACGATCTTAAGACCATCACCTCTATCAAAGGAAGTCCCTCAATTATCGACTTAATCGCCGAGGCCTAGGGCGAGCGGGTCATTAGTTAATAGCGCTATTAGGTTTAACAAACCTCACACCGTGCTAGTCGGACGGGCGTGTACTAATGGACTATGGGCAAAGGGTCAATGCTGATAGACATTGACTTAGGGCACCTCTTACATTTTCGTAGCAGTCGATACGCGTGGTCTTGTAACACATGGGAAGCCCCCACTAATCATCGTACGCATGCCTGGACTGGCAGCAAGGATTAATACGATACATGGTTTACAAAACGAATATATACGATTTATGAAATGAATACTTTAACCAAACAACTATCTGTGAACTCGCTCAACTTTGTTGTTGATTCGTTGCTACATGCCTTGCAGGTCATTAGGTACCCATGGAGCTTGCACAGGGAGGAACGGTTGTTGTGGGACATGGCGATGTGTGCCATGCTTTAAACATTACTTTATTTCATATTTAATACTTGCTATGGGTTTTACAAATTATGCTTCCGCTAAACACTTAACTATGCTTTGGTTTTTGAACACCTTTCATAGTGGTTGGTTAAATTATGTTAACTTACATGCTTGTTCAATATGATTGGTGGCTTGATCCTGGTCAGTTACGCCTCCAAGCGGTGATACTCCGCGTGTGGATTTTGGGGGTGTGACATGGACACTCCTCAGAATCATGCCCAAATACACAGCAGTGGGCACATCTCGGAGGATCCCATTCATACTCCACCCGAATAGTCTCAGTAACATATTTGTTCCCCTCCAATTCAGGAATAGCCATGGTTAGAGCCTCTTTCAACTCATGATCAGCTGATATTTCAATGAGAGCCCTAGCATAGCTGCTCCTTCCCCAAGCCTCATTACACATGGATGATACGATTCCAAGAGACAAAAGCATATTCGATTAGCTACTTTGGAGGAACCACACGGAGGCGATCTCGAACATAAAAAATAGATCAAATTTTCATTTTAAAAAGACAGAAGACCCTCCTAAGAGAGATGGAGAACTCACCCCTCTCTCCTATCAATATTGTTTACACGAGCTTTAGTAAGCCTATCCTGCTAACATCGTATCGCCTGCCTGACCTGCTTTCTGGCTAGCTTCTTTATGGCAAGCGCTACCGTAACCTAGCTAGCGCTACATCTTGCCAACGTTGTCTAAATTGCCTTGCAAGCGTTACATCTATATGGTAAGCCCATGTTGCCTTCGTCTCCCATTGTAGTCGCCTTCTTCGTATGGCAAGCGCTACCCGTGGCTTGCACTACATTGTCTGACGATAACCTTGCCTGACCGCTTCCGCTCTGGCTGAGCTGACCGTCGCACCTGACTTCTATATCCCATTATCCATATATCTCCTTCCTTATCGTTACCGGTCTAAGCAGAAGGTTGCTAAGTCAGATGTCTCGTGAACACATTCGTAATGAGTATGGGTCTAGTAGGTGTACTAGGAAGGAAGCGAGGCACTGAGTTTAGCGTCGACAAGTGGATCTTTTGTGACACCCCAGGAAAAACCAGGAAACCACGCAACTTAACTAGCTTCCTCAGTAACTACGTGCTAAATTTCGGGACGAAATTTCTTTCAAGTTGGGGATGATGTGACAACCCGAACTTTCAAGGTTTGTAACGTTAATCTTGTGATTGTAACTTCTCGTTAATTATTTCTCTATAACGCGCTCGTTGAACATTCTGTGTGGTTATAACTCGGCACACACACCTTGCTTTGGGCCGACAATTGTGAGGCTATGCACACACATACACCCGAAGCCCAACCCGAGCACATTTAAACACGAGAATTATGTTTGGGCTCGGTAGAGCCCAAGTGGAGTATTGTATTTGGGCCGGCTATGGTTTAGCATGTATATACACACATGTTAGGCCCAATCAATATGTAGATACACATGTGGGCCGATTAGTTTGATAGTGGGTCGGTTGGTTGGGTAATAGTTTCATGCACGTATAGGTAAGTTATACATGGTCTCATATATTAACATACACATGATCTCTAACCCTAATCACCGTTGAAGTCGACGAAACCCTCCCCCTTATGTTATACGTACTTTTAGAGAGGTGCCTCATAATTCTCTGAACATATCAACCCTAATTATTCTTCTCCTCTCAAATCGCTACGGCATCAGTCCCTGTCGAGGAGTCATCTCCCCCAGTCGAGTCTTCTGGTTATTAGATTAACCCTTGAGCTATCTCATAATTATTTGTTCTTGTTCATGTGTTAGTATGATCAACATAATGGTAAGAGTATGTGTAACTTAGGGTTATTATTGTTAGATAATTTTGTTAACAAACTGTTATATTAATAAGGTGCATATGATTGTTCATGTATGGAACTAGGACTTAGTATTGAATAAATAAGCATGAGTAAATGACTGAACCATTGGTTGATTGGTTATTGCGATACGTGTTAACGGAAGCTATGATTGTTCATGATTGCTTATCGTAATAATTATGTGCCGACCTTGGGTATAACATGGATTGAGTTCTTCATGTAATTTAAGCATTAAATCTGATGTATGGATCAGTCTCAATAATAATAAGTTAGGGTCGTTCACATGTGAATTGTTAGGGATTAAAACACATGATTTTGACTGATTGATTGATCTTAGAGGTGGCATGTGGGTCGATCCCCACTGATTACTAATTTGATGATATGTGATAACATTAGTGATTGCAGATTGTATGTGGAAAGTATGTGACATTGAAACAAACATTTAATAAATTGAGTATAGGATTTGGGCTAATAAAAATGTGAACAGCTTGGGCCGCACCTTTTTGTATGGGGCCAAATAGCAAATGAGTTGGGTCATGTTGAAGTTCCGAGATGGGCCACCAAGTGATGGCCGACCAAATGCAATTTCGACACAAGATTTGGTAACCTAAGTGAATATGGAATGTTATGAACTATGGTTATATGCATATTCATGATTCCTTTCCTGCCAAACAAAATACGCCGCTGCACCTACAACAAGTTTCCCAATAACTCTGGTAGCACTCATAGATGTTGCATGCAAAACCAAATGTTCGAGAATCAGCTCCCAATTACTAGGAATCAACCCCATACCAGCTCTATGTTTAACGCCATTCCACACCTGAGTCGCATAAGATCACTCAAAAAACAAATGCTCATGTGAATCCGGCCCACAGGTGCATAGCAAACAACATAGTAAGTTAAAATTTGCATTACCCGAGGAATACCATTTACTCATCACATCCTACGTCTTCAATCGCTTATGAACTAGAAGCCACATAAAAAACGAATGGCGGGGAATAGATTGAGCAAACCAAACAACATTCGCCCATGGAATCTAAGGTTGGGCATTGCGGATGTCATCCCATACTTCAGACGTACTATAGTCTCCCTCTTTACCCTATCTAGACCTCCATACAATCCTATCTTCACATTCCGGGTTGAGAACTATTTTGTTCATATGTTGTAGCAAAGGAATCTGGTATACCACGAAGCAGGCCAATTCCACACCCCATGACCACACACTTGCACCACCGTCGACTGAGGAGAGAAACCCTCATTTGCAACCAATCTAGGTGTAATAAACGAGTTCAGCAGATAAATTCCATCCCACCTATCAAACCAGACTAGAGTTTTCAACCCGTTACCAATCTTAGTCCAGATATGATGTTGAACCAAAGGCCTTAAAGCTAGTAATTTCCTCCACGTCCACGTTACATCACTTCTAATCGGAACATCCCAAAGGCTCCTACCCCGAATGCGATAAGAATGCATCCATTTAACCCATAGCGACTCCCTATGAGTAAGCAGACTCCAGATATGAGCAACCATAAGAGCATTGTTCATATCTACAATTCTCCTAATGCCCAAACCACCTTCGCATTTAGGCATACAAATATGATCCCATTTGCGTACCCGAGTTGCGTACCCGGTGGTGGATTATTTTGTGCGGACAAATTGGAAGAAGCAAGGATTGCAAAAATCCATGATGAATGCTAATGGATTCTTCTTTTTCAAGTTTGCTGATAAAGACGGGATGACAAATGTGCTGAAAGAAGGACCATGGATTATTCGAGGTCAGCCTATATTTCTTAATATTTGGTCACCCACTTCAAAACTGGAAAAGAAGGAGGTCAAGAAATTGCAATTGTGGGTCAAAATCCATGATGTCCCGATTACTGCGTATACGGAGGATGGTTTGAGTATGATAGCTACGGCTATTGGTGATCCGAAGATGTTGGACTCGTCCACCTCGTCCATGTGTATGGATACCTGGGGAAGGAGTAGTTATGCTAGAGCGTTATTAGAAATCTCAGCCGATAATGATCTTAAGGAGGAGATAGTTATAGCGGTTCCTGACCTTGAGGGTGAAGGTTTTGTCAAACAGAAACTTTATGTGGAGTATGAATGGAGTCCTTATAGGTGTGCTCATTGCAAAGTGTTTGGGCATTCTGATGATACTTGCCCGAGGCAGACTAGGGGGGATCCTAAGAAGCCGGTTAACATTAAGAAACAATATGAAGGGAATAGTAGGCAGCAAGGGAAACAGCCGGTAGTAGACAAGGACGGGTTTACGGATGTGGTTCGTAAGAAAGCGGCTAGGAATCCAGGTTTTCCTGTAAACAAGCAGAAACAGAAGTTTGAGTATAGGCCTATTGGACCAAAACCTCATGGGGGGACCAATCCATCGGCTCAGCAATCGAATGTCTTATCTAAGAACTCCTTCGATGTTTTACGGGATAAGGATCTTCATATGGGTCAGTCTAGTAGTGGGGCTCATAATGATCAGCAAGACTCGGATGATGAAGAAGTCACAGAAGTCTACAATGAAACAAATGGATTTATGACATCTTCGTCTGCAAGAGTAGGAGCAAGCACATCTTCCTCAAAGTTATTCAATGG
Source organism: Helianthus tuberosus (assembly GCA_030545235.1). Taxonomy (NCBI): domain Eukaryota; kingdom Viridiplantae; phylum Streptophyta; class Magnoliopsida; order Asterales; family Asteraceae; genus Helianthus; species Helianthus tuberosus. Next base: position 12,426,633 of record JARYGA010060842.1, on the reverse strand, counting down.
ATAGATTCTCTCGGGGTCGTGTGAAGGGGCTGCCGGTTATCGGCAATTTTATTTTTGATGATGGAGGATGATGTTTGTTTTTGTTTTATTTTGTTTGTCTACTAGATAGTCATTTTTGATGTTTAGTAGGCTAGGGTATGTGAGGTCATAGGTACTTTGTTGGTTGGCTTTACATATATGGGGCATGTCCTATATATGAACTAGTGTGGAACTCTTCCTCACTACTTGTACTTATTTGCGGTTGTTTTATAATAGAATCACCGGGGTAACCCTTTACCCAAAAAAATATGATCCCATTTAACTTTCGCCTTCCCTTTAATATCATTGCCTTGAGCCCACAAGAACCTTTTCATTTTTCCTTCAAGATCCTGAATGATGCGTTTAGGCAGGATAAAAACCGAGGCCCAATATATATGCATAGATGATAAAACCGAACGAATAAGTTGAAGCCGACCAACAAATGATAAGCACTTATTCTTCCAATTCGTTGTTCTGTTTTCCATGTTCTCCACAAGCCTATTACAATCTGTGTACATAAGTCTTGACAAGACGAGAGGAACTCCCAGGTATCGAACCGGCAAAGCACCCTCTTCAAAGGGCATAATGCTACAGATTTGATCCTTAACAGCATTCGACACACTGCCAAAAAATACAGTACTTTTGCTCATACTTGGAACAAGCCCAGACATGTCTTTGAAAGTATTCAAAGCCTCCAATATAACTTTAGCAGAACTATAATCTCCCCGAGCAAATAGAAAAAGATCATCAGCAAAACAAATGTTTATAACACATTGCTTTTCACACCTAGAGTGAAACCTGAACTCATTTGCTAGCGACACCCGATTCTGCAAAATCAAAGTGAGGACCTCCATGACCAAAGTAAACAAATAAGGAGACATCGGGTCTCCCTGACGCAACCCACGCTTTCCTTTAAAGAACCCAACAAGATTACAATTGATCGCTAATGAGAAAGATGTCGTTGTTACACAAGCCATGATCCATTTTATCATCATCTGATGGAACCCGAACCCCTTTAGCGAATGCTCTAAGAACCACCAATCAACCGTGTCATGCGCCTTTTGGATGTCGACTTTAAACGCACATCTTGGAGGCCCTTGATTACGGTGATACTTGTGCATGAGCTCCTGAGTTAACAGAATATTATCAAATATTCTCCTGCCTGGGACAAACGCCGATTGATTAATGCTAACAACTGTAGTCAAGCCTTCTTTGATACGGTTGGTAATAATCTTGCTAATACACTTGTAAAGCGTATACAAAATATTGGGCGATAATTCGTAATCAATGAGGGAGTACTCGTCTTAGGGATAAGCGAAATAATAGTATGGTTCAGCTGCGTAAGAAGCTTACCATTCACAAAAAAATCTTGCGTCGCCTCACAAACATCCCTCCCCACAACATCCCATGCTTTTTAAAGAAAACCGAGGTGTACCCGTCAGGGCCTGGAGCTTTATTACCCGCAATCGAAAACATAGCCAACTTAATCTCCTCATCAGTCACCTGTCTAACCATATTGTTAGCTATATCGGCTGGAAGCATGTTTCAAAAGAGATCCGGAGTAGGTACCACACGACCACCAGGGGTACCAAAAAACTTCGTATAATGATCCACTAAAACCTGCGAAACCAAACCTCCTTCATGCAACGTCCCACCAGCATCTCTAACCGAAAAAGTCCGACTTCTATGGTTCTTGTCTTTGAGAACATTATGAAAAAACTTGGTATTGGAATCACCCAAGTCCAACCAGTCGACTTTAGATTTCTGTTTAAGAAACAATGCCTCATCCTTCACCGCCTCCTTATAGAGTTGGATTAAACTCCCATGCTGGTCAATTAATACATCATTCAATGGATCAGCATCAATAGCCTTCTGGCATGTTTCCAGCTCCCTCCTATAATTCTTAACCTTCTCATGCAGATTTCCTTGCTGAGACAAAAGTTTCCGAAGCGGATGTTTAAGGAGTTGGAGCTTCTTGACCACTTGATACATTCGAAACCCTGATTGATCACTACTCCACACTTGTTTTACCGCGTCCATAAAACCCCTCTTATCAGCCAATAAATTAACGAATTTAAATGGCTTCGGTTTATCTCTAGAACGTTTGGCAGTTTTAAAATGCAAGGGGTGTGATCCGAAATGCGATACAGATGGAAATAGGCAGCCGTAGCCGGAAACCCATCGATGAGGTGGACATTCCCCAAAATTCTAACCAACTTTTTGAATATGGCTCGTTGGTGTTGTTGCTTGTTGGACCAAGTATAATGTAACCCCGAACAGTTGACATCAAACACCTCAATATCATCAACACATTCTTTAAACTCCCTATTACCGATACTAATGGAAGAAGGGCCATTCAGTGTATCTTCATGAAATAAATAAGCATTGAAGTCGCCCATTATTGCCCACGGATTGTCACTAACAAACGAACGATGAACCTGCAAATTTTGCCACAATACTCTCCTATTTTTGTACATATTATCTGCGTAAACAAAAGAACAAAACAAAGCTTTCCGGTCAATCTTAAAAATGATCTGAGTAAAATCGTAGCAATTTTACAGACTATTCGATACAAGCTTATGGGAGTTAAGTTTAAGAACACGGATAGAGTCGGACGTTTTCTGGAACTGTGGGTTATTCATGGAGACGCTATGATTGATGATGGAGGCTGATGCATTTCTCTAGTTGTGATTCTTAATTTCTAGATTATAGTCTAGTTGTTTCTTGTTTGTTTGTTCTGGATGTTTTTGTTTGCTGTGATTTGGCTTGATTACTAGCATGGGGCATGTCCCATGTTAGAACTAGTATGGGTTTTCCATACTACTTGTTCTTTTGTGTTTGTGAATATATAGAATCACCGGGGTAACCCTTTACCCAAAAAAAAATGATCTGAGTATGAACCACTTGATCCGTTCATGACAAGATCATAACATCAACCACACTAGCGTCCCATCCCACTATAATTCTCGTACCTTTAGCACAATAGTCCGCATTGGTAGACCAACTCCAAGACCGACATACTTTATTCCAAACATCATACACATTAGAAGAATCAACATGGGTTTCCATAATAGCACAAACTTGTAAGTGATTATCCATCATTACCTGACGAACCTCCTTCTGTTTGAGGGAGCGGTTCAACCCCCTTATATTCCAGGAAGCCTAACTACCCATTGGAACCCATTGAACCGGGTGTGCTTGCACCCTCAGCATTACCACTATTTTTCTCAGCCATAAACTTGGGAATGTCAGCTAGCAAATTATCCACATCAACATCATCCGTAATAACTTCTTCAGTAACATGCTTTTTACCTCTAAACTTCGGCGTTGTTTCCATTCCACCTCTATCACCTGAGTCATCATCCTGGTTCCCATCCATATTGGTTAGCACATCAAAAGAATTCGTCATTCGGACTTGAGATTCCACATTCACCGATTTCTCCTTGGGTTTCACCACCGGGCGGTATACAAACTTAGGCTTCTGGTTCTTCATATGCAAACCCGGATTATTAGGTTTCTTAGTTTTACCCCTAACTTCCTGGTAATCTTCACGTTGCTTGACAGGCTCATCATTCTTAGCTGGAGCCGGGTGCTTTGGACAAGAGCTATCATTATGCCCGAACACACAACACGCAGAACATCTCAATGGTTCCCAGTCATAATCAACCTTTATTTCGACCTTGGTATGACTATTCCCATCCAAAGACGGGATAGCAGCCGTAATACTTTTTTTTAACTCAACACCCGCATGGATTTCTACCAATGCCCTGGCAAAACTACTCCGACCCGACGATTCAGCACACATTGTAGCAGTATGAGAGTCTAACATCTTCGGCATGCCAACCTTAGATGCAAGCAAGCTCAACCCATCCTCTGTGAAAGCAGTCAATGGAACCTCATGCATTTTGATCCAAACCGGAACTGTTTTAATATCCTGTTTCTCTACCGTCATATTAGGAGACCATTCATTCAAAATAATCGGCACATTCCTGATCGTCCAAGGCCCATCTTCCAACAGTTGATCCAACCCCTCCTTCGTTTTAAATTTAATGACAAAGAAACCTTTGGCATTCATCATAAGCCTAACAAGACCATACTTCACCCAATTGTTTTTTACAAAATAATCAACCACGGGAAAAGCAAGACGTTTACCCAAGAAGTACCCATACAGGGTGTTTGCATACCTATCATTATCCTACCTAACCGACGACAAAGGAATCACTACATCAGCTCCTTCAACTTGTTCAGTAGACTCCATCGGTCTAAAATTAACTCTAACCGGCTCCTTTTTGGATTTAACCACATTAGCAAACGATAGAGGTTCCGTTTCTATATTGGTAGCCGAGTCTGATTGATCAGATGAAAACACCTCTCCCTCGGAAGTAAAAGGAGAACCCGTCGCCATATTCAGATCATGTAGATGAGAAACATTACCTGAAGAACTACCATCCAGACCCTTCTGGCCAAACTTATTTAAATTGAGACTAGCAAAAGTCATTGGCTTAACCGGTGGATCTCCAACCGGTTTGGAGATCTTTGACAAACCATCCAGAACCGAAGTACCCGATGTAGAATACAATCCCCTCCTCAGCATCATCGGATTCCCTTCAATATTCGTTACTCGTAAACCAATGCCACGTACTGGAGCTGTTCCAGGGGTTATATCCGAATCATCACTCGCTGTAGGGTTTGCTACTCCATCCGAGTTGTTCATATTATCACCAGCATTACTCAAAATCGAATATCCATCCGCATCAGACACATCAACTCTCTCACTCATCACGTAAATCAGACTACCATGCACCAGAAACAACGACAACCAGCCAGCAACAAGAAAGAAAAAAAGATAAAAACCCTAATTTAGCATAAACCCTATCCCATGAATCAATTAAAATCGAATAGAGTTCTTGTTAAGTCTAGGTTTCTGCCTAACCAGAAGGACCGACAAAACAATAGATCTATCCCACCAAATCAACTGCACAGGATCAGGCTGCGATTTAGAAAACAAACACAAAAACCCTAGATTCAACACGATCCCTTTGCTAACGAGTTCGAATTAGAAGTATTGATGAATCAACACTCTAATGATCAGACTGTTATACAAAGATCAAGCAGAAAAATCGAAGGTTGCAAGGGGGGCCAAAATCGCCATGCTAGAGAGAGAAATTTCATTATATATATTTTTATATAGAATAATGAATAATAATGATTTAGGCCAGCTTAACAAGCCTCTTGATCTGAGGTGCGAAGATCAAGATATCTTTTTTATGAATTCCATTCCACTTATCGATCCCGGCCCAAAAAATTGACCGACAGGGCCCTATTGATGAATGAAAGAAAGGCTTTATGAGCCCTGTAAGCCCACACCTGTGTAGAGTGGATTGTTCAACACCTGCGGCACAAACCCATTTTTGACCTATTGATCCTAGTATCATAGGCGACCGAACGACCGCCCCCTAATTACTAGACCAACCTGCTATAATAATTCCATAAACATCTAGCGAAGATATGGCAAACAAATAAAGTAGCCCTATGTTCGGATCTGACAATACCATACCATAATCAAAAGGTAGAACGGCCCGAGCGACCAGACTTAACATAAATGTAGCCACTGGAGCCATTCTAAAAAGGGAGAAATTTGCACTAGGTGAAATAGGTTCTTTTATAATCAATTTAAAACCATCTGCTAGAAGTTGTAACAATCCAAACGATCCGACTACATCAGGACCCTTTCGAGGTTGCACAAAAGCCATTACTTTACGTTCTGCTAGCACTAAAAATGCTACTCCTAGTAGAAGTGGTAGAATTATTCCAAGTATTTCAGCTGGAACTGCTATGTACATTTTTGATTTTCTATTCACTCATGATCTGGCCTAGTCGACCCGATCATGATATTTCACTCATGATCTGGCCTGGTCGACCCAATCATGATATTGAAGGATGGGACCTTTTCTCGAAAAAGAAAGGAGATTCTATTTCTTCTTCCAAGCCCTTCTTAGAAGATGCAGTCAGTAAGCTCTCACTTATCTTCTTCATTTACGAAAATAGATAGATAAGAAAAGATGTCAGCCTCTCTTTTCTCGCGGAACACTTACTTAATGGGGCTCTTTGAATTGGAAGACAACGACAAAAGTGAAAGAAGGAGGTCTATTTCGTTGATCGATGTCAATGGACCAAGAAATCTGTCCTTTGCTGATAGCTCATAGGGTAAGAAGAATTGAAAGGTTGGTTTTGTCAGTGATTAAATGGAAAGGTCAGCTGGAGCGAAAACCAATTAAACTCAGAAAGATAGGTAGATAGAGCGCGCTAAGGGAAATTCGAGCGATCCGGAGACATGGCCACTACTGGCCTACGGTCCTTGCAGATTACGTAGCACATGCTAAGAGCTGCGATGCCTGCCAGAGGTATGCAGGAATCCAGCACAAGCCGGCTTCCGAGTTATACCCGATTATAAAGCCTTGGCCATTTCGAGGGTGGGCCATGGATATCATCGGAAAGATCTATCCCAGATCTTAAAGAGGTCATACTTTTCTCCTAGTATAGTAGCTACGGCCCAGCCTTCTTCACCTTCTGCCCCGTAAAACCCTTTCTCTTCCCAGAGATAAAGCACTCCCCTGGCCTTGTGGTTTCGACTATTCAAAGTTCTGTCCATTTCACCGATACGCAGGTCGTACCATCGAAGAGTGTCATACTTTGCGTGATGTCATCTTGATGAAAATCTTCTCAATTGGAACGAAGTTAAGGCATACCTTAAAGCCGCCAATTTCACTGAAGCTACTGGGGATCTTTACTAATCCAATGCCACAACATCAAGGGGACAAGTCACCACTCAGGGACCTACACCGCTACAAACTAATCCAGGACTTTCTGCCAGCACTAACACCATCCGAGCTTGCACTGCCCGCTCGAAGAGAGATGCCTGTGAGACCCTCTCAAGTGCTTTCATTCGAAGGAGGTTCTGAGAATTCAAAATTTCGAAGTCACTTTCTTTGTTCCTAGGAATCTAAGTTCCAAAAGCAGACGAAATCACTATGGAACCAGACCTCCTCGCTACCGCTTAATTCATTGCCAAGAAGAGGCAAATTCGCTTTTTTAGTAAGCGCTATTAGCTAGTAAGGGTGGGTTGAAAAGGTAAAGAAGGAAGAATGGATCTGAACGATTGCATGGGCAGGTGAAATGAGCCTTTTTTTTGAATCCCCTCGTCACCTACTAGTGAGCCAGGGACGCCTCTCGTTCCTCTTCCCCCATTTGACAACCTTATCTCGTTCGGATGATTCTCTGAAACCCCCCTTAACTAAGAGATAGAAAGGCGAAGGGAAGTTCAGAAAAGCCTAGGAGACGGGACTATCAACCTCTTTCTATTAAGACCTCGACACCATCCTTACCCCCCCCCCCCCAGGAAAGATTTAGCCCTCTTTATAAGAGGAAAGCTCCCAGGTTCCACATCTTAAGCATGACCAGATTGGAAGCACAGAGGTTCATTCACAACGGGACAACTCACCCAGCCATGATGCATGACAGAAGAGATCGAGCACAAAATGGAGTTTCCCTCTTGGGTGAGGCTCACGTCCGGAAAGAATCTTTTTCAAGACTTTATCTCCTATGTTGACCTTTCTCTATATTACCTTATTTTGGAATTCACTTGAAAGCCCCTTTTCTGGTCGACCTGGGCATGTTCCATGGCGCGAAGTCTCTTCTCATCTAATAGCTCTCATTTTGGGGATATATAAAAAATATGCTCTCTATCATCCACATCCAAATCTTTTTCAAGTTGGGCCCTAATGTTTCAGGGAATGGCGGAATCCGTCTCTAGCAAGTACGCAACTGGCCTTAAATTGTATCGAGCTACAGGCCCTTCTCATACGATTTTGTAAGCTACGGGCCTTATTCGACGAAGCTTAAATTAACAGACATCAAGAGCTAAGAAGGGGGCCAACAATTCCCTTTGAAGCTAATGCCTTAGAAGCTACAGGACATAGAAGCAGGCCAACAAGTGGGTTGAATCTTTTCCAGTCTAGAGATTGGTGGATTACCTTCGAAACAAAGGATTGAAAAATTCCTTCTGCTTTGAACAAGATAAGTGGACAGATGAGTTGAATAATACAGGGACTGATAAGCTAAGCGAGGTTCCCCTTTGAGATCCCCAATGTAACAACTCTCATCAAATTTATTATTTCTTATTTTATTATGTCTAATAGGAAACCCTAATTGAGACCCCCAAGTAATATTGCATGACCCCAAAAATTTTCAGAACAATCGGAACTAGGACCAGGGCCCCTAAAACTCAAGGGGGGTATTCCCTAATTGACGATTATCCTCATAATTCGTTGTAGGAATCGAATTTCATCGATCTGCTGACTCACCCAGGCTACAAACACACGAGGCTACCCTATGCTAGAAAGGGCGCCGTCGCGCCACGCGACAGAGCTGGTTTTTCAGTATAAATAGCAAGGTTTGGCACTTGCATTTTGACGTTGGTTCGACGTAAAAACTCGTTTCGTACATTGAGATATCCTCTGTTTACTTCAAAAACACACACAAGCACGAAATTCTGCCATGATAACAGGGAAATAACTCGATCACTGCTACGATTTAATGTCCGATCGATAAAAACCAGTCCGATGGATGTTTAAGTGATGCCCGTATTTGGGCTATACTTTGTCATTCGTCGTGAAGGTTCTGGATCTCGTGAGTTGTCGTAAAAGTTGTATTAAGTTACTTACCTAGTTTTCGTGTGCATTGTTATTTGAATTAGGTTAACCAGGCTAAAATCAGTAGGCGAAACTTTGCCCGTCTAAATTACAGGGATTAAGTCTTTGTAATCTTCAATTACTGCCGGTATGTGGGGTTTTGTATACATTACTTGATACCCGTCACCATTGGACAACGGGTTAGCCAATGGGTGATCTAACCATAGTCACAGATGCAGTCGAGTGACAAATACCGATTTGGGGTAATTGGTTGATAGAAACAATGTAATCACCCTTAATACTGTATATTATAACAAATGTGTCGTTTTGTGCAACTTGAGTGACTCGCAAGTATTTCCCTGCTGATAAAACCTTTTTAAAAACATGTTTCAGGTGATCTGCTGTGATCCAGGAAAAGTGCCATGTAGCACTCCAAGCTTGAAGAAGTGGCTCAATAAAATAAAGAAACATGTTTTTGTAAAAATAGGAATTTCCCAATGAAATCACCATTATTGTAAATTATGGGTGTTATTCCCAATTTGTGGAATAAAATAAATTAGGCATTTTCAAGTTGTAAAAAGATCCTGTTAAAATTCCGCTGCCATCATATTAGTTACCACGGGTTTTCTGTCCCGCGGCTTCTGAAACGGGTAAAACCGGGTCGGGGGCCGTGACAGAAAAAGGTGGTATCAGAGCCACTGATTAAGCTAATTAAGTATTCAGAATTACTTAATTTTTCTGATTGTCCTTCTGTGATTCTGGGAAAATTTAATTTTGACTTAGAATTTTGTGTGTTTCTTCATGTATGCTAACAGCATGAATGAACTATCAGAAGCACTTCAAAACTTTTCTGTACATAGCTCAGATATGGATACCACCGGTACCTTCACTGGCTACCAGGCTGACACTGAAGAGCCAATGGTATTCCAAGCCCAACCTCAGGAAAAACCTAAACCGAAGAAAAGAAGAAGACTTGTAGGCTGGAGGCGTGTGCGTAGGAAGAGGCCAGCAACACAAAAAGTTATAAAGCGTGAGGATCCCAAAGATAAAGGCAAAGGAATGGAGATCGGAGAAAGTTCAAGGCAAGCCCAAGAGATGCCACCCTGGGAGGAGCTGGACCACCAACTAGCAAATAGTGACCTTATCTGACCTGCCGATGAGACTCTCTTCAATTACCCAGCTGAAGCCCAACTTCCAGTCAATCTAGAACCTGCTATTCCAGATCCCCTTGTTAACTCCCGACCTCTACCAGGAGAGCTAGAAGAATGGTGGACAATTGACTGGCAATTTTTTTTTTTGGGTAAAGGGTTACCCCGGTGATTCTATTATAGACAACCACCAAATAAGTACAAGTAGTGAGGATGAATTCCCCACTAGTTCATATACAGGACATGCCCCGTATATGTAAAAAAAAACCAAACAAACCAAGTTAACACTTTAATCTAGCCTACTACAATCATGATAATGACTAACTAGTAGACAAACAAAAAAACAAACAAAAGACGTCAACCGCCATCGTCAAAAATGAAATTGCTACCAACTGGCAGCCCCTTAGCATGAAATAGACGCCACCTATCCATTAGACAACTTTATGTGAGAGGTGCTTGCCCCTGTACTGGAAGATGTAGGATGTGTACCCGATGTCATAAACTCATTCGTTTCATCATATACAACCTCTACCTCGTCATCATCAGACTCCTCATTTGGCTCATGTCTCCCTTTATCCCCGTTCCCTCCAACAAACCCAAGTGCGCTAAACGAATTATGTGTTTGAACCTTAGAAGAACTAGTGCTCCTCGCACTCATGTAAGCAGAACTCACTGCCTTTTTCTTTTTATCCACAGGTCTATATTCAAACTTGGGCTTTTGATTGTTAACTTGAAAACCGCTTTTCTTTACATTCTTCTTTGTCTTGACTTCCGTATAACCATCCTCATCTACTTTCGGTCTATATGTAGGAGGTTTCACTGTCGGTCGAATGCGTTTTGGACACTCCTCAGAATCATGCCCAAATACACAGCAGTGGACACATCTCAGAGGTTCCCATTCATACTCCACCCGAATAGTCTCATTAACATATTTGTTCCCATCCAATTCAGGAATAGCCATGGTTAGAGCCTCTTTCAACTCATGATCAGCTGATATTTCAATGAGAGCCCTAGCATAGCTGCTCCTTCCCCAAGCCTCATTACACATATCACTAGTATACGAATCCAGGCGCACAGGGGACCCAATTTTTGAAGCCAACATGCTTAAACCATCATCAGAATATGCCACTAGCGGAACATCATGCAATTTAACCCAAACTGCAACCTTTTTAACCTCTTCTTTTTTAAGGGTGTTTGTAGGAGACCAAATGTTGAGAAACATAGGTTTGTTACGGATCATCCAAGGTCCCCCTTCAAGAACAGTATCCATACCCTTTCTGTCTTCAAACTTGAAGAAAAAGAAACCATTTGAATTCATCATGGTTTTCTGAAGACCATGTTTTTTCCAATTTGTTCTGACAAAATATTCAACTACTGGATATGCAATCCTATCCCCCAGGAAATTACCATAAAGAGTGTTTGCTAACCTGTTATTAACCTGGCGAACCGAATCAATCGGAAGCACTACATCCACTCCATCCAATGATACATCTGATTTTAGTTGTCAAAAATTGACTTTAGGAACTTGAACAACCGCATCATTGGCCTTCCTAGTGTTTTCATCTTCATTCTGATTCTGAATTGAATCCCCACCCCTCTTAGTATCACCCTGCTCAATTCGTTCATGTAGGACCACATCCGCATAAGATTGGACATGAGCATTATCGTCTTGATTCAGATTTTGAACTCGAGTAGGACTAATATCATTCACCGGTAACACAAATGCTACCTTTCTATTGTCAAAGACTTTCGCATAATTCTGATTAGGAGAATCAGAACAACCAATAACATGTTCAGTATCATTAAGCGGCATCATAAAACATACCTTCTTACTCGGCATTTCAGAAACCCTAGTCGCCAAAGATGATGTTTGTCTTGGCTCAAATGTTTTACCATCAATGTTCTTAATTTTTTTGGCAAACACATTTGAGTTTTCTGCAGTTTGGCTCTCCATTCGGACAGATTGTGATCAACAAACCAGCCAAACCAAAGAAAATCGAAGATAAAGAAACCTGCTGAAACCCTAAAACAAAAAGGAACCAGCCGCACCACCTTCGCAAACAGAAAACCACGACTACAAACCCTAATCCCGAAATCTGGAATCACGAAATCAGATGTAAGCCGAAATCAGATGTGAAGCCGAAATCAGACTAACGCAATCAGAGCCGAAATCAGACTAACAAAATCAGAAAGTAAAGCCGAAATCAAATGCAAATGCTACACCCCCGTTTGCAAACAGAAAGTAAAGCCGAAAACAAAACCCTAACTACAAAACCCTAATCCGAGAACAATTGAATATCACCTAAGGATCGATCATAATCCTAAGCTGATAAACAAGAGCAATCGAGACAAGGATTAGCAAGAGAAAGTTAGGGTTTTACCAGTTCGCCAAAATCGCCCAGAGAACCCTGACTGGCAATTTCAGAACCTCTTGAATAACCCTAATACCTTTTTCCATCAATTTGACCCTGAGCCTTCACTACACCCACCTATGGGCACTGAGAACCTAGCTGAACTCCGCCACTATGGCGAGGAGTTGGTGGACGCAGGGAATAGAATCTGAGAAGTGGGGGAGAGGATATCATGGAAGTACGACGAGAGGGAACGTCGTTTCTGAGATGCCAGCTGACGGGGATGGTGTGATTATGTGGTTGTATAATAACAAAATAATAATAATAATAGTAATAAAAATATAATCCTGTAAAATAACTTAAAAATAAAACGCTTGTAAGATAACTGGCGTGTACGGACGCATAGTAATATATAAAATATGGGAGTCGAAAAATCGACAATTTTGGCTATACGTGTGACGTGATTTTATGCGATTGTTTTGCATTTAGTCGTTATTTATTTTATGCTAACAACTTATATATATTAATTACCAGATGGAACACGCTGATAATGACCCAGTTAACGAGGTTAATCAATCTGAGCAAAACAATGAAGGTCATTTTCTTAATAGGCAAGACATAGAAAACATCGTCGCTCAAGGAATAGCCAATGCTATTCTGGCAATCGCCGCTGCGGTTAAGAGTCCTGTTGAGCCTTCACAAGCTCACCCTAGTAAACGCACGCGCGATGATGATTTCAGTAATAGTGTTAACGGAGGCGGCGATAACGACAACTTGATTCAAGCCCCGATACTTAAGAGATTGAAAGCTGCAACGCCTGGTTGCACTTACAAGGAATTTCTTGCTTGTAAACCTGTCGAGTTCGCAGGCAATGAAGGGGCAACTGCTGCACTGCGTTGGTTGGAGAAAACCGAGGCAGTAATTAAAATAAGTAAATGTCCCTTAGCTTGCAACACCGTATTAGAATGGTGGAATACGGTGTTGCAAGCTAAGGGAAGTGACATGGCTTATGCCATGAGTTGGGAAGAATTTAAGCGTCTGGTGGAAAGAAAATTCTGCCCATAATATGAAAAAGAACAAATTGCGAACAAATTCCTGAGCCACCGAATGGTGGATGTCGATTGTCGAGGGTATACTTCGAAGTTTTTCGATTATGCTCGAATTGTGCCTACTCTGGCTTCGCCAGAACCGGTACTTATTTCTCGCTACATTTGGGGTTTAATTAGCGAGATCCGTGATATTGTCAAAGCTACGGGACCCCGCACGATCGATGATGCGGTGGAATTAGCTAACACTTTGACTGACGGACTGGTGCGTACGCGAGAAGAAAACAGGAAGAAGGAATTGGGTCAGAAAATTACCCAAGGATTTCGTGTGGGTAATAATAGCAACTTCAAGAGAAAGGGAACTGGATCATCTTCCACTCCGCCGTTCTGCAGAAACTGTAAAAAGAAACATTTCGGAAAATGTAACGAAGTCTGCAATTTCTGCAAAGCTGTAGGGCACCGAGAGGAGGAATGCAGAAAGAAAACAAAGATATGCTACAACTGCGGCGAAGCTGGCCATTTTAGACCAGAATGCCCTAAATTGGTCAAACCAGCAGATAACAAGGCTAAACCTGCTGAAGGAACTAATAAGAAGAACGTAAGAGCCTTCCAACTGACCACGCAGGAAGCCGAACTAATTCCTGACGTAATAGCTGGTACGTTCTTAGTTCACAACGTTTATGCAAAAGTATTATTTGACTCTGGTGCAAACCAAAGTTTTATAAATACTTCATTCTGCCAAGCTCTTAAGCTACCCTTAACCAAACTTAGGCAAATTTTTACGGTAGAAACGGCAGACGGGAACTCTGTTAACATAGATACGGTTTTGCAAAAAGAAAATATAGAACTTTCAGGTCATAAATTTTCTGCAAACCTATTACCCATGAATTTAGCTGGATTCGATATCGTATTAGGAATGGATTGGTTAGTAGCCAACCATGCTCGAATCCTCTGTGAAAAGAATTCCATAGAAATTCGTGCACCCACAGGAGAAGTAATCATGATTACAGGGGATAAGCCGCATAAACCCATGAAGTTCATTTCAATAATGAAAGTTGCTAGTTATGAACGAAAGCAAGGAATAGTGTATATGATTTCGGTAATCATTAGCACAAAGGGTAAGGAACTTAAGGAAATTCCCGTAGTATCAGAATACTCGGATGTATTCCTAGAGGAGTTACCAGGATTACCACCAGATAGGGAGGTAGAATTTAGGATTCATTTGATTCCTGGGACTGCACCCGTAGCTAAAGCACCCTACCGATTAGCACCCACTGAAATGTTAGAACTGAAAAAGCAATTAGATGAATTGCTCAGTAAAGGATTCATACAACCTAGTTCATCCCCTTGGGGAGCACCAGTGTTGTTTGTAAAGAAGAAAGATGGTTCGATGCGAATTTGTATCGATTATAGGGAATTAAATAAGGTTACAATTAAGAATCGATACCCATTACCTAGGATTGATGATCTTTTTGATCAGCTTCAAGGAGCTAGATATTTTTCTAAGATAGATTTACGCTCCGGATATCATCAATTGAAGGTACAAGAAGAAGACATACCTAAAACTGCTTTCAGAACTAGGTATGGTCATTACGAGTTTACAGTCATGCCCTTTGGATTAACAAATGCTCCTGCAGCATTCATGGACATGATGAATAGAATCTGTAAACCGTATTTGGATAAATTTGTAATTGTCTTCATCGACGAAATACTCATTTATTCCAAAAGTCAGAACACTTGCATGCACTCTTAACCTTATTAAGAAAGGAAAAGTTTTACGCCAAATTCTCAAAGTGTGAATTCTAGCTACAGGAGGTACAATTTTTAGGACACATGGCGAATCATGAAGGTATTCACGTAGATCCTGCTAAGATAGAAGCAATCACTAAATGGAAGGTCCCGCAATCAGCTACGGAAGTTAGAAGTTTTCTAGGATTAGCTGGATACTATAGACGCTTCATTAAGGATTTTTCTAAGATAGATGTGCCATTAACTAAGCTAACCTGTAAAACAGTTAAGTTTGAATGAGGACCTAAGCAAGAAGAGGCTTTTAGAATTTTAAAGCAAAAGTTAACAAACACCCCAATTCTTGCCTTACCCGAAGGGACAGAAGACTTTGAAGTATACTGTGATGCTTCTAAGCTAGGATTAGGATGTGTGCTAATGCAACGCAAGAAGGTAATTGCATATGCCTCAAGACAATTGAAAAAGCACGAGGAAAATTATACGACTCATGACTTAGAATTAGGAGCCATAATTTTTGCCCTTAAGATTTGGAGACACTATCTGTATGGAAGCAAGTTTACTGTCTATACAGATCATAAGAGCTTAAGATATATATTTGGGCAAAAAGAATTAAACATGAGGCAAAGGAGATGGATGGAGATTCTAAGTGACTACGACTGTGATATTCAATATCACGAAGGAAAAACAAACGTAGTTGCAGATACCTTAAGTTGTAAGTATCATGAAAAGCAAAAGCGAGTTTGTGCTCTTAGATTAAGTTTACAATTAGATTTAATGGAACAACTGAAGAATGTTCAAGTAATGGAAATCAAGGATGATGCTGAAGGAATGAAAGGATGAATAAAGGAATTAGAGCAAGGAAGTGATGGAATTTGGAGATTCCATAAGAAAAGGATTTGGGTACCTAAGCAGGGAGAGTTAAGAAATAAAATTTTAGAGGAAGCCCATAAATCTAGATATACCATGCATCCTAGTAATAATAAGATGTACCAAGATTTAAGGAATAAATTCTGGTGGATAGGAATGAAAAAGGACATAGCTAGGTATGTATCAAAGTGTCTAACTTGTTCACAAGTTAAGGCAGAACACCAGAAACTGTCACACCCTCAAATTACCACCTAGGGAGTGTCCCTGTTAGGCGTGTGACCACTAGTAATGAGCCACCAATTACATTGAATCCATAAGCTTAAAATAAAGTTTCATCATTTAATAGTAATAAAATCCAAACATAAGTAATTCAAAAACCATCAAGTTCAGCGGAAGCGTTAATGTAACATAATGTAAATACTTTCCAAACAACCATAGTAAATAAATGTTTGATAGATAAACCCATTAATACAACCATGACCACTCACGCCCTCCAGCCAGCAAGTTCCTGTTCCCAAGTACCTAACGACCTGTGAGCATGTAACAAGTGTATCAGACAAAGCTGGCGAGTTCACAGTTTTAGAAAACGTTTGTTACCAGTTGTATGTAAAACAGTTCAATAACCAATGCAAGTAATATTGTTAATATCTCAATTCCGAACAAGACGGCTCCTGATGTACATGACTGCCCTATCCCACGTACTCCTATCTAGTACTGGGCCCGACTGGGTCATTAGTTCACATCCGTCCTATCCAGGAGCGGTGTGAGGGTGCCAAACCTAAGTAGCGCTACCAACTAATACCCGAATAAGGGACTTACAAAAATGATAGGTGAGAATATTAACCAATATACCCGTTTTTACCCAAACCACTGACTGTCCCCAACCACTGGGACGCATGCTCGAATGTAGTGAACTCACCTTAGTGTGCTCGGTTTGATATTGTACTTCTAGTGTTAAACACGGGTTAGGTCCGTTACGCACGACCTAATTTACATTTAATGTATCATGTAAGTAAGTATTCGAGTGGGGTTTTGCAACATGTGTCTATTATATACCAGTTAGCAAGTTTAGCATACAGTGCATACCGTAACACAGAGTTGGCCCACATAAAATATATTTAATTCAGCCCACATGTAACATATACACGACCCACCGAAGCATCTATAAGTTCGGATGGTATGAGTTTTCGATTTGGATGGCACATTATGTAAATAGGTTCAATAACTCCAATACCCATTTTATATATTCAGACTATAATAAATTTCACATGCTTATATTGAGAATACTATATATAATGCAGCTCAAAGTTCAACATACCATAAAAATATGTACAGGCTCATGTTAGTTGGCAAAATGAGTTTAAAACCTTTTTTTTTCTATTCAAGCAGTTCCTTTACACTTTAAAATAAATTTGGACATTATGCTTCATATTAAGTGCAGACTCATGAACATGCATTACCATTTAGTTCAACCACTCAAATATAAGTTCAGACCATTAATTATCCCATGTACACTCACACTAAGCTTCAATACATAAAGGATTCAATGGCACTTATCTATGTACGGACCACTTCTAATTTTAACAACTTCGGACATACACTTTTAACACAAGTGCGGACCATTGCGGAGTCCTTATGTGCGGACTACGGTAACTCGCATATGTTCGAACCAGTTTAAAAGGAAGCTTTTTAAATTCAAACCTTGAACTACATGTACGGACTGTTATAAAACATCAGATTTCAATAATTCATCAAATATTAATATTGTGCAACTCTATTCTATTGGTTAATATTAGTTGATGTCATAACCACTACTAGGTCAAATCAAATTATTTATCATGAATTTGTATCACCCTAATCATTACCTAATGATCAACATATCACTATCATGCATTTCATAATTCCACTCACCATGATTTAACTGATTCTTACACGTGTTATATCATAACCATGCATCCAAGAAATTCATTAACGAACAGCCCTACATCTTTCTATCCATACCATTCGATCATCACATGTTTCTAGCAAATAAACCTAGGTTACACAAGAATCATGGCCGCACATACAATTAAATCGATAGGTTATCAATCTCAGTCATACCATTCATCAATTTCTAACAGTCTCATACATGAACAATTCTTATGATAGTTCATACGAACCCGAGACGATCGAAACACAAACAAGATAGTTCACAAAATATAATTAAGATAAACCAAGTGTGGGAATCCTCAACTGATTAAAACGTACCAAACGATCAAGGAGGAGTGCGAGCTCGAATGCGGCAGGTGATGTTTCTGGAATGGAATCTCAACCGATGGGGATGGTGTCTCCAAAATATTGTTGCCGTCACTATGTGTTGAAGGGGTCCTAGGGTTTGTAATAGTTTGGAAAAGAATTATGTGAACCACCACATACATACACGCATACAAAGGAAGAGGAGGAGGTGGGCTGGGCTCGGTTGGGCTTAGGGGGAACTGGGCCGAGTGTGCGAAACGGAGTAAGAGGTGCGATCCAACGGGGTGTGCGACTCCAAACACTAGAGTGCGGCTAGACTGTATGTTCATATAATCTAAGTATTTACCATTCAATTCGCAACGAACGCACAACTCTCCAATTATAAAAATCCATTGTCATTAAACAAGTTTAACAAGTTACAAAATCGTAACCACAATGATGATGTTTAGTGGGATATGAGGGGTAGCGATACGGGTTAAGTGTCACGAGATTAAGCAATGCTAACCTTGGGAGTACGGGTTGTCACAGAAACCCTCAGGTCTACTACAACAGTTAGAAATGCCTGTATGGAAATGGGAACTTATAACCATGGACTTTGTTACTAAGTTACCCAAAACCAGAAAGGGTAATGACGCGATTTGGGTAATTGTGGATCGATTAACCAAATCAGCTCATTTTCTACTATGAAGGAAACCTTTAGCATGGAAAGATTAGCCAAATTATACGTAGACGAGGTAGTATCCTTACATGGAGTCCCACTCTCCATTGTATCAGATAGAGATAGTCGCTTCATTTCACATTTCTGGACAAGTTTCCAAGAAGCCATGGGAACGCGATTAAATTTAAGTACAGCTTACCATCCTCAGACAGATGGACAAAGTGAAAGGACAATCCAAACCCGGGAAAACATGCTCCGAGCATGTGTAATAGATTTTGGTGGAAACTGGGATGACCACCTACCCTTAATTGAATTCTCCTATAACAATAGTTATCATGCAAGCATTGAAGCTGCCCCATTCGAAGCACTGTATGGACAAAAATGCAGAACTCCAGTTTGTTGGGCAGAAATAGGAGAAAGTCAATTATCAGGTCCTGAAATCGTACAAGAAACCACCGACAAGATCACTCAAATCAAGGAAAGACTGAAAAGGGCTCGAGATCGCCAGAAAAGTTATGCTGACAATCGACGCAAGCCACTGGAATTCCAAGTTGGTGACAAGGTACTCATAAAAGTTTCTCCTTGGAAAGGAGTAGTGCGGTTCGGTAAGAAAGGAAAGCTAAGTCCAAGGTACGTAGGACCATTCCTAGTAATCCAGCGAATAGGACCAGTTGCTTATCGTTTACAACTACCAGAAGAATTGGCTGGAGTACATGACGTATTCCATGTATCCAACCTCAAGAAATGTCTATATGATGAATCCCTGGTAGTACCTCTTCAAGATGTAGAGCTAAACGAAAAGTTAAAGTTTATAGAGACGCCACTGCAGATAGAAGACAGAAAGGTCAAGTTTCTCAAACACAAAAGACTAGTACTGGTCAAAGTCAAGTGGGATTCAAAGAGAGGACCGGAGTACATTTGGGAACTGGAATCAGAGATGAAGCGAAAATATCCCTACTTATTCCAGTAAATCTCAAGGATGAGATTTTAATAAGGTGAGGAGGATGTAACAACTCTCATCAAATTTATTATTTCTTATCTTATTATGTCCAATAGGAAACCCTAATTGAGACCCCCAAGTAATATTGCATGACCCCTAAAATTTTCAGAACAATCGGAACTAGGATCAGGGCCCCTAAAACTCAGGGGGGGTATTCCCTAATTGACGATTATCCTCAAATTCGTTGTAGGAATCGAATTTCATCGATCTGCTGACTCACCCAGGCTACAAACACACGAGGCTACCCTATGCTAGAAAGGGCGCCGTCGCGCCACGCGACAGAGCTGGTTTTTCAGTATAAATAGCAGGGTTTGGCACTTGCATTTTGGCGTTGGTTCGACGTAAAAACTCGTTTCGTACATTGAGATATCCTCTGTTTACTTCAAAAACACACACAAGCACGAAATTCTGTCGCGATAACTGGGTAATAACTCGATCACTGCTACGATTTAATGTCCGATCGATAAAAACCAGTCCGATGGATGTTTAGGTGCTGCCCATATTTGGGCTATACTTTGTCATTCGTCGTGAAGGTTTTGGATCTCGTGAGTTGTCGTAAAAGTTGTATTAAGTTACTGACCTAGTTTTCGTGTGCATTGTTATTTGAATTAGGTTAACCAGGCTAAAATCAGTAGGCGAAACTCTGCCCGTCTAAAACTAAAAAGTGATTCATTCTCTTTCTATCGAAGTGCTTTACAAAACCCTAAATGTTTTCCAGTTATAATTACAGGGATTAAGTCTTTGTAATCTTCAATTACTGCCGGTATGTGGGGTTTTGTATACATTACTTGATACCCGTCACCATTGGACAACGAGTTAGCCAATGGGTGATCTGACCATAGTCACAGATACAGTCGAGTGACAAATACCGATTTGGGGTAATTGGTTGATAGAAACAATGTAATCACCCTTAATACTGTATATTATAACAAATGTGTCGTTTTGTACAACTTGAGTGACTCGCCAGTATTTCCCTGCTGATAAAACCTTTTTAAAAACATGTTTCAGGTGATCTGCTGTGATCCAGGAAAAGTGCCATGTAGCACTCCAAGCTTGAAGAAATGGCTCAATAAAATAAAGAAACATGTTTTTTGTAAAAATAGGTATTTCCCAGTGAAATCACCATTATTGTAAATTATGGGTGGTATTCCCAATTTGTGAAATAAAATAAATTGGGCATTTTCAAGTTGTAAAAGATCCTGTTAAAATTCCGCTGCCATCATATTAGTTACCACGGGTTTTCTGTCCCGCGGCTTCTGAAACGGGTAAAACCGGGTCGGGGGCCGTGACACCCAACCTAAAAGCTTTATTCAGAGGTGGGTCTTTCAACCGCCTACTCTTTCGATGAAGGGTGCACTACAAGAGAATAGGTACTAAGGAGATTCAATGGGGGGATTTCGCCGATACTGAGTCGACTATAAACTATTAATCTTGCTTGGAACCGTCGTTGTGTATGGGAAAGAGGGCTTCTACCTATGCTTGGAAAAGGGTGAATGGTCCCAAAAGGGACGGGAAAAAGCCACTAGAAAGGTCATCCACCAAGTATCAAATGCGCTGGGTAGTCCACTTTATCCGTGACTCTGAGTACAAGATTTCCGGGATGAAGAAACTAGCAAACAAATATGCTCGGCTGGACTCTTTTCTCGTATGCCCGGAAAATTGCATTTCGGTACAACTCCGCTTGCTGCAAACCCTTTATTTCTCGTCCAAACACTCCAAATCTGCACTTCCCTTTACTCCATAGGGCCGAAGCCTTATTAAGTTAAGAATGAAGAAGGGCTTTTTTATAGAGAGAGAGTCAGGGGCGATCTATATTGCTTACCACAGCTCTATTCCCGACTTGAAATCCATAACGGACTTTAAGAGAGGATGAACATTCCCGTTCTATAGGTAGCACTGCCCCTACTAGAGAAGGGTGAGGGCCCACTTCCATACTTTTGATCTGCTAGCACTGTGAATTACCTTAGACCTACGCAGCAGGAACGAGATGGAGCACCTACTCTACTGGTCGTCTGCTCTCTCGAGGTCGTCCTTATCTAGGTACAAAAAGGACATTACAGGATATCTCCAAAATTCGATGTACTTCGTGCAGGACACATCTCATGTTTGCCGAATCTAAAAACTTTCGCATTTGCATCCAAACACTTCACGGTGGCTATAATCAGATCCCACTGTTGGTTCACTTTTGACTTTATCCTCCACCAAATCTTCTGATCTCCTGTTCTCAATGATGTTAAGCAGCTTCTGATCGCAGCCTTCGAGGGTACGTTTTTTTCATTCGGGGTCTTACCTTGGGGATAGACGATGGACACGCCATTCGACATGATGCAGCATTTTGAAAGAAAATTCCATCAAATCAAAGGAGTTGACATTTCTGACATCTCTTGACACCCTTACTTTTCATAGGGGCCTTACCTCATGATTTTCTTGGCAAGCATTTGGCTGTTGACGTGTCCTCCGCACCCACTTGAATGAGCTTGTTCAACAATGTGTGCTCCTTATTTCGGAAGGGCGAGGACCTTTTGTAAAGGACATCTCCCAAGATCACAAATCGTCGAGAAAGTTCCCTCCGGGCTCTCCTCTGACCACGGGTGGCGTACTCTGGTATGAACCCGTCTTGAGGTAATTGTTGAAAGAATAATACCATGGTTCCCATCGTCCTCGTAATCTTCCTCGCCTTGACTGGTGATAGTTCATCATGTTCCAACTCCCGATAATCTTCATCCAAGAAGAGAAATGAGTCCCGTTCGGCGGAAGGGCTCTCTGTGGCTCGGATGTCGATGACAAACGACTCTGTGCTTCGGTGTACTAGCATGTGTACTAGAGCGGCTGAGTATGAATTCCATAAGGGCTGGCGAGTCAGCCAAGCGATTTTCTATTCTCGGAACATGGGTGAAGGGGATCTCCCTAAAGCGCTTGATCAGGTCAATGGCAAGTTCTTGGTACGATATGAGTTTAGTCTCTTTGGTCTTCCATTCTCCTATAACTCTCTCTATAAAAAAAAAGCCTTTCCCTTTTTATAATACCCACGATAAGCATCCTGCTCTCGATCCAGAGCTACTGCTTCAACAATCAACTGAGCTTAGGAAGTCAGGTTAAGACGTCGACTTATAATTGGTCTTTCCCGAGGAGATGAAAAAGAATTAGGGCTTGCTTTCTCAATTCACATCTATGAGCGATAATTCCTCTATCTCTTGCTCGCTTCGATCGGACTCTGGCAGCTTAGGGAAGAATGATGGCTCGCAAATAAGGCTCCTAAATGACCGCTCAGAAGGCCTACCTCTTTTTTCCCAATCTCTCACTCGCTCGTCCCTCTCTCATGAAAGATTGTCTCTCCTCTCCCAGCGGCTTTTATGTCACACCCCGACCACGTAGAACATACAAAACGTGGCGGAAACATCGGGGAGTGTTGTAACAGAATTAATTGTTTCAAATCCATGGCAATTGAAGTTTCGTTTTATTGATTAAAAGTGTTACAATGTCTTAACAAACAAAGAAATACAACATAATTAACTAGTCTTGCATCTTTTATTGTCACTAAAGCCCAAGTCTGCCTATGTGTATCTTGATCATCTTATGCAACAGCTCCTGAAAAACACATGTGAAAATAGGTACGTCAGCATAAAAATGCCTGTGAGATACATAGGTTTTGTGAAAATAGGTTTCATGACTTATGTTTGAGAAAATGTTTAGTCATGAACCTTGTAATTTGCTTTGTTTTGTAAATCATTTGAAAAATGATAAGATCAGATGATATGTATAAATAAGAGAATAATGTATGGTTAAATGAATAACCATTGTAAAATGAGTTTGTATAAGATAAGTTGTTTGTAAATCAATGTATTGTGAAAAGTATGTTATTTGTATAAAATGTTATATGTCTCAAACTGAAATGATTCAAATAACGCTACGATATGTAATACCATACAAACACTTATATATAGGAAGTACCATCGGCGTATCCACCATGCTTGTATCATATTACACACGCATCGTTACTTTTTTTTTTGGGTAAAGGGTTACCCCAGGTGAATTTTATAAATAACCAAATAAGAACAAAGGCATGCCTGAACGGACATACCAACTAGACTTGACAACCCAAGCCTAGGAAATCCAAAATAAACAACCAAAACAAGCCAACACAAACAACCAGCCAAAAAAACACAACCCTATCCGAACAAAACAAAAACCAAGCGACTATATCTAGCCTGGATCAATAACTTCAGCATTATGAAGGATCTCCCACTTCTTCAACAGCCTCCGGTTATTGGCTTCACCTCTGATCTTAAACCCCATCAATCTTAGTCTTACTGTCTTCAAAATCCTCTCAGTAACCGACTCGACACTTGGATTCAAACACGAAAACAAGCAGTTGTTTCGCTCTTGCCAAATAAAATACGTGGCAGCCGCAATGACCAGCTTACTAACAATATCATCCATCTTCTTCGATCTCGCATTACGATCAAACCATCCCATAATTGAGTGCCACGAATCATCAACAGTTCCCATGTTCACCATAGCTTTAACCTTTCGCCAAACTTGAGTTGCAAACGAACACTGAAAGAACAAATGGTCTCGTGAATCACGATCATTCCTACATAACGGACAACACGTAAGCCTTAAATTAGTTTCACTCCCTGCCTCCCACACAGCTAACCGATCTTGTGTCTTTAGTTTATTCTTGATTACGAGCCATAGGTGAAACGAGTGTCTAGGGATGCATTGACTAAACCATACCCCATTAACCCATGAAACCGGTTGTTCACGGTGGCGGGTATTTTGCCAAACTTCCATAGATCCGAAAGGCCTTATATTACCATCTAAATCTTTCCAGCTTGTACTATCCTCCATATTCTGTATCAACTGAGGAACACTTAAGCCAATTAAGACCGGATATAGATCGTACCATGCACGGGGCCACTTCCACTGGCCATTATCATCAACGAGCTCCGCCAGAGACGAGTTAAGATTAAAACCCGCATTAGCAATTCTTCTAGGAGTAATGAAAGAGTTTAGGGGACTAAGCTGGCACCAGTTGTCACTCCATACATTAGTTTGATTACCACTCCGAACTGCTTTCCATACAAATGGACGGATAGCACTTCGAATTGCCAAAATCTTTCTCCACCCCCAACTGATACTCCCACGAGGCTGAATATCCCAAAAGCTTCTCCCATTTAACATATGAGAATAGATCCACTGAACCCAAAGCGACTTCCGTTTAGTGAGAATACTCCATATATGGTTGGTCATTAGCGCTTTATTCACATCTGATATGCTCCTAATGCCTAACCCACCTTCCTCCTTAGGCAAGCAAACCTCAGCCCAAGACACCTTCGCTTTAACCCTACCCTGATTATTAGCATTCCACAAGAACTGACGCATGAGTTTCTCTAGATCATTAGTGACTCGAGTAGGAATAATAAAGACTGAAGCCCAATAAATGTGCATAGATGACAGAACCGAGTTAATAAGCTGCAACCTACCAGCAAAAGATAGCGATCTATTCAACCAACTACCTATTCTCTTCTCCATTCGATCAATCAACGGCTTACAATCTTTAAACACGAGCTTTGTTGATATCAACGGCACCCCCAAATATTTAACAGGCAACATACCTTGATTAAACGGCATGATTTGAAGAATTTCCTGCTTCACATGATTCGGCACATTACAGAAATACACCGTGCTCTTAGCCGGGCTAGGCTTTAGGCCCGAAGCATTGGTGAACCTCTCAAGAGCATCCCTAACTTTCTTAACCGAAACGATATCCCCATGCACAAAAATGAATAGATCATCCGCAAACGACACATTAATAATCCTCTGTTTAGAACAGTGAGCATGGAATTTGAAACCCGTAGCTGGACTTGCACCCCGCTGCAAAAGTAACGATAGACCTTCCATAACCAACGTGAACAAGTATGGCGACATAGGATCACCCTGCTGTAACCCCCTTCTACCTTGGAAATACCCATGCAGATTACCATTAAGGCTTATAGAGTAAGTGACCGAAGTAACACATGCCATAATCCATGTAACCATCTTAGTATGTAACCCGAAACCACATAAAACACTCTCCAAGAATGCCCAACTGACCGTGTCATAAGCTTTTTGAATATCTATCTTGAAAGCACATCTAGCGGGGCCACGATCCAAATGATAATTATGCATTAATTCCTGAGTCAGGAGAATGTTATCCGAAATTTTCCTACCCGGAACAAAAGCCGATTGATTAATGTTAACCAAAGCACCCAAGCTACCTTTCAATCTATCCGTAATGATCTTGCTAATACCTTTATATAAGACATTACAACACGAGATAGGACGATAATCAAGAACCGAGTCAAGCGTTTCCACTTTAGGCACAAGAGCCAAAATCGTATGATTAAGCTGCTTCAGAAGTTTACCATTATCAAAGAAATCTAACACAGCATTAGAAACATCATTACCCACAATATCCCAAGCACTCTTAAAGAAAGCCGATGTGTAACCATCAGGACCCGGGGCTTTATTTTCAGCAATACTGAACATAGCATTCTTCATTTCCTGACGGGTAACCTGACGAACCATGAAACTAGCATCACTGGCAGTCAACACATTTATATCCAGCTCCTCCATATTAATGGGCGAAACTTGATCCAACCGACCCATAAAATTTTCATAATGATGAACAAGAGCACCAGGCACATTATCGCCTTCAAAACGATTACCAGCTATATCCTGAATCGACTGGATTTTACCTCTAGCATTCCTGCATTTAAGCATGTTATGAAAAAAAGCCGTATTAGAATCACCAGCGCACAACCACTCCACTTTAGACTTCTGCTTTAGGAAGCATTCCTCATCATAAGCCGCGGTTTTAAAAAGATTAAGACACTCAGATTCCTTTTCCCTCAAGCCAACATCAAACGGATTATCATTCACCGGCGTCTGAATATCATCTAGCTGCTTCCTTAAATCCACCACTCTATAATGCAGATTACCTTGTTGAACCAAGAGTTTACGCATTAACGGTTTCAAGTTTCGAAGCTTTTTTGCAACCGAGAACATTGTAAATCCATGAACATTTTTCGACCACTCCTGCTCCACATACACCCTGAATTCTGGCTTAGATGTAATAAAATTTGCGAATTTAAATGGTTTCGGTTTCACCTTTGGCGATAACAGCCACTTGAGAATGCAAGGAGTATGATCCGAGACTCTAAACGGACGATAGCTCACAAAAGCCTCAGGAAACATCTCTAAAAACTTCAAGTTCCCCATGACACGATCAATCTTTTTTAACAAGCCGATACCTTGCTTCGGTTTCTGGTTCCATGTATAATGCAACCCATGTCCCTTAATATCTACCAGCTCCGAATATTGAACACAATCATGAAACTCTCTCATGCCAATAGTACTCGTAGACGGACCATACAAAGAATCTTCCACATGAAGAGCCGAATTGAAATCCCCCATAACTAGCCAAGGCTTATCATGACAAATGTTTTTATGAATACACAAATTCTCCCACAGTTGTCTTCTCTCCTGATACAAATTCTTAGCGTAGACAAACGAACAGAAAACAGCTTTATTATCATGTTTAGAATGGATTTGTGTATGGATAACCTGATCCTCCTGAGATAAAACCATGAGATCCACCACATCCGAATTCCATCCCAAAATGATTCTAGTACCTTGCACACACAAATCACCATTCGACGTCCAAGCCCAATTACGAAAAACACCTTTACACACCTAATCTAGATTTTTAACATCCACATGAGATTCTAGAATGGCACAAACAGTTAACCTATTTTCAGATACAAGCATACGAACCTCGCTTTGTTTCAGGGGTTGGTTCAAACCCCTTATATTCCACGAAGCTATACTATCCATTTAAACCAACCATATCGGGAGTGCTTGCCCCCTCAGAAGTTTGACATTGTTCATGCCGCATAAAATCAGCCATTTCAGTAGGCACTGTTTCCACTACCTCTTCTTCAGAACTCATAGATTTTCCACCATCCTTCTTCAAGTTTGGCCGTGTCTCATTATTATTACTTGCATTACCATCTGTGAGTTGTATATCATCCATAGCTAGAGCCCCAAACGAGTTGCTAGTACTCACATTACTATCCACTTTGTTACCCGGTTGATCATTCTTAGTACAGGATGTACTCGGACCTTGTTTGTTTACTTTCAGCTTGTAGATAAACTTCGATTTTTGTTTCTTTTGAACAGCTCCTACCCTAGCCGCCTTCCTCTTATCCATTATAAATCCTTCCTCGTCAACTACCACATGTTTCGGATTATTATTCATATTTTTAACACACGTATGATCATTATGGCCAAACACACAACAAACCGAACACCTTTGTGGCTTCCATTCATATTCCACCTTTACTTTCTCAGTAATATAACCATCCTCATCCAACTTCGGAATAGCAACAACAATATCTTCCTTCAGGTCACTATCAACATTAACTTCAATTAACGCACGAGCAAAGCTACTCCTTCCCCAATTATCCGAGCACATATCAGCTGTATATCCATCTAATCTTTTAGGAATCCCTATCTTAGATGCCAATAAACTTAGGCCATCATCAGTGTATACCGAGATTGGAACATTATGTAACTTCACCCACACCGGAACAGATTTAATACCCTCTTTTTTAAGACTCACAGACGGAGACCAAACATTCAGAAACAACGGCATTTTCCGGATCAACCAAGGCCCTCCCTCCAACACTTTAGCCATTCCCTCTTTAGTATCAAACTTAAAAAAGAAAAAACCATCGGAATTCATCATAATTTTTGTAAACCCATACTTAGACCAGACATTCTTTGCATAATATTCAACAACCGGGTATGGCAAACGATTACCTAAAAAATATCCATAAAGAACATTTTCAAACTTTTGCTGAACCTTTCGGATGACCTCACGAGGAATCACAACATCAGCATTCTGCAACGTCTCATTCGAATCCATAAGTCTGAAATTAACTTCACATTTCACCGACTTGAAACTCTTAACCTTTTCTGCATACGAAGGCACTGAATTACTGTTTTCCCCATCCTCTTCAGTTTTACGATCCTCATGAACCGATGTAACCGACACACTCACCTTCTCAAGATCATCGATAATGTTTATCATTCTCGGCTCGTTTTGGACTACACCTCTTTTTGGCAACATCGGATTTCCATCGATTTTCAGCGATCTGACATCAAGTGTATTCCCAAACTTGGACAACATACCACGTATCTCTTGTGAAGCCGCCGGCTTTGAAGAAATAAAGATGTCCCCATGCAACTTTTCATTGAACGCCTGGAAACCTAGATCCTCCAAGCCTTGATCTTTATTTCTCTCCATGCAGCCGAAACAACGATCCCAGACAGACGAATAAAACAAAAAAACATGCAGCCACCAGAAAAAACCCTAAAACCTTATAAACCGTAGTGATAATCTTCAACTCTTAACCGATTAATCCAGGGTTTTCGATCTAGCTAAATTAATCTCAGTTAACCGCAATAAAAAACCACTAAATTAATAAATCAGAGAATCAAACTAAACACTAAGGAGGCGATTGAACAAAAAAAAAAAGAAAAACCCTAAATTCGAAATTGGTCACAATTGCTAACTAGTTCGTTATGGAGTTTTGAAAGAATCAAATCTCCAATCACAGACTGTTATACAAAAGATCGCAAAGCAGAATTAAGATTTACGTGAGGAATCAAAATCGCCAAAGGTTAGAGAGAAAACAGCCATTGAAACTAGGTTTCATGATTGTGTTTCAAACCAAACCAAACCAAACCACCAAAGTAATCAAACCAAACCACCAAAGTAATGTTTAACAATTGTAGAAATGTTTATGTATGGTCGAATACGGTTCACACGGTTCATAGATACAAACGGTTCACAGATACAAACGGTTCACAGATACAAACGGTTCACAGATACAAACGGTTCACAGATACAAACGATTCACAGATACAAACGGTTCACAGATATAAACGGTTCACAGACACAAACGGTTCACAGACACAAACGGTTCACAGACACAAACGGTTCACAGATACAAACGGTTCACATAGTCAAATGATTACAACAGTTCACATAGTCAAATAGTTATAAACGGTTCAAAATGTAATATAATGTGTTCATATACTGGATGAGCATATGCAACAAAATGTAATGTAAAACAATGTACTAAGTATGCACACAATGGACATACATAGCATAAAATGTAATGAAATCATGTACTATAATGTACTAACGAACATAGCAGGTATATGATGTGAAAACAGGAAAGCATGAAAGTAACAAGTAGGCACATGTGTTCCACCCCAAAACAGTTTGGAAAACAGTAAAAGAGGGGTCTATGTACTCACTTGAGATTGCTTAGTAGTCCTTGAGTAACAACCAAACAATGCTAGAGATCGCGGATATCAAACGGCACCTAATATAGGTAACTATGTTAATAACCGGACCTAAATCGGATGATTGAATAGAATGAGGGTTCGTAAACCAAACGAGTATAGAGACTTGTGTCATATGGTTTAACAAAGCCTTCATGCTAAATGAAACCTAACCTAAGCGTTTTCGACCCATTACGACCCGTTTAGGTAGCTTATGCTACTTTAACGCGTCGTTCGCGTGAAACGCGTTCGGACCGCTTAACTAGTCCTATGACAAGTGTTATATGCCTAAACATGTTACATAATCAGTTATGTGACAAAGGTTTAGGTTACATATGCTTAATTACCAATTATACATGAAAAGGGTATTCTGGTAATTTACCTAAGGCATATAAACTACCTATCATACAACTACTCAAACAATGTGACCATAGGGTATAACCTCGGAAGGTTATTCCCTACCTATTATGGTCACCTAAAGTGTTTGGTCGGATCCTAATGATCGACCAAATGGGTCGGGTTCGAAGGTATAAGCGATTTATTAGATCGCTTACCCTACGACCCTAGACAACGTGGAAATCAGTAGGCATAGTCCCAAGGGACTATAACCAACGTGATTACACTCACGTTGCGAAGTTCAAACGAACTTCGCATTGACCATAAACTGGTCAATGCAGAAAGTCAAACAAAGTTTGACTTTCAGACTCTAAAAGACTCGAAAAGCAATAAAAGAACGAAAGAATACTTACGAAGGGCCCCCGAATGCTAATCTCGATCCGAGAATCTCAGGTATGAAACAATGGTTTCAACTTAGAGTTTCTAAGATCAAAATTCTAGTGTTTTTTGAAGTTGTGGGGTGGTGTATTTATAGTTTTCGGGTAACCGTTAAGATCGTTTCATGGAAACCGTGCTCGAATCCTACCCGTACATGTGTTGGCAAGTTGTGGTGACTAAAAATGGGTTCTTATCAGCTGACTAGACAAGTGAGAACATGTGGTTGTGGATTAAACAGCTGCAATCTGCTGTTAAATGCAGTTAACCTGGTCAGAAGGAGCCACGCGGGCCGCGTGAGGATGTTCAGAAACTGAGGCGGGCCGCCTGGCCTGCACAGATCAGAAATAAGTTTGCAGAATGACAGTTTCAGTCCCTGCACGTGTTTAAGGCCATTTCCGACACTTCTAAGGCCCGTAAAGCCAACTTTAAGGCCCTAAAATGTTGCCTAAACATTGTGGACATGAAACATGCTCAAAAATATGCCGGACATTGGTTCGTTTGGCCGTACGAACGCGATGTTCGCTTAATTACGACGGAATGCGCATAAGCGCGAAAAACGATCCAAATGACGCGACGAATGGATTTTTGGCAAGCCAAATACTAAAGCATAATATAGTCATGCTTACATAAATTTTTGGATGTCCGGATGTATTCAGAACGTAAGTTATGCGCGAAAATGCAAACTTGTGCACTTTTTGACGCTTTTAGTCCCTGAATGACACAAAAGTTTATTTTAGCACACCGAACCCCTAAAAGCCTATTTCTAAGCTATGTAAAGGATATTTAGGGTGTGTTTAACTTATGGTCATGTTCCGGAATGTCTGTTACAGTTCAAATTGGCATACTTTCACAGTTTGTCAACTTTAGTCCCTGTAAGCGATTTAACTTGATTTTGCCATACCAAAGCCTTCAAAACTTATTTCTAAGTTAAGTAAAGGTTATTTAAGGTATGTTAAGCCTATTTCACTATTCCGGAGTGTTCGTTGCATTAAACTGGTTATATTTACGCATCAGTGCGCGTATAACCTTCCAGAAAGCGATTTAGAGCTTGAAATCGAACAAGAATTGATATGTGCAAATGATACACATATTTATACGGATCCCAAGTATGAAATACAATATTTCATTGGCTTGGCAGTTGTTTGATGGTTGAAGTGACACAGGTGTCACAGTCTCCCCTACTTTAGGAAATTTCGTCCCGAAATTTATTCGTAGGAGTCTATTTGCGACTTTGTGTCAAATAATCACCAGAGATATGTAAGGCATAATCCTGTCATTTCCTTAACGGACATTCTTCAGAACGAAAATGAACAGACGGAGTCATTTTCCTCAACGAGTATTCTTCAGAAGCGTAAATGAAGGAATAAACAAACGGGGATTCATTTCCTCAACGGAAAATCTTCAGAAACTTAAAATGAACTTACGGAGTCATTTTCAACGGCTGCTTCATCAGAAATGGAAATGAAAAGGAGAAACAAACGGATATTCATTTCCTCAACGGACAAATCTTTAGAAACGAAAATGAACAAACGGAGTCATTTTCAACGGGTGCTCCATCAGAAATGGAAATGAAAGGAGAAACAAACGGATATTCATTTCCTCAACGGACAAATCTTCAGAAACGAAAATGAACAAACGGAGTCATTTTCAACGGGTGCTTCATCAGAAATGGAAATGAAAAGGAGAAACAAACGGATATTCATTTCCTTAACGGACAAATCTTCAGAAACGAAAATGAACAAACGGAGTCATTTTCAACGGGTGCTCCATCAGAAATGGAAATGAAAGGAGAAACAAACGGATATTCATTTCCTCAACGGACAAATCTTCAGAAACGAAAATGAACAAACGGAGTCATTTTCAACGGGTGCTTCATCAGAAATGGAAATGAAAAGGAGAAACAAACGGATATTCATTTCCTTAACGGACAAATCTTCAGAAACAAAAATGAACAAACGGAGTCATTTTCAACGGGTGCTTCATCAGAAATGGAAATGAAAAGGAGAAACAAACGGATATTCATTTCCTTAACGGACAAATCTTCAGAAACGAAAATGAACAAACGGAGTCATTTTCAACGGGTGCTTCATCAGAAATGGAAATGAATAGAGTTAACTTCTAGGCACATGACAAGGCTCGCTGTGGTTTCTGTGCACTAAATTCCATAATTATGTATGCATCCATAATTATGTAATTCCTTGCACAGTCCGTACAGTTTGTCTTGTAATGTTCATAAGCACATAATCACATAGTTGTTTAACTTGGTTATTAATTTGTTATCGATTGAGAACGGATATGGAAACCAGTCGATGGACTTCAATGTCCTCTGGGATCTATCTGAAGAGGTAGGAAGATCTCCCAAAAATTCGATTTTGTTTTCAAAGAAACGTAAAAGTCGAATTAAGGAACACAACAATTTTAGGATTCACGGAAATACCCTTAGGTACCCTATTAAGGATTTATAGTGGTAATTTGGGTATTCGTTCAGTGTTGTAACTTGCGCCTTGTACTTCGTTTCCCTTAGAAGAAACGGGTACTTAGGAATTTCGTGGAAAATGCAAGAGATCATAAAGTGGAAGAAAGTTTGGGGGTAGTCTGTCCTTCAAGGAATACGGTTCCTTGATTGTCAGTATTGTAAGAGATATGTTGTTTATACATGCAACCACATAAATACATTGCAATGTTTATACAGGACCGTCGGGCTCTATGGGAGGATCTATGTAAGCATAAAAGCCTGTGTCATGATAAGCCCTGGTTTGTTATGGGTGATTTTAACACGACTCTTCATTTTGAGGACTCGCTATATGGGCCTTCGAAACAAACAATCAGCATGCGGGAGTTCAATGAATGTATTCAGAATGTGGAACTTATTGATATCAAAGGGCACGGCCTTCATTATACCTGGTCCCAAAAACCAAAAAATGGCGTGGGTCTCCTTAAGAAGATTGATCGGGTTATGGGTAATATTAAATTCATTGAGATGTTTCCGAATGCATATGCCATGTACCAACCGTATAGAGTGTCAGATCACTCTCCGTGCATCTTAAAGGCAGCTACCAACTTGGTGAACCGAGCAAAACCTTTCAAATTTCCTAATTTTATCACCGCCAAACCTGAATTCAGAAACTATGTTATCCAGGAATGGACAAAGAGTATTGATGGAGTTCACATGTTTTCGGTTTTGAAGAAACTCAGGAATTTAAAGCCGCATATGAGAAGAATCTTATTTGAACAGGGCAATCTACATGCTAAGGTGGTTGACATGAGGAAAAAGCTGGATGACATTCAGAATCTGATTGATAAAAACCCGCTGGATGCTAGTTTACGGAAAATGGAGGTTAAATGTCTTCATGATTTTAAATTAGCTGCTTATGATGAGGAGTGTTTTTTAAAACAGAAGTCCAAGGTGGAATGGTTATGTGCTGGTGATTCGAATACCTGCTTCTTTCATAACACGGTTAAAAGTAAGAATGCGAGGTGTAAAATTCATAGTATTTTGGATGCTTCGGGTACCCGTCATGAAGGAGATGGTGTAGTGCATGCCTTAGTGTCTCATTATACAAATATCTTGGGGGTAGAGCACCCGGTAGATACGGTTAACTTGGAGGATATTTTTGTCAATGTTCTTACTTCTAATGCTGCGGATTTCATGGTTCGTCAGGTTACTCGTGAGGAGATTAAGCAGGCCATGTTTAGTATCGGTGAGAATAAAGCCCCAGGCCCCGATGGTTACACGTCAGCTTTCTTTAAACATGCTTGGGATATAGTGGGTGAGGAGGTTACGAATGCGGTGTTGGATTTTTTTTGATAACGGTCAAATCTTAAAACAAATAAACCACACGATTCTGGCTTTGATCCTAAAGAAAGAAACTGCGGACTCAGTATTGGACTATCGTCCTATTTCCTGTTGCAATGTTTTGTACAAGTGCATAAGTAAGATTATCACGGATAGAATAAAGGGTAGTCTGGGTACGCTTGTGGGTATAAATCAGTCTGCCTTTGTGCCGGGTAGGAAAATATCTGATAATATTCTTCTCACTCAAGAGCTCATGCACAACTATCATCTCAATAGAGGTCCCCCGAGATGTGCTTTTAAGATTGATATCCAGAAAGCCTATAATACGGTGAATTGGGGTTTTTTGGAGAATGTCCTTCATCGGTTTGGTTTTCATCGTAAGATGGTTAGGTGGATCATGACATGTGTAACCACTGCGTCTTATTCGGTTAGTATTAATGGTGATATCCATGGATATTTTCGGGGAAAGCGTGGCCTGCGTCAAGGGGATCCTATGTCGCCTTACTTATTCACGCTAATCATGGAGGTCCTCTCTTTACTGCTTCAACGGGCGGCCATCACGGATTTTAAATATCATGCACATTGTGCTAAGCAGAAAATCATTAATGTTTCTTTCGCTGATGATTTATTTATTTTTGTGAATGGTGACATCAGGTCGGTTAAGAAGGTTAAGGATGCCCTCGAAGTGTTTACGCGTATGTCTGGTTTGGTTCCGAGCCCGGCGAAAAGCACGGTTTTATTTTGTAACATCCCTCAATCGGTTCGTCAAGAGATTCTTAGTGTGCTGCCCTTCCAACAAGGAGTTCTCCCTGTTCGGTATCTTGGGGTTCCTCTTATTACCACAAAGCTGAATTATAAGGATTGCAAGATCCTTGTTGACCGTATGGAGAATAAAATAGCAAGCTGGATAAATAAATCTTTGTCTTTTGCGGGTCGGCTTCAACTTATAAGTTCGGTTCTTTCCTCTATGCACGTTTATTGGGCGTCTGTTTTTATAATTCCAGCGCGTATTATTAACGATCTAGAGAAAAGAATCCGCAGATTCCTCTGGAATGCGGGAACTGCAGGTAGAGTGCGAGCGAAAGTGGCTTGGAAAGATGTTTGTTTACCAAAAAATGAAGGTGGGTTAGGCATTCGGAGCATTGCCGACGTTAACAAAGCTCTGATCACCAGCCATATATGGAGTATTATTACCAAACGGAAATCGTTATGGGTTGATTGGATTCACTCATATAAGCTGAAAGGAAAGTCTTTTTGGGATATCCCAAGTCGTGGCAGTATGAGCTGGGGATGGAGGAAAATTCTATCGATTCGTGAGCTGGTGCGTCCTCATATTTGGTCCTCTATTCGGAGTGGGTCTCAAACAAACGTCTGGAGTGATAAATGGTGTGACGTGAGCCCGCTCAGATCTTTTATTACTCCGAGACATATTGCCAATGCGGGATTTAATCTCAATTCTTGTGTTTCGGATCTGATAGATGATCATTCTCATTGGAAATGGCCTCAAGCATGGAATGATTTATATCCGGTTTTAATTAACCTATCTGTGCCGATTCTAGACCATAATATGGAGGATAGGCTGATTTGGAAAGACCTGGAAGGTAACACATGTACTTTCGGATCCGGAGTAGTGTGGGATACTATACGTAACCGAGATAATATGGCTTTGTGGGCGAACATGGTGTGGTTTGCTCAATGTATTCCGAGGCATTCGTTTCACATGTGGCTTGTGTTCAAAGATAAGCTAAAGACCCAAGATAGATTGGCGGTTTGGGAAGCAGGGAGCGAAACTAATTTAAGGTTAATGTGTTGTCCGCTTTGTAGGAACAATCGGGACTCGCGCGATCACCTTTTCTTTCAATGTTCGTTTGCGTCTAAAATTTGGAACATTGTGAAGGTAATGGCGGATCTGGATAGTGTTAATGATGCTTGGAGTTCGATTCTAATTTGGATGGAACAATTTTCTAGTTCAAAGAAGCTGGTTCATGGTATTTGCAAGCTTCTTATTGCGGCGTCCTCGTACTTTGTTTGGCAAGAGAGAAACAATCGGTTATTCTCCCAAAATTACCGAAATCCAGAACAGGTGGCTCAAGTGATTATTCATACGGTTCGGCTAAAAGTAATGGGATTTAAAGATGATAGCAATCCGGTGAACAGAAGCTTATTAGAGAAATGGAAGATCTCTACAGAGAACAAAACTGAGGGTGCAAGCACACCCGGTCACGGGGTTTTTAATTGGTAGTATTGGTGCATGGAATGTTAGGGGGTTGAACCGCTCCCTTAAGCAAAAGGAGGTTCGTCAGGTAATTTCTGAAAATCAATTGCAAGTGTGTGCCATAATGGAAACTCATGTGGATGTGTCGAATGTGTTGGATGTCTGCAATAAAGTGTGTAATAGCTGGAAATGGGCCTCTATCTACTTTAAACGCACATCTTGGAGGACCATAGTCTCTATGATAATTATGCATTAATTCCTGCGTAAGAAGAATGTTATCCGAAATTTTCCTACCCGGAACAAAAGCTGACTGATTAATGCTGACTATCTCATTAAGGGCCACCTTCATACGATCAGACACAATTTTGCTAATACACTTGTAAATAACATTGCAACAAGCTATAGGATGAAAATCCTTTACCGAAGCAGGAGTGGTTAGTTTAGGCACAAGAACAATAAGAGTGTGATTAAGCTCCTGAAGTAACCGACCTGAATTAAAGAAATCCATAATGGCGTTTGAGACATCCGTTCCCACAATCGCCCATGAACTCTTGAAAAAAGCCGTTGTGTACCCATTGGGACCTGGGGCTTTATCATTACCAATGGCAAACATAGCTGATTTGATCTCCTCCACTGTGATAGGATGAACCATGTTGTCCGCAACATTTTGATGAAGCCGTTTCGTAAAGATTTTCGGCGACAGAGTCAACGAAACATCTCCCTCACAGCCTAAAAAAGACTCATAATATTTGGCAAATGCATTCGGCATGGACCCACCTTCACAAAAAATTCCATTATTATCCGTAATACCATCAATACGACTTCTATGGTTTCTAGCTTTAAGCGACATATGAAAAAATTTTGAATTAGCGTCACCCGCTCTCAACCAAGCCACTTTCGATTTCTGCTTTAAAAAACGTTCCTCATCCAGGCTCGCTTCTTGAAATTCTCGAGTAGTATTAGCTTCCTCACATCTAATAATCTCATTGAACGGGTCTTTCTCTACCTCCCTTTGGATCGCATCTAGGTTCACCCGTAAATCATCCACCTTTTTATGCAGGTTACTATGTTTGAATAATAGAGATCTAAGAGGAGACTTTAAGGCACGTAGCTTTTTAACTAACCGAAACTGATGAACTCCCATGATGGATAGATCCCAATTACTCTTCACCATATCCATAAATCCCGGCTTATGCACCAAGAAGTTTGCAAACTTAAACGAGTTGGCTCTTTTCTTCTCCATCTTATTAATTATGAGAATGCAAGGGCAATGGTCGGAAACTCTATACGGTTGAAACAGCGCAACCGCTTCAGGAAATTCGGTCACAAATTGAATATTACCCATGGCTCTATCGATTTTCTTCATCAACCCCACACCTTTTTTCGGCTTTTGGTTCCACGTGAAATGGAAACCTATGCTCTTAATATCCGCCACTTCAATCTGATTCACACACTCTTGAAAGTCCCGCATACTAGTGGAAATACCTGATGCTCCCATAGATTTATCTTCCAAGTTCAACGCGGAGTTAAAATCCCCCATAATTACCCACGGGTTATTTGCTATCAGAATCTTGTGCCTAGCCAAGTGACTCCACAGCTCTCTTCTTGCAATGTAAGAATTAGAGGCATAAACTATCGAGCAGAATATAACCTTTTTACAACTCTTAAATATCATTTGCACATGAATAACCTGAGAAGTTTGAGCTAAAACCATAATATCAAACACATCCGGGTTCCAACCAATAATAATACGAGTACCTTTATCACATTGTCCACCATTAGACGTCCACTCCCAATTACGAAAGACTGAACGGAAAATTTTATCCAGTTTACTAACTTCAACATGAGACTCAAGCACCGCACAAAAACTAACACCATTCTCCCTTACCACCTGACGAACCTCCGTTTGTTTCAGAGGGCGGTTCAACCCCCTAATATTCCAAGTGGCTAGGCTAACCATTGGCAACGACTGGAGAAGGAATGCTTGCCCCTTTAGTGTCATTCGGCTTCTTAGAATCACCCATGAGAAAGTCGTTAGTCTCGTTATAAACTTCCATCACCTCCTCGTCCTCAGAGTCTTCAAAATCTCCACTCGGTCCTTTACTACTCTGTCCTTCATCCGCATCAACCGGATTTAAAACATGAAAGGGGTTTGCAAACTGAAAGTTCGGACTAGCTGACTTTAAGTTTAAGTCAGCTTTCTGCTTGTTAGTAATCAGCCTATACTCGAATTTAGGTTTTGGTTTAGTAATCTGTATGCCCAGTTTCCTAGCCACCTTTTTGCTTTAACTTCCATATAACCATCATCATCTACTCTAGGAGCCATCTTAGGTTGTGGTTTACCTTGATTGCCAGGTTGCCTAACACTTTTCTGAGTAGCAGGTTTCCTTGGATTTTTTGGGCACAAGTCATTAGAATGACCAAAAACACAACAAGCCGAGCACTTGAGAGGGTTCCATTCATATTCAACATACATCGTTTCCTTCATAAATCCATCACCGTTCGGGTTGGGGATTGCCATAGTCAGATTCTCCTTAAGCTCTTTATCCGCTGACACTTCAATCAGAGCTCTAGCAAAGCTACTTCTACCCCAGTTGTCCACACACATCGACGTTGTGTATGAGTCAAGGAGTTTTGGTTCACCAATCGCAGTAGCGATCATACTAAGGCCATCTTCCGTATAAGCAGCAATCGGAAGTTGGCGTCCATTCCTGAAGAAAGAATGGTTGTGACCGAATTATCCACGGACCAGAAGCTAGAACATCCAACATACCCTTTTGATCAGCGAACTTAAAAAAGAAGAAGCCATTTGCATTCATCATTGATTTCTGTAGTCCAAACTTTTTCCAGTTATTTTTAACAAAATAATCAACCACAGGATACGCAATACGATCACCCAAGAAGTACCCATACAGAGTATTCGCTAACTTATCCTGAACTACCCAAACCGAATCCACCGGAAGAACAATATCACAATCTTCATGATGTAAAGAACTAGCAAGAGGCCTGAAGTTAGCTTTCTGAATTTTCTGATTTTTCACCAAGTCCGCATAAGACAAAGGTTTGATCAGGTTATCTTCACCATGTTCGCTGACTTCATCCCTAGTAGCCTCTTCCTGAACCTGGTCAGGTTTTGGATTATCAACCATCACCGGCTCCGTAATCTTTAATAATTCATCAATTACAATGATTTTCTTTGGTTCAGGTTGCGCATTCTGAACAGTACCCCCACGAGGGATACGAGTATTACCATCAATATTCAGCACTCTATTCGCAAAACCTTTGCTCGAGTTAGGAGGTTTCCCACGATCATGCAATTCTCTACCATCCGGCTTGGGACGATCAAAACTTCCAGATTCAACACCTCTCTCCATTAAACAACGTGACTATCAACCATGAACAAGAAAACTATATCACCAAGAAGCAACGAACAGAAAACGGAAAACCCTAATCCTTTAAACCCTAGTATCAATCTTCAACCCTTAATCGATTAAACCAGCGTATCAATCTAGCTAAATTAATCTCAGTTAACCGCAATCAATAACAACCAGTTTAATAAATCAGGGTTTCGAATTGAAGATCTAAGGCGGCGATTTGAAAGAAAAAAAACAGAAGTAAACCCTAATTTTAGATCGATCCCTAATGCTAACAAGTTCGTTATAGAATTTTGAGGAATCAAGACTCTAATCACAGACTGTTATGCATAAGATCACAAAGAAAAACAAGGGTTTCATGATGAATCAAAAATCGCCAAAAGGAGAGAGAGCTAGGGTTTGCATTTTGGTCATTTTCCTAAGGCATATAAATTACATATCATACAACTAACTAAACGAAGTGACCATAAGGTATAACCTCTGAAGGTTATTCCCTATACAACTATGGTCACAAAACATGTTTGGTCGGATCCTAATGATTGACCAAACGGGTCGGGTTCGAAAGTCTAAGCGGTTGTTTAGACCGCTTATCTTACGACCCTATATAAGCACTAAACTAAAAGTGACGAGTTAAACATGTTTAATGAAGTTAGAAAACAAGTTTGATATCAAAACAAAGGGTTTTGATACCCAAGAATAGTTTGGTTGCAAAATACGCATGAACGCGTATTTTGACCGAAACTATGACTCATCACTATGCCTAAATAACGTGGTAATCAGTAGGTATAGTCACAAAGAACTATGACCATCGTGATTACGCTCACGTTGCGAAGTTCAAACGAACTTCATGTTGAGCATTGACTGGCCAAAGCAGAAAGTCAAACATGTTTGACTTTCATGCTTAAAAACGCATAAAAGTATGAAAGAAACTTACAAAGGGTCCAAGCAATGATGATTTGATCTAAAAATACTCAGGTATGAAGTTTTGAACTTCAACTTAGAGCAAATTTAGATCAAGTGTGAGGATTGGAATGAATGGAGGTGGGTATTTATAGATTTCAGGCCACCGTTAGGATCGTTCCTCGATAAATGAGCTTTAATCCGAGCCTTACATGTGTACCCACTGTTTTGGTAATCTATGGGTGCCTAAACCAAGCCCATAGATTGATAAAAACCATGTGCATAAACCAGAACCAAGCTGCTGATTGAAAAATAGCTATTTTGCTTATCTGATGGGCTCTCGCGCCCCGCCTATGAGCCAGGCTCATCTTACACGGCCCGCAACTGCCGGGTAACTCAGCAACAGTTTGACAATTTACAGAAACAGTCCCTGCACATGTTAAATGCCATTTTTGACACGTTTAAGGCCCGTTAACCTCATTTCAAGGCTCCAAAATGAAGTTAAAGTATAGGGAACATCAAACATGCTCAAAAATATCTGCGTTGTTCGGTTAATTACGACGAAACACGAACGGACGCGGAAACGATCCAAATTACGTGACGAATGGAATTTTATCATGCCAATCACTAAAATAAAATATTTTAATGATTACATAATTTTTTGGATGTCCGGATATACTCAGAACGTAAGATATGCGCGAAAATGCAAACTTATGCACTTTTTGACAATTTTAGTCCCTGTTGATCAAATAAGTTTATTTTTGCGCACAAAACACCTCTAAGCCTATTTCTAAGCTATGTAAAGGATATTTAGGGTATGTTTAACTTATGATCATATTCCGGAATGTTCATTACTGTCACACCCCGACCACGTAAAACATCAAATCATGGCGGAAACGTCGGGGAGTGTTGTAACATAATTATTGTTTCACAACCATGTCATTAAAAGTTATGTTTTATTTATAAACAAGAGGATTACATTGTCTTAAAATAACTGAAACAAGAGTACATCACATAGTTAAACTACTTCTATCTTCATTTTTAAGTCACTAAGGCACTGGTCCGCCCTAGTATGTCACGATCATCCTATGCAACAACTCCTGAAAACACATGTGAAAATATGTACGTCAGCATAAAAATGACTGTGAGTTACATAGGTTTTATGAAAATAGGATTCATGACTTTAGGTTTTAAAAAAAGTTTAATGAAAATTAGTCATTTTGTTAACTGTTTTCTTTTATAAATCATTTGAAAAGCGATAATAAAATCAGATGATATGTATATATAAAAGAATAATGTATGGTTAAATGAATAACCAAGTAAAATGAGTTTGTATAAATCAAGTTATTTGTAAAACAATGTTTAAGTGGAAATATGTTGTAAATGTAATATGTCTAAATTGAAATGGTTTAAATAATGCTACGATATGTAATATCATACAAGCACTTATATATAGGAAGTACCAGTTGCGTATCCACCATGCTTGTATCACATTACACTCGCCTGGTTACTTAAATCACTCAAACAAACCACCAAATTGTAATGCTCCAACCAATAGTCAAATGTTTATGTGTAAGCCAAGTCCAAATGTAAATCATGTAATGAGTAAACAAATGTCATGTATGGTAAGTAAAAAGTAACTACTTAAACCAAAAGTAAAAATGTACAAAACAAAGTGTTTTGAATAAATCAAAAAGTCATGTTTTGCAAAATAAATGCATGTTTTACTGATACAAACACTTATGCGGTAAGTTAAATGCATACATTCAAGCCTTGAGACTGTAGGATAACCTTAGAGTAAAGGTTATCAAAATGTTTTCGGATTCAGTCATTCCTTTCATCCAAACAAACCTAGGATGTCAGGAATGGGAGTTGTCAAGTCCTATGGTACCACTACTTACTACCGAGCGGCGTAGCTAATGTTAATGAACGTATTTTAGTGCCGTTGAACAAACCAAATGTCATACCAAATGTAAACATGTTATGTGAAAACAATGTACTAAGTATGCTAAGTTAACATACAAAGCAGGAAAGTCATGTAAATCAATTTGCTAGCATGCTCAGTAAACATACATAGCAGAAATGTAATTTAAAACAATGTACTAAGTATGCTAAGTTAACATACAAAGCAGAAAAGTCATGTAAATCAATGTGCTAGCATGCTTAGTAAACATACATAGCGGAAATGTAATGTAAAATAATGTACTAAGTATGCTAAGTAAACATACATAGCAAAAGAAGATGTAATGTGAAACAATGTGCTAGCATGCTAAGTAAACATACATAGCAAAATGTAATGAAATCATGTACTATAAGTGTACTAATGAACATAGTAAGCATATGATATGAAAACATGGAAATCACGAAAGTAACAAGTAGGCACATGTGTTTCACCCCAAAACATTTGAAAAACAGTAACAGAGGGGACTATGTACTCACTTGAGATTGCTCAATAGTCTTTAGAAAACCACCAAGCAAAGCAGAGATCACGGAAATCAAACGGCACCTAATATAGGTAACTATGTTAATAAACGGACCTATTCGGAGGATCGGGTAGAATGAGGATTCGTAAACCAAATGAGTATGGGAACTCATGTAATATGGTTTAACAAAGCCTACGTACTAAAATGAAACTTATCCTAAGTGCTTACGACCCATTACGACTTTTTGGGTAAAGGGTTTTACCCCGGTGAATTTTATAAATCAAACCAATAAACGCAAAAGTGTGGCTGAAGTACCACACTCACTCTAGACTTGGCATACCAAGACTAGGACCAAACAACCAAAACAAACACAACCAGGCAAACACAGCCACAGACACACACACTAGCCAAACACGGCCAAGTCACAACAAAACAAAAAACAAAAATAGACAACAATACTAGCCGGGATCAATCTCTAAATTGCTACTAGGAATCTTCCACTTCTCTACCAATCTACCATTTTCAAATCTCCTTTTAAACTTGAGAGTCATAAGCCGCATACGAA
Organism: Helianthus tuberosus; assembly: GCA_030545235.1. Taxonomy (NCBI): domain Eukaryota; kingdom Viridiplantae; phylum Streptophyta; class Magnoliopsida; order Asterales; family Asteraceae; genus Helianthus; species Helianthus tuberosus. The sequence goes on along the minus strand of JARYGA010060842.1, from coordinate 12,382,429 downwards.
CTTGAGGTAGCTTATGCTACTTTAACGCGTCGTTCGCGTGAAACGCGTTCGGACCGCTTAACTCGTCCTATGACAAGTAAAATATGCCTTAACATGTCTAATATTGTTGCCTAATCAGTTTAGATGTCAAAATTTATGTTACATATGCTTAAAATGAATTTTGGCGTAAAAAGGGCATTTTGGTAATTTACCTAAGGCATATAAACTACCTATCATACAACTACTTAAACGAAGTGACCATAAGGTATAACCTTGGAAGGTTATTCCCTATACAACTATGGTCACCTAATGTGTTTGGTCGGATCCCAATGATCGACCAAATGGGTCGGGTTCGAAAGTATAAGCGATTGTTTAGATCGCTTACCTTACGACCCTATACAAGTACAAATCTAAAAGTGACGAGTTAAACATGTTAAAACATGTTTAACATGTTTAACGAGGTATAGTCACTAGGGACTATAACCATTGTGATTACGCTCACGTTATGAAGTTCAAACGAACTTCGCGTTGACCATAAACTGGTCAATGCAGAAAGTCAAACAAAGTTTGACTTTTAAGCTAAAAACGTAAAAGAACGAAGGAATACTTACAAAAGGTCCAAGAACGGAAGTTTGATTCCAAATATCCTCAGGTATGAAGTGGTAATCACCTCAACTTAGAGGAATTTTAGAATCAAAGTGTGGGCTACAAAGAAATGGTGGGGGTATTTATAGATTTCACATAACCGTTAAGATCGTTCATCGAATAACGTGCTTCGATCTCATCCGTACATGTGCACCCCTTGTTTTGCAAAACCATGGGCACTCCAAAAATGGCCCATAGACTCTAAAATACCATGTGCAAGTGAGAAATATGGCTGGAATGAGCTGGAAACAGCTGGAATTGGATTATGTGCAGATCTGCTGATCTCACACGGCCCACGTAAGACCTAGCAGAAGCCTACGTGGCCCGTCTGGGCTGCACAGTTCAGCAAACAGCTTTTAAAGTTGCAATTTCAGTCCATGTTAGTGTTTTAAGCTCATTTTAACCCATTTAAGGCCCGTTAAGCCAACTTCAAGGCCCTATAATGATGCCTAAACATTGTGGACATGAAACATGCTCAAAAATATGCCAGATGTTGGTTCGTTTGGTCGTACGGACGCGATAATCACTTAATTACGACGAAATGCGCATGAACGCGAAAAACGATCCAAATTGCGCGACGAATGGATTTTTCTCATGCCAAACACTAAAATAAAATATTTTAATGCTTACATAAATTTTTGGATGTCCGGATGTATTCAGAACGTAAGTTATGCGCGAAAATGCAAACTTATGCACTTTTTGACGCTTTTAGTCCCTGAATGAGCATAAAGTTTATTTTAGCACACCGAACACCTTAAAGCCTATTTCTAAGCTATGTAAAGGATATTTAAGGTGTGTTTAACTTATGATCATGTTCCAGAATGTCCGTTACAGTACGAAACGGCATACTTTCGCGGTTTGTCGAATTTAGTCCCTGTAAGCGAATAGACTTGATTTTGCCATACCAAAGCCTTCAAAACTTATTTCTAAGTTATGTAAAGGTTATTTAAGGTATGTTAAGCATAAATTGATGTTCCGGAGTATTTTTCGCGTTAAACTGATTACGTTTACGCACCAGTTTGCGTATAACTCTCCAGAAAGCGATATAGAGTTTGAAATTGAATAAAAACCAAAACATGAAAAATGTCAAATATAAACAAACAAATATTGGGATCAAATAACTTTATTTCATTAATAACTGAACTGTTTACAATGATTACAAGCACATATGTCACAGTCTCCCCTACTTGTGGAAATTTCGCCCCGAAATTTATTTAGAGGAAACTCGTGAGAATAGATGCGGATACTTCGCTTTCATTTGATCTTCACGTTCCCAAGTGAACACAGGTCCACGTTTAGATTCCCAGTGAACTTTGACCAATGGAATGCGCTTACGTTTAAGCCATTTGACTATACGATCCAAGATTTCCACAGGTTTCTCAACAAAATGTAGTGTTTTATCTACACGAATTTCGTCAAGTGGTATGTGGAGGTTCTCATCAGCTAAACACTTCTTGAGATTGGACACGTGAAAGGTTGGATGAACATTTCCAAGTTCAGGAGGTAACTCAAGTCTGTAGGCTTCCTTACCGATTCTTTCGACGATCTTGAATGGTCCAACGTATCTAGGTGCAAGTTTTCCTGTCTTTCCAAATCTGATCACACCTTTCCAAGGTGAGACCTTAAGTAATACTCGATCACCGACTTGAAATTCCAAGAGCTTGCATCGTCGGTCCGCGTAACTCTTTTGACGGCTTCGAGCTGTCTGAAGGTTATCACGAACTTTCTTAACCTTATCTGTTGTCTCTAGAATGAGGTCAGGTCCAGTAAGCTGAGCTTCACCGATCTCATTCCAGCAGACTGGTGAACGACATTTTCGACCATAGAGAGCCTCGAAAGGAGCCATGTTGATGCTGGAGTGATAACTGTTGTTGTAGGAGAATTCAATCAATGGAAGATATGAATCCCAACTACCACCCAATTCGATCACACAAGCTCTAAGCATATCCTCCAAAGTCTGGATTGTTCTTTCAGTTTGGCCATCTGTTTGTGGATGATAAGCTGTGCTCAGATTAAGTTGGGCCCCCATAGCAGATTGCATGGTTCTCCAAAAACGAGAAGAGAAGCGAGCATCTCTATCAGAAATAATGTTCAAAGGAACACCATGTCGAGATACAACTTCATCCACATAAATTTTAGCAAGCTTTTCAGCAGATAGATCCTCACGGATCGGTAAAAAATGCGCTGACTTCATAAGACAATCAACAACTACCCAGATGGCATCGTGACCTTTCTTTGTGCGCGGAAGTTTAGTAATGAGATCCATAGCGATGTTTTCCCACTTCCAAACTAGAATTTCTGGTTAATAAACCAGAAGGATGTTGGTGTTTAGCCTTAACCTTAAGACAAGTAAGGCATTTTGAAACGTATAAGGCAATGCCTTTCTTCATACCAGGCCACCAATACTGAGTACGAAGATCCTTATACATTTTATCTGAATCAGGATGAATAGAGTAACGAGACTCATGAGCTTCATCCATGAGCAAAGTGCGGAGATCATCTAGGCTTGGGACCCATAAACGGTCCATGAAATAATATGATCCATCGTCTTTCAGTTCAAGATCAGGCTTAATGTGATAGGGTTATTCCTTACCCATCAAACCTTGCGAAACATAAGTATGTTGAGCCTGAGAAATGCGGGTTTGGATATCAGATCGATCTTGAATATCAGATTGAACATGAACACAATGAAGCTTGACACGTTCTTTACGACTCAAAGCGTCAGCCACGACATTCGTTTTACCAGGATGGTAGCGATTTCGCAGTCATAGTCGTTTAGAAGCTCAACCCAACGTCGTTGCCTCATGTTGAGTTCTTTCTGATTAAAGATATGCTGAAGACTTTTGTGGTCAGTGAAAACCCCACATTTTGTTCCATACAAATAATGTCTCCAGATTTTGAGTGCGAAAACGACTGCACCTAACTCAAGATTATGAGTGGTGTAGTTCTTCTCATGCACCTTCAACTATCTTGATGCGTAGGCTATGACTTTGTTCCTTTGCATCAGAACACAACCAAGACCCAAATTCGAAGCATCACAATATACGACGAAATCATCATTGCCCTCAGGCAAAGTCAGAATAGGCGCATCACAAAGCTTCTGCTTCAAGGTCTAAAACGCTTCTTCTTGTTTAATTCCCCATTCAAAGGGTTTGTTCTTCTGAGTTAGAGCAGTTAGGGGAACTACAATCTTCGAGAAATTTTCGATGAAGCGGCGGTAATAACCCGCAAGACCAAGAAAAGAACGAACCTCAGTAGGAGTAGTAGGCGTATCCCAATCCTTAATCGCACTGATCTTGGAGGGATCTACATGAATACCTTGTTCGTTGATGATATGTCCTAAAAATTGAACTTCCTTAAGCCAAAATTCGCACTTGGAGAATTTGGCAAAAAGTTGCTCTTTCTTTAGGAGTTCCAGGGTAAGACGAAGATGTTGCTCGTGATCAGCTTGCGTCTTAGAATATATCAAGATGTCATCAATAAAAACGATGATGAACTTATCTAAATAAGGCTTGCAGACCCTATTCATCAAGTCCATGAAAACAGTAGGAGCATTAGTTAAACCAAATGGCATAACAGTGAACTCATAATGTCCATAACGAGTGCAGAAAGCAGTCTTGGGAATATCTTCTTCATGTACACGAAGTTGATGATACCCAGAACGAAGATCAATCTTTGAAAAATAAGAAGCACCCTGTAACTGATCAAAGAGATCATTAATGCGAGGTAGGGGATATCGATTCTTGATGGTAAGCTTGTTAAGCTCACGATAATCGATACACATTCTAAAAGATCCATCCTTCTTTTTGACAAAGAATGGGAGCACCCCAAGGTGAAAAGCTAGGACGAATAAAACCTTTGTCAGAAAGCTCCTGAAGCTGCTTAGATAACTCTTGCATCTCAGACGGTGCAAGACGATATGGAGATCTGGCAATGGGATTTGCACCAGGTACGAGATCAATACGGAACTCGACTTGGCGTGCTGGGGGTAATCTAGGTAACTCTTCGGGAAACAACTCCGGATATTCCCGAACAACAAGGATATCTTGAATAGACTTACCTTTGCCTTTATCTGCTACAACATATGCCAAGAAAGCCACGTAGTTCTTTCGCAGATACTTTCGAGCTTGAAAACAAGACATGAGCTTGAGACTACTAGCAGGTTTCTCACCATGAACCTGTAGGATCTCACCTGTCGAGAGCGGAACACGAACAATCTTCTCGAAACAATCTACCTCTGCGTGATGCTTGGCCAACCAATCCATAGTCACAATAATGTCGAAACTCCCAAGTTGCATCGGCGTGAGGTCGATAGGAAAAAGATGGTTGTTAAGGTTCAACTGGCAGTTACGAAGAACATAATCAAGAAAAATGGGTTCACCACTAGCAACTTCTACTGTCAAAGGCTTTCCTAGTTTCGTTCTAGACACGCGAAGCAATGGCTCAAAAGATAATGACACAAAACTCTTATCGGCACCTGAATCGAAAAGAACAGATGCAGGTTGATTATTAACAAAGAACGTACCGTTGACCACTTCATTGTATGCTTGCGCCTCTTGTGCATTCATGTTAAAGACTCGACCTCAAGCTTGAGCCTGAGCTGGATTCGCATGGGCGAGTCTTGGGCACTGGTTACGGTAGTGGGTCAGATCCCCACAGTTATAGCAAGAACCAGGTGGGTAGTGAGGTCGTGCAGCCTGAGTCTGTTGCTGAGCAGGAGGCTGAGCAACTTGTTGAGCCGGGTTCTGAACTGCCCGATTCTGATTAGCAGGAAGATGACAGGTGGCAGCAAGATGACCAGATCTTCCACAGTTAGTGAATGACGACACTGGAGGTGCGGCTGATGATGACCGTTACACCTGTTGCACAGAGGTGCGTTGCCAAGGTATGGTTTCTTGGCAAGTGGTTGCGCAGGCTGATTTGGTGCAGCTTGATTTGCCTGTGCAGTAACGGCGAAGTTTTGGGAAGCCTTACGCTTTTTGTACGAGGAACCAGAATCCTTACCCTTTTTGTTCTTACCCTTCTTGCTTTCACTTTTATCAGACGCCTGCTTCTTACCCTTGTCCCCCTTTCTATGCAGCTTACCCTTCTGGACCTGCGACTCAATCAAAGTCGCAGATAGCTCGATTGCCTGACGGACTGTGGTAGGGTTACTACCAGTAACGATGTCTTGAACGGAGTCAGGCAAGCCATCAATATACCTCTCGATAGCCTTCTCGAGTGGGGTAACCATTGTAGGGCAAACTAAACTCAATTCCTCATACCTGTCAGTGTAAGCCCGGTGCTCGCCACTATCTTGTTTCAAGTCATCAAACTCTCTTTCCAAAGCTCTCAGTTCATGACGAGGACAAAACTCCCTCATCATAAGAGCCCTAAGTTCAGCCCATGTTTGTGCTAAAGCAACCTCAGCACCACGATCTCTCATAACCCCGTTCCACCATGTAAGAGCCCTCTTCTAAAATACACTTGAAGCAAACTCGACTTTCCGATTTTCAGGACACTGAACGTGACGAAACGTACTCTCAATGCTCTCGAACCACTGTAGGAGCCTAGTTGCTCCTTCAGAACCACTAAACTTGAGTGGTTTAGCCGAGTTGAAACTCTTGAAATTGCATGGAGCATTCTGGTTATTGTTGGCTTGGTTCACTTGAGCTATAATGTTTGGGAGTACAGCAGCCATATGCTGCGCCATGATATCTGCCATTTCGGCATTAGATAGCGGATTTTCAAGTCGATGAGGCATTCTAAAAGAGGAAACATGAGAGGAAACGAGTGAGATGATTAGATGAAAAGAATGAGATGAAACAAAAATCGACCAAAGCAAAGATGGTGGTCATTCGTTCGTTACCACAAAGCAAACAAACGACACACAGTGACTAATCGAAGTAAATGAGTCAAAAATAATGTATCACGAAGACATGCTCGCCTATAAGTAAACACTCACCCCAAGAGTTGCCAGGTAAGAGTGACTGGTCCGATTATGTGGATTTGTACGAACACTCTAGCCTTAGACAGAAAACCCAGGGTACAGGCATTCACTCTTCCAGTTTACACGTGTTCACACTATTTAAGACCCAAAACTTTGATGAGATTTTGAAAACTTGGAAGGCACAAGGCCAAAAGAATCATTCAAAAACGGATGATTAAATTTTCAAAATCATTTTGAAAAATTGAAGTGTTCAAAACCATATAATAATTTATTTAAAAACAGATGATTGATTTTCAAAAATCGTTTCAGAAAATTGGGTTCTTGTTTTGGTAATCACCTAAGGATAGGCGATGTGCATGTTTTAATATCTAAACACAAGATAACTTGTGTTGGGGTCCTAGAAAGGTTATAGTCTAGGTCAAAGCATTACTAATAACCTAATTCCCTATAACCATTGGCTCTGATACCAACTCTTCTGTCACACCCCGACCACGTAAAACATCAAATCGTGGCGGAAATGTCGGGGAGTGTTGTAACAGAATTATTGTTTCACAACCATGACATTAAAAGTTATGTTTTATTTATAAATAAAAGGATTACATTGTCTTAAAATAACTGAAACAAGAGTACATCACATAGTTAAACTACTTCTATCTTCATTTTTAAGTCACTAAGGCACAGGTCCGCCCTAGTATGTCACGATCATCCTATGCAACAGCTCCTAAAAACACATGTGAAAATAGGTATGTCAGCATAAAAATGCCTGTGAGTTACATAGGTTTTATGAAAATAGGATTCATGACTTTAGGTTTTAAGAAAAGTTTAATGAAAATTAGTCATGAATCTTGTTAAGTGTTTTCTTTTATAAACCATTTGAAAAGCGATAATAAAATCAGATGATATGTATATATAAAAGAATAATGTATGGTTAAATGAATAACCAAGTAAAATGAGTTAATATAAATCAAGTTATTTGTAAAATAATGTTTAAGTGGAAATATGTTGTAAATGTAATATGTCTAAACTGAAATGGTTTAAATAACGTTACGGTATGTAATATCATACAAGCACTTATATATAGGAAGAACCAGCGGCGTATCCACCATGCTTGTATCACATTACACACGTCTCGTTACTTAAATCACTCAAACAAACCACCAAATTGTAATGTTCCAACCAATAGTCAAATGTTTATGTGTAAGCCAAGTCCAAATGTAAATCATGTAATGTGTAAACAAATGTCATGTATGGTAAGTAAAAAGTAACTACTTAAACCAAAAGTAAAAATGTACAAAACAAAGTGTTTTGAATAAATCAAAAAGTCATGTTTTGCAAAATAAATGCATATTTTACTGATACAAACACTTATGCGGTAAGTTAAACGCATACATTCAAGCCTTGAGACTGTAGGATAACCTTAGAGTAAAGGTTATCAAAATGTTTTCGGATTCAGTCATTCCTTTCATCCAAACAAACCTAGGATGTCTGGAATGGGAGTTGTCAAGTCCTATGGTACCATTACTTACTACCGAGCGGCGTAGCTAATGTTAATGAACGTATTTTAGTCCCGTTGAACAAACCAAATGCCATACCAAATGTAAACATGTTATGTGAAAACAATGTACTAAGTATGCTAAGTTAACATACAAAGCAGGAAAGTCATGTAAATCAATGTGCTAGCATGCTCAGTAAACATACATACCAGAAATGTAATGTAAAACAATGTACTAAGTATGCTAAGTTAACATACAAAGCAGAAAAGTCATGTAAATCAATGTGCTAGCATGCTCAGTAAACATACATAGCAGAAATGTAATGTAAAACAATGTACTAAGTATGCTAAGTAAACATACATAGCAAAAGAAGATGTAATGTGAAACAATGTGCTAGCATGCTAAGTAAACATACATAGCAAAACGTAATGAAATCATGTACTATAAGTGTACTAATGAACATAGTAAGCATATGATATGAAAACATGGAAATCACGAAAGTAACAAGTAGGCACAGGAAGTCTTTCCCCAACCACTCCCACACTACCTCACTGTTTTTGATCCTCCTATTCTCGATTGAGCTTGGTTATCATCTTAGGATATCCATTCGATCCTTAGAAGATAATCAGTTGCAATCAGATTAGGATTTGTATTTAGGGTTTCGTTTTTATTTGATTTCTGATTGTCGAAGGGATTTACGGCTGCTAATTAGGTTCGGCAATTCATCGGCAATTCATCGGCATTTCATCGGCGCTTCTTCTTCGTTGTTTTCTGATTGGTTTGGTGTTTCATCTAGGGTGTCGGCATTGTTATCTGTGGCTGTTGCTATGGATGATCAGATTGTAGATAAACCAGACGTTCTTTCAAGGAAAATCAGGAATATCGATGGGAAACTGTTTGAGCCAAGACAAACATCCCTCTTGGCGGCTAGGGTTTCTGAACCGAATAAGAAGGTAACATTTATGCTTCCATTGAATGATGTTGAACACGCTACTGGTCGTTCGGATTCTCCTAATCAGCAATATGCCAAGGTTTTTGATAAACAAAAAGTAGCTTTTGTGCTTCCATTGAATGATGTTAGTCCTAGCTCCCGAGCTAATTCTCAACATCAATCGTACGCTAATGTCGTGTCAAACAAACAAGCTGATCAGGGAGGTGTTAAGGTGGATTTTGGTTCGACAACTCAAAATCAAAATCAGAATGTTGATAACTCAGCAATGAATGCTAATGAGTCGGCTGATCAAGTCCCTAATATTAATTTTTGATCTCTAAAGTTGGATATCTCATTGGATGGAGTGGATGTTGTCCTACCAATCGATTCTGTTCGTCAGGTTAACAACAGGTTAGCGAATACTCTTTATGGTTACTTCCTGGGGGATAGAATTGCTTATCCGGTTATTGAATATTTTGTGAGAACAAATTGAAAGAAACATGGTCTTCAGAAAACTATGATGAACTCGAATGGGTTTTTCTTCTTCAAGTTTGAAGACAGAAAGGGTATGAATAACGTGCTTGAAGGGGGTCCGTGGCTGATTCGTAATAAACCACTTTTTCTCAACACTTGGTCCCCTACAAGTATTCTTAAAAAAGAAGATATTAAAAAGGTTGCGGTTTGGGTTAAATTGCATGAGGTTCCTATAGTGGCGTATACTGACGATGGATTAAGCATGCTGGCATCTAAAATTGGGTCACCGTTGCGGTTGGATTCGTATACAATTGATATGTGTAACGAGGCTTGGGGAAGGAGCAGCTATGCTAGGGCTCTCGTTGAAGTATCTGCTGAACATGATTTTAAAGAGTTTCTAACCATAGCTATTCCTGAGTTGGATGAGAACAAGTATGTCAATGAGACTATTCGGGTGGAATATGAATGGAAACCACCGAGATGTGCCCACTGCTGTGTATTTGGGCATGATTCTGAGGAGTGTCCAAAATGCATTCGATTGACAGTGAAACCTCCTACAAACAGTTCGAAAGTAGATGAGGATGGTTATACGGAAGTCAAGACAAAGAAGAATGTAAAGAAGAGCGGTTTTCAAGTTAACAATCAAAAGCCCAAGTTTGAATATAGACCTGTGGATAAAAAGAAAAAGGTAGTGAGTTCTTCCTACGTGAATGCGAGGTGCACTAGTTCATCCAAAGTTCAAACACACAATTTGTTTAGTACTCTTGGGTTCGTTGAGGGGAATGGGGGTTCCTCCCAGGGGAGATATAAAGGGGGACGTGAGCTAAATGAGGAGTCTGATGATGACGAGGCAGAGGTTGTATATGATGAATCTAATGAGTTTTTAACATCGGGTACTCATCCTACGGCTTCCAGTACAGGGGCAAGCACCTCTCACATAAAGTCCAATGGATAGGTGGCTTCTGTTTCATGCTAAGGGGCTGCCGGTTGGTAGCAATTTCATTTTTGATGATGGCGGTTGACGTCGTTGTTTGATTTTTTAGTTTGTCTACTAGTTAGTCATTTCATGATTGTAGTAGGCTAGTTTGAGTTGGTATGTTGGTTTGTTTGTTTTTTTGCTTACATATATGGGGCATGTCCTGTATATGAACTAGTGGGGAACTCATCCTCACTACTTGTACTTATTTGGCGGTTGTCTATAATAGAATCACCGGGGTAACCCTTTACCCAAAAAAAAAAAACAAGTAGGCACATGTGTTTCAACCCAAAACGTTTGAAAAACAGTAAAAGAGGGGACTATGTACTCACTTGAGATTGCTCAATAGTCTTTAGATAACCACCAAGCAAAGCAGAGATCACGGAAATCAAACGGCACCTAATATAGGTAACTAAGTTAATAAACGGACCTATTCGGAGGATCGGGTAGAATGAGGGTTTGTAAACCAAATGAGTGTGGGAACTCATGTAATATGGTTTAACAAAGCCTACATACTAAAATGAAACTTATCCTAAGTGCTTACGACCCATTACGACTTGTTTAGGTAGCTTATGCTACTTTAACGCGTCGTTCGCGTGCAACGTATTCGGACCGCTTAACTAGTCCTATGACAAGTAAAATATGCCTTAACATGTCTAATATTGTTTCCTAATCAGTTTAGATGTCAAAATTTATGTTACATATGCTTAAAATGAATTTTGGGGTAAAAGGGGCATTTTGGTAAATTACCTAAGGCATATAAACTACCTATCATACAACTACTTAAACGAAGTGACCATAAGGTATAACCTCGGAGGTTATTCCCTATACAACTATGGTCACCTAATGTGTTTGGTCGGACCCCAATGATCGACCAAATGGGTCGGGTTCGAAAGTATAAGCGATTGTATAGATCGCTTACCTTACGACCCTATACAAGCACAAATCTAAAAGTGACGAGTTAAACATGTTAAAACATGTTTAACGAGGTTTAAAAACGGGTTTGGTATCAAGACAAAGGGTCTTGATACCCATAAGTAGTTTGGTTACAAAATACGCAAGAATACGCATTTTGGCGGAAACTACGACTCGTCACTAAGCCTAGATAACGTGGTAATCAGTAGGTATAGTCACTAGGGACTATAACCAATGTGATTACGCTCACGTTATGAAGTTCAAATGAACTTCGCGTTGACCATAAACTGGTCAATGCAGAAAGTCAAACAAAGTTTGACTTTTAAGCTAAAAACGTAAAAGAACGAAGGAATACTTACAAAAGGTCCAAGAACGGAAGTTTGATTCCAAATATCCTCAGGTATGAAGATGTAATCACCTCAACTTAGAGGAATTTCAGAATCAAAGTGTGGGTTGCAAAGAAATGGTGGGGGTATTTATAGATTTCACATAACCGTTAAGATCGTTCATCGAATAACGTGCTTCGATCTCATCCGTACATGTGCACCCCTTGTTTTGCAAAACCATGGGCACTCCAAATATGGCTCATAGACTCTAAAATACCATGTGCAAGTGAGAAATATGGCTGGAATGAGCTGGAAACAGCTGGAAATGGATTATGTGCAGATCTGCTGATCTCACACGGCCTGCATAAGACCCAGCAGAAGCCTACGTGGCCCGCCTGGGCTGCACAGTTCAGCAAACAGCTTTCAAAGTTGCAGTTTCAGTCCTTGTTAGTGTTTTAAGCTCATTTTGACCTATTTAAGGCCCGTTAAGCCAACTTCAAGGCCCTATAATGATGCCTAAACATTGTGGACATGAAACATGCTCAAAAATATGCCGGATGTTGGTTCGTTTGGTCGTACGGATGCGATAATCGCTTAATTACGACGAAATACGCATGAACGCGAAAAACGATCCAAATTGCGCGAGGAATGGATTTTTCTCATGCCAAACACTAAAGTAAAATATTTTAATGCTTACATAAATTTTTGGATGCCAGGATGTATTCAGAACGTAAGTTATGCGCGAAAATGCAAACTTATGCACTTTTTGACGCTTTTAGTCCCTGAATGAGCATAAAGTTTATTTTAGCACACCGAACACCTCATAGCCTATTTCTAAGCTATGTAAAGGATATTTAAGGTGTGTTTAACTTATAATCATGTTCCGGAATGTCCGTTACAGTACGAATCGGCATACTTTCATAGTTTATCGAATTTAGTCCCTGTAAGCGAATAGACTTGATTTTGCCATACCAAAGCCTTCAAAACTTATTTCTAAGTTATGTAAAGGTTATTTAAGGTATGTTAAGCATAAATTGATGTTCCGGAGTATTTGTCGCGTTAAACTGATTACGTTTATGCACCAGTTTGCGTATAACTCTCCAGAAAGCGATATAGAGTTTGAAATTGAATAAAAACCAAAACATGAAAAATATCAAACATAAACAAACAAATATTGGGATCAAATAACTTTATTTCATTGATAACTGAACTGTTTACAATGATTACAAGCACAGATGTCACAGTTACAGTACGAATCGGCATACTTTCGCAGTTTGTCGAATTAGTCCCTGTAAGCGAATAAACTTGATTTCGACACACCAAACCTTCCAAAACTTATTTCTAAGTTATGTAAAGGTTATTTAAGGTATGTTAAGCCCATTTCATTGTTCCGGAGTGTTTGTCGCATTAAACTGATTACGTTTACGCATCAGTTCGCGTATAGCTTTCTAGAAAGCGATTTAAAGCTCGAAATCGAACAAGACTTGATATGTGCAAATGATACACATATTTATACAAATCCCAAGTATGAAACACAATATTTCATTGAGTTGGTATTTGTTTGATGGTCGTAGAGACAGGTGTCACATCCAAGCAATTGGTATCCGATTGAAGCATAGAAATAGATTCGCGTCGCCTACTTGCTGAAAGCACAAATGGAATGGCCAATCATGAATTCTATGAAGTTTTTAAGACCTTCACTTTTGAGTGCATAATGAATGAAATGAACCCATGGATGAGGAGCAAATCTCCCCTCCCTTTTAATAAACCATGGGGAGCCCCTAGTAGTTTACCGGACAAATTGAGTTGTCGTGACGAGACCTTTCTTAGTTGAAGATCAGAATTCTCTTCATCACGAGACTGATCGGATCAGACTCCCGAGAGACCTCCACAATTGAGTAAGTAAGAGGACAACAAGCAAAGAGTTATGCTTTCATTTCTTTGTTGAGATTGAAATCAAGTTTTTTAAAAAGGGGGTAGGTATATGTTGGACTCTGTATGCCCAAGACACATATTAAATTGATGTGGCTAGTAGGTTATGATCCAAGTCGAGTCATACCCAATAACAAGCTAGACAAACACTTATATTATTTATTTGTGATATGATCAAACAAATAAATATTAACACTAACAATATTTAGAAATTGGTTTTCTAAATAATTACACTTGATAAACCAATAAATTATATGGATAATTTATTTTGAGAGAATATTTTATTTTGTTATTTAATGGGTTAAATAACATTTTAAAAGGTTGTATAAAGTCTTGCATTTATGTAGTGTTATATTTATAAAAGTTATAAATATATAAACCAAGACTTGAATTTTATAAAAGAAATTTTTTTTAAATAAGTGGGCCGCCGCCCCCCCCCCCCCTTTGTCTTACGAAGATGAGATCTTAATCCAATCACAATTCATGCTTTTGCATGTGTTAGAGAGGATGTGATTGGGTGGTCTAACCAAGACTTTTTGTCCAATCAAACAACATGCATTTTTGCATGGTTAGAGGTTCATGCATTGGTCAAATGGGGAGGCAATTTCTCTCACTTGTTTTTATTTAATTTTGTATGACAAAATTAAGAAGGTGGATGAACTAAAAAACTAGAGAAGACTAGTGTTCTTGCTCTCTAAAATCGGCCATCATAGGGTTTTTCAAGTGTTCGGTTTTTGATCTTTGGTGTTAAAATCCTAGCTAATCTCGTGGTGTTTGTTGGAAGCTTGGGGTATACAAGCTTGAGGCCTTCTACTCTTGAAGGCAACCATTCAAGAAACATCATCCTTTTCATCATCATATTACTCCAAGAAGGTAGTTTTCTAAACACCCTATGGTTGTGTATGATAGTATGCATCTTCATATATGGATCCGGGTTTTGGGATTTTACGTATAAATGAAGTTTATATCATAAAAGTAACATGTTTTAAATACTTTTTCCGCTGCGTTTTTATTTTATACGGATAAAATACTTTGATAAACATGTGAAAAACCCAACAGTGACATCAGAGCCGCTTATATGAGTGCATGCTTCATAGGATATGAAATTTTCGGGTTTCGGGTTTGGATAAAACCCTATGGCCAAAAATTTTCATAATGGTTCTCCTTTTGTTTTTCAAGATTATTTTCTTACATGCATAAAAATATCTTGAAAAATTATTTCATTTGGATGATTTGTTTGTTTGGACAAAACCCACTTTTTTCGGTTTTCTCATTCTTGACCGAAAAGTAGGTTGTAGAAAGGGAACCGTTTAGCTTCTTGAATTTTATATATTTGGATATATATATTTTGGTGTTCATAACCTAGCCATGAACTTGTGTGAATTTGTTGAATGGTTGTGTTGTGATTTGTATTTAATTATTTCAAAGGTTGTAATAATTATTATTTTTTGGTTCTTCCATTTGTAAAGTTATGTAATTTATTTATTTTCATTTGGTAAGTAAAATAAATAGATTAGGTGCATTTTATTTTACTAAGAAAAAATGTATTAGGATATATTTTGTAAAAGAAGATGCACACAAAAATGCGGTTTTGGTTTTGGCTAATTTCGGGCCTAAAGGACTTCATAGTTCTTAACGGGATTTTAGCCCGATAACCAAAACGCATTTTTGAAGTCCAAAGGAGTTTGGAGCTGAATTAAAGGACATTTTGGAAGCTCAAAGAAAGTGAAGAAATCACAACACAAAAGGAAGACTTGAAGCATTTGGATGCAGGATCAAGTGGGAGTTCAACGACACATTATTTGTGTCAATATTCAACCCTTAGGAAGGACCTTTTGGCACACTTGTTTCGGCTAACAAGTGTTGTCAAAATAGTTGGCTATGGTTATGCACCTATTGTTATGTATGTTATGCTTGTGTGGTTGTTTATTTTGTTGTTTAGATGATATGTAGATATGCATGACTTAACAAACTAATAATCAACAACAAGCGTAAAATTGGTTCTTAACAAAATCATTAAAATGGTTAATAAAAGGTTTTATTAAAAATTAATGATTTTATAATAAAATGGTTTTTATTAAAAGAACCTTGAAAAATTAGTTTTCACTAAAGTACCATTGATTTGAATGCATGCAAATGTATGGTACATAATATTTTCTAAACTAGAATTTTGAAATATTAAAAACCCTTTTATAAAACAAGTCAAACACCATCCTTTTATACAACACTCGAAACACTTGGGAACTCTTATTGTGGGATAAAGGTCACCTAACCACATTTTAGGGAACTTGTATGTTCGAGCTGGGTTTACCTTGTTTGTGGGATAAAGGTCACCTAACCACTTATGTGTATAAACTCACATGTGTGTGTAAGTTGGACGACTTGATTTGGAAACCATGAACTTAGGGTCACCAAAGCATGGGAACAAAGGTGTTGATGGGATTAAACATGCCAACTAAACATAAAGATGTTTAACCGATCCCATATGGCTAGAAATTGCAAAGAGTTGCAATTGTCAAACGTTGACTACCTTGTTAATTTAAATTGAGGGATAAAGGTCACCTAACCAATATTTAAATGTAATGTTGGATTCTAGATTTTAATTATTAATTGTCTTTAAGACACAAAAGGGTATTAATGATTAAAATATAATAATATCGAAAATACTAAAATTGAACCTTGTTAAATTTTGTAGATGGTCGCTAACAATATTTCCCAAACCGTCTGTAACCTATCACTAAAAACAATCCTTAAAAAGGATCGTTTCAATCAAAACACTTTATGGATTAATATCGAAACTTAAGAATCGTTCTCAAGTAAGAAAAGATATCCTATGTGTTGAACGATCCTAATCCCAATGAACATCTTATGGAAAATAAGGATGCCTATAACGTTTGGATTAAGTATATTGAGGATACTATGCAAGTTGTCTCATGTTAGGAATTATGATTCCCGAAATTCAAAAGGGTTTTGAACATCATGGGCATACGACATGATTACCCAATTGAAGGAAATGTTCCTACAATATGCAAGGGTAGAACGCTTTGGGCGCTTCATGCATGTCGAATGGAGGAAAACCATTCAGTCTCATCTTATGTCTTTAAGATGAAAAGCCATATTGATCACCTAGAAAGGCTCAATATGGATAAAAGGGTTTTATCCATTCTAACGATCAATGAGGGTGGCAACTAGAAAGGGCATCACCCCGACACCAAAGCAAATGTTGAAAATGGAAACGGGTAATTCAATGGGAAATGATTAGAAAGACTAAAGCGAAACCACTGAAACTAAAAGAGAAGAAGGCAAAGGTTGCCATGAACGATCCATGCTTTGAGTGTGGTGAGATAGGGCATTTAAATAGGAATTGTCCAACCTATCTCAAAGAGTTGAAAAACAAGAGGGATGCTAGGCAAACCTCAGGTACAATCTTAATGATACATATTGACCTTAATGTTATTTCTTCTAACACATGGGTATTAGATACCGGATGTGGAACTCATGTTTGCAATTCGTTGCAAAATGTTCAAAAGAAATAAACATTACAAGAAAGGAGACTATGTTTTGAAACTTCCAAATGGTTTGGAAATTGTTTTAAAATGTCTTGAATGCTCCTAGTTTGACTACGAACATTATTCAAGTTTCCCTTATAAGACAACTAGTTTTCGTAAACCCTAATTTTCTCTCCTCCTATGGCGATTTTGGCGATTCCTTTTCCTTCTTCATCCTAGGCTGATTTACGTCTACTGATTATGGTCAATGTGATCTGATTTTAATCATCTGATTATTATCAACACACATAGTTCTATAATCATCAAGATCCGATCAGTGTAGGGTTTTTTTTTTCTCAAGATCGTCGCTCTGTGTATCTATTGAATGTCCTGATTAATTATAAGGTCTGCTATTGATTGCGGTTAACAGTTGTTAATTTAGCTAGATTGATAACGAATCCTTCTAATTAGTTAAGGATAGACGATTGATACTAGGGTTTTAGGAGTTAGGGTTTTTGTTTTGTTTTTTCCTGGTTCTTGGTTCTTCTTGTTTGACGTGGTTATCTGGTGCATGGTTGGTTTGTTTACGTGAGGATGGAGAGAATCGGAGAATTTAATGGGGATGGTCACAAAAATACTAGTAATGCTGCTTATAAGAATGACAGATCTGATGAGTTTCTATACCCTCAACCGAACGATGGTAATGAGGATGTGCAATCAACCCTGGGAACAGCTCCTATTCGTGGGATAGGATTAAGGGTTACGAACATTGAAGGCAATCCTTTGATGCCGAGAAGAGGTATGTACGCTACTAATAGTACTTCGGTAATTGATGGTCTGGAAGCTATATCTAGACCTGTGAGTCTGGATTATAAGGGCGGGAATATGGGTGTACCTCATGAAAACCCTAAGGCTGGTTCGGCTTCTTTTGCTGAAAAATTAAAAGGGAACCAGACCAAGGGAAAAGTAAACTTTCGATTTCTTGAGAATTTGGAAATTCATGGAGAGGCTGAAGTCACAATACCGATTGAATCCGTCAAGAAAGTCCAAGAAAAATGTAATAATGTGCTTTTTGGGTATTTCTTGGGAAAGAGATTGGCGTTTCCGGTAGTGGAATACTTTGTTAAGAACCGGTGGGCTATGTATGGATTGCAGAAGAGCATGATGAATGCAAGAGGTTTCTTCTTTTTCAAGTTTGAATCAAAAGAAGGAATGGAGCAGGTTTTGAAAGAAGGGCCTTGGTTAATACGTAATGTCCCTATTTTCCTAAAACCTTGGTCGTCAAAAATGGAATTAAAAAAGGAGGAGCTTAAAAAAATCCCGGTGTGGGTTAAAATGCATGATGTTCCTCTTGTGGCTTATACTGAAGATGGTTTGAGTTTGATTGCTTCTAGAATTGGGGTTCCGAAGACCCTTGACACTGAAACAACGAACATGTGCTTGGATTCATGGGGGAAGAGCAGCTATGCGCGTGCAATAATTGAACTGGATGCTGAGAAAGATTTAAAGGAGTCTGTTTCGGTAGCTATCCCAAATGTTGAAGAGGGAGGTTTTTTGAGTAGTTCAATCAAAGTGGAGTACGAATGGACTCCACCCAGATGTTCCACTTGTTGTATTTTTGGTCACACTTTAGCCAATTGCCCTAAGCAGGCTCGTGATGTGCTGAAAGGGAATAAGGGCAAGGATAAGCAACACGTAGATGAGGATGGATACACAATGGTGGAAAACAAAAAGAAAGCTAATAAAAGAGGAGTGGTAATCAAGGAAAAACAAAATTTTGAATATAGGCCAATCTCAAAACAGAATGATAATGTCGTCCAAAAGGAGGCCAAAAGGACCGATCGTCCTAAACCTTTTAATATTCAGCCTTCAATAAAGATTGGTAATTCGTTTACTTGTCTTGGCTCAAGTAGTAGTCCTGGTGAGAATGATGAATCTGATTATGAGGAGGTTATAGAAATTAATTAGGAGACTTCTACGTTTATGGAAGATGGAATTACAAAGAAAGGGGCAAGCACTCCTGTGAAGATGGTTCCCAATGTCTAGTATTGCATGTTGGAATATAAGGGGTTTGGGCCGTCCCCTGAAACAAAGAGAGGTTCGAGATTTTATAAATGACAATAAAATTCAGGTTTGTGCTATCCTAGAGTCGCATATGGATGTTTCTAATTTAATGGGTGTTTGTAACAACATTTGTAGAAGATGGAATTGGTCGTCTAATGGGAATTTGTGTACGAAGGCTACAAGAATTATTATTGGCTGGAATTCGGATATTGTTGATGTTATGGTTTTGTCACAAACTCCTCAAGTGATTCATGTTCAAATTGTGTTTAAAGAGGATAAAAAAGCCATGTATTGCTCCTTTATCTATGCGGCCAATGACTACATTACTAGAAGAAGTTTGTGGGAAAGTTTAAATGTTCATAATCTTTTTGTTAGTGGTAATCCTTGGGTTATAATGGGCGATTTCAATTCAGCTCTGTCTCTTGAAGATAAGGCAATGGGGACGTCTACAGTATCTACGGGTATGAAAGATTTTAAAGAATGTGTTGAGAAGATAGAAGTTGCTGATGTTAATAGCATGGGTCTTCATTACACTTGGACTCAAAAGCCGAAGAAGGGTATTGGTATTCTTAAGAAGATTGATCGGATTATGGCCAACATTTCTTTTTTGGATGCTTTTCCAAGTGCGTGTGCTATATTTCACCCGTATAGGGTATCGGACCACACACCTTGTGTTCTCAAGCTCCCTACTGTTGTTCCAAGTAAGCCTAAACCATTCAAATTTCCAATTTTTTTAGCTTACAAAAAAGAGTTTTCAGATTTGGTGAAGAAGGAATGGGATAAGAATGTTAATGGAGTTCATATGTTCAAGGTTGTGAAGAAGCTTAGAAATTTTAACATCCATTAAGAGTTTTGTTTATAAAACAAGGCAATCTTCATAACCGTGTTAAATCTCTTAGAAAAGAGTTAGACATGGTTCAAAAAGCCGTAGATGAAAATCCGAATGATGCTGATATGCGTATTCTAGAGACTAGTTTGCTTGCTAATTATCAAGAAGCTTTGTTAGATGAAGAAAGGTTTTTAAAACAAAAATCTAAAGTCCATTGGCTGAAAGTGGGAGATTCGAATTCGGCTTACTTTCATAATTCTTTGAAGACCAGAAATCACAGAAGCCGAATTGATATCATAAGGGATACTAGTGGCAATATGTTCGAAGGTAATATGGCTGCTAATGTGATTGTTGATCACTTCCATCAATTCTTGGGGCAAAAGGGTTCTTGTTGGACTCTGTATGCCCAAGACACATATTAAATTGATGTGGCCAGTACGTTATGATCCAAGTCGAGTCATACCCAATAACAAGCTAGACAAACACTTATATTATTTATTTGTGATATGATCAAACAAATAAATATTAACACTCACAATATTTAGAAATTGGTTTTCTAAATAATTACACTTGAGAAACCAATAAATTATGTGGATAATTTATTTTGAGAGAATATTTTATTTTGTTATTTAATGGGTTAAATAACATTTTAAAAGATTGTATAAAGTCTTGCATTTATGTAGTGTTATATTTATAAAAGTTATAAATATAAACTAGTACTTAAATTTTATAAAAAGAATTGAATTTTTTTTTATAAAAATAAAGCTAGGGCCGCCCCCCTCTCATGGGAACTCACAAAAGCCTTTTGATCCAATGAATTCTCATACATTTGCATGTGTTAGAGATGATTTCATTGGGTGGCCTAACGAAGACAACTTTGGTCCATTGAACTCTCATGCAATTGCATGAATTTTGATTGGAACTAGATTATGGCAATTCTCTCTCATGATTTATAAATATTAAGATGCAAAATCAAAGTAGATGACTTGAGATTTTGATCAAAAATTTCGGCCACATAGTGTTGTGTTCAAAGAATTTTTCAAGTATCTTTCAAGTGTTGAAATCCTAGCTAATCTCATAGTGTTTGTTGGAAGCTTGGGGTATACAAGCTTGAGGCCTTCTACTCTTGAAGGCAACCATTCTTGAAGCATCATCCGTTTCATCATCCTTGTACTTCAAGAAGGTAGTTTTCTAAACATCCTGTGGTTGTGTTTGATAGTATACATCTCATATATGGATCCGGGTTTTGGGATTTTGCATATAAATGGTTTTATATCTTATAAAAGTAACATGTTTTAACATTATTTCCGCTGCGTTTTTATTTCATATGGATGAAATTGCTTTGATAAACATGTTAAAATCCCATCAATGGCATCTAGAGCCGCTTATATGAGTGCATGCTTCAATAGATTAAAAATTTCGGGTTTCGGGTTTGAATAGAACCCTATGGCCGAAAATTTTAACATGGTTAACCCTTTGTTTTTCAAGATTATTTTCTTACATGCATAAGAGAATCTTGAAAAATTTATTTCATATGGATGATTTGTTTGTTTGGACAAAACTTAACTTTTCGGTTTTTTGAAAATAGCCGAAAATGTTTATAAAAGGGAACCATTTTTTTATGCTTCTTGAAATTAATATATGTATATATTTGGATATATATTTTGGTGCATATGACCTAGCCATGACCTTGTGTTGAATGATTGTGTTGTGATTTATTATTTCAATGGGTTGTAATAATTATTATTTTGTTCTTCCATTAGAAGATGTGTAATTTATTTATTTTCATTTGGTATGTAAAATAAATAGATTAGGTGCATTTTATTTTACTAGAAAAATGTATTAGGATATATTTTGTAAAAGAAGATGCACACAAAAATGCGGTTTTGGTTTGGACCATAATACTCGGTCCAAAGAACTTCATCGTTCTAAACGGGATTTTAACCCGATAACCAAAACACATTTTTGAAGTCCAAAAGAGTTTGGAGCTGAATATAAAAGACTTTTGGAAGCTCAAAGAAGGTGGAGAAATCACAACACAAGAAGGAGACTTGAAGCATTTGGATGCGGGATCAAGTGGGAGTTCAACGACACATTGCTTGTGTCATTTTTTACCCTTTAGGAAGGACCTTTGGCACACTTGTTTCGGCTAACAAGTGTTGTCAAAATAGTTGGATATGGTTATGCACCTATTGTTATGCTTGTGTGGTTGTTTATTTTGTTGTTTAGATGATATGTAGATATGCATGACTTAACAAACTAATAATCAACAACAAGCGTATAATTGGTTCTTGAAAAAGTCATTAAAATGTTTAATAAAGGTTTTATTAAAAATTAATGATTTTATAATAAAATGGGTTTTATTAAATAGAACCTTGAAAATTTGTTTTCACCAAAGTACCATTGATTTGAATGCATGCAAATGTATGGTACATAATATTTTCTAAACTAGAATTTTGAAATATTGAAAACCCTTTTATAAAACAAGTCAAACACCATCCTTTTATACAACACTTGAAACACTTGGGAACTCTTATTGTGGGATAAAGGTCACCTAACCACATTTGAGGGAACTTGTATGTTCGAGGTGGGTTTACCATGTTTGTGGGATAAAGGTCACCTAACCACTTATGTGTATAAACTCACATGTGTGTGTAAGTTGGACGACTTGATTTGGAAACCATGAACTTAGGGTCACCGAAGCATGGGGAACAAAGGTGTTGATGGGATTAAACATGCCAACTAAACATAAAGATGTTTAACCGATCCCATATGGCTAGAAGTTGCAAAGAGTTGCAATTGTCAAACGTTGACTACCTTGTTAATTTAAATAGAGGGATAAAGGTCACCTAACCAATATTTAAATGTAACGTTGGATTCTAGATTTTAATTATTAATTGTCTTTAAGACACAAAAGGGTATTAATGATTAAAATATAATAATATCAAAAATACTAAAATTGAACTTGTTAAATTTTGTAGATGGCCGCTAACAATGCAAACCCGATTAACCAAACCGTCCGAAACCTGTCACTAAGAACCATCCTTGAAAAGGATCGTCTCAACCATAACAACTTCATGGATTGGTTTCGAAACTTGAGAATCGTTCTCAAGCAAGAGAAGATATCCTATGTGTTGGACGATCCTATTCCCGATGAACCTAACGTGGAAGATGTGGAAGCCTACAACGATTGGGTTAAGTATACCGAGGACTCATGTTGCATCTATGTTCGATTTCGTGGTGAAACCCTAATTCTCTCTCAAGCATGGCGATTTTTCTTCTTCATGCAACCTTTGATTTTTCTTCATGATCTTTGTATAACAGTCTGATTATTGGAGTCTTGATTTATCAATACTTACAATTCGAACTAGTTAGCAAAAGGATTGAGTTAAATTTAGGGTTTTTTTTCTTGTTTTTCAAATCGCCGCCCTAGTTTCCTTGTGTCGATCTGGTTGTATAGTGGTGTGAGTTTGGAAACATCTTTTCTTACTGATTCCTCTATATGATTTCGTAAAACACATGGGGTAGGGTTTTGCTTGTTTAGGGTTTTTCTGTTTCAGTTCGTGTGTGGGTTTTCGGGTTTTGCTGGTTTGTTTTCGTGCATGGTTAGCTGCGTTTTCTTGATCAAAGAGAGTAGTATTTTTAAACATGGATGATCGTTTTAAGTCTGGGAATCTCCAGGCGGACGGCGGTCAAAACCCAAGTTTGTCGTTCAAGGGTTTTTCTGGCAGGAGCATTAATATTGATGGAAATCCTTTAGCTCCGAGACATGGGGTTATCAGAAACGATAATCAGGAGCCGAGACCGATTAACGTTATTGATGAGCTTGAGAAAATTACTGTTCCAATACAGCTACAAAGTAGTATTGATCAGATTCTTGATGATAAGCCGGAGAATAGCACTAAAGCAGGTTCGTATGCTGATATGGTTAAGCAAAAGGCATCTCTGAAACGGGAAGTAAACTTCAGGAAGCTAGATACGTCGGAGACGGTTCAAGATGCTGATGTAGTTATCCCTCGTGAGGTAATTCGGAAAGCTCAGGAAAAACTTGAAAATGTTTTGTTTGGTTATTTCTTGGGGAATAGGCTTCCTTTTCCGGTAGTTGAGTATTATGCAAAGAATGCCTGGTCTAAATTTGGATTTGCTAAAGCGATGATGAACTCAACTGGATTCTTTTTCTTTAAATTCGACTCAAAGGAGGGTATGGCTAAGGTACTTGAGGGGGGGCCGTGGCTGATTAGGAAGGTTCCATTGTTTCTAAATGTCTGGTCTCCATCTGTAAGCCTTAAAAAAGAGGGTATCAAATCTGTCCCGGTATGGGTTAAATTACATAATGTTCCGATAGCTGTTTACACGGATGATGGGCTCAGTTTACTAGCGTCCAAGATAGGTGCTCCAAAAAGATTAGATAGTTATACTGCGGACATGTGTGCTGAGAATTGGGGGAGGAGCAGCTTTGCTCGGGCTTTAATTGAAATTAATGCGGAGAATGAGATAAAAGATCATATCACTGTGGCTATTCCGAAACTAGATGAAGAGGGTTATTTAATGGAGAGAGTGGATGTGGAATATGAATGGAAACCTTTACGGTGTTCTTTGTGTTGTGTTTTCGGACATAATGACCAAAATTGTAGTAAGAATGCTCAGAGCAAGAAGAAACAGGTGGTTGTTGATGATGAGGGTTTTATTACAGATAAGAGGAAGACGATTAGACTGGGACCAGTGCAGAAAAAACAAAAGGCGAAATTTATCTACAAGCCGAAGATAAATAAAACAGGGCCGAGTACTTCAGGTACAAAGGATGAGAAGCTGAAAAATGATAAAGCTGGTGATGTTCACATAAAGAATTCTTTTGAGGCGCTTGCCAAGAATGATGAAGATGCGGATGTGTTTGATTTTGAAGATGGGTATGAGACAAGACCTGTAATAAACAATGTAAGCAAGACCCAAGTGAACATTGAAGATGAGGTGGTGCATATTGACGATGAGGTTGTGGATTCGGTTCCTACGGAAATGGCCAACTTTATGAGGAATGATAAAAGAAAAGATACTTCTGAGGGGGCAAGCACTCCCGTTTTGGCTGGTTTGAATGGATAGCATCGCTGCTTGGAACATAAGGGGTTTGAACCGACCCCTGAAACAAAGTGAGGTTCGGATTCTTTTGTCTGAAAATAAGTTAGCGGTTTGTGCCATCCTTGAGTCGCATGTTGATATCATGAAGCTTGATAAAGTTTGTAAAGGTGTCTTCAGAAATTGGAGTTGGACGTCTAATGGTAACTTGTGTGATCGGGGCACTAGAATAATTTTGGGGTGGAATTCGGATGATGTTGATGTCATGGTTTTGTCTCAAACGGACCAGGTTATTCATGTCCTACTTCGATATAAGTCATGCATGAAAGTTATTTTCTGTTCATTTGTGTATGCGAAGAATAAATATCAGGAAAGACGAGAGCTTTGGGATAATCTTTGTAAGCATAAGGGCTTATGTCATGATAAACCATGGGTAGTCATGGGAGATTTTTAATTCAGCTTTGCACCATGAAGATTCTATATGCGGATCGTCCACTCAAACTATTGGCATGAGAGAGTTTTATGATTGTGTTCAGGTTACGGAATTGCTTGACATTATGGGCCATGGTTTGCACTATACTTGGAACCAGAAGCCGAAAGAGGGAATTGGGTTGCTGAAAAAGATTGATCGGGTGATGGGTAATATGAAGTTCTTAGAGGCATGTCCGGATGCCTTTGTTCTTTATCATCCTTTCCGTGTGTCAGATCACACTCCTTGTATTTTAAAGATGGGAGACTCGACTAAGGCTAAGCCTAAACCTTTTAAATTTGCAAACTTTATCACTTCTAAACCAGAGTTTAGGTCTTCGGTTGAGCAGGAGTGGAGGAAAACGATTAACGGGGTGGCTATGTACTCGGTTACTAAGAAGCTCAAGAACTTGAAGCCGTCTTTGCGGAAAATTCTATTTAGACAAGGTAATTTGCATGATAAAGTATCTCAGCTGAGAAGTAAGTTGGATGATATTCAAAAAAATATTGATGCTAATCCGCTTAATAGAGAGCTGAGAAACATGGAAGCTGAATACTTAAAAGAGTTCAAGTCAGCGGCTTATGATGAGGAATGTTTTTTAAAGCAGAAGTCTAAAGTGGAATGGTTATGTGCGGGGGATTCTAATACAGCTTTCTTCCATAACAGTGTGAAATGTAGGAATGCGAGATCAAAAATTCAATCTATTAAGGATGTTGCTGGGAACCGATTTGAGGGTGAAGATGTGTCGATTGCTTTAGTCAACCATTATGCAAATTTTCTGGGCAAGGAGGATCAAGTTATTCAACTTAATCAGGAAGATATTTTTGTTAATGTGCTTAGTCCTGCTGTTGCGGATAATATGGTTAGACAGGTTACGCGTGAAGAGATCAAGAATGCTATGTTTTCTATTGGCGAGAATAAAGCTCCGGGTCCTGATGGCTATACGTCGGCGTTTTTTAAACATACATGGGACATTGTGGGTGATGAGATCACTATGGCCATATTAGATTTTTTTTTATAATGGTAAGATCCTGAAACAACTTAATCATACTATACTGGCTCTTATTCCAAAAGTGGAGACTCCGGATTCGGTTCTTGATTATCGCCCTATTTCTTGCTGTAATGTCTTGTACAAATGTATCAGCAAGATCATCACTGATAGATTGAAGGGGAGTCTGGGTGATTTGGTGAGTATTAATCAGTCTGCCTTTGTTCCGGGTAGGAAAATATCAGATAACATCCTTCTTACTCAAGAATTGATGCATAATTATCAATTGAATCGGGGTCCGGCTAGATGTGCGTTCAAAATAGATATCCAAAAAGCTTATGATACTGTTAGTTGGGCGTTTTTGGAGGATGTTTTGCATGGATTTGGGTTTCATCAAAAGATGGTTGCGTGGATTATGGCTTGTGTAACCACAACCACTTATTCTCTTAGCATTAATGGTAATTTGCATGGTTTTTTCGGGGGTAAGAGGGGCCTGCGGCAAGGTGATCCTATGTCGCCATACTTATTCACATTGATTATGGAGGTTCTCTCAATGCTTCTTCAACAAGCTGCCCATTCTAGCACTATGTTTAAGTTTCATGCTAACTGTGTTAAGCAGAAGATTATAAACGTTTCATTTGCTGACGATTTATTCATTTTTGTGCATGGGGATATTGTCTCGGTGAAAAAGGTTAGAGATGCGCTTGAGAAGTTTACTAATCTTTCTGGATTAGTTCCGAGTTCAGCTAAGAGCACGGCTTATTTATGTAATGTGCCGAATAATGTCAAGCAAGATATACTTCGGATCATGCCTTTCCAGGAAGGTTCGTTGCCGGTCAGGTATCTGGGGGTGCCGTTAATTTCCACTAAGTTAGTCTTTAAGGATTGCAAACCTCTTCTAGATCGGATGGAAAAGAGAATCAATAGCTGGCTGAATAAGTCTCTTTCTTTTGCTGGTAGACTACAACTTATTAACTCTGTTTTATCGGCCATGCATATCTATTGGGCATCCGTGTTTATTATTCCTTCTCGGGTCATCAATGATCTTGAGAAGCAGATGCGACGGTTCTTGTGGAATGGCAATAATCTGAGTAGAGTTAAGGCGAAAGTTCCTTGGGCTGATGTTTGCTTGCCGAAGAGTGAGGGTGGTTTAGGCAAAAAATGTATTTCGGATGTGAATAAGGCACTTATGACTAATCATATCTGGAGCATTCTGGTTAATAGGAAATCTCTTTGGGTCCAATGGATATATACACACAAATTGAAGGGTAGGAGTTTTTGGGACATTAACAGCAAAGGTAGTATGAGTTGGGGATGGAGGAAACTCTTGTCTCTTCGCAGTGTTGTCAGGCCTTTTATATGGAAGGTTGTTCGAAGTGGGGCTCAAACGAATGCCTGGTGGGATAATTGGTGTCATCTAAGTCCGCTAAGTTCATTCATTACGCCACGGAGAATAACTAATGCGGGCTTTAATTTCTCCTCTTCTATTTCGGACCTTGTTGATGAAAACGGAAACTGGAGGTGGCCTCAAGCTTGGTATGATTTATATCCGGTTTTAATTGGGTTAAATGTTCCTCAGTTGACGCAAAATATGGTGGACCGTACGGTTTGGAAAGATTTGGATGGGAACCCTTGCTCGTTTCGGTCTTCTGAAGTGTGGCATACCATTCGGTCTAGGCAGATTCCAATCTCGTGGGTTGATGGGGTATGGTTTTCTCAATGTATTCCAAGACATTCATTTCACTTATGGTTAGTCATAAAGAATAAACTTAAAACCCAAGACCGGCTTGCTGCTTGGGAGGTGGGAAGTGTAACGAATTTAAACCTCATGTGTTGTCCGCTTTGTAGAATCAATCGGGACTCTAGAGATCATTTATTTTTTCAGTGTTCGTTTGCTTCCAAAGTGTGGAATGAAATTAAGAGTTTGGTTCAAATGGGTAATGTTGATAGCACGTGGCAATCGATTATGATCTGGATGGAACAAAATTCAAGCTCGAAGAAGACGGAGCATATTATATGTAAGCTGGTTATTGCGGCTTCGACTTACTTCATATGGCAAGAGAGAAATAACTGTCTATTTTCAAATGCTTTGGCTGATCAGAATGCGGTGATTCAGAGGATCAAGGAAGTTGTCCGGTTACGTTTAATGGGGTTCAAGTTTAGAAGACAATCGAGTATCGAGAGTCTTCTGAGGACGTGGAAGATCGGTTCGGAAGACGAGGCTAATGATCCGGGCTAGCTGATTTTATTTGTTTTCTCGGTTTTGTTTAGAGCTGGTCGTTTTGTTATAGTTTGTTTTTGGATGGTTGTGTTTGTGGGTTGTGTTGTCTTGTGTTCCTAGGCGTTGGTATGTCAAGCCTAGTTGGTGTGTCCGATTTGGGCATGCCCTTGTTCTTATTTTCCATTTATAAAATTTACCTGGGGTAATCCCTTTACCCAAAAAAAGTATACCGAGGACTCCATGCAAGCCTCATGCCTCATGTTGGGAACTATGATTCCTGAAATTCAAAAGGATTTTGAACATCACGGGGCATACGACATGATTACCCAGTTAAAGGAAATGTTCCTACAACAAGCAAGGGTAGAACGCTTCGAAACTGTTCGAGCGCTTCATGCATGTCGAATGGAGGAAACCCAATCGGTATCATCTTATGTTCTCAAGATGAAAAGCCACATTGATCACCTCGAACGGCTAAATTGTCCCGTCTCTAAAGAGTTGGCTACGGATTTGATCCTCAACTCTTTAACAAAGAAATTTGAGAGTTTTGTAATGAATTACAACATGAATGGATGGGACAAGAGCATTGGTGAGCTTCATGCAATGCTCAAAACGGCCGAAGCAGGAATGGGCAAAAAGGCTTTACCCGTCCTAGCGATCAATGAAGGAGGCAACAAAAAGAGGCCCCACCCCGACTCTAAAGCAAACTATGCTAAAAGAAAGGGACACGTCAAGGGAAAGGGAAAAGCTAAAGCAGAACCCACCAAACCGAAGGAGAAGAAGCAAAAGGTTGCTACAAATGACCCATGTTTTGAATGTGGTGAGATAGGACATTGGAAGAGAAATTGTCCAACCTATCTTAAGGAGTTGAAAAACAAGAGGGATGCAGGGCAAACCTCAGGTACTATCTTTATGATACATGTTGAGCTTAATGTTATTTCTTCTAACACATGGGTACTAGATACCGGATGTGGAACTCATATTTGCAATTCGTTGCAGGGGTTCAGAAGAAGTAGACATTACAAGAAGGGAGACACTAGTCTCTTCATGGGCAACGGAGCAAAAGTTGAAGTCGAAGCTCAAGGAGACTACGTTTTAAAGCTTCCAAGTGGTTTGGAAGTGATTTTGAAGAATGTTTTATATGCTCCTAGTTTGACTAGGAACATAATTTCAGTTTCCCTTTTGAGACAATGTGGTTTTAAATTTGATTTTGTTAACCAAGACATTTATGTTTCTATGAATGATGTGTTTTATTTTAAAGCTATGTCTTTAAATGGTATTTATGAATTAGATCATGATAACGCATCATATGATAGCTCAATGTACCAAGTAACCAACAAGAAACTCAAAATGGATTTGGGTGATTCCTACCTTTGGCATTGTCGCCTTGGACATATAAGCAAGAATCGCATGCATACACTTCAGAAAAATTGTCTTTTGAATACAAATGAAGATAATTCATTTGATGTATGCAAATCTTGTTTACAAGGCAAAATGACCAAGACACCCTTTAGTGGAACTTTTGAAAGGGCAAAAGACTTACTAGGTATCATACATTCGGATGTATGTGGTCCTTTTAAGCCAATGACTAGGAATGGTGAAAGATACTTCATTACCTTTACCGACGACTATAGTCGTTATGGATATGTGTACTTACTAAGACACAAGGATGAAGCATTTGAAATGTTCAAAGACTTCAAAAGTGAAGTAGAAAATCAACTCAAGAAAACAATTAAAGTCCTTCGCATCGATAGAGGAGGTGAATACCTTAGTGGTGCTTTTCAAGATCATCTTAGGAGTTGTGGAATTATTTCACAACTTACTCCACCTGGAACACCACAACACAATGGTGTGTCCGAAAGGAGAAATCGAACTCTATTAGATATGGTTCGATCTATGATGGCTAGAAGCACATTACCTCTATCATTTTGGGGTTACGCTTTGCTCTCCGCAGTTCGTATACTAAATATGGCCCCAACCAAGAAAGTAGAAAGGACACCTTTTGAAATATGGCATGGAAACCCTCCATCATTATCATTCTTAAGGGTTTGGGGCTGTGAAGCTTATGTTAAGCAATACACTCCAAATAAATTGGAAGTCCGATCTACTAAGTGTATCTTTGTAGGATATCCTAAAGATGATATAGGATATTATTTCTACGATCCAACCGAGCAAAAGGTATTTGTTGCTCGAAAGGGTAAGTTCTTAGAAGCTAAATTCCTTATGGAAGGAACTAGTAGTAGAACAGTGGAACTTGAGGAGGATCAAGAACCACAAGACGATACACGTTTGGTTGATACTAGCGCTCAACAAGAGGTTGTTAAAAACGATCAAGAGGTTGATCAAAACACACAAAATGTTCGCAGATCTGGTAGAATTAGTAATCCACCTGAAAGATATGGATTTTTCATGGATGGATGCTACGTGGTAGATTAAGATGAACCAACCACATACCATGATGCAATGTCAAAATCCGATTGTGACAAATGGCTTGAAGCCATGAACATAGAGATGCAATCCATGTATGACAACCAAGTTTGGGAATTGGTTATGCCACCACTCAAATCCAAAGTAGTTGGAAGTAAGTGGGTCTTCAAGAAGAAAACAGATATGCATGGTAACTTGGACACTTACAAAGCAAGACTTGTAGCAAAAGGTTTCACTCAAACTCAAGGGATTGATTATGATGAGACCTTCTCGCCTGTGGCGATGCTAAAGTCAATCAGGATATTATTTGCCATAGCTGCATATTATGACTATGAGATCTGGCAATTGGATGTCAAAACGGCTTTTCTTAATGGATATCTTGATGAAGATGTCTATATGGTTCAGGCAGAAGGTTTTGTCGATCCAAAGCATCCTGACAAAGTGTGCAAGTTAAAGAAATCAATCTATGGATTGAAACAAGCATCTAGAAGCTGGAATCACCGTTTTGATGAAGAAATTAAGAATTTTGGATTCATCAAGAACGGAGATGAAGCTTGTGTGTACAAGAAAGCTAGTGGGAGCGTCATCACTTTCTTAGTACTGTATGTCGATGACATTCTACTATTTGGGAATGACATTCCAACCATGGAAGGTGTAAAAGCTTGGCTTGGAAGTTGTTTTTCCATTAAGGATCTTGGTGAAGTAGCCTACATTTTAGGAATAAAGGTCTATAGGGATAGATCAAGGCGCTTGATAGGTTTAAACCAAAGTGCATACATTGACAAAGTCTTGAATAGGTTCCAAATGGAGAACTCTAAGAGAGGTTTTGTACCTATTCAAAAGGGGACAATATTGAATACATCTCAATGTCCTAGCTCAAAGGATGAGCAAGAGAAAATGAAAAGAATCCCATATGCATCAGCTATAGGATCCATCATGTATGCAATGATATGCACCAGACCGGACGTTTCATGCGCCTTGAGCATGACGAGTAGATACCAGCAAAATCCAGGTAACAGTCATTGGATGGCTGTTAAAAGCATATTGAAATATCTTAGGAGGACTAAGGATATGTTCTTAATATATGGATCTGGTGAGGAGGAGCTCGTTGTAAAGGGTTACACGGACGCGAGTTTCCAAAACGATCGAAGTGATTCTCGATCACAATCGGGGTATGTCTTCATTTTAAATGGAGGAGCAGTCTCTTGGAAGAGCTCAAAACAAGACGTGGTAGCATTGTCCACTACAGAATCAGAATACATCGCCGCTTCATTGGCAGCCCAGGAAGCTGCATGGCTGAAGAAATTTATAGCCAACCTAGGGGTAGTCCCTACCATTCAAGACCCCCTAGAGATCTTTTGTGATAATGAGGGTGCGATTGCTCAAATCAAGGAACCTCGTGCGCACCAAAAGACTAGACATATCGAGCGGAGATTCAACTACATAAGGGATGAAGTTGAAAAAGGAAAGATATGTATCCGCCAAGTTCACACCGATCAAAACATTGCGGATCCACTCACGAAGCTCCTTGACAGGGGAAAACATGAGGGTCATACATGTTCCTTAGGACTTCGATATTCTAGTGATTGGATTTGATCTAATTTTGTATTTGGATATTGAAACAATTATTAATTTAACTCTTTTATGGTATTTTGAGTTATGTTTCATATTAGCATGTTTAAATCCGTGAATAAGTTAATTATTCTAAATGTCCGTAGTCGATCATAATTGTGGGAACAAATATGAATGTAAGACTATTATGAACTTGGATTGGTGGATATTCATTTAGAATGAATATAAAGCAAAGTGTTGCTGCCAAAGTTCATAGATATTTGTGGGATACAAATATTGGACTGGCTCGCTCTCAAATATTACTGCATGGGATCATTTGTGATTGATCATAAGTAAATTTTGAGTAAAGGCGAATATCATAGTATCCTCTGACCTGAGATACATATTGGGTCTTGATATTCACCAAATATTATACCTTGACTTTTTCTTCGCTGTTAGTAATATGACAGTACATAAGGCTAAGCTCAGGTGTGGTACAAGGTGATTGTGAGAGACGTATATAGTCAAGATGGGATTTGTTCCTCTTATTCGTTGAGAGTAAGATGTCTAAGGCCTGCTAAAGTTAAATCAAACAGAGAGTGATCACTCTATGTCTCTGGATTTAACATGACATCTGTAACGAAAGGATAAATGATAGATTCACCTAAATCATGTTCAAGTAAGGGACTTGAAAGGGATGATGTTATTGAATGGCAAATATAGTCATACGTATTAGGGGTAGTAAACCGTAGTTAGGCGTCATTTACTGCTTGCATCAATCTTCTATGTATCTTGTGCAAGTGGGAGATTGTTGGACTCTGTATGCCCAAGACACATATTAAATTGATGTGGCCAGTACGTTATGATCCAAGTCGAGTCATACCCAATAACAAGCTAGACAAACACTTATATTATTTATTTGTGATATGATCAAACAAATAAATATTAACACTCACAATATTTAGAAATTGGTTTTCTAAATAATTACACTTGAGAAACCAATAAATTATGTGGATAATTTATTTTGAGAGAATATTTTATTTTGTTATTTAATGGGTTAAATAACATTTTAAAAGATTGTATAAAGTCTTGCATTTATGTAGTGTTATATTTATAAAAGTTATAAATATAAACTAATACTTAAATTTTATAAAAATAATTGAATTTTTTTTTATAAAAATAAAGCTAGGGCCGCCCCCTCTCATGGGAACTCACAAAAGCCTTTTGATCCAATGAATTCTCATACATTTGCATGTGTTAGAGATGATTTCATTGGGTGGCCTAACGAAGACAACTTTGGTCCATTGAACTCTCATGCAATTGCATGAATTTTGATTGGAACTAGATTATGGCAATTCTCTCTCATGATTTATAAATATTAAGATGCAAAATCAAAGTAGATGACTTGAGATTTTGATCAAAAATTTCGGCCACATAGTGTTGTGTTCAAAGAATTTTTCAAGTATCTTTCAAGTGTTGAAATCCTAGCTAATCTCATAGTGTTTGTTGGAAGCTTGGGGTATACAAGCTTGAGGCCTTCTACTCTTGAAGGCAACCATTCTTGAAGCATCATCTGTTTCATCATCCTTGTACTTCAAGAAGGTAGTTTTCTAAACATCCTGTGGTTGTGTTTGATAGTATACATCTCATATATGGATCCGGGTTTTGGGATTTTGCATATAAATGGTTTTATATCTTATAAAAGTAACATGTTTTAACATTATTTCCGCTGCGTTTTTATTTCATATGGATGAAATTGCTTTGATAAACATGTTAAAATCCCATCAGTTCTACCACGAGGCTGCCTATGCATGATCTTTTTCAAAATATTATTCAACCTCATGTGGCGGAAAACATGATCCGTGAGGTATCTAGAGAGGAAGTAAAATCAGCCATGTTTTCTATAAATGAAAACAAATCACCGGGACCGGATGGCTATTCTTTAGCCTTCTTTAAGAAAGCTTGGCATATTATTGGGGAAGATGTTATTATGGCAATTCAAGATTTCTTTCGGACAGGCCGTCTTCTTAAAGAAATTAATCATACTATCATAGCGCTCGTTCCAAAAGTTGCTACTCCTTCTTCGGTTACTGATTTTAGACCCATTTCATGTTGCAATGTGCTCTATAAGTGTATCAGTAAGATTCTTTCTAACCGAATTCTAGAAGGGTTAGAGCATGTCGTTAGCTTGAATCAATCTGCTTTCATTCCTGGTAGACGTATTTCTGATAATATTCTTCTCACACAAGAGCTTATGCATAATTATCATCGGAATGTGGGTCCTCCTAGATGTGCTTTCAAAGTTGACATTCAAAAAGCTTACGATACAGTTGATTGGGAATTCTTAAAATCTATTCTTCTTGGTTTTGGTTTTCATTCGACGATGGTTGATTGGATTATGACCTGTGTGTCCTCTTCTTCCTTCTCGGTAAGCATCAATGGTAATATTCATGGTTATTTTAGGGGTTAAAGGGGTTTAAGACAGGGTGATCCGATGTCCCCTTATCTGTTTACTCTGGTTATGGAGGTTTTGACTGCCATTCTTCAGCAAGCAACGTTTATTGATTCATCTTTCAGGTTCCATAGAAATTGTGAGAAGCAAAGGATTGTCAACCTTTGTTTTGCTGATGACTTATTTTTGTTTGCTAGAGGAGATGTGCAATCGGTGAAAATCATTATGGATTCCATCAACATGTTTAAAGATTTGTCCGGTTTGGTTCCTAGTATGCCGAAAAGTACAACGTTTTTTTGTAACGTTTCAATGGGAATCAAGCGAAGTATTCTAAATATTATGCCGTTTGAGGAGGGGTCGCTTCCGGTCAAATATCTTGGTGTCCCTCTTATAGCTACAAGACTCTTATATTCAGATTGCAGAGTGTTGGTTGAGAAAATGGAGAAAAGGATTTCGGATTGGAAGACAAAATTTTTATCTTTTGCGGGCAGGCTACAACTTATTATTTCTATCCTTTCGTCGTTCTATATATACTAGGCATCGGTCTTCGTCTTACCTAAAAGTATTATTCGTGAACTAGAACAAAAGATGCGGGATTTCTTATGGAGCCAAGGAGCTTTGTCCAAATGCAAAGCTAAAGTGGCATGGAAAACGGTATGTTTACCGAAGCAAGAAGGTGGGTTGGGTATCCGCAAGGTGTTAGACGTCAATAGAGCTCTGATGACTTACCATGTTGTTAGTATCTTAACGGGTAGGAACTCACTTAGGGTGCAGTGGATCCATGCTTATCGGTTAAAAGACAGAAGCTTATGGGAGATTCCCATGCAAAGCAACATATGTTGGAGCTGGAGAAAATTGTTATTGATCAGGCCCACAATAAGAGAGTTTTTATGGTCTGAGATAGGAAATGGTACAAACACATCGTTATGGTATGATCGCTGGTGTGATAGTTGTCCTCTTAGTCTATATGTTACTCCAAGACAAATGAATCAAGAAGGGTTTTCTATATATTCTACTGTGTCAGATGTTATTCACGAGTCCAATTGGGAATGGCCTGAAGCGTGGAGAAATATGTTTCCAATTCTTTATCAATTGAGGCCGTTGCAATTAAACCCATCAAAAAGAGACGCCATCAAATGGAGAACTGCGGATGGTAATCTTGAGGATTTTTCTACTAGAGCAGCTTGGGAATCTCTTAGGAGCCGTGAACCGGAAGCTCCTTGGCATAAACTTGTGTGGTCGCCATTCTCTATACCAAGGCATGCTTTCTTGACTTGGCTTATATTTAGGCGTAAACTGTCCACCCAAGATAGAATTCAGCAATGGAATTGGGCATCGGGTTCAATGGACCTTATGTGCTGTCTTCTTTGTAAAAGGGGTATGGATTCACATGATCATCTGTTTTTTGAGTGCGATTATTCCAATCGGATTTGGAGTTCAGTTCGGAAAAAAGTTAGATTGACACACTTACAAGGCAAATGGGAAGATATTGTTAATTGGCTGATTCCGGGAGCTTCTTCAAAATTGGCGCAAATAGTAACTACAAAGTTAATATTGGCAGCAACTGCTTATTTCATATGGCAAGAGAGGAATGCTAGATTTTTCAAAAATCAAATAAGACCGCCAGAGAAAGTGGAGGAAATTATTGTGGAAACTATAAGGTTGAAGCTTCATTCGTTCAAGTTCAAGAATACGGATCGTGTTAGAAGATTGTTGGAGGAATGGAAGATTGTATCTACGGATGTGATAGTGGATGACTAGTTAGCTTGTTATGTTATGCTGTTGATTAATTATTAGCTGAGTAGTCGGTTTTTGGATTTTGTGTTATAGTGTTGCTTTATGCTTGTTATACATTGGTAGTGGCATGTCACTCCAATGAACTAGAGCGGTACTCTGCCCTCTACTTGTGATTTTTGGTTTTTGATAGTAATACAAATCACCAAGGTATACCCTTTTACCCAAAGAAAGACAATATGGTTTTGACTTAAAGTTTGCAAACATTGACATTTATATCGATGAATGACATGTTTTACTTTAAACCTATGACTTCAAATGGTATTTATGAATCGGTTCATAATAATACATCATTTGATAGTTTAATGTACCAATCAATCACCAAGAAACTCAAAATGGATTTGAGTAAGACCTATCCTTGGCATTATCGCCTTGGTCATATAAACAGATGTCGCATGTAAACACTTCGAAAGAATTGTCTTTTGGAAACAAATGAAATTGGTTCATTTGATACATGCGAATCTTATTTACAAGGTAAAATGACCAAGTAATCCCTTAGTGGGAAAGGGCAAAAGATTTATTAGGTATCATACATTCGAATGTATGTGATCCTTTTAAGCCAATGAATAGGAATGGTGAAAGATACTTCATTACTTTTACCGACAACTATAGTAGTTATAGTTATGGGTACTTGTTGAGACACAAAGTTGAAGTTTTGAAATGTTCAAAGCCTTCAAAAGGTGAAGTACAATATCAACTCAATTAAAGTTCTTCGTTCCGTTAGAGGAGGAATCAAACTCTATTTGGATATGGTTCAATCTATGATGGCTAGGAGCGCATTATCTCTATCATTTTGGGGTTACGCTTTGCTCTCCGTGGCTCATATATTAAATATGGCCCAAACCAAGAAAGTGGATAAGACACCTTTTGAAACATGGCATGGAAGGGTTCCATCATTATCATATTTAAAGGTAAGGGGTTGTAAAGCTTATGTTAAGCTATACACCTCAAATAAATTGAAAGTCCGATCCACTAAGTGTATCTTCGTAGGATATCCTAAAGATGAATTAGGATATTAATTCTACGATCCAACAGAGCAAAAGGTATTTGTTGCTCGAAAGGCTAAGTTCTTGGAAGCTAAGTTCCTTATGGAAGGAGCTAGGAGAACAGTGGAACTTGATGAGGATCAAGAACCACAAGCCGATACACGTTTGGTTGATACTAGCGCTCAACAAGAGGTTGTTGAAAACGATCAAGTGGTTGATCATTACACACAAAACGTTCGCAGATCTGGTAGAATAAGTAGTCCACCTGAAAGATATGGATTTTTCATGGATGGATGCTACGTGGTAGATTCGGGTGAACCTTCCACATACCATGATGCAATGTCAAAATCCGATTGCGACAAATGGCTTGAGGCTATGAACGTAGAGATGCAATCCATGTACCAAGTTTGGGAATTGGTTGTGCCACCTCTTAACTCCAAAGTAGTTGGAAGTAAGTGGGTTTTCAAGAAGAAAACAAATATGCATGGAAACTTGGATACTTACAAAGCAAGACTTGTAGCAAAAGGTTTCACTCAAACTCAAGGGATTGTTTATGATGAGACATTCTCGCCTGTGGCGATGCTAAAGTCAATCAAGATATTATTTGCCATAGCTGCATATTATGACTATGAGATCTGGTAATTGGATGTCAAAACGGCTTTTCTTAATGGATATCTTGATGAAGATGTCTATATGGTTCAGCCTGAAGGTTTTGTCGATCTAAAGCATCCCGACAAAGTATACAAGTTAAAGAAATCAATCTATAGATTGAAACAAGCATCTAGAAGTTGGAATCACCATTTTGATGAAGAAATTAAGAATTTTGGATTCATCAAGAACGGCGATGAAGCTTGTGTGTATAAGAAAGCTAGTGGGAGCATCATCACTTTCTTAGTACTGTATGTCGATGACATTCTACTATTTGGGAATGACATTCCAACCATGGAAGGTGTAAAAGCTTGGCTTGGAAGTTGTTTTTCCATTAAGGATCTTGGTGAAGTAGCCTACATTCTGGGAATAAAGATCTATAGGGATAGATCAAGGCGCTTGATAGGTTTAAACCAAAGTGCCTACATTGACAAAGCCTTGAATAGGTTCCAAATGGAGAACTCTAAGAGAGGTTTTGTACCTATTCAAAAGGGGACAATATTGAATACATCTCAATGTCCAAGCTCAAAGGATGAGCAAGAGAAAATGAAAAGAATCCCATATGCGTTAGCTATAGGATCCATCATGTATGCAATGATATGCACTATACCGGACGTGTCATGCGCCTTGAGCATGACGAGAAGATACCAGCGAGTAACGGTCATTGGGTGACTATTAAAAATATATATTGAAATACCTTAGAAAGGACTAAGGATATATTTCTAATATATGGATCTGGTAAAGAGGAACTCGTTGTAAAGGGTTACAGGGATGCGAGTTTCGGAATTCGTTGTAAAGGGTTACATGGATACGAGTTTCCAAACTGATCGAGATGGTTCTCGATCACAATCAGGGTAGCATTGTCCACTACAGAATCAGAATACATCGCCGCTACATTGATCGAGATAATTCATATGGATCTGCCACTTGAATTATTGCCGATCTAGGGGTAGTCCCTACCATTCAGGACCCTAGAGATCTTTGTGATAACGATGGTGTGATTGCTCAAATCAAGGAACCTCGTGTACATCAAAAGACTAGACACATTGAGCGGAGTTTCAACTACATAAGGGATGAAGTTGAAAAGGGAAAGATATGTATTCGCAAAGTTCACACTGATCAAAATATTGCGGATCCACTCACGAAGCTCCTTGAACAGGCAAAGCTTGAAGGGTCATACTTGTGCCTTAGGACTTCGATATTCTAGTGATTGGATTTGATCTATTTTGTATTTGGATATTGGAACAATTGTTATTATAACTCTTTATGGTATGTTGAGTTAAGTTCCATTTTAGCATGTTTAAATCTGTGAATAAGTTACTTATTCTAAATGTTCGTAATCGATCATACTTGTGGGAACAAATATGAATGTAAGACTATTATGAACTAGGATTGGTAGATATTCATTAGGTATGAATATAGAGCAAAGTGTTGCTGCCAAAGTTCATAGATATTTGTGGGATACAAATATTGGACTGACTCGCTCTCGAATATTACTGCATGGAATCATTTGTGATTGATCATAAGTAAATTTGAGTAAAGGAGAATATCATAGTATCCTCAGACCTGAGATACATATTGGGTCTTGATATTCACCAAATATTGTACCTTGACTTATTTCTTCGCTGTTAGTAATATGATTGTACATAGGCTAAGCTCAGGTGTGGTACAAGGTGATTGTGAGAGACGTATGTAGTCAAGATGGGATTTGTTCCTCTTATTCGTTGAGAGTAAGATGTCTAAGGCCTGCTAAAGTTAAATCAACAGAGAGTGATCACTCTGTGTCTCTGGATTTGACATGACATCTGTAACGAAAGGATAAATGATAGATTCACCTAAATCATATTCAAGTAAGGGACTTGAAAGGGATGATGTTATTGAATGGCAGATATAGTCATACGTATTAGGGGTAGTAAACCGTAGTTAGGCGTCATTTACTGCTTGCATCAATCTTCTATGTATCTTGTGCAAGTGGGAGATTGTTGGACTCTGTATGCCCAAGACACATATTAAATTGATGTGGCTAGTACGTTATGATCCAAGTCGAGTCATACCCAATAACAAGCTAGACAAACACTTATATTATTTATTTGTGATATGATCAAACAAATAAATACTAACACTTACAATATTTAGAAATTGGTTTTCTAAATAATTACACTTGATAAACCAATAAATTATATGGATAATTTATTTTGAGAGAATATTTTATTTTGTTATTTAATGGGTTAAATAACATTTTAAAAGGTTGTATAAAGTCTTGCGTTTATGTAGTGTTATATTTATAAAAGTTATAAATATATAAACCAAGACTTGAATTTTATAAAAGAATTTTTTTTTTAAATAAGTGCCCCCCCCCCTTTTGTCTTACCAAGATGAGATCTTGATCCAATCACAATTCATGCTTTTGCATGTGTTAGAGAGGATGTGATTGGGTGGTCTAAGCAAGACTTTTGTCCAATCAAACAACACGCATTTTTGCATGGTTAGAGGTTCATGCATTGGTCAAATGGGGAGGCAATTTCTCTCACTTGTTTTTATTTAATTTTGTATGACAAAATTAAGAAGATGGATGAACTAAAAAACTAGAGAAGACTAGTGTTCTTGCTCTCTAAAATCGGCCATCATAGGGTTTTTCAAGTGTTCGGTTTTTTATCTTTGGTGTTAAAATCCTAGCTAATCTCGTGGTGTTTGTTGGAAGCTTGGGGTATACAAGCTTGAGGCCTTCTACTCTTGAAGGCAACCGTTCAAGAAACATCATCCTTTTCATCATCCTATTACTCCAAGAAGGTAGCTTTCTAAACACCCTACGGTTGTGTATGATAGTATGCATCTTCATATATGGATCCGGGTTTTGGGATTTTACTTATAAATGAAGTTTATATCATAAAAGTAACATGTTTTAAATACTTTTTCCGCTGCGTTTTTATTTTATACGGATAAAATACTTTGATAAACATGTGAAAAACCCAACAGTATAATGAACGCAAGCCAAGTCAAGAAAAGGACTTCCTTACTTTTAGTCTTAATTACTAGTAGTTTGAAGCGAAACCAGTTTTTTTGCACTCGGTTCCTTCATCTTAAGTAAAGTGAAGTTTCCTTTTTTTATTCGGAACTCTTAGTCGAGCTGATGTCGAGATCTTTTTTTGTTCGAGGTTCAGAGGAAGAAGAGAAGAGGAACCACCGCCCATTGGTGCTTTTACGAAATTACGGTCACCGGTGGCTAATATCTTCTCGACACTATCGAACCTGAAATCCACTCTCAATCGCTCTTTTTAGTTGGTGGGCAAGGTTTCCTACCCACTGGCTACCGGCTTCCGGCTAAAGAGGTACAGTGTAGCTACTGTTGCTACTGTCTTACTGTGTACAGGAACTGTGTGTGACTGTAGCTACCCGACCCCAAGGGAGATACTTGTTACTGCTCCTTAGGTGGTTAGTGAAATGCTTCTCAGGTGAGGAGGATGAACGAGATAATACTGATTGAATCAGAAGATAATTTTAATCGACTTAATTAGAAGCTCTAATAACTATTCAAAATTGATGGTATTTCAACCACGATAATCTTGGTTGGTACCAAACCCGATAGTGATTCTTTCGATTCGTATTAGAGTGCTGGTCCCCGTTTCACTAATAGCTGGGAAGGGAGTACGTTCTCCAATCAGCATGTGTTAACCATTTTCTTTCTTTGGATGAAATGTCGATATCAAGAGAAATGGGATAGGAGCGAGGCCAGTCGACTATACCAGAGAGGGAGAGGAGAAGGGGGCCTAAAGAGCGGGAAAAGGGATAGCCCTTCATATCGTAGTCTCGCTCAAAAGCCTAAGCTATCGGATGACAGAGGATAACGGCCAATTCATTCCTATAATAGAACTCCACCTAGAGAGCCGAAAGAGCAAAGAAAGCATAGAAAGAGGTCCTTGGTCCGAGGAGAATCCAAATATCATTATGATCGCGCATCATTAGGTCCTGAAGAAAGGGCAAGGTTTGCCCAATTTCTTAGCCGATAACGGGACGTCTTTGCTTGGTCATATAACGATATGCAAGGCTTAGATCCAGTCCTAGTAGAGCATAACTTTAATATAGGTCTAAAAAGAAAGTCTCCAAGCTCCATCCCGACTTGGAGTTTTCAAAGAAAAAATGAAAGTGGCCCGCTGAATTAGGACTTGGATTATTCTGATTGGATCTCTAACCGTCCCCGTACCGAAAAAGGATGGGAAGGACTTTTCTTTTAGAAAGCTAAACTAAATAAAGCCTTCCCCAAGGACGATTTCCCACTCCCAAATTTAGATGTCGGGGTACAAAACGCTGTCATTTATGGAACGTTTCTCAGGATACAACCAAAGACAGTTGTCCGAGAAAGACCAAAAGAAGACTTCCTTCATCACGGGGCGGGAAACCTTCTGTGCAAAGGTCAAGCCATTCGGCTAGGCCTTAAGAATGTCGGAGCAACCTACCAGAGGGCTATGATGGCCATCTTCCATGAGATGATCTATGTGGATGACATAGTAGTCAAATCCAAGACAAGGGTCAATCACATAGAAGTCCCCCCCCCCCCCGATTAGTCTTCGAGAGGCTTAAAGAATCAAAGAACACGGAGCGGTAAAATCAAACTCATGGTTTGGTTAAGCTGAGTGAACTGACTAGGCGGTTAACTAGGCCTTTGCCTTAGCAAATAGCCACGTTGGCCTTGATTTGGTGGAGACGGGCGAACCCGCTGAGACTGTGGTAAGGTTGCCTGAGGTGGTGGAGCAAAATACCTTGAATTGATTGGGGAAGAGCCGGTTGTTGCAACATTGGTACGTAGGATTCCGAGAAGAAATAGGCGAGCACATTTTTTAGTTTGAGAAAGGGCTCTCACAGACCCCTAATCTCATCCAATAGAAAGATATGGGATATGTCAGTCTATTGTCCTTCCAAGCTAAAATAACGAGTTATTATTGCAGCAGGATTGTAGCGGTTGGCTTTCATGCAGGTAGCCGTAGCTTGAAGACGAGGGGCGGTGTGGTGTAAGGGTTATGGCGAGTCAAGCAATGATCGGAGAGGGAAGCTTATAGGCTAGCTAGGTTTTCTTTTTCACTGGCTTATTGTAACATTCGTGCTTGTAATCATTGTGAACAGTTCTATTATCAATAAAACAATGTTATTTGATCCCAATGTTTGTTTGGTTGTGTTTTACATTTTTCATGTTTTGACTTTTATGGATTTCAAACTCTATATCACTTTCTGGAGAGTTATACGCAAACTGGTGCGTAAACGTAATCAGTTTAATGCGACAAATACTCCGAAACATCAACATATACTCAACATACCTTAAATAACCTTTACATAACTTAGAAATAAGTTTTAAAGGCTTTGGTATGGCAAAAACAAGTTAATTCGTTTACAGGGACTAAACTTGACAAACTGCGAAAGTATGCCAATTTGAACTGTAACGAACATTCCGGAACATGAACATAAGTTAAACATACCATAAATATCCTTTACATAGCTTAGAAATAGGCTTTGAGGGGTTCGGTATGCTAAAATAAACTTTTGGGTCATTCAGGGACTAAAAGTGTCAAAAAGTGCACAAGTTTGCACTTTCGCGCATAACTTACGTTCTGAATACATCCGGACATCCAAAAATTTATGTAAGCATGACTATATTATGCTTTAGTGTTTGGCTTGCCAAAAATCCATTCGTCGCGTCATTTGGATCGTTTTTCGCGCTTGTGCGCATTCCGTCGTAATTAAGCGAACATCGCGTTCGTACGACCAAACGAACCGACATCCGGCATTTTTTTGAACATGTTTCATGTCCACAATGTTTAGGCATCATTTTAGGGCCTTAAAGTTGGCTTTACGGGC
The DNA here is from genome assembly GCA_030545235.1 of Helianthus tuberosus. Taxonomy (NCBI): domain Eukaryota; kingdom Viridiplantae; phylum Streptophyta; class Magnoliopsida; order Asterales; family Asteraceae; genus Helianthus; species Helianthus tuberosus. Next base: position 12,337,998 of record JARYGA010060842.1, on the reverse strand, counting down.
CTTAGAAGTGTCGGAAATGGCCTTAAACACGTGCAGGGACTGAAACTGTAATTTCTGAAACTTGTGGCAGATCAGACAAGGCCAGGCGGCCCGCCTGAGACTTGTGTGATCCTGAAGCGGGCCGCGTCCGACTATCAGACCAGATTAAGTGTTTCTAACAGCAGGTTCCAGCTGTTTTAACCACACCCACACATTCCCAATTGCTTAGTCAGATGATAAGGATCATTTTTAGCTACCATAAGGTTCCGACACTTGTACGGATGCGATTAAGGCACGATATTCGACAAACGATCCTAACGGTTCGGGTATTCCTATAAATACCCATCCACCCCATTGCAAAACTTACAAGAATTTTGATTTGAGAAACTCTAAGTTGAAACTATTGTTTCATACCTGAGATTTTTGAATCGAAATTAGCATTCGGGGACCCTTCGTAAGTATTCTTTCGTTCTTTTATTGCTTTTCGAGTCTTTTAGAGTCTGAAAGTCAAACTTTGTTTGACTTTCTGCATTGACCAGTTTATGGTCAATGCGAAGTTCGTTTGAACTTCGCAACGTGAGTGTAATCACGTTGGTTATAGTCCCTTGGGACTATGCCTACTGATTACCACGTTGTCTAGGGTCGTAGGGTAAGCGATCTAATAAATCGCTTATACCTCGAACCCGACCTATTTGGTCGATCATTAGGATCCGACCAAATACATTAGGTGACCATAGTATATAGGGAATAACCTTCCGAGGTTATACCCTATGGTCACATCGTTTGAGTAGTTGTATGATAGGTAGTTTATATGCCTTAGGTAAATTACCAGAATACCCTTTTCATGTATAATTGGTAATTAAGCAAATGTAACCTAAACCTTTGTCACATAACTGATTATGTAACATGTTTAGGCATATAACACTTGTCATAGGGCTAGTTAGGCGGTCCGAACGCGTTTTACGCGAACGACGCGTTAAAGTAGCATAAGCTACCTAAACGGGTCGTAATGGGTCGAAAGCACTTATGTTAGGTTTCATTTAGTATGTAGGCTTTGTTAAACCATATTACACGAGTCTCCATACTCGTTTGGTTTACGAACCCTCATTCTATCCGATCTTCCGATTTAGGTCCGGTTTATTAACATAGTTACCTATATTAGGTGCCGTTTGATTCCGAGATCTCTAGCATTACTTGGTGATTTTCTTAAGACATCTGAGCAATATCAAGTGAGTACATAGACCCCTCTTTTACTGTTTTCCAAACTGTTTTGGGGTGGAACACATGTGCCTACTTGTTACTTTCCTGCTTTCCTGTTTTCACATCATATACCGGCTATGTTTGTTAGTACATGATTTCATGACATTTCATGCTATGTATGTCCATTGTGTGCATACTTAGTACATTGTTTTACATTACATTTCTGCTATGTATGTTGTCTGATAGCATGCTAGCACATTGATTTACAAGACTTTTCTGCTTTGTATGTTAACTTAGCATACTTAGTACATTGTTTTCATATGACATGTATACAACTGCTATGGCATTTGGTTTGCACAAACGGGTCTTTATTACGTTCATTAACATTTGCTACGCTGCTCGGGAGTAAGTAGTGGTACCATAGGACTTGACAAATCCCATTCCTGACATCCCGGGTTTGTTTGGATGTAAGGAATGACTGAATCCGAAAACATTTCTTTTGATAACCTTGACTGAAAGGGTTATCCGACCGTCTCAAGGCTTGAATGTATGCGTTAACTTACCACATAAATGTTTGTATCAATGTAACATGCATTACTTTGCAAAACATAACTTTTTGATATATTCAAAATACTTTGTTTTGTACATTTCTACATTTGGACTATGTGACAATACTTTACTTACGATACATAACATTTGATACACATTACTTGACTACTTTTGGACTTATAAACATTTGATATGGTTTATACAAGGACTTTTTACTATTGGTTTAAACATAGACTTTATACATTGGTGGTTTGTTTAAGTGACTTAAATGACGATATGTGAGTAATATGATACAAGCATGGTGGATACGCTGCTGGTACTTCCTATATATAAGTGTTTGTATTATATTACATATCATAGCGTTATTTAAATCATTCATTTTGGATTTATACATTTTACACAAGTAACATGTTTTCAAAAGACTTGGTTTACAATACAGTTTGTTTTATACAACTTAGTGTACTTGGTTATTCATTTAACCATACATTATTCTTTTGTTTATACATATCATCTGATCTTATCGCTTTTTAAATGATTTACAAAACAAAACAACTTACAAGGTTCATGACTAAACTTTATTAAACATTTTCTTAAACTTAAGTCATGAATCCTATTTTCACAAAACCTATGTATCTCACAGGCATTTTTATGCTGACGTACCTATTTTCACATGTGTTTTCAGGAGCTTTTCCATAGGATGTTGATCAGGACACTAGGGCGGACCTGTGCCTTAGAGACTAAAAACGATGATAGACTTTGTTTAATTATGTTATAAACTCTGTATTTCCTGTGTTAAGACAATGTAACCCTTGTTTTATAAATAAAATACAACTTTGTTTGCCATGGATTTGAAACAATTAATTCTGTTACAACACTCCCCGACGTTTTCCGCCACGTCTTGTATGCTATACGTGGTCGGGGTGTGACAGAAGAGTTGGTATCAGAGCCAATGGTTATAGGGAATTAGGTTATTAGTAATGCTTTGACCTAGACTATAACCTTTCTAGGACCCTAACACAAGTTATCTTGTGTTTAAATCTTAAAACATGTACATCACCTATCCTTAGGTGATTAGCAAAACAAGAACCAAATTTTTCCGAAACGATTTTTGAAAAACAATTATCTGTTTTTGGATAATTTATTACAAGGTTTTGAACCCTCTATTGTAAGGTTTTGAACCCTTCCAGTTTAACTAAAATTTTTGGCCTTGTGCCTTCAAATTTTCAAAATCTCGTCAACGTTTTGGGTTTTAAATAATGTGAACACGTGCAAACTGGAAGAGTGAATGCTTGTATTCTGGGTTTTCTGTCTAGGCAAGCACTTCGTATACATCTCATCAGACGCGAGACCAGTTGTGCTTACCTGGGAATTCTTGGGATGAGTGTTCACTTATAGGCGAGCATGTCTTCGTGATACATTATTTTTTTGACCCATTTACTTTGATTAGTCACTGTGAGTCGTTTGTTTGCTTGGTAATGCGGACAAATGACCACCATCTTTGCTTTTGTTGATTTTGTTTCATCTCATTCTCTTCATCCAATCATCTCACTCGTTTCTTTTCATGTTTTCCTCTTTTAGAATGCCTCCTCGACCGAGAACTAGATAGCGACTGCCGAACTGGCAGAAATCATTGCACAGCAGATGGCTGCCCAATTCCCAAATCTCTTTGCTCAATGGAACCAAGCCAACAACAACAACAATGCTCCATGCAAATACAAGGATTTTAACTCGGCTAAACCACTCAAGTTTAGTGGTTCTGAGGGAGCGACTGGGCTTCTTCAGTGGTTTGAGAGCATTGAGAATACTTTCCGCCACGTGCAGTGTCTTGACAATCGCAAAGTCGAGTTTGCTTCGAGCATATTTCAGAAAAGGGCTTTGACATGGTGGAACGGGGTTATGAGAGATAGGGGTGCTGAGATTGCTCTCGCACAGACATGGGCTGAACTTAGAGCCCTTATGATGAGGGAATTCTGTCCTCGCCATGAACAACGAGCGTTGGAAAAGAGTTTGATAACTTGAAACAAGATAGTGGTGAGCACAGGGCATATACTGATAGGTTTGAAGAGTTGAGTCTGCTTTGCCCGACTATGGTTACCCCACTCGACAAGGCTATCGAAAGGTACATCGACGGCCTACCTGACTCAGTGCAAGACATCCTTACTGGTAGTAACCCTGCCACACTCCGTCAGGCGATCGAGTTATCAGCGACATTGACTGAGTCGCAGATTCGTAAGGGAAAGCTGCATAAGAAGGGTGACAAGGGTAAGAAGCAGGCATCTGACAAAGGGGATGGTAAGAAAGGTGAAAACAAGAATGGGAAGAATTCTGGTTCCTCAAAGAATTCTAGGAAGCGAAAGGCTTCCCAAAACTATGCCGTTACTGCACAGGCTCAAGCTGCACCAAATCAGCCTGCGCAACCAACCGCCAAGAAGCCTTATTTTGGCAATGCACCTTTGTGCAACAGGTGTAATGGCCATCACCAACCACATCTCCAGTGTCGTCAGTGCACCAACTGCGGAAGATCTGGTCATCTTGCTGTCAACTGCCGCATTCCTGTCAATCAGAACCAGGCAGTTCATAACCAAGCTCAACAAGTTGCTCAGCCTCTTGCTCAGCAACAAGGCCAAGCTGCACGACCTCATTTTCCTCCTAGTTCGTGCTACAATTGTGGGGATCTGACCCACTACAGGAACCGGTGCCCAAGGCTAGCCAACCAGAATCCGAATCAGGCTCCGGCTCGAGGCCGAGCCTTTAACATGAATGCCCAAGAGGCGCAGGCAGATGATAACGTGGTGAACGGTACGTTCTTTATTAATAATCAGCCTGCATCTGTTCTTTTCGATTCTGGTGCCGACAAGAGTTTTGTGTCATTGTCTTTTGAGCCAATGCTTCGCGTGTCTAGAACGAAACTAGGTAAACCTTTGACAGTAGAAGTTGCTAGTGGTGAACCCATTATTCTTGATTCTGTTCTTCGCAACTGCCAGTTGAACCTTAACGACCATCTTTTTCCTATCGACCTCACGCCAATGCAACTTGGAAGCTTCGACGTCATTGTGGGTATGGATTGGTTATCTAAGCATCACGCAGAGATAGTTTGTTCTGAGAAGATTGTTCGTGTGCCGCTTTCGACAGGCGAGATCCTACAGGTTCAAGGTGAGAAACCGTCTGGTGGTCTCAAGCTCATGTCTTGTTTTAAAGCTCGGAAGTATCTGCGGAAGAACTATGTGGCTTTCTTAGCACATGTTACAGAAGATAAAGGCAAGGGTAAGACTATTTCAGATATTCCTGTCGTTCGGGATTATTCTGAAGTATTCCCTGAAGATTTACCTGGTCTACCTCCAGCACGCCAAGTCAAGTTTCGCATTGATCTCGTACCTGGTGCAAATCCCGTTGCCAGAGCTCCATATCGTCTTGCACCGTCTGAGATGCAAGAGTTGTCTAAGCAGCTTCAGGAGCTCTCTGACAAAGGTTTTATCCGTCCTAGCTTTTCACCCTGGGGTGCTCCCGTTCTTTTTGTCAAGAAGAAGGATGGATCTTTTAGGATGTGTATCGATTATCGTGAGCTTAACAAGCTTACCATCAAGAATCGATATCCCCTACCTCGCATTGATGATCTCTTTGATCAGTTACAAGGTGCTTCTTATTTTTCGAAGATTGATCTGCGTTCCGGGTATCATCAACTTCGTGTTCATGAAGAAGATATTCCCAAGACAGCGTTCCGCACTCGTTATGGGCATTATGAGTTCACAGTCATGCCATTCGGTTTGACTAATGCTCCTGCTGTTTTCATGGACTTAATGAATAGGGTCTGCAAACCTTATTTGGATCAGTTCGTCATTGTTTTTATTGACGACATCTTGATTTACTCTAAAACGCGAGCTGATCACGAGCAACATCTTCGTCTTACTCTGGAACTCCTAAAGAAAGAGCAACTTTTCGCCAAATTCTCCAAGTGTGAATTCTGGCTTAAAGAGGTTCAATTTTTAGGACATTATCAACGAACGAGGTATTCATGTAGATCCCTCCAAGATCAGTGCGATTAAGGATTGGGATACGCCTACTACTCCTACTGAAGTTCGTTCTTTTCTTGGTCTAGCGGGTTATTACCGCCGCTTCATTGAGAACTTCTCAAAGATCGCAGTTCCTCTAACTGCTCTAACTCAGAAGAACAAACCCTTTGATTGGGGATTTAAACAAGAGGAAGCTTTTCATCACTTGAAGCAGAAGCTTTGCGATGCGCCTGTTCTATCATTGCCTGAGGGTGATGATGATTTTGTCGTTTATTGCGATGCATCTAAACTGGGTCTTGGCTGTGTTCTGATGCAAAGGAACAAAGTCATAGCTTATGCATCGAGGCAGTTGAAGATACATGAGAAGAACTACACCACTCATGATCTTGAGTTGGGTGCAGTTGTTTTCGCTCTAAAGATCTGGAGACACTATTTGTACGGTACAAAATGTGTGGTTTTCACTGACCACAGAAGTCTTCAGCATATCTTCAACCAGAAAGAACTCAACATGAGGCAACGACGTTGGGTTGAGCTTTTAAACGACTATGACTGCGAAATTCGCTACCATCCTGGTAAGGCGAATGTCGTAGCTGATGCATTAAGTCGTAAAGAACGTACTAAGCTTCATTGTGTACGTGTTCAATCTGTTATTCAAGCTCGATCCGATATCCAAGCACGCATTTCTCAGGCTCAACAATCTTGTGTTTCACAAGGTTTGATGGATAAGGAATTTCCCCATCACATAACACCTGCTCTGGAACTGAAGGACAATGGATCGTATTACTTCATGGACCGTTTGTGGGTCCCAAGCCAGGATAATCTGCGTACCTTGCTTATGGATGAAGCCCATAAGTCTCGTTATTCTATTCATCCGGGCTCAGATAAGATGTATAAGGATCTTCGTATTCATTATTGGTGGCCTGGTATGAAGAAAGACATTGCCTTATACGTATCAAAATGCCTTACTTGTCTTAAGGTTAAGGCTGAACATCAGCGTCCTTCTGGTTTATTGGTGCAACCAGAGATCCCAGTTTGGAAATGGGAAAACATTACGATGGATCTTGTTACCAAACTTCCACGCACAAAGAAAGGTCATGATGCCATCTGGGTAGTTGTTGATCGTCTTACTAAGTCAGCACATTTCTTGCCAATCCGTGAGGATTTTCCTGCTGACAGACTTGCTAAAATCTATGTAGATGAAATTGTAGCTCGACATGGTGTTCCTTTGAACATCATTTCTGACAGAGATGCTCGTTTCACTTCTCACTTTTGGAGAACCATGCAATCTGCTATGGGGACCCAACTTAATCTGAGCACAGCTTATCATCCGCAAACGGATGGTCAATCTGAGAGAACAATCCAGACTCTGGAGGATATGCTTAGAGCTTGTGTGATCGATTTTGGTGGTAGTTGGGATTCACATCTTAAGTTGATTGAATTCTCCTACAACAACAGTTATCACACCAGTATCAAAATGGCTCCTTTCGAGGCTCTCTATGGTCGAAAATGTCGTTCACCAGTCTGCTGGAATGAGATCGGCGAGGCTCAACTTACTGGACCTGCCCTCATTTTAGAGACAACTGACAAGGTCAAGAAAGTTCGCGATAACCTTCAGACAGCTATGAGCCGTCAAAAGAGTTACGCGGATCCAAAACGCAAACCTTTGGAATTTCAAGTCGGTGATCGAGTATTACTTAAGGTCTCACCTTGGAAAGGTGTGATCAGATTTGGAAAGAAAGGAAAACTTGCACCTAGATACGTTGGACCATTCAAGATCGTCGAAAGAATCAGAAAGGTAGCCTACAGACTTGAGTTACCTCCTGAACTTGGAAATGTTCATCCAACTTTTCACGTGTCCAATCTCAAGAGGTGTTTAGCTGATGAGAACCTCCACGTACCGCTTGAAAAATTCGTGTTGGCAAAACACTGAAATTTGTTGAGAAACCAGTGGAAATCATGGAACGTGAAGTCAAGTGGCTTAAACGCAAGCGCATTCCTTTGGTCAAAGTTCGCTGGGAAGCAAAACGTGGACCCGAGTTTACTTGGGAACGCGAAGATCAAATGAAAGCGAAATATCCACATCTTTTCCCACGAGTTTCCTCTAAATAAATTTTGGGACGAAATTTCCACAAGTAGGGGAGACTGTAACATCCGTGCTTGTAATCATTGTGAATAGTTCTATTATCAATAAAACAATGTTATTTGATCCCAATGTTTGTTTGGTTGTGTTTTACATTTTTCATGTTTTGACTTTTATGTATTTCAAACTCTATATCACTTTCTGGAGAGTTATACGCAAACTGGTGCGTAAACGTAATCAGTTTAATGCGACAAATACTCCGGAACATCAACATATACTCAACATACCTTAAATAACCTTTACATAACTTAGAAATAAGTTTTAAAGGCTTTGGTATGGCAAAAACAAGTTAATTCGTTTACAGGGACTAAACTTGACAAACTGCGAAAGTATGCCAATTTGAACTGTAACGAACATTCCGGAACATGAACATAAGTTAAACATACCATAAATATCCTTTACATAGCTTAGAAATAGGCTTTGAGGGGTTCGGTATACTAAAATAAACTTTTGGGTCATTCAGGGACTAAAAGTGTCAAAAAGTGCACAAGTTTGCACTTTCGCGCATAACTTACGTTCTGAATACATCCGGACATCCAAAAATTTATGTAAGCATGACTATATTATTCTTTAGTGTTTGGCTTGCCAAAAATCCATTCGTCGCGTCATTTGGATCGTTTTTCGCGCTTGTGCGCATTCCGTCGTAATTAAGCGAACATCGCGTTCATACGACCAAACGAACCGACATCCGGCATTTTTTTGAACATGTTTCATGTCCACAATGTTTAGGCATCATTTTAGGGCCTTAAAGTTGGCTTTACGGGCCTTAGAAGTGTCGGAAATGGCCTTAAACACGTGCAGGGACTGAAACTGTAATTTCTGAAACTTGTGGCTGATCAGACAAGGCCAGGCGGCCCGCCTGAGACTTGTGTGATCCTGAAGCGGGCCGCGTCCGACTATCAGACCAGATTAAGTGTTTCTAACAGCAGGTTCCAGCTGTTTTAACCACACCCACACATTCCCAATTGCTTAGTCAGATGATAAGGATCATTTTTAGCTACCATAAGGTTCCGACACTTGTACGGATGCGATTAAGGCACGATATTCGACAAACGATCCTAACGGTTCGGGTATTCCTATAAATACCCATCCACCCCATTGCAAAACTTACAAGAATTTTGATTTGAGAAACTCTAAGTTGAAACTATTGTTTCATACCTGAGATTTTTGAATCGAAATTAGCATTCGGGGACCCTTCGTAAGTATTCTTTCGTTCTTTTATTGCTTTTCGAGTCTTTTAGAGTCTGAAAGTCAAACTTTGTTTGACTTTCTGCATTGACCAGTTTATGGTTAATGCGAAGTTCGTTTAAACTTCGCAACGTGAGTGTAATCACGTTGGTTATAGTCCCTTGGGACTATGCCTACTGATTACCACGTTGTCTAGGGTCGTAGGGTAAGCGATCTAATAAATCGCTTATACCTCGAACCCGACCTATTTGGTCGATCATTAGGATCCGACCAAATACATTAGGTGACCATAGTATATAGGGAATAACCTTCCGAGGTTATACCCTATGGTCACATCGTTTGAGTAGTTGTATGATAGGTAGTTTATATGCCTTAGGTAAATTACCAGAATACCCTTTTCATGTATAATTGGTAATTAAGCATATGTAACCTAAACCTTTGTCACATAACTGATTATGTAACATGTTTAGGCATATAACACTTGTCATAGGGCTAGTTAGGCGGTCCGAACGCGAACGACGCGTTAAAGTAGCATAAGCTACCTAAACGGGTCGTAATAGGTCGAAAGCACTTATGTTAGGTTTCATTTAGTATGTAGGCTTTGTTAAACCATATTACACGAGTCTCCATACTCGTTTGGTTTACGAACCCTCATTCTATCCGATCTTCCGATTTAGGTCCGGTTTATTAACATAAGTTACCTATATTAGGTGCCGTTTGATTCCGAGATCTCTAGCATTACTTGGTGATTTTCTTAAGACATCTGAGCAATATCAAGTGAGTACATAGACCCCTCTTTTACTGTTTTCCAAACTGTTTTGGGGTGGAACACATGTGCCTACTTGTTACTTTCCTGCTTTCCTGTTTTCACATCATATATCGGCTATGTTTGTTAGTACATGATTTCATGACATTTCATGCTATGTATGTCCATTGTGTGCATACTTAGTACATTGTTTTACATTACATTTCTGCTATGTATGTTGTCTGATAGCATGCTAGCACATTGATTTACAAGACTTTTCTGCTTTGTATGTTAACTTAACATAGTTAGTACATTGTTTTCATATGACATGTATACAACTGCTATGGCATTTGGTTTGCACAAACGGGTCTTTATTACGTTCATTAACATTTGCTACGCTGCTCGGGAGTAAGTAGTGGTACCATAGGACTTGACAAATCCCATTCCTGACATCCCGGGTTTGTTTGGATGTAAGGAATGACTGAATCCGAAAACATTTCTTTTGATAACCTTGACTGAAAGGGTTATCCGACTATCTCAAGGCTTGAATGTATGCGTTAACTTACCACATAAATGTTTGTATCAATGTAACATGCATTACTTTGCAAAACATAACTTTTTGATATATTCAAAATACTTTGTTTTGTACATTTCTACATTTGGACTATGTGACAATACTTTACTTACGATACATAACATTTGATACACATTACTTGACTACTTTTGGACTTATGGTAAATCAGTGAATGTTCAAAACAATTTATATACGACTCGTAGTGAAGTAAGTGTCGACGATGATGAGAATGTTGAAAAGTGTATGATGAAACTGCACAATTTATGGAAGCAGGTACTCAGCCAAATTCTGAGGGGGCAAGCACTCCCGGTTTTGTTAGTCTTAATGGGTAGTATAGCAGCGTGGAATATTAGGGGATTGAACCTCTCCCTTAAACAGAAGGATGTTCAGGAAGTTGTCAATGAAAATCATCTTAACGTTTGTGCTATATTGGAATCTCATATGGATGTTTCTAAAGTATATGATGTTTTTTTTTGGGTAAAGGGATTACCCCGGTGAATTTTATAAATAACCAATAAAAGAACAGGGTGTGTCATGGACTCGACACACACTACTAGCCAAGGCATACCCCGACTAGGGAACCAAACAAACTAGACCAGAGAAAACAAAACACAACCAAGACAAACAACTCGAACGAACACTACCCTAAACTAAACATTAAAACAAAAACAATCCAATGCCTCCTTAGCCTGGATCCGAAATCATATCATTCTTCGAGATCTGCCATCGATCAAGGATCTTCATGTGGTCCGGGTGACTCGCAATCCTGAATCCCATTATCTTCAGTCGAACTGTGTTAATAATAACTTGCGAAAGAATAGCCGGGGACCGCTGACTGTTCGAGAATAGCCGATTATTTCTTTCTTGCCAGATGAAATAAGTAGCAGCCCCTAAGAGAATCTTACATACATTCCTGTCAAGTTTCCTCGAACTAGCACTGTTCTTCATCCAATCCATAACCGACCTCCATGTGTTATTGACTTTCCCCATATCAACCCATTCTCTAACTGTCTCCCACACCTCAGAGGCACACGGACACTGAAAAAAGAGATGATCCCTAGTATCACGATCATAAGAACACAGCGGACAACACATGAGGATGAGATTAGTGGCACTGCCCACTTCCCATATAGTCATCCTATCCTGAGTCTTTAGCTTGTTGTTAATTACTAGCCATAAATGAAACGAGTGTCTAGGAATACACTGGCTAAACCAAACCGCATCAACCCAAGCAACTTTATCATTTCTCATCCGAAAAGAGTTCCAAGCTTCAGAAGAGTGAAAATGTCGTAAATTACCTTCATAATCCTTCCAGCAAGAACGATCAGCCATATTCTCTACTAAAGTGGGAGCTGAAATATTTATTAGTACCGGAAAAAGATCATACCAAGCCATTGGCCATTTCCATTGACCATTATCATCGAGCAACTCGGCAACCGTCGTGTCCAGGTTGAAACCTGCATTGGCAATACGCCTAGGAGAAATAAAGTAACGAATCGGGCTGCAAGAACACCAGTTATCACTCCATGCATTAGTTTGACGACCGCTCTGAATAGACTTCCAAACATAAGGCCGAATCTGATTGCGCATCGCAAGAATCTTTCTCCAACCCCAGCTCGGATTAGCTGAGCATTTAACCTCCCAAAAACTAGTTCCTTTAAGCTTGTATGAATGAATCCAAGAAACCCACAGAGAGCGCCTATTATTGATGATACTCCATATATGGCTAGAAATCAACGCTTTATTAACATCCATGACACTCCGAATACCCAAACCACCTTCCGTCTTAGGCAAGCAAATATCCTTCCATGCCACTTTAGAACGAATAGGACCTTGAACCCCACCATTCCATAGAAACCGACGCATACACTTTTCAAGCTCCTTGACAATTCTGATCGGAAGCATAAAAACTGAAGCCCAGTAAGTATACATAGCTGAAATGACCGAATTAATCAACTGGAGCCTCCCCGCAAAAGATAACGACTTAGACAACCAATTGTCGATCCTCCGTTGCACCCTTTCAACCAGAATTTTACAATCGCTATATGCAAGTCTTGAAGATATAAGTGGCACTCCAAGATAGCGAACAGGAAGGGAACCCTCCTGAAATGGCATTAAGCTCAAAATCTGGTTCTTTGTACGGCCCGTAACATTGCAAAAAAATATAGTACTTTTAGGAGCACTTGGGACCAAACCCGATATCCTCGTAAACCTTTGAAGAGCATCCCTTATCAACTTAACCGAGACACAATCAGCATGAGCAAATATGAACAAATCATCAGCAAAAGACACATTAATAATCTTTTGTTTAGCACAATGCGCATGAAATTTAAAACCTGAGTCAACCGTCGCCGCACGCTGAAGAAGAAGAGAGAGGACTTCCATGACTAAGGTGAATAAGTACGGAGACAAAGGGTCACCCTGCCTAAGACCCCTCTTTCCACTAAAATACCCATGAAGCTCCCCATTAATACTCAAAGAATATGACACTGTAGACACACATTTCATAATCCACATGACCATTTTCCGATGAAATCCAAAACCCAACAAGACAGCTTCAAGAAAAGACCAGTTGACTGTGTCATAAGCCTTTTGGATGTCAATCTTCAAGGCACATCTAGACGGGCCTCTATCAATATGGTAATTATGCATAAGTTCCTGCGTCAGAAGAATATTATCAGTTATTTTACGACCAGGAACAAAAGCTGATTGATTTATGCTGACTAAACCATCCAAGGTTCCTTTAATTCTATCAGTAATAATCTTGCTTATGCATTTAAAGAGGACGTTACAACAGGAAATCGGCCTGTAATCCAGCACCGTATTAGGGGATTCCTTTTTAGGCACTAATGCTATAATAGTGTGATTGATTTGCTTTAACAACTGGCCATTCTCGAAAAAATCTAGAACTGCGTTCGTAACTTGATCACCCACCACATCCCAAGAATGTTTAAAGAAAGCCGAAGTGTACCCATCCGGACCTGGAGCTTTATTTTCACCAATTCCAAACATAGCTTTTTTGACCTCATCACGAGTCACCGAACGAACCATATGATTAGCTGAAAAATCGGTCAGGGTGTTAGCAAATAAGTCCCCAAAATAAAAGTTCTCAACCTGGTCATCCATGCCCAAAAAATTAGTATAATGATTAAGAAGGGCTGTTGGAACTTGATCACCATCATACCGGTTCCCATGCACATCCATAATACTAGAAATTTTACTTCTAGCATTCCTACTTTGCACACACTTATGAAAGAAAGCAGTGTTTGCATCCCCCGCACACAACCACTCAACCTTGGCCTTTTGTTTAAGGAGTCATTCCTCATCATACGCAGCCATTTGAAATTCCCGAAGACATTTGGCATGATCGTCACGAAGCAACACATCCAATGGGTTAGCATCCACTTGTCGCTGAATATGGTCAAGTTTAAGCCGTAAATCAGCAACCCTCTCATGCAAGTTACCTTGCCGAAAGAGGATTTTGCGAAAGATAGGCTTCAAGTTTCTCATTTTCTTCACTACAGCGAACATAGAGTGACCTTGAACATCCTTAGCCCATTCGCATGCAACAGCCTGCCTAAACTCCTCTTTATTAACAATAAAATTTGGAAATTTGAACGGTTTTGGTTTAATACGGGCCGCCGACGATATCTTCAAAATACAAGGAGAATGATCCGATATACGAGCCGGCTTAAAAACGCACAACCATCCGGAAAGAGTTCCAGGAATTTAAGATTACCCATAACACGGTCTAACTTCTTCATGACTCCCACACCCTCCCTAGGCTTTTGGTTCCACGTAAAGTGGATGCCATGGCTCGGAATGTCAAGTAATTCAGTCTCCTTTACACAATCGTAGAACTCCCTCATGCCAATAGAATGATTAGAAGGGCCAGATAAAAATCTTCCATATTAAGAGCCACATTAAAATCACCAAGGACTATCCACGGTTTGTCACAAGCCAAGGCATTAAAATTGCATAAATCTTCCCAAAGTGATCGACGATCATGGTACTTGTTTTCTGCATAAACAAATGAGCAGAAAAAAACTCTATTATCAGCTTTAATGAGGATTTGGGTATGCATCACCTGGTCCGATTGAGAGATAACCATGATATCCACCACATCTGCATTCCATCCAAGAATAATTCTAGTGCCTCTAGAACATAACCCGCCATTAGACGTCCAACTCCAATTCCTAAAGACTTTGTTACAAATATCGGATAACTTATTAACATGGATATGAGATTCTAACACTGTGCAAATACTTAACTTATTTTCAGCTATAAGAACCCGAACCTCAGCTTGTTTAAGGGGCCGGTTCAAGCCCCTAATATTCCAAGCGGCTAAACTATCCATTTAAACCCGTAAACCCGGGAGTGCTTGCCCCCTCAGCATTATTTCCACCAGAATTATCACTCATAAATTTAGACATTTCCGTAGGCACTACCTCTAAAACCTCTTCCTCATAATTAACATTCGGTCTATTACTTACATCCAGCTTTGGCCCCGTTGTTTTCACATTAGCAAGAGGGTTATCCGCATCCCCATCTGACTTCGATAAAGCTTCAAAGGAGTTTTTAGTCGCCACATTGCCATTAACACTAGATTCCGGCTTATCATTCTTCATACCCGACGAGCTTGTACCCGAGTTTCCCACTTTAGGCTTATACACGAACTTGGCCTTCTGTTTCTTTTGTATAACCCCTATTCTAGCCGTTTTCCTCTTATCCGTTATGAAACCCTCATCATCAATGACAACTTGCTTAGCTTTAGTTTCGACATTCTTAGGACATGTTTGGTCATTATGATGTTTGTCGGTCTATTTGTAGAAGGTGGAGTTGGACATCTAATGGGGCGATTTGTGATAAGGGTACTAGGATAATTGTGGGCTGGAATGCGGATGTTGCTTATTTAATGGTCATCTCTCAAACAAATCAGGTGGTGCACACTCAAGTGATTAATAAAGCTGATAATAAAGCGTATTTTTGCTCCTTTATCTATGCGGATAATAATTATGTTGAAAGAAAGGAATTGTGCCAGAATTTAACGGTTCATAGTGGTTTTGTTAATAATAAACCATGGGTCTTGTTGGGTGATTTTAACTCATCGTTGAACTTGGAGGATCATTTGTATGGGTCTTCAAGTATTACTACGGCTATGCGGGATTTTAAGGAGTGTGTGGAGCAGATTGAAGTGCTAGATATAAACAAGTTCGGGTTACACTATACTTGGAATCAAAAGCCGAAGAAGGGGATAGGTATTATGAAAAAAATCGATAGAGTTATGGGAAATGCGCAATTTCTGGTGGAGTTTCCGTCGGCTTATGCTGTTTTTCAACAGTATCGTGTTTCGGATCATAGTCCTTGTGTTCTAAAACTTCCTAGTCTTTCGAAAGTGGGCCCGAAATCTTTCAAATTTGCTAACTTTTTAGTTCACAAGCCTGAATTCAGAGAGGAAGTTTCAAAAGTTTGGAGTTCAACATGCAATGGTAATCGTATGTATAGCGTTGTTAAACGTTTGAAGAAGCTTAAATCTCCTATGCGGAAACTCTTGTATAAGCAAGGAAATCTGCATGAGAAGGTTGTTAAATTAAGGGCGGAGCTGGATGATGTCCAAAAGGCGATTGATGGGGATCCGTTTAATGTCAATTTACGTGGGAAAGAAGCGGAGTTAGTCAGTGTTTTTAATGAAGCTAAGTTGGATGAGGAACGATTCTTGAAACAAAAATCTAAGGTGGAATGGCTACAAGTAGGTGACTCAAATTCAGCGTACTTTCATAATGCGCTCAAGTGTAGAAATCATGTTACCCGTATTGATTGCATTAAAGATCGAAATGGTATTGTTTTTGAAGGGGTGGATGTTCCCACGGCTTTGGTCGACCATTATACTCAGTTTTTAGGTGTGGAGGGTAATATTACGGAGGTCATGAATCCGGAGTTATTTCATAGGAGGTTGTGTCCGTTGAAGGCTCAGAATATGGTTCGGAATGTCTCTATAGAGGAAATAAAAGAAGCTATGTTCTCTATTGGTAATGATAAGGCGCCAGGTCCAGATGGGTTTTCGGCTGCTTTCTTTAAACATTCTTGGGATGTGGTGGGTAATGATATCTCTTGTGCTATTCAAGAGTTTTTTCTTAATGGGCAGCTGCTAAAGGAGATAAACCATACGATATTGGCTTTAATTCCTAAAGTGCATACTCCTAATTCGGTTCTGGATTACCGTCCCATTTTCTTGCTGTAATGTTCTTTACAAGTGCATAAGCAAGATTATCACAAATAGAATTAAAACTGGCCTTGATGATGTGGTAGATATTAACCAGTCAGCGTTTGTCCCCGGAAGACGTATCTCTGATAATATTTTGCTGACACAAGAGCTGATGCACAATTATCACCGTAATTTTGGTCCGCCTAAATGTGCTTTCAAAGTGGATATTCAAAAGGCTTATGATACGGTTGATTGGTCGTTTTTAAAGTCTTTGCTTGTGGGTTTTGGTTTTCATCCCAAAATGGTGCATTGGATAATGGTTTGTGTTACTACTGTCTCCTTCTCTGTTGGAGTAAATGGTAATATTCATGGTTTTTTCCAAGGAAAAAGGGGGTTGCGACAAGGTGATCCAATGTCACCTTATTTGTTCACGATGGTTATGGAAGCTTTGACTCTTATTCTAAAAGACTTGGTGAATAATTCTCCTAACTTCAAGTTTCATAATCTTTGTAAAAAACAAAGAATTGTGAATATTTGTTTTGCGGATGACTTGTTTATGTTTTCTAGAGGCGATGTTTCTTCGGCTAAGAGTATTATGGATGGTTTGGAGAGGTTTAAGAATGTGTCGGGGCTAGTTCCTAGTATGGCGAAAAGTACTGTCTTCTTTGGTAATGTTGCTAGGGAGGTTAAGCAAAGCATTTTACAGTTGATGCCGTTTGAGGAAGGTTCTTTACCGGTTCGGTACCTGGGTGTGCCACTTATCTCATCAAGGTTAGTGTATAAAGATTGCAAGATTCTGGTAGAAAAGATGCAAGCTAGAATTGATAGCTGGAAGAACAAAACTTTATCTTTTGCTGGTCGCCTTCAATTAATAAAATCAGTCTTATCTGCTATGCATATCTATTGGGCATCGGTGTTTATTCTTCCGGCTAGAATTATTGCTGATTTAGAGAAAAAGATGAGGGCTTTTCTTTGGTGTCAAGGTCCTATGAAGAAAGGTCGTGCGAAAGTGAAATGGTCGGATGTCTGTCTTCCCAAATATGAAGGTGGTTTGGGTATTAGGAGAATTCGTGACATGAATATGGCGCTAATGACTACACATATTTGGAGTCTCCTTAATAGAAGGCATTCTATATGGGTTACTTGGATCCATGAGAACAAACTAAAAGGTCAGTCTTTTTGGTATGTTCGGTCAAGGGGTAATTGTGCTACGGGTTGGCGAAATATTTTGAATATTCGGGATCGAGTTCGACCGTTTATTTTTTCAAAGATTGGAAATGGTCTTAATACGTCAGCTTGGTTTGATCGATGGACTCACATTGGTTCGTTATGTGAGTTTGTTTCAGCTCGTCGGCTTCATGATGCGGGGTTTACTCTAACTTCCAAGGTAAATGATCTTCTTAATAATGGTGATTGGGGGTGGCCGAGAGCTTGGTTGGATTTATATCCGGTTTTATTAAATATCCAACCGCCTATAATTGTTCCTCATAAATCAGATGTTTTAGTTTGGCGTGATGAAAGGGGTTCTGAGCATGATTATTCAGCGTCAGTTGTGTGGGATACGATCAGAATTCACGGCGAAAGAGTTCCTTGGATCGAGATTGTATGGTTTGCGAATTGTATTCCTAGACATGCTTTTCTTGCATGGCTTATTTGCAAGAAGAAACTCAAAACACAAGATAAATTAAGGCAATGGGATGTTGGTGATATCACCAACTTAAACCTGCTTTCGTGTCCTCTGTGTGGCGCAGAACCGGACTCGCATGAGCATTTGTTTTTTCAATGTCCATTTTCAATGCAGGTTTGGTCTTCTATTAAATCTCTTGCTGGTATTCAATTAACATCTAGTAAGTGGGAGGAGATTGTTCAATGGTTGATTGCTGTTCCTTCGAAGAAGTCGATGCGAAGTGTGATTGGCAGATTACTCCTAGCGGCAACTGCATACTTCTTGTGGCAAGAGCGTAATCAGAGGCTTTTCAAATCAAAGAAACGATCGCTGCGCGTGATTGCTGAAGCTATTGTGTCTACGGTTAGATTGAAGCTAGCCTCAGTTAAGGTCAAGAGCTCTACGACTGGATTGAGCTTATTAGAAAAATGGAATGTACCAAGCATGTAGTTTCATTGGGTGTCTCTAGTTAGTGTCTAGAGTTTGTGGTATCCTTGTTTTTTGTTTTGCTTGTTTCTAGCTTGTTTTACACTACCTGGCATGTCAGGATAGTGAACTAGTAAGGAATCACCTTACTACTTGTTTGTAATTGGTTTGTGATATATAAAAGTGAACCGGGGTAACCCTTTACCCAAAAAAATACTTTTGGACTTATAAACATTTGATATGGTTTATACAAGGACTTTTGACTATTGGTTTAAACATAGACTTTATACATTGGTGGTTTGTTTAAGTGACTTAAATGACGATATGTGAGTAATATGATACAAGCATGGTGGATACGCCGTTGGTACTTCCTATATATAAGTGTTTGTATTATATTACATATCATAGCGTTATTTAAATCATTCATTTTGGATTTATACATTTTACACAAGTAACATGTTTTCAAAAGACTTGGTTTACAATACAGTTTATTTTATACAACTTAGTGTACTTGGTTATTCATTTAACCATACATTATTCTTTTGTTTATACATATCATCTGATCTTATCGCTTTTTAAATGATTTACAAAACAAAACAACTTACAAGGTTCATGACTAAACTTTATTAAACATTTTGTTAAACTTAAGTCATGAATCCTATTTTCACAAAACCTATGTATCTCACAGGCATTTTTATGCTGACGTACCTATTTTCACATGTGTTTTCAGGAGCTTTTCCATAGGATGTTGATCAGGACACTAGGGCGGACCTGTGCCTTAGAGACTAAAAACGATGATAGACTTTGTTTAATTATGTTATAAACTCTGTATTTCCTGTGTTAAGACAATGTAACCCTTGTTTTATAAATAAAATACAACTTTGTTTGCCATGGATTTGAAACAATTAATTCTGTTACAACACTCCCCGACGTTTTCCGCCACGTCTTGTATGCTATACGTGGTCGGGGTGTGACACTTATGGTCAAGGGTACCCTTTCTGCCTAACCATTGTTTAGAAAGTAAAAAAAAAGAATTCTTAAATTGTTTAGACTAAACTTTGTTCTTCGACTTCACTTTGTCTTCGTTTAGTCCAGTTCAAAGTTTAGTGCAGCCAAAGGACAATGGCATTTTCTTTTTTTTTTGGGGGTAAAGGGATTACCCCAGGTAAATTTTATAAATGAAAAAAATAAGAACAAGGGCATGTCCGAAACAGACACACCAACTAGGCTTGACATACCAACGCCTAGGACACAAGAAACATAGCCCACAAACAAAACCATCCAAAAACAACTAGCATAAGACGACCACAACTAAACAAAACCGACTAAAAAACAAGACAGCTAGCCCGGATCCTTGACAGCATCATCAGAAACGATCTTCCACATCTTCAGCAGGCTCTTGTTGTTTGATTCTCTTCTAAACTTGAACCCCATTAAACGTAAACGGACAGTGTTCTTAATCCTCTGAATCACCGCATTCTCATCAGCAGAAACGTTGGAAAACAGACAATTATTCCTCTCTTGCCATATGAAGTACGTCGTCGCCGCAATAACCAGCTTACATATCATATGCTCCGTCTTCTTCGAACTTGCATTTTGTTCCATCCAGGCCATAACCGATTGCCAAGAGTTGTCAACATTACCCATTTTAACCATAAGCTTAATTTCATTCCACACTTTTGAAGCAAACGAACACTGAAAGAACAGATGATCTCTAGAATCCCGATTGAATCTACACAGCGGACAACACATGAGGTTTAAATTCGTTGCACTTCCCACCTCCCAAGCAGCAAGCCGATCTTGAGTTTTAAGTTTATTTTTTATTACTAACCATAAGTGAAACGAATGTCTAGGAATACATTGAGAAAACCATACCCCATCAACCCACGTAACCGGATTCTGCCTATACCGAATGTTGTGCCACACTTTTTTTTTGGGTAAAGGGTTACCCCGGTGAATATTATAACCAATGAAAAACAAGTAAGAAGCATAAATACTTCTCAGTTCTCACATATGACATGCCATACGAGAGTCACCACGCGAAAAGACGCACCAACAAGGAAAACAATCAAACAACAAACACCTCTATACTACACAATCAAAAAATACAAGTCAACCACAATCATCATCTGCTACCAGCACTCCACGAGGAAGCATCCACTGTTGCAGCGCCCGGTCCGTCTGATTAGAAGACTTGAAACGCATGGTATGAAGCTTCATCCTGACAGTACCACGAATCACCTCGACAAGTTGATTCTTACTTCTTTTTCCGGGCAGTAAAAAGTCTTCTATTTCTCTCTTCCCAAATAAAGTATGCCGATGCACTCACCACTAGTTTCGAAATCACATGGTTAGTGGACTTAGAATTCGCTATACCCACCAAGTATTCAAAGATGTCGATCCACTCATTCCGAATTGACTCCATGCCTGCTAACACTTTGACGTCCTTCCACACTTGGGCCAAGTAAGCACATTCGAAGAACAAGTGGTTGTGCGAGTCTGGACTCGAAACACACAGCGAGCAACATAACAGATTGAAGTTAAACCGAGAACGTTGGTTTCGGCACAAAAAAATGGCTGTTTTCTCTCAATCCCTAGGCGATTTTGCTTCCTCACGTAATCCTTGATTCTTCGTTGCAAGCTTTTGTATAACAGTCTGTGATTGGAGATTTGATTTTTCGAACATCCATAACGAACTAGTTAGCAATTGTGACCAATCTCGAATCTAGGGTTTTTTCTTTCTTTTTCAATCGCCTCCTTAGTGTTTAATTTGAAATTCTGATTTATTAATCTTTTGTTTTTGATTGCGGTTAACTAGATTAATTTAGCTAGATCGAAAACTTTGGATTAATCGGTTAAGGATTGAAGATTAACACTAGGGTTTTAGGGATTAGGGTTTCTTAGGGTTTACGTATTCTGTATTTTGGCTGCATGTTTCTGTCGTTTGGATAAGGAGTGGTTTCGAATACGTTGATTGTTTCATTGCATGGAGAGAAATAGGGATCAGGGTTTGGATGATCTAGGGTTTCAGTCGTTTTCAGAAAAGATGCATGGGGATATTTTTATTACTTCGAAGGGTTCAAAACCGATGAATGCGCAGGAGATACGAGACAAACCTTCATTATTTAGCAAACCGCTGAATATTGATGGTTACCCATTGATACCTCGTCGTGGAGTTATTCAGCAAGAACAGAAAGTTATCAACGTTATCGATGAATTGGAGAAAGTGACCGTTCCGGTTCCTCTGGTGAACACTACAAATGATGGTAAGGATGAGCAGAATCAGGTAAAATCGATGCCTATCTCGTATGCTGAAAAACTTAAGTCTACTGTACGAAACAAAAGAGAGATTAATTTTAGACTTATGGAGTCAATGGAGACCCGAGAAGGTGCTGATGTTGTTATACCTAGGGAGGTTGTTAAAAAATTGCAGGAGAGATTTGATAATGTCTTGTACGGCTATTTCTTAGGTAATCGGCTATGTTTTCCTGTGGTAGAGTACTATGCAAAAAATGTATGGTCGAAGTTTGGGTTTGAAAAGATTATGATGAACTCCAACGGTTTCTTTTTCTTTAAGTTTGATTCTCAGGATGGTATGCAGAAAGTGCTGGAAGGAGGTCCCTGGTTAATTAGAAAAATTCCATTGTTTCTAAATGTTTGGACTCCATCAGCCACGCTAAGGAAGGATGGTATCAAAGTAGTCCCTGTTTGGGTGAAATTACATAACGTTCCAATTGCGGTGATACGGATGTTGGTTTGAGCTTACTGGCATCTAAGATTGGTGTGCCAAAACGTCTAGATAGTTTCACTGCTGATATGTGTGCTGAAAATTGGGGCCGAAGTAGCTTTGCAAGAGCCTTGATTGAGATTAACGCTGATAATGGCCTCAAGGAGCATATATCGCTTGCTATACCGAAACTTGATGAGGAGGGATATATTATGGAAAAAGTTGATGTCGAGTATGAATGGAAGCCGCAACGATGTTCGTTATGCTGTATCTTTGGTCATGATGACCATAATTGTGCAAAAAATACTAATGCTAAGCCTAAGCAGGTAGTGGTTGATGATGAGGGCTTTGTAACGGATAAAAGGAGACTTGCTAAGCTGGGTAAGAAACAAAAAACGAAATTTATCTATAAACCCAAGAATAAAAATCAGCAACCAAGTACGTCGGGAACAAAGACTGAGTCCGGATCTTATACTTCAGCTGGTAATGTGCAAGTTACGAATAATTTTGATGTTCTAGCTAATACGGATGAAGAGGGGGTGGGAGAAATTAAAGATCACAAGGTAATTCGGAATGAAGAAAAGATAGAGTCCAATCGGATTGATAAAGAAGTGGCGGAGGTGATTCCAACGGAAATGTCAAACTTTATGAGGAATGAGAATCATGAAACACAACCTGAGGGGGCAAGCACTCCCGGTCACATCGGTTTTAATGGATAGCATTATGGCATGGAACATTAGGGGTTTGAACCGACCCCTGAAACAAAGTGAGGTTCGTTTACTTGTAGCTGAAAATAATTTAAAAATTTGTGCTATCCTAGAGTCTCATGTGGAAGTTACGAAACTAGTTCAAGTATGTAAAAATGTGTTCAGGAAATGGAATTGGACTTCTAATGGTGGTCAGTGTAGTCGGGGCACTAGAATTATCTTGGGTTGGGATACGGATTCGGTAGATCTAATGGTTTTGGCCCAATCGGATCAAGTTATGCATGTCCAATTGATTTTCAAAGCTGATAAGAAAGTTCTTTTTGGTTCGTTTGTGTATGCTGAAAATAAATATCAGGACCGTCGGGCTCTATGGGAGGATCTATGTAAGCATAAAAGCCTGTGTCATGATAAGCCCTGGTTTGTTATGGGTGATTTTAACACGACTCTTCATTTTGAGGACTCGCTATATGGGCCTTCGAAACAAACAATCAGCATGCGGGAGTTCAATGAATGTATTCAGAATGTGGAACTTATTGATATCAAAGGGCACGGCCTTCATTATACCTGGTCCCAAAAACCAAAAAATGGCGTGGGTCTCTTTAAGAAGATTGATCGGGTTATGGGTAATATTAAATTCATTGAGATGTTTCCGGATGCATATGCCATGTACCAACTGTATAGAGTGTCAGATCACTCTCCGTGCATCTTAAAGGCAGCTACCAACTTGGTGAACCGTGCAAAACCTTT